>JACCIB010000072.1:0-700659 GCA_018906965.1 Philotrypesis tridentata | reverse complement strand
CCCCTCCCGAGCGCCAACGCGCCGCGCAGGTGGGACTCGGGAGCTCACATCCTGCGCTCCGCACGCGGCCGGTCAGAGGCAACTCCTGCGAGCGCCACCGAGCGCTGGCTCCGCTCCAGGAGCTGTCAACTCGCCGAGAGTAAGTCAGCTGGCCGTGCAACAATGATCACGACGCAGCAATAATTATTGCTACGTCGCAATACCCCCCAACAAACCTTGGATATCCTGGATATCCAGGTTTCCTCCATAAACCTCTACAACCTCCACAAAAACCTGAAACAAAAAAAAACCTCTACCACCTTCCGGAACACTCCATGTACCTGAAACAATCACAAATCCTCCAATTCCACTACAATCCTCTATCCACAATAATAATTCAGTCTTAAAACAAAAAAAACTTCTCCAACCTGACTGACAATCAAAAAATTATCAGTCATTTCAAACTAGGACGAGTGAAGAAAAATTTCAAACTGCGATTGACCGCCAATTAAGAAATTAGAAATTATATGCAATATAATTTCCACCTCCCCTCCCCTAAAAAAAACATCTACCTTCTCATTAACTGTAGGACCAGATTTTTACCCATGCACATCCAAAATCTAATATCTCTACATTCTTCTCAAATCGTATCTTTGTAGTGTTTTTGTCCTTAGGTATGGCACCCCTTGAGACATCCTGCACTACCTCCAAATGTGAATCCTTAGGTTCAGATCCTAATGACTCCTTCTCCAAATAATTATCACTACTCAAAACAACCGGCCTCACAACGTCATGATTATTCACATTGCTCCCAAAATCACCAATTGAACATGTCTTCTTCATAACGTCCGCCTTCTCACACAAAGGTTGATCCACTATTTTTGAATTAACTTTTAATTCCTCCAATTGCGGATCAATCCTCAAATCACAATCTCCTTCACGGGTCGTAATATTCTGTTTATTACTACCCTTCTTCTTACTGAAACTCTTCTTCCTCTTCCTAAAATCGTCTTCACTACCACTACTGCTGACACAATCTCCATTACTCCCACGACGTACTGTAGGTTCATCGCTTGTCCTCAGTATTCGTTTAAGTTTCTCGTTCCCATTATCAGCAGTAGATCTTCTCAATACAACTTCTTCACAATTTGTAATATCTTGAATGATACCAACACTACCAATTGATGAATCTTTACCTACTGTATGCAAGTTTTTATCCATACTCTCTGCTCTAGAAATACCGCCATACCAAGTAGTAATCAGAGATTCATGGTTTCCTCTATTTACTTCCACTAAACCACTACCTCCACTACCATCTTCTAAACTTCCAATTTATCACTAACAGTTCCTACATCTACGCGGGAGCCAGGGAACTGAACTACGCCCCCGCTCTGCCATTTCCCAACTTATTCCAAATATCACAATCCGGACACTCTCTGAGGGTGACACCAGATTTGTTGCATAATTGGCAATAAATATCTGTTGCTGCCGCCGCACTACAACTATTTGCCTTATGACCCATCTGATGACACCTATAACACCTAGTGTCCGGACATCTACTGACAATATGTCCATCTTTTCCACAAGCATAGCATTTCCTTGAATCTTGCTGAGTATTCCCACGTTGATCCTGAAAATTTCCTCTACGCTGTAAAAAACCGCCATTTTGCCCTCCAATATCTACACTTCCACCAATATTCCAACCAGAAGACTGCTGTTGCGGCTGCTGATACTGATTCTGATTTATTGGAACATTCACTCCAGCCTGATCATTATACACAATCTCATTACCGCTATTCGTTGGAGTGCTGGATCTCATACCTCCGGGTGTCTTCTGACTTCTAGGTTTCGCTGGTTCAGAAGGAATTACTTCCTCCACCGCCGTTGTTTTAATTATTCCTTTGTCACGATCCCTCGGAAGATATCCAGCTCCCGGAAGCTTCATTCGTTCTTTTGCAGGTGGAGGTTCCCAACAGTCATTCATCTCCTTAATCCTCTCATATTGCCGACCATATCTCTCTATATCCTCTAAAGATGTAATTTTCATGTTTACCATGAAATTCCGATACTCCGATCGAATTCGTTCATAGGCCATGCCTATTAACTCTCTGTCGTTCGGAGGATTGTCTAAATGATCCACAATATATTTGAAACAATCGATGAATGCCGTGATCGGTTCCCCCATACCTTGTGTTCTTCTCAGCAAGTCACTGTAAATGTCTCTCTGACTAATTTCTCCAATAAATCTATTTCTGAAAGCCACTATCAATTGCCTCCAAGATGTCACTTCTTTTCTCTTTACCCTAAACCAATTAGCCGCCACACCTATAAACAAGCAAGCCGCAGCCGTCAGCATTGTCTCATCGGAAATGTTTTCACTTCTCCGACAGTCTTCCATCTGGTCTAAAAAATTTTCCGCCACGACTCTGTCCTCTGTTCCGCGAAACCTCTGGCACCAGCTCTGGAGCATTTTCACCAAATTCCTATGACGATATGAGCCAGATCCAAAATCTGCTCCACTATAATCTCTAAAATCTTCAAAATCTCTTCTGCCATGCGTAACATCCGGAATACTTCTAAAATCCTCCATACCTCTGTCATTTCCAGTATGACCAGGCCTATCCTCCAAAGTATCTCCAATGTACCCTGCAAAACCTCTATCTGCCAAATACGGCATAGAAAAGACAGTATTTATGTTTCTTCCTCCATAAGACGACGTCGTCACCGTTGTGCCTTGAGCTCCACAAGTCACCGTAATTATACTTGTTGTCGGCGTCGTATCCTTCACTGAAGAAACCACTACTGCCATTTCAGGATCCTGTTGATCCACCGTCGCCATCTCTAAAGTCGGTTTTACCAGCCTCTCAGCAGGAGACAAATTTTCTCTTTCATCAACCTCTTTATACCAGGGAACATTCTCAAAGCCTTCCACCAATAGGTTTGCTCGAAACAGCCTCTCCGCCAATTCTCTATTTGAACCCAATGTACTATAGCCGTACTCACGCAACTCGCCCGAGATTTCTTCTATATCTCGAGCCACTATTGCCCGCATCCGCGCTCGGAGCTCTCTCTTCTGCAGCAGCTTCTTCATGCAGTTCCTATACTCTTGCTCCATGGTCGACATCTTCGAGTTAAACAACAATTACCGCCACAAAAAAAAAAATAAATCCTCCACAAACAAATAGGGAAACCCTACCTACGCACACACACTAAAATACAGGGAAATTCGATACGCTCGCAGCGTAAGAAAAATCAATATAAATATAATAATACAGGACACCCCCAACCCTCGTGGCGGGAGAAAAAAAAAATTCTGTATGGCCAGAAAAGAGAAAATATCGCAAAATATTCTCCACAATCTTCCTGAAATTCAAAATTCCACCATACAAATCACAAGCTTCCTGAAATAAAATATTCCTCTACACTTGTGTTAAAAAAAAATTCTCCCGCACGGGTTAGCAATCTTCCTGTAAAATAAAAAAAAAAATCCTCCACACCAACTCTTGAAGACAAAATTATTCAATTGAGCAATAAACTTCCTGAAAGAAAACCTCCTCCACACAAATTTTGAAAATAAAATTTGAATCGATCAATTATCTTCCTGAAAGAAAATTTCCTCCACACCAATTTGAAAATAAAATTTCAATCGATCAATTATCTTCCTGAAAGAAAATTTCCTTCCACAAAATTCAAAAAACAATAAATAATACGAAATAATACACAATATCCAATAATAAATTCATTTACTTAAATTATAAATCAAAAAGAAAAATCAACCATGTGTGTGTGTGTGCATAACCAATATAAAGTCCCACTCAAATCTTCAAAATTCAAAGAAAAACCCAAAAACCAAGAAAACGGAAAGAGAGAAAAAAAAAATTTCCACTATGGGTATCCTCCATAAATTCCAATTGTTTCACAATAATATCCAACCATCAAACACAAAATCCAAAATTGCCACCACAGAACAGGAAAGGAAAAGAAACTTTGAAATTCTTAACCGATGCTTAGCGTCCAATATGGCGTCATGACCACGCTTCAACTGCCAAGTCCACAAAATGCCCGCCAAATTGACTCCAAGTCGTCTTTGCTAAAATTTCCACAACATTTCCTCCACACAATTTTCCTGCTGAAAAAAAAAATTCCACCACCTAAAGCCCCACGTTGGGCGCCATTTGTAACGTGGAATTTTCCCGCCCGCACGGGAATCCCAGTTAGTATACAAGTATTTATATTTGCGCGGCTATCTCCCTTTCTCCAGCTCGTGATGTTCCTGCAGATGGTGGAAAACGGGAAAGTGGTGGCAATTAGGTTTACAAATTATTAACACCAATATTTAAAATAATAAATCACAAATATATTATGACTATCCTCTATACATTTATGTGCGGCAAACAAAATTAACAATGACTCGACTTATAAAAACATGGGCACGCGGCCAAATTACTAACTCCACAGCTGCTCGGAAGAACCTAAAAAGGACCACGAAAATCCTCTACGGTTGCCTCTAAGGAAATAAAAGGGAAAACTGGCATCCGCTGAAAAACCGCGCGAATATATCCTCTATCGTCCGCAATCCTCTACCTAATTCCCGAAATATACGACCGATAAAAGAACAATAAATTTACGATAAAATTTACCAGGTATTCCTCTATAGCTGCAGTCACCTCGATCCCTCCAATATTCTTTTCCTCCAAACACGAGCCGCGGACTCCGACCAGAGAAGGAAAACCAGAGAGAGACGATCTTTTGCTTCCCAAGCTTCTTCCAACAATCTCAATCACCGGACCCAAAGGCGTCCGCCGACAGAGTGACGCGGTCGACGCTTCGTCCGAGGAAGGATGCCGCGTTTTTCCCACCCGGCCTCCTTCTTCACGGAAGCGTCGATCTAATCACCGAATTTTCCAATTGGTCCTTTATCTGAAATAAATCCTCTATTGGCCATTAATAGACCACCACTAGTTCATTCCTCTATCCGTGATTTTCCCCAGCGCCCTCTTTTCCAAATCCAATTTTATCATTGGTTAGAAAATCAATTAACGTCCTCTATTATTTCCTTTAATATGCAAATTCGCGCCCCCTTTATGGATATCGATCAATTAATCAATCATGTCGATATCCATCCAGTGGCTCCACCTATAGATAATCTGTAAGCCGCGCGACATTCAAAAACCCTCTATCATCCTCGAGTAAACCATAGGATACATATATCGAGTCCTAGCCCGTATATTCCTCTATACGTCTCTATGACGTCCGCGAGTTAACGTAAAGTCAACTCTGAGCGCTCCAAACGCCGTCAACTTCGCGCCACTATATCCCTCTCACTCTCTCTCAAGCGCGCACTATCTCTCTCTCTCTATCTCACACACGCTCGACTCCCACTCTCTCGCTCACGCTCACACTCACGCTCTCCCCTCTACACACCGCCGCATGCATGTAACCGCGTGCGCGCGGCCGCCGGCTCGCTTCCTGCCATGCCCCCTCCCGAGCGCCAACGCGCCGCGCAGGTGGGACTCGGGAGCTCACATCCTGCGCTCCGCACGCGGCCGGTCAGAGGCAACTCCTGCGAGCGCCACCGAGCGCTGGCTCCGCTCCAGGAGCTGTCAACTCGCCGAGAGTAAGTCAGCTGGCCGTGCAACAATGATCACGACGCAACAATAATTATTGCTACGTCGCACATTGTAAAAAAGGTGAAAATTGTTATTGAAAAATAGTTGTCTTTTGCAAGGGTCCTTGGAAGTATGTATACAGTGCGACGTAGCAATAATTACTGCGTCGTAATTGTTTCTCACGCCAGCTGACTCGCTCGTGGCCAGATGACAGCTCCTGGCGCGGGGCCAGCGCTCTGTGGCGCTCGCAGAAGGTGCCTTTGACCGACCGCGTATGGAGCGCACGACGTGACGTATCAAGTCACACTTACGCGACGATACGATCCCTCCCTCCCTCTCCAACACGATAGATACGTGTTGGAGAGGGAGCGAGAGAGAGGACTGGCGAGGCGAGCGGCGTGGGAGAGAAATAGAAAGGGGCATACGAAAGAGCTTGAGCGCATGAGAGTGAGAGAGAGAGAGAGAGAGAGAGAGAGAGAGAGAGAGAGAGAGAGAGAGAGAGAGAGAGAGAGAGAGAGAGAGAGAGAGAGCATGGCGCGGAAGAATACTGTACAGTCAAACTGTACAGTACTATACAGTGGTTTTTAATTCACAGCTACAGAGGCATGGCGGTTGATAACTAGGAATCATTAGTTGATATGAGGGGGTTGGGTTCATCTGTAATGGTTCGTACATTTATATAGAGGATTTTGAATATCGCGCGCTTTATCCATTATCCTTAGGTGGAGCCACTGGATGGACATCGATTTCGGATGATTGATCGATATTGATAAAGGGAGCGCGAATTAACTTATCAATTAAAGAATATAGAGGGCAGTGATTAATTTTTGAGCTAATAGAAAAATTACAAGTAGAAAAGAGGGCGCTCGAGATAATCACCGATAGAAGGATAAATTAGTGTTGGCTTTTGAATAGACCAATAGATGATTTATTTCAAATGAAGGACCAATTGGGAAATTCAGCGGCCGAGACAATGCTTCCGTGAAGAAGGAGACCGGGTGGGAAAACGCGGCATCTTTCCTCGAGCGGAGCGTCGGCCTCGGTTATTCGGTGTCTGATTCTCTAAGCAGCAGCAGCCCATTAGTTTCATTTTCCCCCGAGCCTTTTTGTGAGTTTCGAGTCGGCGGAGAAGTTTTTTTCTATTGGAGGATCTCGATTGGAGGGTTTTGGAGGAGTTATTTCGGTTTGCTGTTGCGGTTATTATTATTTTCTTGGTGAGGCATTAATAATAACTATATTGTGATTTATCATTGTTGGAATCCCGGGTGAAGCGGGAAAATTGTGGAGTCGTTGAGACAAGTGTAATGGTCGTTTCTTTTCCCTTTCCAGGCGCGGCATTAAGAAATTCACAGAGCTCACTGAGGATCAAAAGTTCACTTACGCGTAGAAAGGATATATCAAACAATGTAATATCATTTTTTCAGCTCCATTGGAGCAGCCATTTAACTAGCAGTTAGGAGAAACAGTTCCCTCATTTAGTGCACATCTGTATACATACTTTTGAGGGTCCTTAAGTTGCAAAATAAATCATACAAGCAATTGTATTTTTCAAAAATCAATGATAGTTTATATTTTATATTAATATAAATAAAACTGCTATAGACTAAAGTTTGCAATAAAATTGGATTGCTTACCAAAAGTCCAAAGTATACGTATGAATTGTATATAAAAAAAATATAGATACATATGTTTACACATATTGGCATTTATCAGGACAAAACTTATATAAACGTGCATTTATTGAGACGTCTAGTGTTTACTGGGACGTTCCAATAAACACTATTATTGTTTTTGATTGCTTTTTATAAGCAAATACATTTTTCAACAAATTATAGCAACCCTTAATATACTCGGTAACATCCCATGCGAGATAATTAACCTGGTCAGAGTTCTGACGGATAATTCATTTTTAAATATATGTATGGGGCTATAATATACTCTGTACGGCCTATGACGTCATTTATTTTTAAACTTATTTATGACAAATTTAAATACTAACATTTCAAAATTCAAATTATAAAAGTAGTGATTTTGAATGTGTGCTGTGAGTTGGCAACACAAGTCAGCACTGTTACTTATTTAGAAATCGTTATAATTTTAAACTGATTATTAAGCGTTACACTTTGAGAATTGGCCTCATTTTAATTAGTCTCGTATTTAAGTCCGAACTCCGTACCACGCGGTCCGTAAACTGAAAGGAGATTTTATTATACTACAAAGTACTTAATTTGTGAATAAAAGGAACAAGTACATTTTAGCTTAAACGGAAATCAAGTAAAATTATTTCAAAAGCCTATTGATCCTACCAAACTAGAATTCAGCAGAAAGTAAAAGACGAGGATAGCGGAAGCAGCAAAGGTAAGTCGTATAAAATACATATATCTAATACGGGTAACGAGTCTATTAAAGGGTTATGCCTGAGTTAAAATTTAAAAAAATCCAAAATTTTTTTATTTGATTTTTTTAAGGCAAATTTACTGTAGAATGAGCTGCCTTAGTCCTTTTTGCCCGAAAGAATTCCGTTACAAAGTTATAGGCAAAATATCAAAAAATACAATTTTTCAAAATTGCGTATTATTCATACTTTGTTTTATAGCGCTTTTTATTATTCAAAAAAATTACGTTTTTATAGAAAATGTAACATTCAATGTGTTCACAAATTCCTTTTGAAAACGCAATTTTATTTTAAAAAAAGCAGAAATTATTTACTAAATCATTATGCACTGTAATAGCTAATTTTTATGAAATAGTAGATTTTTTTTATTTTGAATGTTCAAAATAAAATAAATTTAGAATTTAAATTTAGTCTTGTAATTTTTAATCAAACTTATAAAGGGGTAAAAAATATACGTGCAAATTTAAATTACCGCCTAAAAACATGACACCTTACAGCATATGGAACAGGAAATCACTGTTTTACCGACCTAGTCGAGTTTGCATTCAGACATCAGCTGCTTCGTCTGCTGTCTGTAGTTTAGTGCAAGCTGGATGTTGTGCTGTTGTGATACCTTCTGAGTCTCACTAGTGTTCAACTTTAGATAAGTGTTTTGTACTATAAACAACATATTATTTGTGAAGAATCTGTTCTTTGTGAGTGTATTCATTGTTTCAGGTATATGGGCTATAAATATCATGTGCACGAGAGGATGCCTGTGTGTTAGATGGTCTCAAAGTCTACTATAATTACTAATAATCCTATAAAGTAATGGGTAAGCAATGACAACATTTATATTCATCTAAAACATGCTGACTGTGAATGCGTATTAAAAACTTACATTTCAATTTCAGCTTTCGATACTGGTATATCTACATGTATAGCACCCCGGTCTTCATATATAGTTATCTTATGCCAAAATATAAGAAAAATATGCCAAGTAGTTCATGTAAGTACTACCAATTAAATATATATAAGTGTTTCGATAAACTTTAAATCCATTTTTCTCAGTCTTGACATTTTTATGATTTTAGGTCCTTTGCCGTAGGATATCTCAGCATCCAGACGATGAATTGACACCAGACAGGATAGAAAATCTTCTGAATACGTTTCTTCACTGCTTGAACGGAGCAGAATTGATTAATACAAGGTAAAAGTCAATGTTGCGTATCTGAATATATGTAATATTCACTATAATTATTGATATTATCGTCTTATGAGTTACTAAATATTTAAAATTTATATTTTGTAGAAAAGTCTTCCGCTCAAGCAATGAAAAAACATATTCAGAAGATTTCCCATCCTGTCTGGAGTCAATTTATCATCTGGATGCTGAAATATCCTGCGGCAAAGGGGAAAAAGTGCTGAAAATTAGTGATTCATACATGTAATTGTTTACAATGTAAGTATAGATATATAATTTTTTAAAAAGAGTTGAAAATATGTTTAATACCTACATTTTAAGTAGGAGAAAGATTTTTTTTATACTATTAATAAATAATTTTTTTCAGCCTATTACTTATTAATGTCGTTTTTACAGGTTTAACTCAGGCATAACCCCTTAATCTAGATACGTGTTCCTCACTCTTGAAACAAATCCACACAAATACAGTCCTACCTATGTGGTGAGAGTGTAGATAGGACGTAATAATGTAGTTCCGATACAAATCGAACAAGTTATTGATTTAGTAAAAGCATTGCAAAAATAATAGAGCATATATTGTAAAATTCATTAAATAGATCAAAGAATAGCAACGAAAAAATAATTAAACTAAAAGGATAATCATCTGTCTAATTAAATCTATTTTCCTTCCTTCCTAAGGTCTGCTTAGTAGCGGTCATTCTATTTATTCTTTGGGTCTGCTGAATAGCTGCCTATCCTTCAATCTGCTTAGTAGCGGTCACTGATTCCACTCATTTTGTATAATTTCATCGAATGAATCAAATGAGCTTTGAAAATTGTGAAAGTGAAGTGATTAAAAAGAAAAGAAATGGAAAATTATTTTTGCAAAAATTATTAAGCAATAGAGAGCAGTTAATAGAACAATTGGCGGAAATAAATAGTAAAATAGATTAGTAGTATACCCCGGACTGTGGCGCGTCAAAACAAACCCCCACCCCCGCACCCAGAGCAGTGGGGGAATTCGCATTGACGCGTCATAGCCTGGGGGGAGGTGCGGAGAGGGGGGCATTGTAATTGTGGAGGGGGTTTTACTTTTTTGTTATAATAACGATTATGAAAGTGAAAAGAAGATGGATTATGGGCTTAAATGTTAATAAAATATACAGTTTGATTCATTTTCCAACCTTTTATTGAGCATATTTATTAAATTGTACATACGTAACTTAGTAAGCTCATAAAGCAAATTTTAAATTTCAATTTTTTCAAGCTCGGAAGAGTATTGATAATATGTTTTACAATAACCGTCAACATTTGTTTTGAATGTAGCACTCTATCATCGATTAAATTAACATATTTTTTCCACAATTCTCGGTGTATAACTTAGTAAACGAGATTCCTCCATATAATCTTTACTTTTATTAATAATGAAATCTGCAATATTTTTCACAACTTCGCTCACATTACCGCCTATTACTTCGAAACACCAGATACGCAAATCAATACATTTATAAACATAATTCTTTAAACACTCAAATGTAGATTCATCCAGCGTAATGGATCCTTGAAATCTTCTCGACACCTTGGGATGATTGTGAAGTACATCCTGAGTAATTACAATGATCCTACCATGGTGATCGTTTGTAAATTTGAGTTTCCAACCAGGACCGTCAACTGTAACGTGCTTTTGATAATCAGCTTCTCCATCAAAGTATTTTGAGATAACTGAGAAATAACCCTTGAATTCCACCCAGCTGTCTTCTGAGAAGTTTATACCATTGATGTCACAATTTAACAATCTTACTACTGGTTTGTAGTCCTCATCCTCTAAAGAAGCGTATTCCATGCCCACGATAATTTTGTTTAAATATGTATTATCTAACTCGTATAAAGCACAAAATAATATTTGTTGCTGTGGACACAAAGCCATTCTTGTAGGCAAGTCTTGACTGTTCTCTGGACGACTGACAAAGTAGTACTAATCGTGAATCTTTATGGTACAGTTTGAAATGTTGAAATGATAGTGGGAGGGCCTCGAACAAGCTTCAAAGTAGGGGTCGACAAAAAGTCAGAATGCTGATTCAAATCCTCGTTTGACTCGGCACTTTTCACATTACAATAACGACATCTTAGAAGGACAGCAGCTTTGTAAACATCTGACAATCCACCGACCATTTCCTACGAAAGCCTCATCACCTCTTTTCGCGCATCGCACATAGCGTCTGAATATGTCATCATTTTTTTGTGGGTTGTCCGAGAAATTATTGAGAAATTTATTGTAACCTAATCCATCGCTCGTATAACGCAGAAACATAATACAGTATTGACCGCATACGTCGGAGGAATCATTCTGCAGTCGTATATCATTCCAGCGAAGCTGTTTACAATTTTTCCGCAATCGGTTGATATGGTCCGGTACGAACGGAGGTAAACCAAAGCTATCAAAATAAAACGCATTACAAGATTTATCGATCTACATAGCGACCTAATGCATACCCGATCTCGTGTGATCATCCGTATTGATGATAAATGCAGCCGGTTTCGTCCAAACTTTCGATATTTGATCGGCTGGGAGTACACCGATAGTATGCGAACGAATTTTCGTCAGATTTTTCAATATTTGCAGACTATCCATTGCAAAGGCTGCTTATAGTTTTACACGTATTCAGAGAGAACCATGATTTAAACCTTTATGCATAGTGCGGCAGAACATAACGACATCTATGTATAAAAATTTTAACTACTAAAATTGACTATAACTTGACAAGATGCGTCGATTTCTAAAATGTTTTCATACTCCGTGTATAGAATACAGTTGACTGTTTCCGTAAAGGGTTTGCTGAAACGTACTTCCAACCGAATATTACCATGCTTGAGGTTCCAGTAACCACCATCATTCGCCGATAAATCTGGAGTCAGATCAAAGGCAAAGAGACAATATCCATGTGGGTAGGAATCGCGAGTTATTTGATTACCCTCGTTGAGAAAATGTATACCTGTACCAGAGTATAGGGTATGGTATGCATCTACGTAGAGATTTTTTGTTGTGAAATCGGATTGCAATGGCTTTGAAGGCATCTGCACACCGTCAACATACAAACATAAAAAGTTTATATTAAAGTGTTCGAAATTGAACGGATTGAGCATTCGATCACCATTAAAAGCTTTATTATTGATAAAACCAATGATGATTCTTTTCGGTAGTTGACCCAGTACAATGTTATCTAAAGTCTCACCGTGTACACTTTATGCATAGTTATTGCTTTAACCTCCACCCTCGTTAGAGGATATTGAACAGTTGTTTTCGAGAGTGATTGAGCGTGTGCCAGCAATATACCAGGACTGATTTTTACACGTCTAACAAGAAGATTTGCCTCTTCGATATGTACGGTAAAAGTACCGGCAGGATCCATCAGGCAAAAACTATCTCGAGCTTTGACTAAACGTACTCTCACTTCAACACCATTGATTAGAAGTCTCTCTTGATTGAAGATATCTGTATGCAGATGACCAATCAGGTCAATAGATTTATCATAAGCTAATAATTTCCGTCTTTCAACAAGTCCTTCATTGGAATTTTCCGTATTGTTCATGTTTCCAGCGGTATCATCACACCGCAGAACAGTAGAAAGATGAGAGGTTTTTGCGGCAGGACCATAATTCAGTAATGTTTCAATGTAAGCTCTGTATGCATAGGCATTGGTAGGTGGAGATACGGGTTTTGAATTGAATAGTACGTCTACTTGATTGAAGAGAGAATGCATGAAATTATTGGTAATTAAACTCCATTAAACTTTGATCTTCATCAAAAACTCAGTAAACTCAGAGCAAATAGTCGTTGTACAGTTTTTTTTATTGTTATATAACCACCACGTTCAACCACTATCTCAAAATGATCGTTCATACATTCTAAGTTATTTATTTCATCGACTAATTTAAAAAGATCTTTGCAATAACCAGGTCTAATCAACGATTCGTTTATTGTAATTTGATATTCTTCTTCATTTCTTGATTTGTTTGCCTTGAGGTTCAACATGAAACGTTCACATGTATCAGGTTTCACATGTTGAAACGTCAGCGGAATTTAAACCTCTGTAAGCGCAACTACCCATGAACCCTGTAACCTGATCTGTTATGGCAATTGTGTTACATAGTGCGTCGTAGTGTTTTCTGCGAAATATTTTATGCTGCTATTACTAGGTAAAATAATGTAAAATTGACTGCCTTGACCCAAGAATTGAACTTTTCTGGATAGCCTTTCCAACTAACAAAATATTCCTTTGAACGCCCCTTACCCCTGGTATACAACAACTTCTCTATTTCAAAAGATGCTGTTGTTAGATCGTTCTGTACTCTACTCAATTCCTCAGCATAAAAATATCCATCTATAACCTCGCCAGATAAATCTTGCAATTGGTAGACGGTGGGGTAACGCGTTAACGAAACTTGTATAATTTTAAATATTTCCAACGTCCAACCGCTCTCGTATACTTTCTTAAAGATGTTTCGTACACGACTGATTCGTACCATATCACCAACTTTAAACTTTGACATCTGACGTATTGTTTTTTCGATATCGTCGATCTATATTTTCCCGTGCTTTAAGAAAGTTGTATATGGTGACAGATGCTGGCGTCATCTTGGTTACAGAGTGTTTACTATGATTGTATGCATTAATTATATTCTGCAATACATCGATGTATTTTCGTGTATTTTTGTGAGTAAAATATCGCCATAACCGTTCTTTAATGGTACGTATTAGTCTTTCTGCTATAGCTGCTTTTGTATCAGGGCTACGTGCTATCCTGTGTGTGATACCATTATCATGTAAAACTAACTGGGTTTCACGACCAACAAATTCTTTCCCTCTGTCCGTTTGAAGACATGTTGGCCGGCGACCATTGCTTCTTGATAACACACGCAAAAAAGCTTCGGCTACACTTCTTTGAGTTTTTTCCTTGATCGGTTCTGCCCAGCTATATTTACTGATTACATCAGATCAGCCTCCCACACATCGTCCAGATTTCTTACATTATAACTACGTCGTGGGAATCGGTGTCTAACAGGTCGATGCTGATTATATGCATCTTGACTCTCGAGCCACTTTACAATGCTCTCTCGATTATATTTCTTTCTTTTATTCTTTTTTTTACGAATGGCATGGAAAAGTTTAGCAACAACTGTGTATGATGCCGGATGCGATGGTGTATAATAAATCTTGTTAAATCTTGCTCCTATTTTTTTTTATTATAGCCTACCCAAGTCCTCTTTATGAGTCTTATACGGCTCTTCCCACTGCCCGATACCATACAATGGTACTGGCCAGTGAGGTTCCTTATAGTCGGGATGCATGTACCACATCGGAATGTAGTGCGCATGCATCTCAACTGGACCTACAGTTTAGCTACACAATGCATCCATAGATTGCGTACAGTGGGATCCGAACCACTGGAGCTTCGACGTTATAAGACACTTAAGTATATACATACAGGTGTATGTAAACATAGAGGTGTCCCAATGACAGAAAAGCCGAGAGCCGGGATCGAACCCTACCCAGAACTTCTGGATCACGAGTCCGACACTCTGCCTACTGTGCCGTCTCCGCTCTAAAAATCTTGCTCCTGTAAGATTCATTTTTTTACGTATTTTTTGACTCTTTTCTGTTACTTCTTTCGCTGGTTTCAATAATTTATCCTCTTTCTTCAACTCTTTGTCCTGTCTCTTATTAGAAGTTTTCATAGATTTTTTTTCTACTTTTTTCTTTCTTTTTTTGCAGTCCTTTTTTGATCCGTGAAAATAATTTTTCAAAAGTTATTTTGCTTACCATACAGCAAGCTGTTATCATAGCCACTGTTCATATAACTCATCAGGGGGTGTTTCAGTACGATCAGCTCAGTAAAGTAAGCAACTAATGCAAAATGATCAAGAGAGCTAAGTTGTAGCTCCTAAAATTTCGAAGAAAATGAGATATCGAAAGTCTCTATCCGATTAATAGGTACGGAGAAAAACTAGGAAAACCGAGGAAAAGTACGCGAAATCAGTGTTTTTTGTAAAATTCATAAGTCAGCCATTTTTTAACTTTTAGGCCTGAAATTTGAAATGAAGGGAGAGTTCAATGTATATTTCAAAGTCGCGAAAAATTGGCGTTCTGAGACAATAACTTTTTGTTTAATTAACATTTGAATTTTTATTGTACTCAAAAAGGGCACTTTTGTTTTCGCGGTCAGGAAAAATTGGAAAGGGCTATTGAAATTTGGAACATCGCGTTAAATAGCTGATGATTCACGCAATCTATCCAAAAAAAAAACGGTTTTCTAAAAACAGATTTTAAGTACATGAAAAATGTACTTGAGTGTCAACAAAAACGGCCGATAAGTAAGGAGAAAGCGTATATATAGATATACAAGCTTTACTGGCGTTCCCCCACTCTGCCACTGCTGCCGCGCTCTCGGCCGTTTTTGTTGACGCTCAAGTACGTTTTTCATATACTTATAATCTGTTTTTCGAAAACCTTTTTTTTTGGATAGATTGCGTGAATCATCAGCTATTTAACGCGATGTTCCAAATTTCAATAGCCCTTTCCAATTTTTCCTGACCGCGAAAACAAAAGTGCCCTTTTTGAGTACAATAAAAATTCAAATGTTAATTAAACAAAAAGTTATTGTCTCAGAGCGCCAATTTTTCGCGACTTTAAAATATACATTGAACTCTCCCTTCATTCCAAATTTCAGGCCTAAAAGTTAAAAAATGGCCGACTTATGAATTTTAAAAAAAACACTGATTTCGCGTACTTTTCCTCGGTTTTCCTAGCTTTTCTCCGTACCTATTAATCAGATAGAGACTTTCAATATCTTATTTTCTTCGAAATTTTAAGAGCTACAACTTAGCTCTCTTGATCATTTTGCATTAGTTGCTTACTTTACGAATTACTTTACGAATTGTTACGTCTGAACATGTATATACAATTTCTTAATTTGCAATGGTTCCAAGGGAAATAAATAAAAGACTCTGGTATACGTTATGTGAAAAGTATATATGTATATATATATTTATTCATTCATTCACTAAACATGAATTTACAGTAATTGCCCCTTGCTTTGCGATCGTTGTACGTTCGCGTTACCGGGTGAGGGGTCGGAAAATACGAGACCAGTATAAAAATGAAAGACTCAGATATTTTAGGAAGAGAAAAAGTACCTTGCTATTCTCGGGGTGTTGTCTGTGTACGTGTATATCTATTTATATATATATGTAGAAGTCGATGCTGGATGCTGCCGCTCCGTGATCTCCCGCTGTGAGGGTCTTCCTCTGTAGAGAGAGAGTATACGGCGCCGCCGCGTCTGGGCCTTTTTACAGGTATTCGGTCGGCCCGTTCTATGCTTCCTTTCTATCTCTCTCTCTCTCTCTCTCTCTTTTCTTTCTCGAGCGGAATATCCCTTCTGTTTATTTAATTACGGTAGACTCGCGCACTACTGTTTTCGTTTTTCTGCGCGTGTTCAAAAGAATACAATTGTACGCGTTTGTCGACTATTCGTGTTTGCGTATATAAGAATCGCGCACTTGCGGGCAATCGATCGTACTGATCAATTTTCGGTCTGTGTACTTAGTGTCCGCGCCGCCGCTCGTCTTCTCTATTTAAGCAGGTAGGTGATTTTTGGCGTTGGGCCCTCTCACTTTCCGCTGCCACGCCTAATTACGTGACCGTCGAAGGTTTTCTCGGCGCTTCTCTATCGATGATGACACTTGTGTACGCTTTTCCTCGATCTTCCACTTTCGATTTCCTCAAGGCGTCGGCCTTCCGTAGATGCGTATTTTCCATTGGTATTGCGCACTTAATTAAGGGCAATTCCTATTCTCGAGGTTTCTTCGAGTTTTTTCGGCTAGTGCGCAATAGTCGTGAGTTTTCCTTGTACTTTGCTGTTGCGTATGTATTTAGTATTTTCTTTCGTAATGAAATTTGTTTATTTCATTACAGAATTTAGAAATTGTTGTCCAAAAATATATGGGGTTAATCTACACTCCATTCTCTATCGAATGGCGGTATCCTTTGCCTGGACGTTTTTATGTCCACAAATAATCTAGGGCGCTTGGCCTATATCCAATGGATTAATGCCAACGTCACCACGTTCGATACGTTCAGCGAGTTTTGTACCCGGTCCGCAAAATTTATACCCGGGAACATGCATTTCAAAAGGTAGTAGGTTTGTTAACTCATCTAATACACTATTTTTTACTTCTTTGTCTTGTTTTTCTTTCTCTTCTTCGCCGAGGACTCGGGTGTTTTGCTTTGATTCCCGCTCAAACGTCTCCATGTTATGATTTCAAAATTGCTCACACCTACTTTTCTCTTCTTTTTTTATTAGTAATTTGATCACCTGGATTTACACTCGTGTTGCTTTCATCACCAGCGTCTGAAACGCTACTGATGTCATTTCGAGAATTGTGTACGCCACTGATGGTTGGAATTTCATGACGTGGTGTACTACCAACTATACTAGTCCAGACACGTTCATTTCCGATGTATTCACGAGGTATAAATGATCGTATAAAGCCAAAGCAAATTTTTCGTGTCCGCGAGATGGTGTTCCTTGTCTTTTTCTCATAGCATCATTTACCAAATCAACAATGTTGGCTTCACGTAAACGAACACCTCCTATTGTCACGACACCATTGACCACCTTAACCATTAACCAACCTTACCGCTTACTCATAATTTACGTAGCACTTGCCCCGCTTTAGTACGGTACTTTACAGGTACACTCTCAACGATACTAGCATCAATCCGGTCTTCCTTTTCCACACGTCGTATATCGTTGTCATAATCGTATTCAGTGTTAGACCTGCTTTCATTTTTTCATGCCTTCATCATCATCTTTCTCCTTTTTTGATGTTTCGTAGTTATCTGTAGCAGCTTTAAAATGGAGATATCGTTGGAGTACGTTGCGATATCTTGACCATTTTTCTCGATCGTTTGTCCAAGTAGTTGAATTCAATATATTGCTCATTTCAGTACCTAGTCTACTCATGACAGTCCCAGGAGTTTGAACAGACTTTAATATAGAAACACCACAATTAGCACCGTCTTTTGCAAGCTCATTCTGAAGACGTTCAACATTCTCGTGGGGTACAAGTACCATCTTCCTTGCGTGTTCCATATTTACTTCCTTATAATACTAGACAACAATGTGCCAATGATAGGTGCTAATAATACTGGTAAAAAACCACCACGTTGTATAATAATTTTTTTCTTTTTGGATAAACTAACAGTCGGTTCAGCTAGTTTTCGTAAAATCTGTGCATGACGTCGTAGTCGTAACTTTTGAGTGTTTCCTAAGGGTACATTACCCATCAAAGTATTCAATGCACACTCACAAATATACCGAATTAATTTTGAGTCAGCAGACTGAATAAGCGCTTTTCGTTGTTTATTGTATAAATGGTATAGAGCCTTTAAAATTATAGCTTACTTGCGGGTAAAAACACTCCTCTTCAATTTCTTAGCCATCACAAGCATACGACTGGTAGAAGACTCGACGCGTCACCACCTTTTATCTTCTTATTTCGAGACACAGAGACGTAATGTAGCTCGTCATCCGGGAAGATACAAGTCCAAAATCTACAGTTGTCCGGTGTACTTTGTTTTAAATCCAACAGAAGGTAGCCATAAGGTCTGGAAGTAGCATCCCAATAAGCGTCTTGCAAAAATTTCGGATCCTCTGGACACAATTATTGCGATAAATGTTGTATCTGTGATCTATCGCGTAAATTTCGAAACACAACAATGTATTGGGCGTTTAAAGATATGTCACGTTGGCCTCTACCCTGATGAAAGACGTTTTGTGTAATGAATATAACTGAGAGTGAGTGATGATGAGACGCCTTTGAGCAAATGTCAACTATACTGCCACTCGATGACGATTCGCGCATTAAGTCATCAATTATGACTAGTTTAGGTCTAGAATCATTAGCGCAATCACTAGTTTGAGGTAGACCTTCTCGAAATTCTACTTTTTTACCTCGAAGATTCTTGTATCCAGGTTGCCACTCTGCGTAGTAGATAATAATACGTTCGATTGGGGTATCGCACATGCGATCAATATCTCTCAGAAACTTTTTAACAAACACCTTTTTACCACAACCTGTAGGACTGCACAGCATGGATGTGAACGGATGTTTCCATCATGTGTCAGTAGGTGAGTTAAGCTACTCCCAGCACAGGCCAGTACCAGCACACACGTCAGTTCTGGCACAGTCACGCATGCCAGTTCTAGCACACGTCAGTTATGCCACAGTCACGCATGTCATTTCTGACACACCGGTCAGTACTGGCACATGCCTGCAAAAATGACGTACGCAGCACGATGCCAGCGGCGAGATCCTGCGTTTGGATGCCGACCGCGAGATCGAGAGATCTCTTGTTTATCGATCGTGATAGCTGCTTTACCGATAGGGGTAAGTGCTTTACCCTATAAGTCTTGTATATGTTATATAACAGGTTCGGACTAGTTTTCAAGAACAGTAGTAGATTACTACATTATCGATAGGGACAACATCTTTATCCTGTAAGACTTATATATGTTATATAACCGTATATATATGTATAGTTGAATAGATTCGGACTGGTTTTTGCGAACTAATCCGCTAGGTGGTGTATCTCATTAATACAATGAGTAAATTATATCCACCCACAATCAAAGTAGCAGAGTAAAGAGGTTAAATAAGGCGAAGGCGGAGTGAGCATGCATACCCTCAGCATCATGGCTTCTCTACCAATATTGGATGAGTCACATAATGATGAGTGGAGCATTCTCAACTATCTTAAGCTACAGGAATTGTCAGCTCTGACAGATCCTGTACTTAACAACGAGAGACCCAGAGATCAGCATGACCCTGAGGCCAAGTTGAAGTCGGTTAGGGAGTGGCTGCGGTTAGCTGTTAGGGAATATATTCCCTTAGGCAACCCGCATCAGCATCCTCGAAAGAGAATGCAGAAGCTGTTACCCAGTGAGCCGCGCAGTAGACTGGCTATCACAGAGCAGCGACTCTTGGATTATGCTGATAATTGGGAGTCGATTCAAAGAGAATGGGAAAGGCTTGCTGCCAGCATCCGTCCTCCTCCTCTAGAGGAGACAGGACCCTGGTGTCGCAAGCAAACCCATCTCTAGAATCTGTCTCTTGCTTTTGAGGAAGTCATGGAGGGGTAGCTATAATGGCTGTACCTCACAGGTGGGGACGTGGCAGGGGTCTCCAACCTTCCAAAAAAAAAAAATTATTTTACAATCTCTACAAACTCATGAATAATTTTTTCAGATCATAATTTTTAGATTGTTTGAAAAAAAAATATACACTACTCTCACGCTTTGAGACTCGACCATTCTAAATTTTTTTTAAAGCCATCCCAATCAGGCATAGAGTTAGTGTTTGATGAATACGAGCTGAATGCAGAGTCTTTTTTTGACGTACAAGGATTAAATGGTTCATATCTTTGTTTTTTCGGATATTTACCAATATTCGACGAATATTGTAGTAAATGTTTAGTGAAACCAGAATCTTTCCGGTATTCCACCTCTTTCCTTTCACCTTTGCTTTTATCCATTGTTGAACAAGTTTATCAGAGATGCTTACTGTAAAATGTTTACTAGCATAATGATCCTTATACCAAATGATGTTTTGTATTTATAGGAGCCCCATCCATCGCTCCTATACGTGAGGTACAATCAATTCACTATTACCTCTCCGATTATTTTTCTACTTAATTATCACCTTCTACCATCTTGAATCCACTCCCACTCCATTGCTCTAGCTAAAGGTTGATGCAATTCTATCATATATTTCTTCATAAGTTGCACGTTGTGAAGAGCACAACAGGATTTATAAGCTCCATGATGATGATTACATACTGTTACAAGTTTCATCTTGTCCAGAGGTGGGTATCCCATTTCAGCTATGTCAATAACGTTAAATTTAAAACGTTCTAACCATTCCTTTTTTAACGATCCCATCACTAGAACTCTCTTCGAATCGTGTAAAGCTTCTCGAAGTATCTTTCCAATTTCTGTATACTCAACATCTCAAGATGTCCATGATAAACCATGATAATGATATTCTAACCATGTATTCTGCTGCTTGTATTTATCAGTAAGTTGACGCCATGGAAAAGGTTCCTTAAAGAGTAGAACCTGCGGCTGACTTTGATCTTGAAGAGAAACTATAACAAGCTCTTTGGGAATAAAGTCATTACCTGACATCTTAAGGGGTTATGCCTGAGTTAAACCTGAAAAAAACAAATTATTAGTTATTAGGCAAAAAAAAATTATTTATAAGTAATATTTAAAAAATTCTTTTTTCTACTTAAAGTATACATATTAATTGTAATTTTACATATTTTTAAATAATTATATATCTATACTTACTATACAAACAATTCCATGTGTGAAGTATTAAATTTGATCAGATTTTTCCCTTTGCCGTATGAATTCTCAGCATCCGGGTGATGAATATAGACGAAACTGGATGGACAATCTTCTAAATATCTTTCTCCTCAGCTTGAACGGAAGGGATTACTGAAACATAAAAATTTTAAATATTTAGAAACACATAAGGTCATAATATTCATAATTATAGTGAATTATGCATATGTTCACATGCGTAACATTCTTTAAACTTACCTTAGCCAATTTCCCTCCGTTCAAGCAGTGAAGAAGGACTTTCTGGAGTTCTCTAAAAAATTTCAGCTTGATCGGTTCCATAGTTGTTGAGAAATCCTACGGCAACTGACCTAATTGTTGGTATTGCTTACCCATGACTTTCTAGGATTGTTAATAGTTACAGCCAACTTCCACAACATCTAACCTTGCATCGTACACAGAAGTACCTTATCGTTCACATGCCATTGACAGCTTATATACCTAAAAATAAAGAACACACTCACAAAGAACAAGTTCTTCACAAATAAAGTGTTATTTAGAGTCCAAAATACTTATCTAAATTTAAACACCACTGATACTCAGAAGTTTTCACTTCAGATCAAAATTCACAACATCAAGCTTGCACTAGACTGCAGAT
Source organism: Philotrypesis tridentata (assembly GCA_018906965.1). NCBI lineage: Eukaryota > Metazoa > Arthropoda > Insecta > Hymenoptera > Pteromalidae > Philotrypesis > Philotrypesis tridentata. The sequence continues at coordinate 678,452 of JACCIB010000072.1, read as the reverse complement.
CAAGCAGACGAAAGAGCTGTCTGATAGCAAACTTAACTAGGTTGGTAAAACAGTGATTGGCTTTTCCATATGCTGTATGGTACCATGTTTTTAGGTGGTAATTTATAAAAATATTTTAGTTTGCACGCATGCTTATTATTTTATTAAAAAGATTAAATTAATGAAACAGATAAATTTATTTTATTTTTAACATTCACAATAAAAAAATCTATGCTTTTATCAGAATGAGCTATTTACTATATGCAATAATTCATAAATAAATAATTTGTGTTATTTTTAATAAAACTGTCTTTTATCAAAAGGAGTTTGTATGCACATTTAACGTTAAATTTTCTATAAAAATGTAATGGCTTTGAATAAACAAAAGCGCTATAGAATAAAATATGAAAAATACTTAATTTTGACAAATTATATATTTTTAGTATTTTGCCTATAATTTTGTAACGAAATTTTTTCGGGCAAAAGGAGTTTCAACAGTATATTCTACAGTAAATTTGCTATTAAAAAATCAAATAAAAAAAAATTTGATTTTTTTGAATTTTAACTCAGGCATAACCCCTTAAAGCCTTGCATATCAATCAAGTACTCCATGTTGAATGATACTCGACTGAGGTTGCTTCTCTTCATTATACATGTATCCCCACTACTACCTCCACTGTTTCTAAAAACAAGTTCAATCTTGTTGAAAAAAGTTCAAACAAGTTTTCTTACATCACCATTAGTAGGATTATACTGAACTATACGATCATGTAGAATCAAGCAGTAGGCCGATATCCCTGCAGTAGGCGAAGCACCCTAGCTTTTTGTGGACATAAAAGTAGCCTGACAACGGATACCGCGATTATATAGAGAAAGGGGTCTAGATTAAGCCCATATACTTTTGGACATGAAATTTGTGCGGGAACATTGTTTATTATTAATAATAAGATACAAAAATGCATTTTTTTTTAGTTTTTGGCTTTTAACTCGTAAAATAAGAGAGTAGCGTAAAATAGTAAAGAGAGAAAAGTTGTAGCTGATTGAATTGCGAAGAAATTCATATATTTAACGTCTCTATCCGATGAATGGACATGGAGGAAACCTCGAAAAACCGGGGAAACACCGCAATATCGACGTTTTTTTAAAAATCGAAAACTCAGCCGTTTTTCAACTTTTAAGGCTGAAATTTGGAATGAAAGAAGGACTTTATACCTGCTTTCATGTCGCCAAAAATTGTAGCTCTGCGCCAATTACTTTTTGCATAATTGCAAATTGAATTTTTTATGTACGATTTTAGTACACTTTTGTGTGCGCGAGCACAAGAAATTAGGGGGTCCTACTGGAATTTGGAACACTAGCGTTGAAAAGTTTATGATTTCAACAACAAAATGTATTTTTTAGATTTGCCAAAAAAAGGGTTTTGAATAGATGAAAAACGAACTGAAACGTGAGCGAAAACGGCCGAGCGCGCGGCAGTGGCGGCAGAGTGGGAGGAAGCGGCAGCGAAAGTGTATATAGATATACAAGCGCGCTGCTCCTTCGCTGCTGCTTCCCCCACTCTGCCGCCACTGCCATGCGCTCGTTCGTTTTTCATCTGTTCAAAACCCTTTTTTCACAAATCTAAAAATACATTTTGTTGTTGAAATCATAAACTTTTCAACGCTGTGTTCCAAATTCCAGTAGGACCCCCCAATTTCTCGTGCTCGCGCACACAAAAGTGTACTAAAATCGTACATAAAAAATTCGATTTGCAATTATGCAAAAAGTAATTGGCGCAGAGCTCCAATTTTTGGCGACATGAAAGCAGATATAAAGTCCTTCTTTCATTCCAAATTTCAGCCTTAAAAGTTGAAAAACGGCTGAGTTTCCGATTTTTAAAAAAACGTCGATTTTGCGGTGTTTCCCCGGTTTTCCGAGGTTTCCTCCATGTCCATTCATCGGATAGAGACGTTAAATATATGAATTTCTTCGCAATTCAATCAGCTACAACTTTTCTCTCTTTACTTTTTTACGCTACTCTCTTATTTTACGAGTTAAAAGCCAAAAACTAAAAAAAAATGCATTTTTGTATCTTATTATTAATAATAAACAATGTTCCCGCACAAATTTAATCTAGACCCCTTTCTCTATATAATCGCAGGTATCCGTTGTCAGGCTACTTTTATGTCTAAAAACGCTTGTTTTTTTTCTAGGGCGCTTGGCTTACAGGAAAATTCTCTTTTGATTCGAACTCGAGGCGGACATCGACTGATGCATTCTTCAAAGACTCATTTTGCTTTGAGCCATCAATCACGATGAGAGGAAGAAAAGTGATAAAGTGTATCTTTTTTAACATAGGTTCAACACTCTTATCATAGTATGCACTTTGAAAATTTGCATACATATCGTAAAGCATAGAGTATTGATTACGACCTATATCCAGATTTAGATTTCCGTAAGGGTAGTATTGCGAATTGAGAAATAGTTTTACGTTACTGATATTACAATGATCCAAATGACTGGCATTAACTACATTCATTGCTTTGCGATTTGTTTGAAAGCCGAGAATAATAAATCGAGGTTTCTCCAATTGATTAGACGTTTTCACAGTCCAAACATGTCTGGGTGTAGTAGGAAGCAAAGGATATTCATACAACTCCCAACTGCGAAAACTCATGTCGATAGGTTTACTCTTTTGAATATGATTAAGTAGACTAATTTTATGCATATTTGAGAGTACTACATAGGGCATTAACCATTCGATTCTTGTTAAAACAATTTTAAATTCTTCATATACAGCTGGAGTAGTAGCTGTTGACATTTTGGTTTACTTATATACCCTCTACCAGTATAGACGATACCCATCACGCTTGCTTCAAGTGTAACCTAATTGTTATTATTTCACCACGAAAGTTAACTAGATTTCCGTCTTGATCAACTATACGTAATTGTAAATAATCAATGGACTTTGTAATGATCGGAAGATAAATGACTTGTGATGGGACCTCGATGATTTTGTAGCCGGCAGTATGAAGCTGAACCTACCCGCCTCACGGAACCCGCCGTACAGTGCCGAATATTACAGTGGGGCCCCCAAAATTATGTTTTTTTAAATATACGTTAATTTTATGGGGAATACTTTTAAGATACTAAGAAAATAATTTGCACTACTAAACACATTAAAAAAATTATAAAAAACAAATTGAACATTTACTTGCAAAAAAAAATTACTGCTTTAGGGAAACATTTAACGTATATTGCTATAACTTTTTTTTAAATTATAAGTCGTTCATGAGGCTTAGTAGCATTGCGCATTATACAGGGTGTCCAAAAAGTATCGAAACACGCCTAAAAAGTTTTCAGAGAACATATTTTTGACCTGGGTCAAGGTCATTTCCGTAGTAACTTTTGACGGTCGATCTAATGGTGACCTTGGATTTGACCTTGGACCTTGCCATCAAGGTCATTTCAAAGTCACTATGATTTGTTTAAATAGGAACACCCTATTTTGACATCGGCAAACGAAAGAGCGGAAAATTTTACGTTCAGATATGTATTAAGGTCCAAGGTCAAGGTCACCTGTGAAGGTCGTAGCAAGGTCAAATTGTATTTGCAGGGAATTCTTGCAGAATTAGCAGTCAGAAGAAAGGTAGATGACCTATGTTTAGCGTTACCCAGGAACAACGACGTGGACGTAATAGGATAATGTTCCCTTTGGGGTGCTTGATTAACGTGAGTCCCCTTGCCTCTCACGATGGGGTGCTTGTTTTACGTAAGTCCCCTTGCCTCTCACGATGGGGTGCTTGTTTTACGTGAGTCCCCTTGCCTCTCACTTTAAATATTTAGCGTAAATGCTCGAATTGTTCACCATTCACTTCTTGACAGTAAGCTAATCGATGGTAAAAAGCATTAACAACATTTTCTATCGCTTCAGGACTAATATTTGCTGATTCTAATTCAATCCTCTCTCGTAGCTCGACTAAATTTGTGGGCTTTGTTTTGTATACTCGATCTTTTAAATAGCCCCAGTAAAAATAATCAAGAGGTGTCAAATCAGGTGATCTGGCTGGCCATTCAATTGTGCCCCTTCGTCCTATCCACCGATTAACAAACACTGCATCTAAAAGATTGCGAACATCACGTGCATAATGAGCTGGTGCGCCGTCTTGTTGGAACCATGTGTTCATAAAGTTGTCTCCTGCTATTCTTCTTATCGCAGGCACGATTTGATTGCGTAGCATTTCTTCATAGTTTTCAGCATTTAAGTTGCCATTAATAAAAAACGGACCTACGATTCTGTTATTGAATATGCCTGCCCATACGTTTAATTTTTCTGGGTATTGTGATTTATCTTCTCGTGCCCAATGTGGGTTTGTTTCTGCCCAATATCTACAATTGTGTCTATTGCAGGTTCCGTCAAGTTGAAATGTCGCCTCATCTGAAAAAACAATATTTGATGGGAAGTTAGGATTTTGCACTATACGTGTCATCATGTCATCACAAAATTCAACGCGACGATCAAAGTCATCTTCATTAAGTTTGTGAATCAGTGTGACTTTGAATGGATGAAAGTTAGCATATTTTAGTATGTTATGAACAGATGACTTACTTATATTGTGCTGTTGTGAAATTCTACGGGTGGAACTATGTGGATCCTCAATGAATGATAACAAAACATCCAGGGAAGTATCATCGTTTGTTGCTGACTTTGTTTTTCCTGATTTTGGCCTATCGTCGATTGTGCCGGTTTGTTCAAACTTTGTAACAAGGTTCCTTGCAGTTGAAATGACAATCCCAGTTCTATCAGCTCTAAAAGTCTCATTAAAAAGATTAATCACTGTGCGGTAAGGTTGCACTGCGGCACCCCAGCCTCTCATCATGAGAAGTGTAATCCTTTCTCTTTTCGTAAGATGTTGCATTTTCAATTAGGTATGAACAGATTTTATTGTTGATCAAACTATGAATACTTAAATATCAATTTAAAGAAATAGATTTTACAACCACTATACTTATTTAAGATTTCGAGGTAAACATTTGTAGTTTTAAAATAAGTGGGCAATATAATTTGCTTGGTAACTTATGTTTTTAAGGTGCTTTTTTTAGTGTGAGATCGCGATTTACCGAATGTAGCCATCTAGAGGTCTGGTTCAGTACTGCAACGTTGGCGTTAAGTTTTAAAACTTTTTGAACATTACCATAAAATATGTATGTTTCTGTTTATTCAAACGATTATGGGGTCGCTGAGAACTAATTAAGAGTTCACATTTAGATTGGGTATTATTAAAAACTTAATGAAGACTGGTTAACGCCCAAATAAACAATTTATTTAAATGTAACAAAAAATGAGTCTTAATTTGTTCAAGGGCTTTTCAGGGTCGCTAAGTACGGATTTTGAGTTGGTTTTTAGTTTAGCACTATAAAGGACTTCATGAGGCCCGGTTAAGGCTCAAATAAATAATTTTTTTCAATGCATCAAAAAAATAAGTTTTAATTTATTTAGGGGGGTTTTCGGGGTCGCGGAGTAGGAGTTTTGGATCGAATTTCAGTTTGGCACAATGAAGGACTTAATAAAGCCCGGTTAAGGTCAAAATACACAATTCATTTAAATGTAACAAAAAAAAGTTTTAGTTCATAAAGTGGGTTTTTAGGGCCTTTGACCTTGCTACGACCTTCACAGGTGACCTTGACCTTGGACCTTAATACATATCTGAACGTAAAATTTTCCGCTCTTTCGATTGCCGATGTCAAAATAGGGTGTTCCCATTTAAAAAAATCATAGTGACCTTGAAATGACATTGATGGCAAGGTCCACGGTCAAATCCAAGGTCACCATTAGATCGAGCGTCAAAAGTTACTACGGAAATGACCTTGACCCAGGTCAAAAATATGTTCTCTGAAAACTTTATAGGCGTGTTTCGATACTTTTTGGACACCCTGTATATGTAGGACGCACTTTCAACTTCTAAAACCATGGCACAAAAGTTATAAATAAAGGAAAGCAGCTATTAGTTTGGAAAGAAATCGGATCCTTCGCAAATATTTCAGCGAGCACAGCTGAAACTTTTCTCAAAATTATTGCACTTCGATAAAACCTGGTACGGCTATTCTTAAAACGTACACGAAGAGATCAAGATAAATTATAAATAAACAATTACATATCATTCTTGCAAAGCAAAGCAATTTAATGACTTTAGTTGCTCTTGTGGCTCTATCTTTATTAAAAATTATAAATAGGTCGTAAAACTTGGTAGGATTATTTATTTATCATATACGAAGTGATCTCAAACGAGAAAACCGCGGCACAAAAGTTATAAATAGAGGAAAATAGCAATCGTTTAAAACAAAACCGTTACTTTTGCGAATATTCCTGTGAACACCGCTATAACTTTTTAAAAATGATCGCTCTTTTGTGAAACTTGATACAAATGTTCGAAAAACATATACGAATTCAACTTGATTCAGAAAATCGAGGCACAATACCAATAAATAATCAACTGCATATGATTTTTGCAGAAGAATTAACGTATTTTTTATTTTCGATGCGTTTTCGACTGTAATACTTTTAAAAATTATAATTAGGTAGTGAAACTTCGCAGTATTGCTCGTTACTAATGCACAAAGTATTACCAAGCCAGAAAACCGTGGCACAAAAGATATAAATAAATAAGATCACACGATATTGCAAAAAAACAAAACGATTTATTTCCGACTGTATCAGCGTTTGCGGCTACAACTTTTTTTAAAATTATGACTAGGTCGTGAAACTGTAAAGAATTACTTACTAGTCCTGTACAAACTATTCTATAGCGAGAAAACGGTGGCCCAAAAGTTATAAGTAAAGGAAAATAGCGATTATTTAACAAATAAAAAAAATTCAGTACTTTAGCGAATTTTCCTATGTACACGTCCACAACTTTTCTCAAAATTATCGCTCTCTTGTGAAACTCGGTACGAATGTCCGAAAAACATATACGAATTTACCCTGATTCAGAAAATCGAGGCACAATTCCAATAAATAATCAACTGCATATGATATTAGCAGAAGAATTAACGTAATTTTTGATTTTCTATGCGTTTTCGGCTCTAACTCTTTTAAAAATTATAGTTGGGTAGTGGAACTTTCTACAATTACTCCTAAGCCATGTACGAAGTATTTCCACGCGAGAAATCCGTGGCACAAAAGTTGCAAGTAAAGGGAAATAGCAATTGTTTAAAAAAAAACGGTACTTTGGCAAATATTCTTGAGTGCACCGCTAGAACTTTTTTTAAAATTATGGCCCCTTCGTGAAACTCGGTGCGAATGTTCTAAAAACATACACGAATTCATTTCGAATTAGCAAATTGAGACACAATGCCAATAAATAATCAACTGCATATGATATTAGCAGAAGAATTAACGTATTTTTTATTTTCTATGCGTTTTCGGCTCTAATTCTTTTAAAAATTATAATTAGGAAGTGAAACTTTGCAGTATTGCTGATTACTTATACACAAAGTATTACCAAGTCAAAAAATCGTGGCACAAAAGTTATAAATAAATAAGATCATACGATATTGCAAAAAAAAACGATTTATTTCCGACTTTATCAGAGTTTGCGGCTCCAACTTTTTTTAAAATTATGACTAGGTCGTGAAACTGTGAAAAATTACTTACTAGTCCTGTACAAACTATTCTAAAGCGAGAAATCGGTGGCTCAAAAGTTATAAGTAAAGGAAAATAGCGATTATTTAACAAATAAAAAAAATTCGGTACTTTAGCGAATTTTCCTATCTATATACGTCCACACCTTTTTTCAAAATTATCGCTCTCTTTTGAAACTCGATACGAATGTCTGAAAAACGAGGCACAATACCAATAAATAATCAACTGCATATGATTTTTGTAGAAGAATTAACGTATTTTTGATTTTCTATGCGTTTTCGGCTTTAATTCTTTTAAAAATTATAGTTGGGTAGTGAAACTTTCTACAATTACTCATGAGTCATCTACGAAGTATTTCCATGCGAGAAATCCGTGGCACAAAAGTTGCAATAAAGGGAAGTACTAATAATAAAAAGGGAATTTTCCTACTAACACAGCTGAAACTTTTTTTAAAGTATACCTTTTTCAATATTTTCTTTTTCTATTTGTTAGAATTCTTAATACGTTTTCGAAATTAACTTGACTTAGAAAATCGGGGGACAAACTTATAAATAAACTATTGCATCGGAATCTTACAAAGAAAATTTCTTTCTTGTGACTTTTACTGCGGTTATGGCTTTAACTTTTTTTAAATTTACAATTGTGTAACTTTTGTGAAACTTTTTTGGCTTTTTAGCAATAAGATCCTCACTCTCAGCTTATCCCAGGATCAACGACGTGGACGTGGTGAGGATCTGATCCCTTTGTGTGTGTGTTTGTGTGTGTGTGTGTGTGTGCGTGTGTGTGTGTGTATGGGCGTGCGGGCGGGCGTGCGTGCGTGCGTGTTTGTGTGTAACATTGTAAATTATTAAAAAAAGCGATATTACATTTGACTATTATGATTGCGTAAATTGGATTTGTATTGTTCTGGACATAAAAGATGAAGACTAGCGCAAAATTCTAGGGTACTCTCAAATCCCATCGGTGGTTCTTTTTTAATAGTAATTTCTTTATCTAAATCGCGTGTTATTTTCGTATCTTCTATTTCATGGGCATTGGGGAAAAGAGGCTTTCGGCTTTTATTTGTAAGTTTTTCACGAATTTTACTGGATTTTTTGAAATATAATATATTAGCTAATGCTCTGCGTGCAACTGCCATATCATTTTCTGAAAAAGAAATGTTAGAACAAGTTGCAATTGTAAGTGCCCATGTACAAACGTGAACGCCACAATTGCCGCTTACTTTTCCATCTTCACTTTTTTGGTAAGGGATGTCATCTGGAACATATATTATCCATTCTGGCCAATATATTTCATTGACAGAGTTAGACTTCAAGAAGTTGCAGATGGCATTCATGACTTTTTTTCGGTGCACCGTGCAATGAATCAAACAATATAATGATTTTTAGATTTTTTACGATGAGTAATAATGTCCAATGCATTTCGTCTATATAATTAATCGGTATCAGCCAAATATTTTTCGAAGAAATGCCTTGAATTTTAGCCCTATTTTTAAACCCATCGCTGATTGAGTTGCTCCTCAAAATTTTTTGAAAAAAGAACGTGTCAAAGGTAACTAATGACATTCCTTTTTGGCTAGCCAAGTCAGGAAGTATACTAAAAAAAGAATTTCTCACTCCATCATCTAGGTATTGGTTTACACCTTCGTAAGGTTCTAGTGTTTTAAAACTGAATTCATCAACAATGAATCCGTTGATGTTTTTCGTTATATTTGGAAAGTTTGTTGGATAGTCTATGTTTTCATCAAAAAGTACAGTAGTGTCTTTAAACTCTGTAAAGATTGCTACACTTGTTGCATCATCTTGAGAAATTCCAAGTGCAATCTTTTGTTTCAATTCAGCTTCTGCCTTTTTTATATTGTTCATTGTTTTCGTTATGAAATCTTGCATTTCTGTTGTGCTATCTGTTTTGGTGTCTGTCATGGAATTTGCGACGTGTTCATCATCCGATGGTTTGTAAAACTTTGATTTCTTGAAATAGCGATTTGGACCTCGTTTTCGCTTTTTTCCATCCTTCCACACTTTAACTTCTGGTTTACGAGGCTTGTCCATATCTTCTTCATTGTTTTTTTCATTTGATTCTTCTTTTTTAGATTTACTAATTTCTTGCCTGGTGGTTGACAAAGAAAATTCTCTTTCCACTAACTTGCCTTGTAGAATTTCCTCGTTTATTCGTATCATACGAGGTATTAGTATATTTTTTTTACCGTCGAAGATCTGATGTTTTGCTATTTTTATACCATTCTCTGCAGTTGCATTGCTGTCTCTTAAAACACCAAATCGTTCGGCGATTGCTACTGCAGACCATAGAGAAAAATATACTAATAGGTACTCCGTTACGTACTTGGTCAACTCTTTACTATAGAATTGATTTTTCTCATTTGTAGTCGTTGTGTTTTTTAAAATCTCGTTATAATAAGTATTAAATTTTTGAAAATATAAAGAAGATTTCATCTTTGTTACATTATTCAACTGTACTGCCTGTTCAACTTCGTCATTTTCAATAATATTATCCTCATCATGTTCTGTCTCATAACCTAATTCTTTATTATCATTGTTTCCTACTTCAAAATTCTTTAAAAGTGCGTCAAAATTCTCGATTTTTTTTTCAAAGCTATATATTTTAATAAAATTTTGAAAATAATCTTTCGCGTCGTCAAAATTTCTGCTGTGTATGATATTAGTTAGTAGAATAGTAGCAATATATCGTTCACTTTTTTGATTTTTTTTTATTTGGAAAGGCTGTTTTCACTTTTTTTCTTATAGTTTTTATGACATGAGAAGAACAAACATGCAGTACCGTTAAATTTTTATCAAGTGCTTTTTTACTTTCCGCATATTCATAAATTACATTTATGTAGTCGTATATATCATTTCATTGAATGTTGAACAGCTAGAATTTAATAGGACTAAACTAAAATCGGTTTCCATTTTTGAAATTTTTTTTGTACTTACCTGACGAAAGTGGTCGAGAAAGTATTTCAAAAAAAATGTTACAGCCGTTTCTGTATGAATGGACATGATTGCTTCAGCCACTTGCAAAGGACTGAGCTCTGTAGTTCCTGGTAAAAACATATTATAATAATAAATTGTCATTGGCGATGAAGCATACACAGGCTGAGCAAGCAGACTTCCAGTTGCATCTAAATGGAGAGAAATTGTCTTTTGTGAAGCAAGATATTGTAATTGAACTTCGGTAAATAAGAAGATCATTAATGGAGCAAAGTTCCAAATGTTTATAATAATCTTTGTCCAAATCATCTGTAGCTCTATTTGTACTGCCTATTTTCTGTAACAAAATTATGCTGGGTACAGCGTTCAAATTTCCTTGTGAAAGTACATTTTTATCAGCTTTACTTGCACAAGTCCATTTCACGCGAGCAGCAGAATGCTTTTCTAATTCAGTAGCATATGCTGCTCTTCTATTACCTTTAATAAACCTTCGATGCTTCTCGTACGCACTGTGATCAATATTCTTTTCTATTAATGTGCAAATTTCAATATCATGAAATGGTTCCCCAATTGTTTCTTTTGCACCGAATTTAAATTTGGTACATGTCGAATTTTTCATTTTGCTAAAATAACAATACAATTTTTCTTTTTTGACCAATAAATTCTATTGTCTTCAATAGCAATTACACAAAATGGATATGCTTTTTGAAAGTGGTCATTAAAATCATCTGTCCAACCTTTTCTCAAACGTACTTTTCCATTTTCAGAAGTATATTTTTTCCAAAAAGTTTCTGGTAATTTAAATGTTACGCTTTTTTTCCAGTTTTGTGTATTTTTAAAATTAAGTTTTTGTTTATTTTTAATACAACTGAATTTTTTGTAACATTTTTTTTGCTTTTTGAAATCTGATCATTTTCTGTGTTTAACACTGACCCACATTTATCTGCAGATCATTCGGTAGATTTTTCATTTGAACTATCATTTTTAGCTTCATTTAAAATATTACTTTCAACACAATTTTGAAGGATACTTTCAGCAGATTTTTCATTTTGTTCACCATTTTTACCACTATTCACAGTACCGCAATCCAGATTATTTTGATTATTTAAATCTTTACTGTCATCATCTTCAGCTTCACTTAAAATATTAATGTTATCAAAATCTACATTATCAATATTATACTCGTCAACACAATTTCGAGGAGTTTACACATTGTTTTCACATTACTTTCAACAGATTTTTTATTTTGATCATCATCTTGAGCACCAGTCACAATATTACAATCTGTAGTATTTTGAATATTTAAAAATTCAGTGCTATTAATAGTCTCATCAGTTTGTATCGCGATCTCTTCAACTGGTTTATTTAACAAAATATTTTGTATCTCATCTTTATAGTACTGATAATTACGGTAACATCGCTTTCGATACGACATTATCGTACTATCTTTGTACGTAGGAAGAATACATTTACATATATGAAACCACACATTTCGTCTGTAAGTTTGTTTATTCAGAAATTCAAGAAAATCTTTAATAGTATCAAAATATTCAGAATAAAGTTTCAGAATTACTTCACAAACATCTTTTTTTGTTATGTATGTTTTGTTCACCATTTTGTAATGATTTTTTCAACATATGTAACGTTATATTCAAAACATAAACTTATCGTTGGGCAAGAAAAGACGTTAAATATAGTCTTCGATATGTGTATAATAAACTAATTTTAGGATTGTTAGCTTTGGTGGTAGCTAATCATATATGTTGTAAAATAACCGCTAACATATATTGGGAATATTTAAGGACTATAAATAATAATTTCTAACTCTAGAGGACAAAAAAAATGAACACATAAGTAACTTATAGTTGTATTGAAATAATGGCGCAAAAAATACACAAAATTGTGTGAAGTACCTAAATACAATTTAACTTTGTTTTAAGTTATTGTTACTGTAGTACAAATCATTCACTGTTCACCTAATTTAAGCACTTAATGTACAAAAATAATACGCGATAATAAATATCGCATTTACAAATAAATGATTGATAACAATAAACACAATTATGCACGATGCTTAAACTGAAAAATGACAAACGCACAAAAAATAAATAACTTGGACAAAAATTTAAGAAATTGCAAATTTGTAAATTATTGTAAGTATAAAACAGTAAATCTAAACAAATAATTATCAAATATGCAGCTAAGCAAGTATGAATTTAGAAAAATTTTAAGTTTTGGGTTTGGTGGTTGCTAATCATATACGTTATAAAATCACGACTAACATACAACATAACATATTGGGAATGTTCAAGAACTATATATAATTATTTCTACCTCTAGAAGACCAGAAATTGAACACGTAGGTAATCATAGTTATATTTAAATTAAAGCACAAAGAATACACAAAATTATGTGAAGTACCTAAATACAGTTTTCAAAAATACTTTTTAATAAAAGTTATTTTACTTAAAAACTAAGGAAATGGTATACTTCGAAAATTTCATAAATATGATAAATATGAATTACTTTTAATACACTGCAGCAAGTAAGACGTCTTGTTAAGTACTCAGGTAGACTGTAGTATAAATGCAGAATAAATAATTCAAGATTGTCACAAAACGTTTTAGAAATGGAATGGAATGACTTTTAATACAAAATCACTAAAAAGACTATGTTTACTAATATTTTACCTACAATCTTGAAACCGAAAATGAATTGTATTAGAAATTACTACAATTATTACAATTATAGCACCTTATTATGGGACGCCTAAGTACATTGATAACTGTAGCTTTCTTATTATATGTATGTATTAAAAACTCTTTATCAAGAATGATTTAAAGATCGAAAAAATGACATGAAAATGAAAGCAATTGAAAGTTATCGATAATGTGTGCACAAATTTATGTTTAACGACTTGTATCATATGAAATTATTTGTTAACGAAAAAAATTCCACAGGAAGTTCCTATTAGGTTTTATATACATTTAACTGTATTAAATCACATTATCTTTTCTTTAAAGAAGTCATTAACATTTAAGTAAAAAAATTTGCAATTCTTGTACTGCGTCGTTATTACCCAGCAATACTCCTTCTATGTAAGAATAATTCCAGAATGTTTCACTGATAGATTATACACTATTTTTGTCAGAATATTTAGATAAATCAACTCAAATGAATGTGATTTATACGGATATGGGAAAGACTTTTAATAGGATTAACCACAGTCTTTAATGTTAAAACCAAGAGTTATAAGCGAGGGTGGCTCGTTACTTGCGTTTTTTTTATATCTTATTGGGATAAGAAAGGTTCTTCAGCATATTTGGGACCGAAATTGTTGTGAGTATATATTAATGATCTTGCAACTCTTTTTTGTTTTCCAAAGGTTTGTTAGTACACTGACGATGTAAAGTTATTTTAGAAAGTCACCTCTGACGCTTATATGCCTGCCCTGCAGGAGGATTTAGATACGCTGTGAACATAGTCGAATGATAATGGTTTGAAATTGAATATTTATAAATATTATATTATTTTCTTCACGGATAATAGGTATCCATTGTCCTTTGACTTTATTATTGATAACATAAATCTGAACAGAGTACTAACCGTAAAAGATTTGAGCTTGATTGTTTATTTGTATGTGCATTTGTTACTTACACTTATCCATTATAATTCTATAAAAAGCTATTAAATTACAAAATCCAAAATTTGGAAATTTTAAGGTTTTCTGTAATTGTTTATTTATAGGTATTATGCCTTGTTCACGCTTACACGGTTCTGGTAATTTCGAGCTAGACTCTTATGTTAACGCGCCTACCTATAGCAAATTTGGAGATCTAAGCACGCCTAAGAAGGCAGATCGCGGCGAGACGCCGAACCGACAACATCGGCTCTTCGAGAAGCAATTCACGCGCTACTCTCGTGGTACAAACCTCGTAGTTATTTATAGTTGTAAAGTACATTATTTGAGCATATTAAAAACTAGTATATAAGAAATGGGTGTAATTTATTTCCCCCGATTCTGCGTTTGCTTGGTTGCTCCACTTATATGAGCAATCGCTGAGAGTTTGCTAATAAGTGTCAACATGCCTCCATGTTCTAAATCAAGATCACTTCCTATATGTACTAACAATAATCCTATCAAGCTTTACCAAAGACGAATAATTTAAAAAGAAGTTCCAGCTGTGTAAAAAGGAAAACTCGTGGAGGTGCTGATTTCTTGTTTAAACTATAGCTACTTTTCTTTATTCATAAATTATATGCCACGGTCTTCTTATTTGATCTTACTTCAAATAGGCAAAGGTGTAATCTTGTCTTTATAAAAGGGTTCGGGGGTACAGGGGTTTAAGAGTATAAGGGTTTTGAGTTATAGGGGTTTGGGGGTATAGGGGATTTGAGGTGCAGGAGTTTGGGGGTATAGAAGTTTGAGGGTACAAGGGTTTGGGATATAGACGTTTTGGGGTATAGGGATTTGAGGATATAGAGGTTTTGGGGTATAGGGGTTTGAAAGTATAGAAGTTTTTGGGTATAGAGGTTTGAGGGCACAGACGTTTCGGAGTAAAAGGATTTAGAGGGATTAAAATATAATAGGATATGTTGTATATATTTAGACATATTGCATTTTATGAAAGTGAATGATTTCCTAAATAAAGATCACTTCGTATATGTTGTTAGAATATTCTTTTCAAGTTTTATCGAACAGCGATAACTTAAAAAAAAATTCTGGCGGTGAATACAGGAACATTCGCGAAATTAAATATTTTTTTTAACTGTCGCGGCATTGGTTTGTGCATCATTTTTGGGCCACAGTTTTGTTAATTGATAATATATCATACATGTACAAGGAGTAATTCTGCCATGTTTGACTGTAAAATAATAATTTCAAAAAAAATTAAAAAATTGAAGTCGAAAACGCGTATAAAGTCACCATAAGTGATTTCTTGTGTAACAATTATATGCTCTTGTTTGATTATAAGCATTGTGCCTTCCATTTCTAAATCGCAATCACTTGGCATGCATTTGAAGAATAGCCGTCCCAATTTTCAATAAAGAGGTATAATTTAAAAAAAAGTTTTGGTAGTATATACAGGAAAATTCACGAAAGTACAGATTTTTTTTTAATCTACCGTTACCTTTTTTTATTTATAATTTTTGTGTCACGGTTTTCTCACTTGAAAGTACTTCATACGTGTACAACAAGTAATTCTGCAAAGTATCACAAAAGATTTATAATTTTTTTAAAGTTGGAGCAGAAAACGTGTATAAGTAACAGAAAGTGATTTTATTTGCAATAATTATATGCTATTGCTTGTTTATAATTATTGTGCCTCGATTTTCTTCATCGAGATCACCCTATATATGTTCTTAGAACATCCGTACCAGGTTTCACCAAAGTTCGCGAAATAAACTAGTTTTTTTTTTCTGTACTATCGCTACTTTTCACTGTTTATAATTTTTGTGCCATGGTTGTCTCGCTTAAAAATAATTCGTATATGTATAACAAATAATCCTTCCAAGTTTCACTAGAGAATCATAATTTTGAAACAAGATAGAGCCGTAATCGCAAATAAAGACACAAAAAAGTGATTTTCTTTGCTATAATCGTAGGCTATTGTTTATTTATAAGCATTGTTTCTCCGTTTTTTAAATCGTGATCACGTGGTGTAAATTTGAAAAACAGTTTTCAATAACGAGGTATATTCTTAAAAAAAGTTCTGGTAGTGTACACATGAAAATTTGCGAAAGTACAGATTTGTTTGCGAAACTATGGTTACTTTTCAGTATTTATAATTTTTGTGCCTCGGGTTTCTCACTTGAAAGTATGTCCTATATGTACAAGGCGGAATCCTGTCAAATTTCACAAAGGAATTATAATTTTTAAAAAAGTTTTAGCTTCAAACATAGAAAATGTCACAAATAGGTTATTTTATTTGCAAGAAACATATGAGTTTGTTATTTATAAATATTATGCCTTTTTCTTCGAAATTGTGATCACTTTTCGGAATTTTCGCAAATGTACGGATTTTATTCTTTTTTTGTTAAACATTCGCTATTTTTCTATATTTATAACTTTTGTCCCGCGGTATTCTTGATTGAAAATACTTCGTACAGGACTAATGAGTAATTCTACCGAGTTTCACGATCTAAGTATAGTTCTAAAAAAAGTTAGAGCCGCAAATGCCGATAAAGTCGCAAATAAATCGTTTTTTTAAATATCGTATCATATTATTTATTTATAATTTTTGTGCCACGATTTTCTTCCTTGAGAATACTTCGTCCGTAAACAATGAATAATACTGTCGAGTTTTACATAAGAATTATCAATTTTAAAAAGGTTCGAGCCGAAAACGCATGGAAAATCAAAGATACGTTATTTCTTCTGCAAGTCATATGCAGTTGATTATTTATTGGTATTGTGCCTCGATTTTCTGAATCAAGTTGAATTCGTATATGTTTTTAGAACATTCTTACCGAGTATCACAAAAGAGCGATAATTTTAAAAAAAGTTATAGCGGTGCACTCAAGAATATTCGCAGAAGTACCGATTTTTCTTGAAACATTTGCTATTTTCCTTTACTTACAACTTTTGTGCCACGCATTTTTGATTATTGATAAGGATAGTTGAATTAATGGTGGTAGATACAGAAAAGGTTTTTCCTGCTTTGCTATAAACATAACACAGATGTAACAAAACCAACAGTCTGTCTCTATCGATTGTAGAATCAACAACATGAGTGATATTGAAAAAGAAAAAAATATTCTACAGCAGCTTGTGCAGGCTCAAAATGCAGTCAAGCGCAAATATAGCATGTTGAAGGCGGAAAAAGATGATTTTGAAAGAGTTGTCGAGAATACATTTAAGCCAATTGTCAATCCTCTACATCAGCTTGTGTCTGCAACAACTACTACTACTGAACAAAAGTCACCAGCCTCTAAACGAAAGAAGACTTCTTCTCTCAATGATACTGTGATAAAGAAACCGAAAATGAAACTCGACAACAGTATTCATGATGATGATGATGACGATGATGATGATAGTTTTGATGAAACTTTGAATGAAGAAAATGTAGCTAAGATAGATGATGATAATTTTGAAACAGCTACTAGTGCTACAGAAGAAGAAGAAGATTATGAAAAAGATAAGTATATTCAGATGTTGAAGCATAAAAAGGATATTGATAAAATTTACGGAATTCGAAAAAAGAATGGGCAGTGGATGTTAGGTGATTCTCCCATTATCTTCGGTGATAAAAGCATCAGAGTGAAAGATGGAAGATACATGAAAACTGATGGTTTGATGGAGTTACTGATAACTAAAGATCCTAAGAATTATAACCAAACTGATCTAAAAACTTATCAAACTATCCTCGAGACGACGCATGCTCATAAGAAACAGCATAAAAATAGTGAATCGATTCGAGTTCATAACAATTTTTTTTTTATTATAGCCTACCCAAGTCCTCTTTATGAGTCTTATACGGCTCTTCCCACTGCCCGATACCATACAATGGTACTGGCCAGTGAGATTCCCTATAGTCGGGATGCATGTGCACCACATCGGACTGTAGTCCGCATGCATCTCAACTGGACCTACAGTTTAGCTACACAATGCATCCATAGATTGCGTACAGTGGCATCCGAACCACTGGAGCTTCGACGTTATACGACATTTAAGTATATACATACAGGTGTATGTAAACATAGAGGTATCCCAATGACAGAAAAGCCGAGAGCCGGGATCGAACCCAGAACTTCTGGATCACGAGTCCGACACTCTGCCTACTGAGCCGTCTCCGCTCTGGAGCGATCCTAATGAGTTGGTTGACAGACTTCGTTTGCTTGTAGCTGAGCAATCAGCTGGTAATCCTAGTCATATTAATGAATTCCATTCTATCATTGAAGAGCTACGTGAGGATGGGTATATATATTGAACGTATCAAACTTTCATCATCATTTCAAAGATGAGCGTTGATGTATTTGGACGTAATCTCAAGAAAAGCGAAGGTAGTCGCGGACCTCCTGGTTTTGGATTCAAGATCACTACAGAAGGCCACTATGACCTGGATAATAAGAGGCTCTGCAATTTCATCTTCAGCAGGATGAAGCAGTCAACTTGGAAACTCTACAAGCAGAAATACAAAAAATTAAGAATCTAACGTCTCGTTTGGAGCAAGATCTCAAGAATTTGGATTCTCTAGTAGAGGCACACAGAGATGAAATTGATTCGAAGTTGTTGAGTCAGGAGATGACAATTGAGGCTATAAAAAGGAGTGCAATAAAATTATGAGCAATATTCACTCTGTAGTTATCTAACATGGAGCATAAAGAGGCAGTAGTTGAAGAACTTCACAAGCTCGCTCGTCGCAATCACCCACGTCGAAAGTTTGATGTGCGAGGATTAGATGAGACATGGCAAGCTGATTTAGTAGAGATGCAACCTTACGCTAAAGAAAATAAAGGTTGTAGATATCTTCTTACAGTTATCGATGTATTCTCCAAGTTTGTAAAATCCATATATTTATAATTCTAATTAAAGTATAAAACAAATGTTTGTTATAGTAACTTTCTTTCCTTAATGTTTAAATAATTATTGTATAATTACTTTTATTTTTTTAATCACTGTTTTCATCTGAAATTATGCATTCAAACGTTCGCACGGTTTTTGAGAGATACTTTTGAGATTGCTGGATTTGTATATAACGTGCAAAAAACTTGTCGGGTAAAGTAGTTGTCCCCATCGGTAAAGCAGCTACGCTAACTGAAAAACCAAGAGATATCTCGATCTCGCGGTCGGCATCCAAACGCAGGATCTCGCTGCTGGCGTCGTGCTGCGTGCGTCATTTTTGCAGGCATGTGCCAGTACTGACCGGTGTGTCAGAAATGACATGCGTGACTGTGCCAGAACTGACGTGTGCCAGAACTGGCATGCGTAACTGTGCCAGAACTGACGTGTGTGCTGGTACTGGCCTGTGCTGGGGGTGGCCTGTGCTGGGAGTAGCTTAACTCACCTACTTGTGTCTATAACTATTACTGTCATGCGCAGCACCTTTCACATCTTTGAGAAGTATTGTTAATAAAAGTAGTCTTATTCTACTGCCATCTATGATTTTAAAACTAAATTAAATGAAAATATACTATTATTGTATAAAGTATTGATAAATGGGAAATAGTAAAAAGTAGTGGTATGTGAATAGGAATGGTAAAAGGAAGAAAAAATCTCAACCGTTGATATATCTAAAACTACATTTATTCAATATTAATTAATAACAATTTCTGTAATTTTTTTACAAGTATTGGTGTAATTATGTTGCTAACTCTCACAATTCTTAATTTAAAGCGCTCGCGATCACGCGCTATTTGCTCCCACTCCCCCCGACGAGCAACTTTATGAGCATATAACCATGTGTATAACAAATGAATTGTTAATTTTTCTTGAAAAAGTACTCATTTTTCCATATTTTTATATATTAATTTTAAGCAGTAGTAAACTCAAGCGCACTATTTCCTTTATAACGTAAAAATAACTTTAACTTATTAGCTTCATCACACATATTATCAAATAATTTTTCATCTTTGAGAATAGCAACGCATACCCGAGAAGGGAGAAAAATTTGAAATTCCTTGTCGAGTTCAGCCACGATATTCTTTCCAAAACGTATTTTTACCACTCTTAACACTGTTACCGTGTACGCTCGGTCGATCTCCAATTCAGACACCTTCTTCGACAGGAGAAACCCAGAATTCGCAATTTTATTGAGAGCAGCTAGATCCATCTAAACATTAAGAGAACGAAGTATTTTTTACATTCTTTAAAAACATTCAAATAATAAATGATATATATATATACCTTTTATGCAGACGTCCGAAATTTCTTGAACAGCAACCACTCTTCTGATTAAAATCTCACGGTAGAGTGATATCTCAAACTAATGTTTTCGAATAATTATATAGCATGTGCCCCACCATTCATCCTGCACCCACCATCATCGGTAGATGATACGATCACCAGTATCGGGAACGCATGGTCACCTCAATCATTGGAGGGGAGAAAGGAAACGTTAGGATTGGGTATCTGGTAGACGTAGCGTATTATTTACCCAATCAGAGCTTATTCCACATGTTAGTGTTGCTAATGGTAGTTAGCGTCACCAGTACTAGAATAACGTGGAGTCATCTCAAACTTTGAATCAACTTATAAGAGACGAAGGGGAGTGAGGATTCAAAAAATTAGCTTATCTTGTTGTTTGAAAACTTCTTTATTACAAGATAGTATTTCCCCGCTTAGACACTTTTGTAACCGTACGGATAACTTTTGTACAACCCTTCAAATCGTCGTTTACTATACACAGGTTTACATGTTTTAGTTCGTTTTGTGTTATTACATCATGAAATTGCGTTCATATTATCTGAAGTGATCATTTGTCGGATAGAATCAAAATTGATTAATTGACTATTTGTGTAATTTAGACGTATCCTTTTTATCGTACATACACATTCTCCCTCTTTACCATTTGCCTTCCTACATTTGTAGGCGTAAAACTTTGGCTCACCCGATAAAAAGCTTGTTATATAGGCACCAGGACCCTTATCGGCTAGTTCATCGGTGAGAGTGCCCAAAGATGTTCCGATTGGTAACTCATACTCGTTGTTTTCACCGTTGCTAACGTAAAACACTGAATCAGTATCATAGTATAAAGCTCGAGGTCCTAAAGCATTTAGATATTCAAACAATTTGAGACGGGCTTGTGCTGTTGTAAAAGCAGCAGGGACAACATTTGTCATGGATGATGATAAGGAGGATGTCAGCGCTTCATCTCTATAACACCAATTGACGTAGAGGGTATTATCATTAACTGGTAAAATATCGCATACCTCAACTTCAACCTCAACAAGGACTGTTCAGTAAATTTCTCAAAGTTTCTCGGTTTTTCACAACCAAAGTTCTTAATAAATTTTCACGTTGCCCAAATTTTCCCCACAGAGACTTAAGATAAAGTTTTGCAACAGACCGTTTACCAGCATTTAGACATATATCATCTTTATCCAGCTTTATACCTTCTTCAAGCTCCTGCTCTTTAACGTAACGTTCCTTATCCTCCTCTGTAATACATTCGGGTGGATATTCTGAAACTGTCACTTTTTGTAAAAAAAATGCATTTATGTACTCAGCAAAAATACCACCTTTTTGTTCTTCTTGATTGTACTGTGTCATTTCATATTGCCAAATTTCATAAACACGCTTGATAACATAACCCAATGCGACAGCTGCCTTTATCTCTTCTGACACCTCTGTTCCTCGTAATACATGCTCTTCAGGATCTTCATGAGGGCAATGATCTTGAATTAACTCCTCACAACATGTTCGACATAATGGAAACATCAATTTACCATGCATTTTCACTTGTAACACAGGCCATCATTTGCCTACACTCCGTTTGACCAACATAAATTTTTGGATGTCCGATAGGATATATTCCCCGTTTACAAATAAACGGGTACAATGAATAAACATCAATATATCTGATTTTTTGCTGATCTTGACAATCAAACATTTTTACTGTGTTACCTGTACGGCCTCCAAAAAACGCATCTCGGGGATCAAGTGGCTTCTGTCTTATATTCACGTCATTTTCTCGTACAAAATTACTAAGTCTTTCATTTTGTGCAATTTCATCACTGAACTGACATTCTCATTTCTCAATAAGGTTATAATTGGAGGACTTCAATTTATTACTAACTCCCATAGTTCTTTCGTACCTATCATCCATGGATTCACCGCTTTTCAATTTTATATCTCTGTTTATTCCATAACAGCGAGGGCAGCCATGCCAAAAACAGCCATGAAATTGAAGTACTATACCATTGTGATCCTCACCTTCTCGCGGTTCACAATAACCATCGACTACTATATTCTCGGGTAACCTTCTCTCTCGACCATGTCCCGCATGTTCGATATGCCGATGAAGAACTTCCTGTTTCATCCAGGTAATCCAGTGAATAGCAATTTCAGATTGGTTATCTGTCATTCTATAGCCTCGAGGTAGTATTATACCAATTTAATTTCGTTTAAAAAATTTCTTTCTAAACACACGCATACAAGAAGAGGCTATTGTTGTACATTCGACAAATGGGTCTACGTTAAATTTTAGAAATGTTTTGCGAAAAGCCAAGCATGCTAATCTCAAAATAGTTACATCTTGTTTGCAGTATTTCAGAATTTCATTCTTGAAATTAAATACGTAACCGGATCTCACTTGTTCGTCGTACCATTTTATAAATTTGTTTCGTTGACTGTTACTCATTGTATCTGGACTATAAGAATCAAGAGGAGGAAGTGGTCCTTTGTAATCCTGATTTTCTTCAGTGTTAAATAAATGAGGAAAAACACCTTTCTCCATTTCTGGTAGACCATAGGATTTCGGTAAATTGCTAAGAGGCATATGAAAATAGTTTAAACTATTTATAAATTTTTGATGTAAAACTTCCGTTAAAATTATTTTTGAGCCATTCATAACAACCGATGGTACGATTCGATCTT
Organism: Philotrypesis tridentata; assembly: GCA_018906965.1. Lineage (NCBI taxonomy): Eukaryota > Metazoa > Arthropoda > Insecta > Hymenoptera > Pteromalidae > Philotrypesis > Philotrypesis tridentata. The sequence goes on along the minus strand of JACCIB010000072.1, from coordinate 655,363 downwards.
GGTCAAATTTTTCTACGATATATTTGAGTATGAATTGTGCATCAAACCCTTGTGAATTGTGGGCAATGCATACCACTTGTTGAAACCGTTCTCGACGAGTTAATGCAAGATCAACGAGCTGTTTTATAGGATCGTTATCGAACACATATTCACGAATACCACACATTTCACACCTGATTGAAATATCTTCAACCTCTATACAAGCTGTACATATTTGTTGATCAACACATAAATTGGGTACATGAATTTTTTTTTCTTCATCGTCTACTATCGAAAGAGTTTGCTGTGTCTCAAAGTCGTAGAAGAGAAATAATACTGGTTTTGATCTATCTGGTTGTTTGATCGGTTGTACGTAACATAAATGTCTAATAGGTGTTTGTTTTCTACAATGGACAGAATGATCTACCACATTCATGTTCTTTATTTTTTTTAATAATTTTAAAACAGGTCTGACAAAGTCTAATTTTACTACATACATTACTATTTTTACTATAAGATCCAATTTTCAAATGATTGGTCAAACAGGTATCACGAAAAGAAAGTCGTAAACAATTTTCACATTTTTTGGTATTTTCTGCGATTCTACAAGGTGGTGTTGTAAAGCATTTATAACATCTATTAGAGCATCTATGATCCTCAGCTCGCCAATAGCTTTTATTACACGGTATACAGTAACCATCATTACCACAGACACTAATGAGATTCAATATTGGTTCATAATGATTTAGCCGCTCATAATACATAATGTGTAATGTATGAGTAATAGCACCATTAACTCCAGTAACATATCACGTACCGTCATATATCGGTGGGTTACCCTTTCCAAAGGTTGAAAAATTATAAATTACGATCACTGTACCGCGAGTAGCAAAGAACTCTTGAAATTTATGGATTTCAGCCATACCACATCCATCATCTGGTACTTGAACATTAACCAAATTTACTAACTCCATGGCAGCGGTTTTCTGTATTCTCCCACGTGTTTGACGAATCTGATTCCAATACGTATGAAGAGCGCCAGAACGTATCTGTCCTCTTATCACATAAGCATAACCAGCAGTTAAACTCCGTGGTAAACACAGATTGTCATCGTTGTTAATTATCAATATAGATTTCTTTTTCACTGACTCTAACGTTAAACGTACACGACCACAACCGGCAATGTTTTGAACTATAGCGCAATTAACAGATAGTCTCTCATTCACATTTATTACACACGCACTTTGCACAGCACTTCTTAATAATTGCCAAAGATCTTCAACTAAAAAGTTTTTAATTAGCCTAAACGACAACCAGAACGGGCCTTGGTTGAACTGGGTCGAGTTGATGGTTAAACCAGTAAAGTCGGTTGGTTGAGCCTCTGCACAAAGACGTTGATGTAGGTTTTGTACACATTTTTCAAGACATGTAGAAGCATTTACATTAGGAGGTGGCTCCGGTATATATCCGTTAATTTGTCTTCCCTCATATCCAAAATATCTATAGAAACAGGTTGTTTCTCTGTAAACAGGCATCTATAACTATTTCATATTTAATAAGATAATGAATTTAACAAAAATTAAAATAAATTTATGATCTTATATTCAGTTGTATCAGTATCACTGCTGCTGCTGGTAGAACTGTTAGATCTACTGCTAGAACTACTGCTAGAACTATTAGAGCTGTCACTGGAACTGGTAGAGGTACTGCGTTTGCGTTTCCTATTATTTGTATTATGTTTATTTAATAAACGATAATTTGCGGTTGTGGAAGAAACTGCATCTATAAATTTAGAGAGTAGAGTGTTAAGTATGATTGAAGATCTAATGTGTAAAAGAGTTCTGAATATCCTAGCTGATCACGTACTGTTAGCTGTTGGAATTTCTGGTATTTCATCATCATCACCATCATCATCATCATATTCCATTGTTTCATCATCTTCGTTGATATCTTGATTATCTTCATTCCTACCTTCATTATCTAATGGATGTGATTGTAGATCACATGCCATTATCACAGCATCACCTTCATCATCCCTCATCATTTCATCCAGCACTGTAAAGACATATTTTTAAAAATACACTCTAAAATATGATCCTAGTTATCAACAAATAATACTTACATTGTTGACGAAACATTATTTGTGCTAATGGATGGCCTTGATCATTGCGTTGACGCACAGTCCTCAAAGCAGTCGCGAAAACTTCCGGATTACGGAATAAACTAACAGTATACATTTGGTATACTATTGTTGTTCTACAGTGCAACAGCAGAAAATGAAGTTTTCTGCATAAATCCTGAATTGATCTCGTCTCGAGATTAGAAGCCCACACTGTCCCGCACATTGATTGGATGTACGGATCTAATAATAACGCTATATGCAACGCTCTCTTAATCACGTTAACTAAATGTAGAGATGTAGTACGAAACATTGCGCGCAAGTTATGTCGCAATTATCCAAAGGAGAACTCAACTGTCTGGCATCATGGGTGTGTATCCGTTTAAATATACCCTCAGCAGGGTCAGATAAGTGGGGGGTCTACAATACTAAGCTTTCCGCTGATATTGCTGATTCCAGGGTTAAACGGAGACTTAGTATATTCTTAAAACTAAATTCAATGTGATTCAGAAACACAGGTGCATTGATTTCGAAGAAATATTCTGTCACATTGATTGCATTTTATAACTTACCTTGTCTATACTTCTATCAAGTGTGTATGAATCATAGTCAGGTGGTAAATGTTTTAATTTCGGTGAAAGAGAGAGAGAGGGAGAGAGAGAGAGAGCAACAAGATTGGGAAATGCGAACACAGCATTGAGGTACATTAGGGACACCCGAAACCCTGCCGAATAGCTGATTCGCAGGCTAAGCGCGGTCTTGATAAACTCTTAAAACATAAGCGCGTGTGATTATGAATATATTTTATAATTTATACGAAACGAAGTTCAATGAAAAATTCATCATGGTTTCTCATTCCGCTCGAGTGTATCTGTGATACTCGATACCTAAGCGAATCCAGGCCTGAAAAAAATCTCCAATTTTTGGAATTTAAATTTATTTCCAACGGATTCTGATAGAGCGCGCCGAGATGGACCTACAGTCCATCTCGGCGCGCTCTAAAATCAGCTCTCTACGACAATTTTAAAATTTTGCAAAAAATTGGAAATTTCGTATCACCGTAAATATTGGAGATATCGAAAAAATAAGAGAATTTTCGTTCTCTTACGAGAACCGATTATGGGGGTGCTTACTCCATAGCCGGGGTCAAACCCCAATTTTATTAATTATTAAAATAAATAAACATTGGCACAGGTGAATCATTTAACACCTGCATCTTATAATACCGCGGAGAATCGGGAAGCGCGCTGCCGAAAATGCAACGGTGACAAGATGACTGATATGCAGGTGCAGTTGCGGAGAATCGAAAAGCGCGCTGCCGAAAATGCAATGACAATAAAATCAAGATGATGAGTAAAATGCACATGCAGTTTATGTACATGCATGCTTGCAGCATTTTCAAGAGAGGGAAAAATCTCCTTAGTATCTAACGAACCCTCGGCGAATGAAGACCACACAGCGTCACGCATTTGGTTAACCAGTGATAATGGACAAAACTGATAATGTAATAATGATAGACCTTACCGGTTCGGATTGTGAAATTGACGACATTAAAATTATTAGTGATAGTGACAGTGACAGTAAGGTTTTCATTATAGAGAACAATAGTGACAGTGAAGGTTTTATTATAGACAATCCAGTGTCTATAAAAGTGCAAGTGAAACGATTCAGCCCGCGTGTCACGAATTTATTATTATTAAAAAAGAGGAGACCGATAGCGACGTAGACGTAATTAATATAAGTGAACCAGCACCTGTAAAAAACTGTGAAACACCGCGTAAACTACTGTGTCTCGTGCCGATAGAAAAACCAAAAATAAAACGCGGCGATCAGTGCTCATTTTGCAATAAACGATATTATCTCCAGTTGGTTAATCAATATTTCAAGTGGGAGGAGTGTAAAATTTGTAGAAAATGGATGTGTTCTCGGTGTGCCCGGCGTTTTCTGTGTGCCTGCAAAATTTTTCAATATTTAAAAGCGTAAATATTTTAGTTTTTTAAACAATAAACAGTGAAAAATAGTGCGTCGTGATGGAGGCCCTGGAGGATTGGGACGCCGAACCGGAAAACCTCGTACACTTCAACGCCAGCATTGGTTTTTTTATATTTGAGGACGATCTGCCAGAACTCTTCCGTCGGATGGAAGCTCCTCCGGAGGATTCAGGATATTCATCCATGGAGAAGAATTAATATGGTAAAATTTTTTAATATATTTAATATATTTTTTCCGTTTACTTCTTTATTCCCCCTCCAGGGAGTTACAGATATGGCCCCCCTCCCTATTGGCCTCCCTCTCCCCGCAATTACAGGTATGGCCCCCCTCCCCAATTACACGGTGTGCATACTCCCCTTCCTCCTCCGGCCTATGACGCGTCAATGCAAATTCCCCCACTGCTCTGGGTGCGGTGGTGGGGGTTTGTTTTGACGCGCCATAGTCCGGGGTATGCTACTTAGATTTATTTTTCCAAATACCTAAAATTGAGGAAAATAAAATAGAAACTGAGCAAATAGAATATTCGAAGTTTCAGTTAGAACTAGAAATTAAATTTGATAATACATTAAATTTTGCGGAAAAAACAATATCACTGATCAAATTGAGTAAAAGTCAAGAAATATAAATCAATGTAGTGAATGCACGTACAGAGGTTTAATTTGATCAGTTTGTAAAGTTCATTAGTGGTAAAAATTTGCAAAGTTGCTAAACGCGAAAAGTGGGTCGCGCGCTCGTAAGTAACAAGTGTTTATATGTTCCTTCCACTTGGGCCGGCAGGCTACACATTTCTTTAACCGCGGACATATCGGAATCGCGGACACAAGTTATTAACGCGGACATGTGAACTGCGGACACATATCTATAGCGCGGACAAATATATAGCGCGGAAACATTAAGTTAGCGCGGACATACTACTTTAGCATGGACACCTAAAACCGCGGGCATATTTCTTTAGCGCTGACATATAAACAGCGGACACAAATCTTTAGTGCGGACATAAATTTATAGTGAGGAACATTTTTGTTTTGTGTGGACATATTGGTATCACGGACATAAATCTTTAGGGCGGACACAAATTTTTGAAGTGGACACATTTTTACCGTGGACAGATTTCTTTAACGTGGACATATTTTGGACGCGAATACATATTTAAAGCGGATAAATACATTTTCGGCTGACAAATACGGTTCATGCAGACAAATTCGTATTTTGCGGACAAGATCATTTTAGGCGCACAAACTCATTTTATGCGGACAGGTTCAATTCCTGCGGCCGAATACAATTAGCATTGACAATTATTTTTATTGTGGACAGATTTTTATTGTAGACAAATATGTTTAGCGTGGACTAGTATATTTGAAGTATAAAACAAATTATGTATATTAAATGATCAAATGAGTGAGAAGGATAGTAAAAGTGATAGATGCTTTGCCATTTAAAAAATTAACTAGGCAAAAAATTCAGAAAAATCCGACATTCAAAAAATTCGTGTTCTGGTGCTGCTTATGCAGACCATTATGACATTATGGAATAATGTCTTTGTTCGTGGATTAATTAAAATTGCACTGATTCAAAATAATGCAAAAGTAAATTTAAAAAATGATAAATTAACATTAAGTTCAGACGTAGTTTGTAAGTTTTCTAATAAGAATTGTATGGATATGCAGGGAGGAAATACGTTTTAGCATGTTTTACCAGAAGAAAATGCTTCGAAAATTCATATGAAGTTTTATTTAAAGGTATAGGAATGAAATATTTTAGTAAAGATAGTAAGGAACTAGTTTATGCAGTAAATGCAAATTAAATTAAATTTACATTAGCTACAAAAAATTAAATCGAGAAGTAGTTAATAGAGTTAATTTAGATTTGTTCACTTATGTAAATTCTAAATTTGTATATGTGGAGAGACATTTAAGAAATCAGATTAATAATTTATATATTAATTAATTATTTTAATTTATATATTAAATAATTTATATATTAAATAATTTATATATTAATAATAAATTTATATATAATAATTTATATATTAATTAATTACTGAAAAATGCGAGCTTGAGAAGAAGGTAATCCAAAATTCCTTATCCTTGGCCAATATTGCTCCTGATGAGTTTGCTTATAACATTATGAAAAAACCAGGTTATATGGCAAAAGTTGTAGGAGAAGTTGTACATTTAATTAAATGTGTACCAAAATCGGTAATAATTTTACATACGGAAGAATGCTATAATCGTTTACCAGTTTTTATTGGAAATGAAACTTGGTTTTTGACGTAAAAAACCCATATTATATTAATCAAGAAAAGTACTAAAGTAGATTGTAATACAGTTGTACCAACATACTATGAAATTGATGAAAATTGGATCAAGGGGCGCGGTAGCGCCCGCTGGCAAGTATAAGTAAGCTGGCTTACGTACGCCGCCTAGCCTATATATACTTTGAATTCACTTTTTCCCAACCTCCAAATTTTTTCCATCGACAATAACTTAAGTTTATCAAACGCACATGCATTTTATTAGCATACATTCTAAATGATATTGATTCGACGTTTCATATAAAAAAAGAATCAGCTAAAAATATTGAACCGTTCGTTAAATAAAGCTGTTTGAATTTTCGGAGTGCGTATTTCCTTTTCGAAGATTTTCCTTCTCCATCCCATATATATAGCTAACTACGACGTATATATAGCTACTCCGCTGTATATATAGGTATAGCGCTTCATACTAACTACGATGTATATATAGCTACTACGCTGTATATATAGGCATAGCGCTTCGTATATATAGGTATATGCTTTCCTTGCCGAGCGGCGGCCTGCGGCCCCCCGTCGTTTTCTTCGCCAGGTACTCTTCTCCTATTGTCTTCCGAAGATTTTCCTTCTCCATCCCTATACATATAGCTAACTACTATTATGTAGCTGCTACGTTGTATACATCGGCATAGCACTTCGTATACATACCGACCGAAGCTCTGCAGGGAAGGCATATGGGTGATTTGCAGTAGTGGCATATACAGTGGCATATGACATGTGGCCACCCCCTACACTGCCATATAACTGCCGTTAAATTTTATCGAATTCGCAATTACACAAAAATATTCTATTAAATTTGCTTAAAAAGTGAGGTTATGTGCTTAAGTCATTTTATTAAGTGTGCATTCATGGTTGAAGTAAATATAGCTAAAATGTCACTTTGTTTTACATATATTTTGAGTTACTATAAACTTTTATTTAACACTATTTGCAATATATGCATGTTTTTATTTATTTTCAAATTTTATTTTACATATATGTCGAATTTCAAAAAATAAATGCACTTTTCTTTGGTCAAGAATTAGAAAAAAAATTTTTTAAACTAGAGATTTTGATCAATGGAAATTTGTTCTGTAAGCCAAAAGATGATAAAAAATGCTGAGGAACGTAGGAGATACAGAATATGAAAATTTAACATGGGGAAGCATATGAAGAAAAAAGAAAAAATCGGATATTCGAATTTTTATTATTCTTTTTTTTAAACGGGCATAACTTTTGATCAGAATATCGAATCTTGGCATATTTTCTTTAAATTAAAGCTTTTTTGTAATATTTTGTTGTAGTGTTATTTGTAATTTTATTGGTGCCTTGGAAACAGTCGTAATTGTTATTATTCCAGTATTTGCACGCATTAATTTTTTGTAAAAAAAATTTAAAATGTCTTAGAAATATGGTTATTAGCAACTTTTTCCATGTTCCTCTGCAATTTTGACTATCTTACGGGTTACAGAAGAAAGTCTGATCGGTCCGAAACCTCTAGCTTTAAAAATTTTTTTTCGATGTCTAGACCAAAGAAAAGTGCATTTATTTTTTGAAATTCGATATATACACATTACACATACATAAAAGAAAATGCCCAGGGAAGAAAACGATGGAGGCCGGCAAGGATATATATAGCATTTTCTTTTATATAAAATTTGAAAATAAATTAAAACATGCATACATTGCAAACAGTGTTAATTAAAATTTATAGTAACCCAAAATATATGTGAAAGAATTTGTACTAAAAGTTCAATATTATACCACTTAATTTTTTAAATTAAACATTACGTTGAATTTTAAAAATTTTTTTCCGATTTTTACACGGCAAAAATTCAAGAAAAAGTTAATTATTGAAAAAAGCACCCTTTAAGGGGTTATGACAGTGTTAAATCCTGAAAAAAAAACAAAATAATTAGTATCATAAAAAATTAATATATATGTAAGTGCTCCAAAAATTATATTTTTCCTTCAAAATATAAGTATTATACACCACTTTTATGCACTAGAAATTTGCATTAAGTGAGTGTAATACTTGATAACAATTAAAGGTATTTACTTACCAAAAAACATGATTTTCATCATTTTTCTGGACTTGCCGCAACCTTCTGGATGAACCGTACCATCAATCTTGATGAAACAAAGAGGAAAATGTTCCTTATGAGTGTCCTCACAAACTGAGTGGAACAGATTTCTAAAAAACACAAAATTAATACAATTAGTTATACTTATATTGATAATATTAGTAATTATAGTGAATGTTACATATGTAACCATACGTAACATTCACTTTTGACTTATCTTTGATAATTCTGCTCCACTCAGTTTGTGGAGAAACCTATTCCAAAGGTTTCTCCAAAATTTGAGCCCAATTGGTTGACCCGTTCCTGAGAAAACCTGCGGCAAGTGAAAAAAAGTCATGAAAAAACTGATTTTGAGTAAAAGGCATTTAAAGTTTTACTTAATATTTAATAAAATAAAATGTACTTACAAATAGTTTTCAGCGTCTAGACCTAATATTATCCAAAAGTAGTCATCTGAGGATGGTGTCTGGAGAGTAGGTCCTTACAAAAAGCTTCTTTATGGAAGCTTATGTCTGCTGAAACAAAAATTGAAAATAGGTTAAAAAATTAAATTTACACATTTTTAAATGTTTCTATAATTCAAACTCAAAGTATGGAAAATTTATGTAAAAAATTATTCAACATACTTTGAGTTGAAGTATTTTTAAACTGTTTTTAAAAAAAAAATTCATATACATGAAAATATACTCACAAATGCCATTGCTCATCCATGTAGTGATGTAGTAAAAAGAGCAGAAGAAATGCACACTAGAAGCTAGAAGGATATTTGTCCAGATGTGATTTGTGAAAAGTAGGTCAGAGAACAGCTGATCAGCTGTTGAGCTAGCAGCAGACTAAACTAGACTTAGATGCTCATGTGCATGTGCAAAAAATGCACATAAAAAAAACTAAAAAAGCTGCTAGCTACTCTCTGAACAAATTTTCAGCAGATTTTGTGCAATGTGAGTGTATGTGTTGTTGAAGTGATGTGAAGCTTGTAGTGTTCATGCTAGTTTCAGTGTTTGGTTAGGAGTGTTGTATAGGGTATGTGTGGAAATGTTTGTTTGTGAAATCAGTGTGCTCCAGCTGAGTAGGAATCATCATCTGGATTATTTCTCCTTCTCTTAGCTTTTCGAGCTTCTAGAGTGGATTCCAGTGCTCTCTTATCTGACCAAAAGAGACGCTGTTCATCAGCACTCTTTGCCCAGTCTACTGCAGAAAGTCCTGGATTAATGTTAAAGCCCTTCATCACCTCAAGTATTCCTGCTTTTCCATCGTTGAAGGAAGCAACTGCGATGTAAATGCCAATCTCCAAGACTGCGAGGCCACTGAAACTTTCCTTGGGCACGAGCTTCCAAATGGATTGGTTGAAGCTTTCATTGCTGTTCTGTGTGAAGCCTCCAACGCATCTCTCCAGTAAATCAGCTTGTGTCAAGTCCTGATAAATTGGCTTGATTGCATCCATGATGGCCCCAGGAATACTATCTCGGTGGTGAAAAGTTTTAAGTTTCTTTTTGGCTTTGGCTACTTGCCATTTATACCAACTGTCTGGTCCTGGCGAGCAAAGGTGATGTCTTGGCTCCTTGTCTTTTGATCCTTTATGGTAAAATGTCGCCCAGATGGCATTGGACATTTCTTCAACAGAACGATGATGGCCTCTGATGGCATTGCCATAATACTGAGTCAGCTGGTCGACTCTTTGAGCTGTAAGACGGTTCTTCCCACCAATGCCTAGACCATCAGATAGTTTTTGGCCAGCCAAACTCTTCTTCAGATTTCTCAATCTCGTCCCCATCCTCTTCTGTACATGGCCAACACATTCCTTCTTCTTGATGACAAAATCTTCTCCATAAGGCTTGGCATCGCAGAGAGCCTTGAATACTTTCGAGTCACCATCTCCTATGTAGTTCTTATACTTGATTCCATGGTTTGCCTCTGATCTTCTGAACATTTCCACGATGCCATCTACTTCCATTTTTCCAGAACTTCCTTGATGATTGGCCGAGCACTGGTCTTGATGTGCTTCAAACCACTCTCTGTACTCTTCAGTGTCCTTCTCTTGATGCGCATCACAAGCCTTGCAAAATGATTGCTTCGGTGCAACATCAATCACTTTGCCAGTATCGTTGCGGATCAATGCTGATACTCCTTGAAGGGAAGAAAATCCTCGTTTCCTCCAAGATCCGTCACCAGATACAGTGTCACAGCCATTCTTTTGAGTCTCACCTGTGCTACTACTGCAACCTTCTTGCGCAGCTGCTTTCATAGACTCAATAGCTACTTTTTTACTCGAAATTTTCAATTCATGATTGATGTTTCCAAAATAACTATGAGCAACTGGTGGTAAAAAATCCATGATTCCACAAAAGGTTTTTAAACCAGTGTGTTCATGACCAAGAGCTCGCATTCCTAACACTACTCTTTTATTTATTTCAAAGGCATTTTGTTTAGTGCCAATTTGTCTACTCGAGTCTATGAATGCAACTTTATAGCAGTTGGTGCAAGTAATAGATAGCTTGCTACCAAGGCCTCTGATATTAACTTCATTGAAAGTAATATCACCGCCACAATTTTTGCAAGCCAGGAATTCCTGTAATCCTGGTAAAAGTAACGAAGTGTCAAATATTCTATACTGAATAGGACCAGCTTGTACATAACTTGATTTTAATTTTTGTCTTGATCTCGAAACAGGAATTTCTGGCTGTGCAATTTCTGGTTGCGTAGCTGCTGTACCTGATGTTGATGGTTCCGGAGGGATTCTGTTTGGAGGTCTTGTAGTAGATGTTGAAGGAACTGATTCAGGCGATGCTTCATTTCTTGAAGGGATGGAGGTTGACGATGGTTGATCTCCAAAAAATCTCTGTTGCCTCCTCTTCTTTCTTCCAAACCTGCGCTTTCCATGTGCAGATGAGCCTGGATTTCTATTTCTTGAACCACTCATCTTGTTTTTTTAACAAATCTTGAATTTTCACTGGTACACTTCACGTGCAAAAAACTTGATATTAAACTAAATAAAATACTAGAGCAATTTTCAGTTAAAATTATTAGGTTATAACTAAAATCTTAACTGAAAAACCGATCTCAATATTATTTAGTTAAACTCAAATAAAGTCACTGTTTATTATTAAATAAAAACTTCAATAACCTGCAAGTAGAATGGTAAAACAGGATTCTGGCTAAAGTACCATTCACTGTGTATAGGCATTCACCTCCGTCGATAACCGCCAAATTTAAAATTTTCAGAATGCGTCGTACATTGGAATACACATTCCAATGTGTCTTCCTCTTTTAGAAACGTGATGATATATATTAAATATTATATACTTTTTCAATAAAAACACTTTCAAAGCATAAAAATTGTATTTATCGAAAAATATGCAATTTTGGAAAATCATGAATTTTTTTTTTTTAGTATTATGCCTATAATTTTAAAAAAAAATTTTGTATCGAAAAACGGCTTTCGGGAGCATATTCTATGTTAAATTTGCTACAAAAAAAGCAAATAAAAAAAAAATCGATTTTTTGGAAATTTTAACACTGTCATAACCCCTTAATACATAGAAAACAGTGGTTTTCTAATTTTTCCCGTGTATATTCATTACACGTAACGATTCAAACTTAGGTGTCGAACAGGTGTTAATGAGTTAAATGCTTGTTGTTTAATGAAATTACTTAACTCCTAAAAAGTTCTAAAATCTCTCTAAAAAAACCTTTCTAAAAGGTAAAATCTAGGCAAGTATAAGTTTCTATTATTTTAAACAAAATAAATTCCTAAAAATATTTAAAAAGAAGTTATGGCAATTTCACAAATTTAAAGTATTGAAAGTTGTGAAATCAGAAAAAAATTTGTCAAGTATTTATTATTTTTTAATTGCAAACAAATATATACTTTAAAACAAGTGCCAAATAAATGCTAATGAAAGTAGAGAAATCAATAAAATATGGTCAAGTATTAAAATTTAAGGTACAATAATAAAGTACAAATTATTTACAAGCAGGTTACAAATTGTGCTAAATAATACAAAGTCTTAAACTTAAGTTGCATTTTTTAATTATTTTTTTAATGCATACTTGCCGTCCTATCGTATCATAATAAAAAATAAAGTACATTTTAATCATAGAAATTTTTGCAACAGAGAACTTATTGTAACCATTTTACTTCAAATGTACTATCAATCTAACCAATCAGTCTAACCTGTAACCAAGTTTTGTAACGTATAATTAAAGTTTATAGAAATTTAAGTCCATTCTACCTCAAGGTATCTAATTATAATCACGGCTATAACTGGCAATTGCATGTTCTGATAATATTTTAAATTTTATTTGCGAGATTGTAACTGAGGCTTCAAAAAACTCGAACAACTAAATTTATTATTTCGTACGTTTGAGTGCAGCGTGCAAGAATCGAAATTCTTCACAAGCTTTACAAATATTAAACATTTTTTTAAATTACTGTTATTCCCTATATTCTATACATCAAATGAAGATTAAAATACTGAGACAACGGGACGGCAAGTATGCATTAAAAAAATAATTAAAAAATGCAACTTAAGTTTAAGACTTTGTCTTATTTAGCACAATTTGTAACCTGCTTGTAAATAATTTGTAATTTATTATTGTACTTTAAATTTTAATACTTGACCATATTTTATTGATTTCTCTACTTTCATTAGCATTTATTTGGCACTTGTTTTAAAATATATATTTGTTTGCATTAAAAAATAATAAATACTTGACAAATTTTTTTCTAATTTCACAACTTTCAATACTTTAAATTTGTGAAATTGCCATAACTTCTTTTTAAATATTTTTAGGAATTTATTTTGTTTAAAATAATAGAATCTTATACTTGCCTAGATTTTACCTTTTAGAAAGGTTTTTTTAGAGATTAAACTTACACCAAAGCCAACAGTTTCTATTCCACCAAATGTTATTAAACTTGATACTCATTTGGGATGGACATTTCAAGCTGTAAAAAATTTAGCAACAAATGATATTTACTCACAAGCAGATTTAGATAAATTACAGGAACAGTTAATGTTTCCTATGGAAAAAACACAACTTTTGAATGTGATTGCAAAGAATATAGCTGGTGATGCAACAAATGCGGTTATATTTTTAGAAAATACCTTAATGAGTATTGCAAAAAGTACTTGGAAAAAAATATTTAAAGAACTTACTACACGGGGATCTTTTTCATCAGGAATTTTCATGATTACAGTGATACTATATATTTATAAAATGGTGGTTAATACTATAATAAGAGAATATGCTCTGCATGCAGTTTTATGTGGATGGTCTATTAAACTATGTGCCGTTTGCAGTTCTTTAACCCATTTGTTCATTTCTTTGGGTAATACAGAAAATACAACAACCTATGGAAAATCAAGAAAATATAAACAAGGAAAAGAGGAAGAAGAATTGAAGGAAATTAAGATTATTCCGTAAATTTCTCGACCTGGGGAAGCAGAAACATCTTTTACTAATCCTAACTCATCACCATATATTTATCCATCAGATACAAGATCTAAGTCTGAACTCCATACCACGCGATCCATAAACTGACAGAGATTTTATTGTGCTATGAAGTATGTCATTTATTATATTTGTGAATAAAAGGAACAAATACATTTTAACTTAAACACAAATCAAGTGAAATCATTTCAAAAGCCTATTGATCCTACCAAACTACAATTCAGCAGAAAGTAAAAGACAAGGATAACGGAAGTAGCAAAACAAAGACAATAGAAGCAGCAAAGGTAAATCACATAAAATACATATATATAATACAGGTAGCGAGTCTATCAATCTAGCCACTCGATCCTCACTCTTTAAACAAATCCACACAAACACAGTCCTACCTACGTGGTGAGAAAATAGGTAGGATGTAACAATACCATCATAAATCTACGGTGTAGTAAATTTATATATTGATATATATATAACAAATATATCTGTGGCTTGCAGGAAGAACCACTTAAGTGACATTTTGCGAAAAATTTTTTTATGTCGAATTCGAGGTGCTCTTAGTACCCTTTTTCATTGTACAATAGTAGGATTTCCGAAATCCACAAATATTTTAAATGCCAGCCGATTGCATAATCACTTAACTGCGTCTCTCGTAAAAATGTTACCGCAGAACCACTGAAGTGCACTCGTTTTTTTTTTTCTGCGAGATACACCGTGTAGAGTACATTAAAGCGGTATAATATATATCTAATTACCTATACCGATGTATTTGTCGGTTTTTTTTAAATTTAAAAAAATTTTTTAACGTTTTTAAATTTTTCAAAAATTATCAATTTGCAAAAACAAAAAAATTACTGCAATCGCTCTGATAAAATTCATACGTATTCCTTAGCTGATTCTAAGAACTTATTACTCTTGAAAATTTTTTCCAAAAGTTTGTAGTTTCTGAATAAAAAATTCGTAAAATTCTTCGTAAAAAACTTTCAATTATAATATGCGCCAGTTTGACCACACCGAAGTTCAAAATCAATCCCCAAATCACGTATCTTTTAGGTTTGGACATTTATCCCATTGGTTAGAGGGGTTCCAACTACATTGCAAATGAAAACGTTCTTGAAATCTCAAATTAAAACAAAAAATTGTGGAAAAACCATGCTTTTTTCCTTTAAACCGTTTTTTCTAATAGTTAATAACAATTTTCGAAAATTTTAATTATACCATTGGAAAGGACATGAGTTAAACTTTAAAAATATGCCCCGCTCGAATTTTTTTAATCGCAAATTACATTAGTTACGAGCCCTCAAAGAAAGTAACCGCATAACCACTTATCTGCAAAGTTCCCGCAGAACCACTTAACTCGAGTAATTTGTTTAGCTCGGGCGTCGAGAAAGAAACTATTTACAAATGTAATACTACGGTTGTATCCGTATCAGATACCTAATCAAATGATCCAATACTTAGATCTTTTCTCTGACATTTCGATCTTACGTATTACTCCAAACATTGAAATCACTTTTTCTCGAAAACACGAAAATGTCACTTAAGTGGTTCTTCCTGTAAGCCACAGATATATACATTAACTTAAAAATTACAACTTTTTCGTTATTTTTGAACTGTCATATAAAATACAGTCCTATATATTAAATGATATTCAAGAAGATTTTTAGCTCATGTGATTTTTCCCACACGCTTTGCTTGAGCAAAAATCATCACTAAATAATCACCTTCCATACTTATAATGACTTTGATACACCTTAAAATTTTGTTTTATTCATTTAAGATAAAGTGAAGTAAAGTGACTTGATAATTAATGTTGTTTTTGAATGCTACAAAACTGCTATTTATATTATTTTATACAAATTTATTTGGTTGTAAACATCTATTTTTTAAGAAAAAAATTTGTGTAGTTATTGTAAAATATACTATATCACTTATCTTGATAATCAAGATTATAATTTAATCATATACTGATATTTATTAACTAAATACTATTATTCAAAATTTTATTTACCAATTTGATTTTGCGCATCGCTCAATCCAGACAAGGATATCTCAGTTTGTATTCCTGATGGAATAGCGTGAATTATTCTGGGTAGAGAACGTGGATTTCCTGCTGCTATTGTAGTGTTTTTCCGACGACGCTTTACTTGTTGTCTTAAAGCATGTTTAACTTTTTTACTGTGTACCATACTAGGATAATTTAAACAACTAGAATCATCTTCAATGCTTCCGCAATTTTTAATATTAAATCTAGTTTCCATAATGCAACATATGTTATAATTTTACCACAAAAAATAGTTACACTTTACATTTTTATTCATATATACCATTAATATTCGAAATATTCTGACATAGTACATTCTCAAAGTTTGTATGTAACTAAGCCAAATTTGTCATCATTGATAATACTATAAACACCTAATGTCTAATAAAAAAAATACATTTTTCGATGTACTTCTATTTTGGGAATATCTTAAATTTAAATAATCATGAATCCAAATATGTTAAAAAATCTTTCTTTTTGTTTCATCATTGTTTTAATCCCACAATTAGTGGCTTTGTACAATAGAACTAGAAAAATTTCATTTTACTTCTATGAAAATTGTAACACAATTTTAAAATATTAATTTCATAGATCCTGCAGTCAATTTGCTGTTCAAACAAGAGAATATAACTTAAAATTTAATCATAAATATAAAAGTTGCAGTAAAATCTTTTTGTCAAAACCAATAAACAATAATGACTATTTTTTACTTTAAATTAGTGAATCAAACTTTATTTTAATGAATTAGTAAACAAATACACAGCCAATGAACATGAATGTTGATATTATAGAGCAATTGATACTGAAGTTAGCAATAAACAGTTAACAGAATTATTTCAATATGGCGTTGAAGGGCTGTGTTATGGATATGGAGCTCCGGACACAGTAACCAACCACGATAAGGTGGGGAACGATCCGGATCGCGGGCTAGCGGGTCGTTTCAAAATGACAAATTGTGTAAATAAAGAATGAATTTTGAATTAACTTGAGAGAAACTTGCTTGAATGAAACTCGCGAATATTTAAGTTACCCAAGCGTACCCAAGAATTAATACTTGCACCGATGAATCTCCTCCTGAGAGGAAATTTGTAAGAAGTTATTGTCACATTGTCCTTAATTCACGATGCATTGCCATGCTTCAGCGCTAGTTTTGCGGCAAGACTGAGAAATTTTGGTTTTCATCAATATACAGGCTTATATGGCACAGTTATACAAAATAATTTTTTAGAAATCCCTATTGCTTTATATAATACAAACTTTTTTGTAAAATAAATATTAGTGTTCTTGATACACCTAAAAAATCACAAGCGATTTAAACATTTGCAGATTTTAAAAGAAATATTTTTCCTCATTTTCCCACATAAACATATACGTTTTTGGCCTTCGAGCATATACACATAGAGGAAGCATCCTGGGTTAAAATCGCGTGAGTTTTATAGGTATCCCCTCCCTTCCGAAACTGCGCGTCACCGCACGGCGGTTAGCCGTCTGGAAGGCGTATATTTGGTGCTCACTAAATTAACGCAAGAATAAAATTGAAATTATACCAATTGTTTAAAGAATTTGTATAAGTGTTCTTTAAATTTATTATTTAGGGTGTAGTAAAAAAAAGTTTTGAACTTCGGGCCCGTCCGAGAGCGTCACTTACTCACACTAAGTTGAAATTATTTTTATCATTTTAGGTCAGTAAACATTTTTAGGCGGTAATATTAAGAAAATTTTGTATTTTTTGTCGAACTCTGTGTAATAATAATATATTATTAATACTGTTACACAAAATCTAATTGATATTTGAAGCTGAAAGAAAATTCTTCGAGAAAAAAAATCTTTGAGATATATTTTTTTCAAAAATTCATCAATGGATTATAAAATATATTTAAGGTTTCAGACTTATCCTGCGTCCCGAAGAATAGACAGACAAAAATTGTATAAAAATTTGAATAATAATGATAAAAATCTCATCGAGATACCGCGAGTTAAAGTTAGAATTTAAGAAAATAGATGAAGCAAAAGCAAACATGATTTCGTTTAGTTTGTACGTGTTCTGTGCCAGTAAATTTTAATAAAACTATACTGAAGAATTATTAAAGGCATATATTATTGATTTAAAAAAGTTTCATTGGGTTATCACGGCCTTATTATCGTTTTTTCAATTTCTAAGCGGGCGATATCTCTACATATAGGCTACCGGCTATACAGGCTTCAAGTCTTATAGGTATAGGTGGGGAGTCACTTAGCCAATCACGTGCGCGGAAAAGAGTGAGTGAAAGAGAGTAGGGATACCGCTAAAAACGTCGCGCTTGCCATATAACATGCTTCCTCTATGTGTATATGCTCGAAGTTTTTGGCAATCGTTTAGTTCAGAGAGCAGCCGCATATTCTATAGAACAGCGCCAATCGTTTGGTACACGATATTGACACGGGTATCGCAGTCATCTCTGGTATCGCTGATAGTAGCACACAGCTTCGAGAATATAGGCAGTACTGAACAACTGAACAGAACGCATTATAGAAAGGCTCTAGTGGAGAAGGATCCGTGCATACCTCCATGTAGAAATTTCATTCAAAGCGGTATGAGAATCCTAATGTAGACGCAGCCTACGTTAAATGAGGAACAACAACTGATTCACGGTTCACCTAGTCGATTGTAGACAGGTTTCTAGAGAATAAGCAACAAAGCTATTACTCTTTGTGCATTTTAGAGAATAATTCAAAATGAATCAATCTGCAGTTTCGAATCTTGTCTCAAAATTAAATTATAAAATACAGCCGAAAGCTCGCAGATTAAAAAACTTTAATGGACCTGAAGGAAGAATACTCAAACTACAGAAAACATTAACTGCTCTGTTAAAATATGAAAGAATAGAATTGTATTACAATCGTGCCGATGAAACAAGAGGTTATATTGAGCAAGTAAGTAGCATTATATTCTAAATTTCAAATTGATCAAGGTTTGAGCGTAACATATATTTATTTAACCATTATGGTTTTAGGTGTTTATAATCTCTTTGTTTGTCAATCTAGTATATTTCTTAGAAATAAAATAAATATATATTAAGAACAAAACTAAATCAAAAAACTGAAAATTTAAACTCTTATGGAAAAGTCAACTATCTAAAAGTACAATTATAACGATTGCAAAAGTCAAAATTTGAGAGTTGATACTGTATAGATAATTCTACTCTATGTGCATATACATTTGTGTGTGTGTGTGTGTGTGTGTGTGTGTGTATTATAGTTAATAAAACTAATTGGTTAATTAACAATGAATTTGACTGTTTTATTAATGTAAGTAAATAGTCAACCTTTATAATTGTACTTTATTTAATATAAAAGTTTTGAATCTTTATTTGAGTTGGTAAATTAATATTTAACAAATTTTTTTTATAACTTAGTACAATATAAACTTGTATGGGTGTTTTTTATATACACAATGGAACATTCACCGAGTTCAGTGAACTTTATTTCAGTAGCATATGTAAACAAAGATGTGCCTAAAAAATTCTTAAGGGGTCTTATGCTTGAGTTAACGGTTTAAAAAAGAAGATTTATTTATAGAACTGTAGATTAGAACTGTTAAAATAGAACTGTTCTATTTTACTATAATCGTAACAAAACTGTTTTATTTTACAGTGCTCATTTAAACTTTTAATTTAAGCTATTGAACGCTTAAATATATTAATTCTTTGCCTCACAACTCTATTATAATTGCAAACCTCTGAATGTACAAAATGATACACTTAGTAACTCATTTTATTCCTTGAAAGTTGCACAAAAACATAGGCAAAGCATTTTTTTTATTAAAAAATTTATTTTTTCAAACAAGTTTATTCAATTTTTTCTATTAATATTAAAAGAAATTTATAAAAAAATTAGATAAACATGTAAGAAAATGAAAATAAATTTTTTAATAAAAGAGTTATCCGCTTAGATTTTAGTGCAACTTTCAAGGATTAAAATGAGATATTAAACCTTCAATTTTGTAACTTCAGTAAATAACGTATAACAGATTTGTGAGACAAAGAATCAATATTTTTAAGTGTTCAAGAGTTTAAATTGAATGTTTCAATGAACATTCTGAAATAAAAACAAGTTTCATTGTAATTGCTTAATTAGAAAAATTTCTACAGCTTTATAAATAAAACATCTTTTTTAAGCTGTTTGTTTAGGCATAATCCCTTAACCAGCTATTACCAGCACCATTAAAAATTGAGACACTTTTCCTCTAATTTATAAAATAACTAATAAAATGTTGTATTGAACTAAAAAAATTTGTATATTAAATATGAATTGGTCTTGAACATATTTCATCAAGATGATTTGGTTATACATGGTGAACTCTTAGGCATTTCAACTTATTATCAAGGTTATTATCCTATAATTTACTGATAAAATAATATAAATTATCTTTAATAAATTGTCAAATTAATGGACTGAATTTCAAACACATAATAAAAGTATATTAATATTATTTAATCGAAGTTTAAAATGTATTTATAGTACATTATGCACCTAGGGAGGAAAAGTAAAAAGTAAAAAGTAAGCCTTCGGCTCGGGCGAAAATTATATGCGATCTGAGACATTCTTTACTTACTCCCTTGGTGTATATTAGTACATTACGATACTTAGTGGCATAAGTCGTACTTTACGGCACGACGTGGCTTATGACACGCGTATCGTACGATTTTTTATAGCACAGATTAGCATAAATCCGCTGTCACGGCTATCCGTAGCATTAACTGTCCATTCTGGCACCGTGAGGTTAGCGTAGCGAGTGTGATATACACTATATAGACTACTTATGCTACGGATAGCCGTGGCATAAATGCGGATTTATGTCACCCTGTGCTATAATAGTATATTACGATACTAGTGGCATAAGTCGTACTTTACGGCACGACGTGTATAACCGCACGAGCGTAGCGAGTGACGTTGGAGTCGTGCCGTAAAGAACGGGTTATGCTATTAGTATCGTACGATATTTTATAGCACAGACTAGCATAAATCCGCTACGCTCGTGCGCTAACCTCACGGTGCCAAAATGGACTGTTTATGCCACGGATAGCCGTGGCAGCGGATTTATGCTAGTCTGTGCTATAAAATATCGTACGATACTAATAGCATAACCCGTTTTTCACGGTACGACTCTAACGTACGCTACGCTCGTGCGGTTATACACGTCGTGCCGTAAAGTACGACTTATGCCACTTGTATCGTAATGTACTATTGTTTTCTTTGAACCTTTACAACTTTCTTAACCCTGTAATAAGGTAGTTCAGACCCGTCAGTCGTTCTCATCCGATAGGTTGACAGTATAGGCCTCAGTACGTGAGCCAATGAAAACAAAGATTGACCACTACTGCCGCACGCACACATAAGAAAGCATGTCCTAGTCCGGGAGTCCTGGAATTGGGACTGGAAGTTCGTGCCACTCGCAATTTTATTGTTGGATCTGGTAGGTGTTAGTGTACTGATGATAACCTTAAATCCTCTACCTCGCAGCTGCCCCGGAACATTCTCATTATTGCAAAATAAAGTTCAAAAATGCGTTTTTTTTTTTGTTTTTCATTTGTAGTTTTTTTATTATTAACTTTACGTGAAAAAGTTGAGTATAAAAATTGTTCACAATTGAATTTCCTACAAGGTACATGTATTCCCGAGTGCGAAATTAACTTTTTTCATCGCTGAATTGTTTAAATAAAAAACAAAGTTTTTTTCTTCATGTTGCCATAGCTTATGCAAAAATAATTATTTTTGATCGAACTTTCACTCAAAAGGTCTTGACAGCTCATACTATATAAAAATGCTTGCCCGATCTTGCTAAGTTAAAATGGCGGCTTGTTGCAAAATAGTTATTCTATTATTTCAAATGCATCTCTATTTGTCGCATATAACAATAAATCTATGCGACCACCTGCAATCGCTAGCTTATGACATACTTAACAAACGCTAAAAAGAACTTTTCTTCAAATTAATATTTAACAACATTTTTAGCAATAAATGTCGATTTCTGGGTTTGTATCTCGGCCAATTTTAAAGTTAGAGAAACGCGGTAAAATTCATCGTAAAGTGTGTAAAAAACCATGAATTTTTATATAAAAAACATTAAGATCGGACAAATAGGAGCCGAGATAACAATTTTTTTTCAATCGCCGATTACGCCGAAACTCGAGCCGAAACTACTTAATATTTTTAGATGAAATTTATCACAGTGCTTGTTGAAGAAATACTCTAGAAGTAAAGATCATGTCTGTCAGAACAGCTATAGATGCCTTGGTTCGGCTGAAACGACTGTGAAACTGGTGAAAAAGGCAAAATCAGCGCGCACGGCCGCGCGACTCGTCCGGTCGGGCGACGCGGTGGTGGGGGGAGCGCCACTGCGGCGGCGGACAGGATTTCGTGAACCTTAATTGTAAATTTATTTTCTCGGCAACTAAAGCAGCTATTACAATACTTTTTTTTTCATTTAATGTATTTTTCTCCTTCAAAATATAAGTATTATACACCACTTTTATGCACTAGAAATTTGCATTAAGTGAGTGTAATACTTGATAACAATTAAAGGTATTTACTTACCAAAAAACATGATTTTCATCATTTTTCTGGACTTGCCGCAACCTTCTGGATGAACCGTACCATCAATCTTGATGAAACAAAGAGGAAAATGTTCCTTATGAGTGTCCTCACAAACTGAGTGGAACAGATTTCTAAAAAACACAAAATTAATACAATTAGTTATACTTATATTGATAATATTAGTAATTATAGTGAATGTTACATATGTAACCATACGTAACATTCACTTTTGACTTATCTTTGATAATTCTGCTCCACTCAGTTTGTGGAGAAACCTATTCCAAAGGTTTCTCCAAAATTTGAGCCCAATTGGTTGACCCGTTCCTGAGAAAACCTGCGGCAAGTGAAAAAAAGTCATGAAAAAACTAATTTTGAGTAAAACGCATTTAAAGTTTTACTTAATATTTAATAAAATAAAATGTACTTACAAATAGTTTTCAGCGTCTAGACCTAATATTATCCAAAAGTAGTCATCTGAGGATGGTGTCTGGAGAGTAGGTCCTTACAAAAAGCTTCTTTATGGAAGCTTATGTCTACTGAAACAAAAATTGAAAATAGGTTAAAAAATTAAATTCAGACATTTTTAGATGTTTTTATAATTCAAGCTCAAAGTATGGAAAATTTATGTAAAAAATTATTCAACATACTTTGAGTTGAAGTATTTTTAAACTGTTTTTAAGAAAAAAATCCAAATACATGAAAATATACTCACAAATGCTGTTGCTCATCCATGTAGTGATGTAGTAAAAAGAGCAGAAGAAATGCACACTAGAAGCTAGAAGGATATTTGTCCAGATGTGATTTGTGAAAAGTAGGTCAGAGAACAGCTGATCAGCTGTTGAGCTAGCAGCAGACTAAACTAGACTTAGATGCTCATGTGCATGTGCAAAAAATGCACATAAAAAAAACTAAAAAAGCTGCTAGCTACTCTCTGAACAAATTTTCAGCAGATTTTGTGCAATGTGAGTGTATGTGTTGTTGAAGTGATGTGAAGCTTGTAGTGTTCATGCTAGTTTCAGTGTTTGGTTAGGAGTGTTGTATAGGGTATGTGTGAAAATGTTTGTTTGTGAAATCAGTGTGCTCCAGCTGAGTAGGAATCATCATCTGGATTATTTCTCCTTCTCTTAGCTTTTCGAGTTTCTAGAGTGGATTCCAGTGCTCTCTTATCTGACCAAAAGAGACGCTGTTCATCAGCACTCTTTGCCCAGTCTACTGCAGAAAGTCCTGGATTAATGTTAAAGCCCTTCATCACCTCAAGTATTCCTGCTTTTCCATCGTTGAAGGAAGCAACTGCGATGTAAATGCCAATCTCCAAGACTGCGAGGCCACTGAAACTTTCCTTGGGCACGAGCTTCCAAATGGATTGGTTGAAGCTTTCATTGCTGTTCTGTGTGAAGCCTCCAACGCATCTCTCCAGTAAATCAGCTTGTGTCAAGTCCTGATAAATTGGCTTGATTGCATCCATGATGGCCCCAGGAATACTATCTCGGTGGTGAAAAGTTTTAAGTTTCTTTTTGGCTTTGGCTACTTGCCATTTATACCAACTGTCTGGTCCTGGCGAGCAAAGGTGATGTCTTGGCTCCTTGTCTTTTGATCCTTTATGGTAAAATGTCGCCCAGATGGCATTGGACATTTCTTCAACAGAACGATGATGGCCTCTGATGGCATTGCCATAATACTGAGTCAGCTGGTCGACTCTTTGAGCTGTAAGACGGTTCTTCCCACCAATGCCTAGACCATCAGATAGTTTTTGGCCAGCCAAACTCTTCTTCAGATTTCTCAATCTCGTCCCCATCCTCTTCTGTACATGGCCAACACATTCCTTCTTCTTGATGACAAAATCTTCTCCATAAGGCTTGGCATCGCAGAGAGCCTTGAATACTTTCGAGTCACCATCTCCTATGTAGTTCTTATACTTGATTCCATGGTTTGCCTCTGATCTTCTGAACATTTCCACGATGCCATCTACTTCCATTTTTCCAGAACTTCCTTGATGATTGGCCGAGCACTGGTCTTGATGTGCTTCAAACCACTCTCTGTACTCTTCAGTGTCCTTCTCTTGATGCGCATCACAAGCCTTGCAAAATGATTGCTTCGGTGCAACATCAATCACTTTGCCAGTATCGTTGCGGATCAATGCTGATACTCCTTGAAGGGAAGAAAATCCTCGTTTCCTCCAAGATCCGTCACCAGATACAGTGTCACAGCCATTCTTTTGAGTCTCACCTGTGCTACTACTGCAACCTTCTTGCGCAGCTGCTTTCATAGACTCAATAGCTACTTTTTTACTCGAAATTTTCAATTCATGATTGATGTTTCCAAAATAACTATGAGCAACTGGTGGTAAAAAATCCATGATTCCACAAAAGGTTTTTAAACCAGTGTGTCCATGACCAAGAGCTCGCATTCCTAACACTACTCTTTTATTTATTTCAAAGGCATTTTGTTTAGTGCCAATTTGTCTACTCGAGTCTATGAATGCAACTTTATAGCAGTTGGTGCAAGTAATAGATAGCTTACTACCAAGGCCTCTGATATTAACTTCATTGAAAG
Organism: Philotrypesis tridentata; assembly: GCA_018906965.1. NCBI lineage: Eukaryota > Metazoa > Arthropoda > Insecta > Hymenoptera > Pteromalidae > Philotrypesis > Philotrypesis tridentata. The sequence goes on along the minus strand of JACCIB010000072.1, from coordinate 630,278 downwards.
TAATATCACCGCCACAATTTTTGCAAGCCAGGAATTCCGGTAATCTTGGTAAAAGTAGCAAAGTGTCAAATATTCTATACTGAATAGGACCAGCTTGTACATAACTTGATTTTAATTTTTGTCTTGATCTCGAAACAGGAATTTCTGGCTGTGCAATTTCTGGTTGCGTAGCTGCTGTACCTGATGTTGATGGTTCCGAAGGGATTCTGTTTGGAGGTCTTGTAGTGGATGTTGAAAGAAGCGTTTCTCTCTCTGGTGGGGCTTCTGCAGTAGATGTTGAAGGAACTGCTTCAGGCGATGCTTCATTTCTTGAAGGGATGGAGGTTGACGATGGTTGATCTCCAAAAAATCTCTGTTGCCTCCTCTTCTTTCTTCCAAACCTGCGCTTTCCATGTGCAGATGAGCCTGGATTTCTATTTCTTGAACCACTCATCTTGTTTTTTTAACAAATCTTGAATTTTCACTAGTACACTTCACGTGCAAAAAACTTGATTTTAAACTAAATAAAATACTAGAGCAATTTTCAGTTAAAATTATTAGGTTATAACTAAAATCTTAACTGAAAAACCGATCTCAATATTATTTAGTTAAACTCAAATAAAGTCACTGTTTATTATTAAATAAAAACTTCAATAACCTGCAAGTAGAATGGTAAAACAGGATTCTGGCTAAAGTACCATTCACTGTGTATAGGCATTCACCTCCGTCGATAACCGCCAAATTTAAAATTTTCAGAATGCGTCGTACATTGGAATGCACATTCCAATGTGTCTTCCTCTTTTAAAAACGTGATGATATGTATTAAATATTCTATACTTTTTCAATAAAAACACTTTCAAAGCATAAAAATTGTATTTATCGAAAAATATGCAATTTTGGAAAATCATGAATTTTCTTTTTTAGTATTATGCCTAAAAAAAAATTTTGTATCGAAAAACGGCTTTCGGGAGCATATTCTATGTTAAATTTGCTACAAAAAAAGCAAATAAAAAAACATCGATTTTTTCAAAATTTTAACACTGTCATAACCCCTTAACAAACGCTAAAAAGAACTTTTCTTCGAATTAATATTTAACAACATTTTTAGCAATAAATGTCGATTTCTGGATTTGTATCTCGGTCAATTTTAAAGTTAGAGAAACGCGGTAAAATCCATCGTAAAGTGTGTAAAAAACCATGAATTTTCATATAAAAAAAATTAAGATCGGACAAATAGGAGCCGAGATAACAATTTTTTTTCCATCGCCGATTACGCCGAAACTACTTAATATTTTTAGATGAAATTTATCACAGTGCTTGTTGAAGAAATACTCTAGAAGTAAAGATCATGTCTGTCAGAACAGCTATAGATGCCTTGGTTCGGCTGAAACGACTGGTGAAAAAGGCAAAATCAGCGCGCACGGCCGCGCGACTCGTCCGGTCGGGCGACGCGGTGGTGGGGGGAGCGCCACTGCGGCGGCGGACAGGATTTCGTGAACCTTAATTGTAAATTTATTTTCTCGGCAACTAAAGCAGCTATTGCAATACTTTTTTTTGATTTAATGTATTTTTTTCTCAGCTCTTTTGCTCTGTTAATTAAATTATCATGTAACGGTCCGGTCCCTTCCTATGTAAATAGTGCGTGTTGTCTGATGTATGGCGTTAGGAAGATTCGCGCCTTTTCTTGAATTATATTCGTTTGTCTACCGTATGTGTGCGTTGGATGAATAGAGAGAGAGTGGGAGAGTGCGTGAGCGCAAATCAATGTGTGATTGATTTGTTTCACGGTGTATTATACGTGTTTTTGTATATAAGCGGCGATAAGACTCGTGCGAGATTATTCGCTCGCTGACTTATATATTAGCGAGTTGAAATAAATAAAGCCTAGGTACGTGACAGCATAGACGAACCTGTGTATTTATTTTCTCTCTCCTTATTCCTCTCTATCCTGATCTAAGAACAACGAACCCTTACATTGGCGATCCTGCCAGGATAGAGAGAAAGAGAGTTATAAGTTTGTACACGGATTTGTTTAAATGGTGCCTGTATTTTTTCCGGTGAGTTTTCCGTGGCCCGGAGAAGAGCTCGTAAATCATCCGGAAAATCCGGTTTATGATTTCGGAGAGAGAGTACAGGAACTAGCCTCAGAAAATTATCAGCTGGGAGAGTTGATTTGTTTATTAGAGGAAAGAGTGTATCGTCTTGAGCAATTGAATTTAAAGTTGGCGCTAGAACGGTTAGACGTATTAGAGAAAACCGTTGAGCAGAGAAACGTTGAAGTCGACGCGCGTCTGAAGAAGGTCGAAGAGGAAATCGACATTTTGACATTAAAAATGTCTAACCTTACTATCTAAAAGTGTTTTTTATTCCAAAATTGTTAGTGTAGCATTAGTGTATAAATAGTATTTTATTTCCGTGAAAAAATTTATCATAAAAGCAATAGTTATTTATATATCAGCAGTAGAATCTCGGGTTTTTTTATTATTATATATTTCAATAATAGTTCAAAATATTCATGGTTAAATTTGTTTAATACACAATATTGTCAATGACTTATAAATATTGCAATATGGTGTGGGAGACAAAAAGCCGATAGAATATGAACTAATGAAATATACGAATTTCGAAAAATAATATCCGAAAGGAGTTATAATAAAATTCGCTTAAAATTTGCAATTGAAATTTTTGTAACTGGTAAAGGAGAATTTTATTAATTTTTTCACATGAAAAAACAATAATTTCGGAAGAAAAAAATTTTTTCGACTTAAGCGAGATTCGAACTCTGATCGGAGAGTTTGAGAGCAGGAGCTTTACCTCTGAGCCATCTAACTCTTAGTAGACCAGCGGTGTTATATACTATCTGTGCCGAGTACACTACAGTATGATGGTGAAAACACGCAGTTCTAAGCTCCTTGAGAAGAATCAAGGTAGTTTGCAGGGAAAAAGAGATGCTTTGAATGAATCTCTTGCTAAATTAAAAGACGATACACACATTGACAATGCTCTTGAAGATGAAGTAATGGCTTTCAATGAGCAAGTTAATGAGAATATGCAAAATATACTTTTGTATATAGAAGTAAATGAAGTTGCTTTGCAAGATTTGACAAACAATGTTCAAACTTCCGAAGAAAATTATCAAGAAGCTCTTAGACAAATAAAAGAACTTGAATTAAAATTAAATACAAGTGAAAAGGAGCTTGAAAAACGATGCCAAAAACGAGATTTTGAGCGTCGTGATAATTGTAATGAGGCATCTAGGGGTGTTGAATTGATTAATACAAAAATTCAACAACTCACCACAGATGTAAATGATATAAAAACATATGCTGAGAATATAAGTGATGATGCGGATAAATTACGCATTTATATGTCTCAAGATATAACTCCAGAGTCAGTCATAAATGAAGGAGCTGTGGAGCATATAATTCAAAAGTATTTCGAACAATACGAGAGACAGAGAAACTTGAGGGATAATTCTCAAGTAAAATCTCTAGAGGAGCGCATTGTTTTTTTGGAAAATGCCAATAAACATTTGCTATCCAGATTGACAAAAGCTGAAAATTCGAATAAAAATTATAGCACTCTAATAACAGAGATGCAGGACGTAATAATCGAGCAAGATCAGCAATTCATCGATTTAAGAATATTTAAGTTAAACGCTGAGAATGAAATAGACATTCTGCAAAGCAGATTAAGCACTCATGAGCTTAGCGTTGATAAGCATAGTGAGCAGCTCTACGATCTCATGAGAATGACGAAAAATGTCAAAGATTATGAGATTGAAAATGAACAGAAACTTGATCTATTCAAAAGTCGGATCAATAAAAATAATGAAAAATCTAGAGTTACTAGAAATAACTCAATAAAATGGTCAGATGATGAAATAAGAGATAGGAGAGCTTCGACTAGACGATTATCAAATAGTAGTCGATCTCCTTCGCCCATGAGACCAATAAAAGACAGGCTAAGAGAAAATATAACTAAGCCTAGTTTAATTTTGTCTCCGGACAGGAGTACAAGAGTAAATCAGAGTTTCTTAAATACGAGTCGCTCTGCTTTTCGGAGAGAAAAAATGTCTGCTCCTATTTTCAAGGCTGATTTATCTGATAAGCCTATGAAATTTTTAAGGGAGATTAAAAGATATATGGGATCGGAGGACTTGCCTCTAGACGATGTCAAGTATATTTTAGCACGTTCTTTGAGAGGTACAGCAAGTAGTTGGTGGGATATGATAGAAAATTCTATCTCATCATTCGATCAATTCGAAAAAGAATTCAAACAGAGATTTTGGAATTCTGATATCACTGACCAAATCAAAAGAAAAATTGAATATGGTACATACAGTGATATGGAGAAAAAAACTCGAGTAGAATATACAACTGAATTAATGAGTCAAGCTGTAGACATAGGAGAAATGTCCGAAAAAGAGCTTGTAAGAAAACTTGCGGATCATCATGGATTCGAAGTAAGATTTGCAGTTTCTACACAGAAAATAGAAACTAAATCAGGTTTGCTTGATTTATTATCTTGCAAAGATATTGGAATGCAGAGGGAAAAAGAGAGTAAATCTGTATTATCCAATAAATCTACGAATTCTGGTGCTAGTACTAATTCGACAGTACAGAATTCTCAGAAAAATTTTAAACCTTGGAACAATCAAAGGTTTAATAATAACAACAGTAACAATCTGAATAGTCAAAGTAAATCCGAGGAGAGCTCTGAGACTAATAAAATTCAAGCTAAATCCGGAGAAGCTGCGACTAGTCAGAAAACTTCGGGTGGACAGAGTATATTTAAGAAAATGCCACAGAAGAGTACTGGTACTAAATCGAAAAATGGACATGACATTTACTCTTTAGATAGAGAAATTAAAAAAAATCCATTAGAGGCATGCGGAATGTCGGGAAACTAACGACAGTCGCAGCATGTGCCCCGGATTTTATCTCAAATAGAGAGAGTAATGAGGCGACTGATTCTAGAAAAGGATATATTCAAACGATTTTTGAAGATCCTAGAGGAGCCTTGTTAGATGATCCGGAGGAGAGAATTCAAAAATGCCAAAACACAGAGTGTCCTGTGATTAAAATAAATTTGCAAGATGTCGAGGTAGAAGCTCTCATCGATACAGGCAGCCCTATCACGTGCATTTCTGATAAATTTTACAGATTGCATGTTGATAAATTTAATAAATGTCCAACGTTACCTATTATAGGACAAGTTATTAAAGGGGCTATTGGAGCTCAATCTGTCCGTCTAAAGATTCAATTTTTTGCGGAAGTTACTATTGGAAAAACAAGCAAAAATCTTAATATCATTGTAATTCCGAGATTATCTAGGGATTGCATAATTGGAGTTGATGCTATGGGAAGTTTTGATATGTCTATCAAATTTCGTATGGGCACAGTGGAGTTAAGAGAATCAAAAGATAATATGGAATGGTTAATTTATAAAACCTCTCCATTGAGTATAGAAGAGATAAATCATCGTTGCATTGAGGCAATCGAAGATTTTGGAGAAGTTGAGGATTATTGGAGTCAGGAGGAACAAGCCGAATTAAATGCAGGTCGGACTTTTCTCTCTGAACTCAATAAAAATTACTCAGAGTTGCATGGAAATCAATGCGAGGCATCTCTGGTAATTAATAATTTGTCATCAGATGACACAGATCTGTATGACATTACAGTGCAAGAAGTAGAAGAGAAACTTCAGAATTGCCTCTGTAAAAATCCGAAAACTATCGACAGTCTCCGAAATCTCATCTGGAGATATAAAAAGGTTTTTTGTAAAAAACCAGGATTATTAAAGAATTTTGAATATAAAATCAAGATTAAAGATGATTCTACATTTTATGTTGCTCCATATCCTATTGCAATTAACAATAGAGAAATTGTTAGAGCAATGATAAAAAAGATGTTAGACTGGAAAGTGATTAGAAGGTCGAACAGTCAATACATTAGTCCATTGGTGACTCCAGTAAAAAAAGACGGAACGGTGAGACCGTGTCTGGATGCTAGAGAGGCAAATAAGCGCTTTGTAAAAGATTATGAGTCTCCTAGAAATGTAGAGGAATTATTGCAAATTTGTGATGAAATTGCAGTGATGACAAGCCTTGATTTAACGAGTAGTTTTTGGCAGATACCGTTAGCCGAAGAAAGCAAAAAATATACTGGTTTTATGCACGAAGGCAAAGTATATGAATTTAACGTTTGTCCTTTTGGCACCAGTGTAAGTACCTCAGCATTAGTGAGAGGCTTAGATTTTGCTATCAGAGGGATCGGTAAAAACATAATAAATTTTGTAGATGATTTATTATGTATCTCCGGATCAGAAGAAGCTCATTTAGTGCATCTTGAAAAATTGTTTAAAAGACTAGAAGAGTATAATTTCACTCTTAGTCTTAAAAAGATACATTTCTTTAGACAAGAAATTGATTTTCTTGGCTTTACGCTTACTCCTGAAGGAATAAAAGCTCAGGAAGCAAAGCTTGAATTAATAAGAGAATTTCCAATACCTAGAAACCATAGACAATTAAAAGGTTTTCTTGGTTTGGTAAATTTTTATGGTAGAATGGTTGATAAGTTTGCATATGCAATGGAACCATTATTTAGATTACTAAGAGTAAAAAAGTGGGGGTGGGAGGACAAAGAGAATGAAGCATTTCAAAATGTTAAACAATTATTTTTGGAAAATGCTACTTTGTCTCATCCTGATCCTACGAAACCTTATATATTGAGAACAGATAGTAGTGATTTTGCGATATCAGGTGCTCTGTCTCAATTAGATGAAAATGGAGTGGAAAAAGTCATAAAGTTCGTTAGTCGTACTTTAAAAGGCAGCGAATTGGCTTATTTCACTACTGAAAAAGAACTTCTTGCAATTGTTTTTTGTATAATGAAGTTAGATGATTATTTGAGAATGGCGAAAGTGCAGGTAAAAACTGATCACCAAGCACTGATTTATATGTTTAATTGCCGATTTACCAGTGCGAGAATACGCAGATGGGTAATGGCAATACAAGACTACGATCTTCATTTTGAACATGTAAAAGGGAAAGACAATGTCGTGCCTGATTTATTATCAAGGCATCCCGATTACATGAGTACGGTAAGAAACAAGCCTGGAGAAATTGTAATCTCGGCTGTTAATAGAAGAAGAAAACTGAGTAAAGAAATGATTTCAGTTTTTAAGAATTTTAAAACTCATCAAGAAGAGGATGAGAAAATTCAGCAAATGAAAGCTAAAGCTGTACCAGTTTTAGACAAAATTCCAAATAAAAATCTTAAAATGCCGACTTATATTGTGAAAGATGATTTGACTTATAAAAAAAATCGTTTTGAGCAGTATTTGTTGGTGATGCCAGAAAAGTTCGTAAGTAAATTCATTATAGAATTACATGAATTTTATGGTCATATTGGAACTAGAAAATTACAAAAAATGATACAAGAAGATTTTTATGTGAATAATTTAAAACATAAAATTTCTTACTTGTTATCTACCTGTGACTCGTGTCAAAGAAACAAAATTTCGACGAGGCCGAGCACTGCTAAAAGACAAACAATTATTCCAGAGAAGCCCGGTGATTTATTATCTGTGGATTTTTATGGTCCATTACCGACTTCTACTGCAGGGATGAAGTATATTTTTGCAACAATTGATGTTTTTAGCAAATTGGTAGTTTTATACCCGATAAAAAAAGCCAATACGTCTACTGTATTGAGGAAAATTTTTGATCATTATATCAAAAATTTTGGAAAGCCAAAGAGAATCATGTGTGATCATGGTACTCAATTTACTTCTAAAAAATGGCAGCAAAAATTGGAAGAAGAAAATATACAATTAGTATACTCTTCTGTGCGCCATCCACAAGGAAATGTGGTAGAAAGAGTAAATCGAGAGCTTGGTCGATTTTTCAGAACGTTCGTTAGTGATAAACATACAGGATGGGCTCCGTATGTTAATATCATTCAATCAATAATTAACGAAACGTATCACGAAACGACTGAGTACACGCCTCTGGAGTTACATTTAAATATAAAACCTAGTAGGGTGTGGAAAGTATGGATAAGAACGAATATCCATGTGGATGATTTAATACATGAAGAAAAAATATTCTTGGCAAGAGAAAGAATTAGAAAAAAGGGTGAAAAACGTAATGAAAAATTCAATAAGGAAAAGAAACGTTTTTTCACAAAATATGAAATTGGAGATGAAGTACTTGTACGTGCAAATAATGTCTCAGATGCAGAGAATAGACAAATATCTAAATTTTTCTCTGTATATGAGGGGCCGTACGAAGTACAAAGGAAAATAGGTGAAGATACCTATTTTTTAATCGATAGGGAGACACAAAATGAGAGAGGAAGATTTCACGCGGACGACTTGAAAAAGTACAAGCGTCGCGTAGAAATTTAAACGGCGAGAGTCGAGCTACGCTCGCGCTGAAATTCTTCTAAGAGTTGTATGAGTTGGAGAGAGAGAGAAAAATAACAGACTGGCTCTCTCACTCGCTCGCATTATAATCTGTCACCTGTTTGTATATACACAATCAGGTGATCAGTTTGGTTTTTTTTTATTATTCCTCTATTCGTGGTGATTTGCACGAGAGAGGAGAGATTCATGGATTTAAATATTAGATGTTTAAAAATTAAGATAATTTATTTAAACCAGGTCCTGATTTATTTATGGGATGGTTTAAATTATTAGATGTTAAAAACTAGAGAATAGTAAAGATTTTAAATGTTAAATGTAAGATTTAGAGTTTTAAAAATTATTTAGATGTTTTAATAAAATAAACACTCTAGTCTTGATTAATACATAAGGCTAGAGTGTATTTTAAATAAATGAGATGCTTTATTTTAATAAGAATTATTTATTTAGAGGAAACAGAGTAACTTTGTTAAAAGTGCTCTGATTTGGATTTTAAAAAATGAAAAAAAATCGGATAAATTTTGCTTGAAATTGCAAAATTTTAATTTATTTCGATTTATTATAATTACTAATTGTTGGAAAATAGCAACAATTAGTAATTTTAGATGAAAAAAATTTTTTCCCCTAGGTGGGATCGAACCGGCGACTTTCGGGTTCGAAGGCACGCACGCTGGCGCGATGCCACCATGCCATATACTTGCACTCGGAAAAATTAGAGTCAAGTATTATATGGCTATGAAGATTTTTTTTTTCTTTCGTGAAAACTCCTGAAAGCGTTGACGGAGTAATTTTTTTATATACACATAGGGCACAAATATGCCTATGTTGTATATTTATTTCCCAAAAGCGTTGCGGGAAAAATCACGCAGCATGTGTGGTTTTGCTATCTTAAGAAGCAGTTGAAGGAATTTGCAATCGAATTGGAGCCAGAAGCGACGAGGGTGTACTATCCAGCGAATCCACCAATACGACTGCTGTACGACCCGGAAGGAAGCAGTAGAAGAAATTATATTAAGTGTTTTTTTTAATTTTCTGTATATTTGTATTTTATGTGTGTGACAAAGTGGGGATTTCTGTTAATTTATTATTATTTACAATAGTAATAAATTAACAGAAGGGGACTATGTAACGGTCCGGTCCCTTCCTATGTAAATAGTGCGTGTTGTCTGATGTGTGGCGTTAGGAAGATTCGCGCCTTTTCTTGAATTATATTCGTTTGTCTACCGTATGTGTGCGTTGGATGAATAGAGAGAGAGAGTGGGAGAGTGCGTGAGCGCAAATCAATGTGTGATTGATTTGTTTCACGGTGTATTATACGTGTTTTTGTATATAAGCGGCGATAAGACTCGTGCGAGATTATTCGCTCGCTGACTTATATATTAGCGAGTTGAAATAAATAAAGCCTAGGTACGTGACAGCATAGACGAACCTGTGTATTTATTTTCTCTCTCCTTATTCCTCTCTATCCTGATCTAAGAACAACGAACCCTTACAATCATTAAATTAACAGAAATGCCTAAAATTGTCATTTTTTGCACATTTTTTAATATTTTTTTACCAAGCGCATAATATACATAATTTTTATTCTAAAAATATTATTATCGTTACACCCGCATAACATATATGTATATGTAAACTAACAACCGGCTATTTATGTTTTGAAAGTCGACTTTTCTGTAACTTTTGAAAGGTCTAGTTTTATATAAAAATTATTATTTTGATTGTGCGTATCTTCGGAAGCGTAAACCCTTCCCTCTTAAAAGTCACACCCTTTCTCTAACAAATGACACCCTTCCCGTTATATTACAAATATATAAATGCACTGCAAATCAATACGTGACAATTGGAAATTTGCCTCTAACGAGTACAGATCTCTATAAAACTTCTACACATCAACCTCTTTTCACTCATATAATGTATAAAGGACATGTAACCAGGCAGTTTTTAAAATTTACTCATTTATTTTTATAATTACGTATATAAATATAGGGAATAATGTAGAGGAAATTAGTAATGCATGCAAGAAGCCAACAAAATCTTTGAGTTCCTTATATTTAAAACTATCACTAGAGTACAATTGACTTTCAGATTTTTCCCATACTTGGCTTGAACAAGTATTTATTATCCCAAAATCTCCCAATTTTATGAGGGAAGGGTGTCACATTTAAGAGGGAAGGGTGTACACTTTCGAAGATACGCACAATCAAAATAATAATTTTTATATAAAACTAGACCTTTCAAAAGTTACAGAAAAGTCAACTTTCAAAACATAAATAGCCGGTTGTTAGTTTACATATACATATATGTTATGCGGGTGTAACGATAATAATATTTTTAGAATCAAAATTATGTATATTATGCGCTTGGTAAAAAAATATTAAAAAATGTGCAAAAAATGACAATTTTAGGCATTTCTGTTAATTTAATGATAATTTAAGTAACAGAGCAAAAGAGCTGAGAAAAAAATACATTAAATGAAAAAAAAAGTATTGTAATAGCTGCTTTAGTTGCCGAGAAAATAAATTTACAATTAAGGTTCACGAAATCCTGTCCGCCGCCGCAGTGGCGCTCCCCCCACCACCGCGTCGCCCGACCGGACGAGTCGCGCGGCCGTGCGCGCTGATTTTGCCTTTTTCACCAGTTTCACAGTCGTTTCAGCCGAACCAAGGCATCTATAGCTGTTCTGACAGACATGATCTTTACTTCTAGAGTATTTCTTCAACAAGCACTGTGATAAATTTCATCTAAAAATATTAAGTAGTTTCGGCTCGAGTTTCGGCGTAATCGGCGATTGAAAAAAAATTGTTATCTCGGCTCCTATATGTCCGATCTTAATGTTTTTTATATAAAAATTCATGGTTTTTTACGCACTTTACGATGAATTTTACCGCGTTTCTCTAACTTTAAAATTGGCCGAGATACAAACCCAGAAATCGACATTTATTGCTAAAAATGTTGTTAAATATTAATTTGAAGAAAAGTTCTTTTTAGCGTTTGTTAAGTATGTCATAAGCTAGCGATTGCAGGTGGTCGCATAGATTTATTGTTATATGCGACAAATAGAGATGCATTTGAAATAATAGAATAACTATTTTGCAACAAGCCGCCATTTTAACTTAGCAAGATCGGGCAAGCATTTTTATATAGTATGAGCTGTCAAGACCTTTTGAGTGAAAGTTCGATCAAAAATAATTATTTTTGCATAAGCTACGGCAACATGAAGAAAAAAACTTTGTTTTTTATTTAAACAATTCAGCGATGAAAAAAGTTAATTTCGCACTCGGGAATACATGTACCTTGTAGGAAATTCAATTGTGAACAATTTTTATACTCAACTTTTTCACGTAAAGTTAATAATAAAAAAACTACAAATGAAAAACAAAAAAAAACGCATTTTTGAACTTTATTTTGCAATAATGAGAATGTTCCGGGGCGGCTGCGAGGTAGAGGATTTAAGGTTATCATCAGTACACTAACACCTACCAGATCCAACAATAAAATTGCGAGTGGCACGAACTTCCAGTCCCAATTCCAGGACTCCCGGTATCCGTGAGACGTCCGTGTAAACAAACACATACGAGACTCGGAGAGTATCGAATAGCGTTGCGGTTGCCGCTTTTACGCATCGCTTCCCCCTCCTTCGTCGCGGATTTCGTAGTGAATAGAGAAAATAGTTAACTTTGCATTACAATTACTCAGAAACTAAACGGGGAATCGTTACCAAACTTTTTTTATTCAGTTTCAAATAATGTCAAATATTATGAGTTTATTTTTCTTTTAAATCGTAAGAGCCATTTTTCCGTAATTAAATGAAATGTTGCTTATTAGCTGTTGTATACAAGAATTGCATGTTATAGTTGAAACTTTGAAGTGCAATATCTCGATTTTGGCACGGGCAAAGGAGCTAAAATTTTTCACGCATATTCGTGTCACCATAATGAACGCGTATACGAATTTTCGTGAAGATCCAAAGAAAACTGTTTTTGGGATGATCTACCTTAATGCTCAAAAGGCCAAAATTTTAACGTCATCTTCAAGCTCGTGCCTTTCAATTATAACCCGTGTGGAAAAAATATTAGGATACATATTCTTATGTAAAAAAGTCTCATCTTTTGAATGGTGTCGTCAAATTTGTCAATATATAGCCGCAAATTGTTTATTTCTAACAATAAACAAAAAAGCTCATCAGGATGCGAGACCCGAAAGTTGTACTTCAAAAATATACTATGGGATATTTTGATTTTTATTGGTATCCAAAATGGCGTCCGAATACCCGAAATTATTACAAAATCGCAGTAATATGCATTTTTGAAGTCCAATCAAAGGTTTAGCGGACAAAATCTTCTGAGTTTTGTGATAACATGCAGATTGGATGTATATTAGCAAAATTAGTTCAGACAAATCAATTGTCTGAACTAATTTTGCTAATACACATCCAATCTGTTATCACAAAACTCAGAAGAGTCATTTTGTCCGTTAACCTTTGATTAGAGGTCAAAAATGTATATTACTGCGATTTTGTAATAATGTCGGGCATTAGAACACCATTTTGGATTGGTTAACAATAAAAATCAAAATATCCCATAGTATATTTTTGAAGTACATAACTTTCGGGTCCCGCATCCTGATGAGTTAGAATATTCTTAAGTCCGAAAACAAAGTTTAAAAAATGCTTTAACAGAAAAACAATATTGAAAATCTTCATTTTTTTGTTTATAGTTAAAAATAAATAATTTTTGTTAATATATTGACAAATTTGGCGATGCCATTCAAAAGATGAGATTTTTGTACATAAGAATATGTATACTACTATTTTTTCCACACGAGTTATAATTGACAGGCAGGAACTTGAAGTTGACGTTAAAATTTTGGCCTTTTGAGCGTTAAAGGGTTAATTATTACGAGTATTATCAATACATTACTGTCAATGTTAGTGTTCTAGCTTTTGCTTTGTAAATGAAATTCAGTATTTATAATTATTTGAAAATTACATTCAGAAAAAATATTAAATATTTATGATTGATTCATATTTAATTTATTTTATAAGTTAAATTTAAAATTTTTTTTGAAATATCTTATATCTATACATGCAGATGAACAATATTAAACTTAAATTTAGCACTTATTTATGCAAATAACTTCTACAATATATACTATTTTATGCTTGCATTTAAGTTGCAATTATAAGTTTTGATCTTGGATAAATTATCTAATATAATCTAGTTATTACTTCTATCTAGCAACTAGTCACATTACCTAATTTTCTTTTTTTTGCATTCAAAATCATCTGTACAAAGACCGAAAAATAATGATATTTTTTAATTAATTTGATGTTATTTTTATGGATTTTTGCGCATGGAGCCAATAGTCACTCAAAATTGCAATAGCTGCATAATAAAGAGATATCATTTTTTGCTGTTATAGTTAATATCCAAAGTAATGCAAAATGGTTGTAATAAAAATACTATGGAACTAGCAAATTACTGGGTACTAGAAAAACAGTTGATTTATAAATTATTTAATGTACTACCTCCAAGGTACAATGGATTTACCACATATACAAATTTATATTACGCTCCACGAGAATGTCCAGGAATCCACTATAGAAGGGCAGTATTGGAACTTAAAGGTACGAATAAATTTTATGTGAAAAATTATAGTTATCAAAATGAATGATATTTTTTAACTTTATTGCGCAATTTTCTTTACCTTTGATTAATATTTATCATTATCAAATTAATTTCAGCTTGTCGTACTTTTTAAAATAAAATTTTATGATAGTATACATTGGTGTAACTACTCTTTTCTGTGTTATAACATAACAATTGAACAAGCTAATAAAGCATGCTATAAGTTCTAATAATAACTTCTCTTTTATAAAATCTAGCAAATGTTTCCTTATTTTTGGACCATCCTATTGTTCTTCTGATCAGATCTAGATCGATTCTTAATCTTTTTGCTGTGGATATGAACGCGTGTATTTGCAGAAATGAATAATTAAAATTTGTTTTGTATTGATATTGCTTTCCCAAACAGCTGCATAAATCTTCTTCATTGAGTAAAAAGTTAATCTTAAAATTGGCTGAATTGAATCTCGTTTTATTGTTATGATACAATGATTCTGCATTTAAATTACTGTTTTGGCTGAATGGACTATAATATAATCTATTTTTATTAGCTCAAGGTTTGCATGTAGTGTAGACTGACTAAAGCAAGCAGGTGATAAGTTTTCCGGACAAATCTCTTAGTTTCAATTCCTCATTTATGGGAGGCTACATTATCCAGTAATTAAATAAGATCTAAGGATCCCAAGTACGATTATACTTAGGTCTTAAGGGTCTTAATTTAGAAATTTTCTGAAAAATAATCAATGATAAAACTGATCTAATGCCATTTAATGAGCCTTAGGATAATTTTTTCTGATACTTAATAGTTAACACTGATATTACGCTGAACATACCTGGTTTAAATATGTCTATAGAGTAATATTGTCCAAATTTTCACCATCTATTGAATGCTACCTCATAATTTTTAGAGTCTTATTATAAGTCAACGACAACATGAACCTATAGCCTTTTTGGCTTATGTTACTTTGCTTGCCATCAGGGTAAGGTCCCTCCTTAGTAGATGCAGTGTCTTATCGCATAACGAAAGAAGATTAGTATTCGACTGGAAAATTAATATTTTCGATGTTAACATTTCATTGATTATTTATTATTTATTATTTATTATTTTACGTGGGTAAAGGCCTTTAATGAATAAATATAGTCTATAGCACAAATGGCGAAATAACGCATTGTTTTTCACAATCTTCAAAATAAAAATAAAAGTACACAAAAAATTTCTAAATAAACAAAAAAGATACATAAACTAAATAAAAAAATGACGTACAGTTAGTTGTTTGCTCGAAAATACTTTCTTAAGGAGTTATGACAGGGTTTACAATCGAAAACTTTTTTTTGGAAAGCACACTGAGAGAAATAGGCATTACTTTTTCAAACCTTCAGTACGAAAAGTTACAAGAAATTATAGTAAATCATGCACAGACACTAACACTAATGCCCAAACACTAACTTTTACAATCCAATATAGTAATTTTTATTTTGGTTCAAATAATTTAAAAATTTATTTATCTTTTGTTTATCTGTTTTTAACTTTGTAGAACATTATTGTTTTATGAGTATTATGATTATTTATTGATTATTCATTGAATTAAATCGAAATATGCAAATTAAAAATTTTCGACTTGGGCTGGATTCGAACCCGGACCTACCGGACCGCAGTCAGGAGCGCTAACCACTCGCCTAAATAGAACTCTTACGCGTAAAACTTTGGATCTAATATATAAATTGAACGTATTCATAACCTTAAACTCAAATAATTTTTACCATTTTATATAGTAAATTTTAATAAAAATAATTTTTACTATGAGAAATATAGTAATTTTTTCTACAGCGACTTCTAATATTCGATATTAAAATAGTGAATATCAGCATAATAGTAGTAAAAATTCTCATAATGGCAGTCTGTGCACAGATTACTATAATTTCTTGTACTTTTTCGTACTTACAGTTGTAAAAATTACTAAGGAAAATTTTTGGAAATTCGTGCCACTCGAAATTAAGGTTCGCGAAATCCTGTCCGCCGCCGTAGTGGCGCTACCCCCATCACCGCACCGCCCGGCCGGAGGAGCCGCGCGCGCTGATTTCGGTCGTTTCATCAATTGTTTTAGCCGAACCAAGGCATCTACAGCTGTTCGGACAGACACTATCTTCTAGAGTATTTTTTTAACAAGCACTGTGATAAATTTTAGCTAAAAACATAAAGTAGTTTTGGCGTGATAGGCGATTGAAAAAAATGTATTATGTCTGGTCCTATTTGTCCGATCTTCATAAAATTTATATGAAAATTCATGGTTTTTTACGTACTTTACGATGCACTTTACCGCGTTTCTCTAACTTTAAAATTAGCCGAGATAAAACCCCAGAAATTGACCTTTGTCGCTAAGGCCAAGCAACAGAGATTATTTTCAAAAAAGTAATAAAAGAAGCTGGCGACCTATGCCACTCGTTAGCAAATAATGCGCACTTTAAGGGGTTATGACAGTGTTAAAACCTGAAAAAAAAGAAAAATTGTTAGTGTTGTAAAAAATTAATAGATATATAGGTGCTCTAAAAACTATGTTTTTGCTTTCAAATACAAGTATTATACATCACTTTTATGCATAAATAATATGCATAAAGTGAGTGTAACATTTAAAAACAATTAAAGGTATTTGCTTACCAAAAATCATGATTTTCATCACTTTTATTTACTTGCCGCATGTTTCTGATGGAACCGTACCATCAATCCTGTTGAATCAAAGTGCCAAATCTTCATTATGAGTCTGGTCTCAGACTAAGTGGAACAGATTCCTGAAAAACACAAAATTAATATAATTAATTAAACATATATTGACAATATTAATAATTATAGTGAATGTTACATATGTAAACATACGTAACATTCACTTTGAACTTATTTTAGCCAATTCTGCTCCACTCAGTTTGTGACCGTACTCATTAGGAAGGTTTTCCACTTTGGTTCATCCGGATTGATGTTACGGTTCCTTCAGAAAGCTGCGGCAAGTACATCAAAAGCACGAAAAAACTAAATTTGAGTAAAAGGCATTTAAAGTTTATAATGTAAATCATACAAATGAACTCAGCTATACTTACAGAAAATATCCGGCATACCTTGATATGCTTTTGGTACTCAAATATACATACAATAAAGTATATTTGATGGTACGCGCTTGTCATGCTGTGTGATAATAGCATTTAGAAGCTGAAAATAAAATAAAAATTATCGTTAGCTATTCATAATCAAGTTATGTTTATGAATTACAGTTACATACAATACTTACCATTATTAAATACACTTTAAGTTCTTAAAAGGTATGCAAAATAATACTTCAGGCAGTCAATATAAGCTCCCATTTTGCTGGCTTGCACCCGTATACCTAAAAGCAAAAAATATACCAACATGACCATTATGAACACTGTTATTACAAATTAGTTTCCAATACTTATCTGAATAATGTTTGTACTCTGCAGAAGCTCTTGCACTTTTGCAACACCACTAAGGTTATAAGCATTGCTACAGCAGCTAGCAGACTAACTGCACTGATCTAGTATCTTGGATGAAAAACAGCTGTTTGGCTGCTTTCTGCTGCTTTACAGAAAATTCTACTATACCGATCAAACAGAAATCTTCATTCTCGACCAGACGCTGTGAGGCACAACCTATTCGAGTGGCAAATTCAAATTTGTTGAATGCCTTTAACACATTGAGTTTAGTAACATAAAATCACACATAGAAAAATTAATTTTACAGATTTTATTTATTTTACGGAAATAATTAAATTAATAACTCTTGAGAAAAAAACGGTTTGTAAAACGGTTTTTCAGTATATTTTCAGTAAGATTTCTCATGAAATTACTCTGTAAAAAGTGGGTTAGAACAATCCTTTCCACAAGTTTGGCATAATTAAAATATTTAAAAATCATGATTTTTCAAAAATTTACTTGAAACAGATTTGTTAGTTTTTTGTTAATATCTTCGAGGAACATTTTTTAGCCAAAAACGGCTTTCAGGACCATATTCTACAGACTATTAACTATGAAAAAAGTGAATAAAAAAAATGGGTATTTTCAAAATTTTAACACTGTCATAACCCCTTAAGCACATATGTGTCTCTACAGGTAAATCGAGATTATTTTATAGTTATTAACAAAAAAACATGCAGAAAATGCATGTTTTTTTAGTTTTTCGCTTAGAACTTTTAAACTAAGCAAGCAATGAAAACATCACTTTAGACAAAAAATATGCGGTATGAAATTACGAAGAAGATGAACTATTAAAAATCTCGATAAGTTCTATAGAAGCTGAGATAATGGAAAAGAAAGGGTTAAACTAGTCATTTTTCAAAAATTCATTACGCAGCCATTTTTTCATTTTAAGACTCGAAATTTTGGAAATTAGAAGTTATGGGTATGTACTTTATAGGAAAAAAAATGAATGCTGTGAAACCATTATTGTTGCTGTAATCGCGATGTTAATTTTTTGTCCACTAACTTGCACACGCTGTCACGTCGCCAATTGTGGTCGAATTTCAATTTTAAAAAGTGTTTTGGTATGTTGACGTTTCGCACAATAAGATGCATTTATCCGTTTTTCGATAAAATGCATCTAAGTATGCTAAAATAGCCGTCGAAAATATGCAAAAACGGCCGGACGCTGCAGAGCGCGCGAGGAGTGGGGGAATAGGAGAAGCACGTATACATAGATAATTCACGCGTGTCGCTTCCCCTATTCCCCCACTCCTCGCGCGCTCTGCCGCGTCCGGCCGTTTTTGCATATTTTCGACGGCTATTTTAGCATACTTAGATGCATTTTATCGAAAAACGGATAAATGCATCTTATTGTGCGAAACGTCAACATACCAAAACACTTTTTAAAATTGAAATTCGACCACAATTGGCGACGTGACAGCGTGTGCAAGTTAGTGGACAAAAAATTAACATCGCGATTACAGCAACAATAATGGTTTCACAGCATTCATTTTTTTTCCTATAAAGTACATACCCATAGCTTCTAATTTCCAAAATTTCGAGTCTTAAAATGAAAAAATGGCTAGTTTAACCCTTTCTTTTCCATTATCTCAGCTTCTATAGAACTTATCGAGATTTTTAATAGTTCATCTTCTTCGTAATTTCATACCGCATATTTTTTGTCTAAAGTGATGTTTTCATTGCTTGCTTAGTTTAAAAGTTCTAAGCGAAAAACTAAAAAAACATGCATTTTCTGCATGTTTTTTTGTTAATAACTATAAAATAATCTCGATTTACCTGTAGAGACACATATGTGCTTAAAGTGCGCATTATTTGCTATCGAGTGGCATAGGTCGCCAGCTTCTTTTATTGATCGTCAAAAATTGTACCTTTTTTTGCTCTGTCGCTTGACCTGTCAAGACATTTTGAGTGAAAAATCGATAAAAAATAATTATTTTTACATAAACTACCGCAATATGAAGACAAAAATTTTATTTTTTTTATTTAAACCATTTAACAATGAAAAATGTTAACTTCGCACTCGGGAACACACGTACCTTGTTGGAAATTCAATTGTGAACAATTTTTATACTCAACTTTTTCACGTTAAGTTAATAATAAAAAAACTACAAACGAAAAACACGAAAAGAAATGCATTTTTGCACTTTATTTTGCAATAATGACGATGTTCCAAGGTAGCTACGAGGTAGAGAATTTAAGGTCATTATCAGTGCACTAACACCTACCAGATACCAATCCCAGATTCCAATCCCAATCCCAGGACTCCCGGACTAAAATATATTATTAATAGGACATGTTTTTGACTGAAGTTTTGCTTTGTCAAAGAGAAAGCTTTGTAACGGTGCAAATTTTGAAATTGAAAATTCCAATGAATTTCCACGGTTTACGTGTTATTCAGTAAGAAAAATATGTTTTTAAAAAATGTATCTTTGTATGCATGTATGTGCACTGTGGTTAAATAAATTCTGCACATATGACGGTCACGGAAACCGATTACGGCCGATCCGCATGTGCTCCGCTGGCGGCGACACAATGTTTGTGCCCTCGCCGTAGGTTCCACGTTCTAAAATGGCTGTTGTCACCGCCAGCTGAGCACATGCGGATCGACTGTTAATCGGTTTCCGTGACCGTCATATGTGCAGAATATATTTAACAGCAGTGTACGTGCGTAACATTTATCCAGACCATGTCTCTAGAACGAAACGATAGAATAAAGTAAAATTTTATGTACAGAATGATTCCCAACTTAGATTCTATCAAAATTTGAAGACAATCGGCTATTATTTACCGCATTTTTTTTTAATTTACGCGAAAGTTATCACATCTTTGGAACGAATCGATAGAATAAACTCTGACTAAGTCACAACTTAGATCCTGTTATAGGCCAAGCGCCCTAGCAATAAAACAAGCGTTTTTGGACATAAAAGTAGCCTGACAACGGATACCGGGATTATATAGAGAAAGGGGTCTAGATTAAGCCCATATACTTTTGGACACGAAATTTGTGCGGGAACATTGTTTATTGGGAACAGAGTGGGGGGAAGCAGTAGCGAAGGAGATAGTGTATATAGATATACAAGCGCGGTGCTCCTTCGTTGCTGCTTCCCCCACACTGCCACCGCTGCCACGCGCTCGGCCGTTTTCCCCCAGGTTTCAGTTCATTTTTCATCTGTTCAAAACCCCTTTTTCGCAAATCTAAAAAATACATTTTGTTGTTGAAATCATAAACTTTTCAACACTGTGTTCTGAATTCCAGTAGGACCCCCCAATTTCTCGTGCTCGCGCACACAAAAGTGCACTAAAATCGTATATAAAAAATTCAATTTGCAATTACGCAAAAAGTAATTGGCACAGAGCTCCAATTTTTGGCGACATGAAAGTAGGTATAAAGTCCTTCCTTCATTCCAAATTTCAGCCTTAAAAGTTGAAAAACGGCTGAGTTTTCGATTTTTAAAAAAACGTCGAATTGCGGTGTTTTCCACGGGTTTCCGAGGTTTCCTCCATGTCCATTCCTCAGATAGAGACGTTCAATATATGAATTTCTTCGCAATTCAATCATCTACAACTTTTCTCTCTTTACTTTTTTACGCTACTCTCTTATTTTACGAGGTAAAAGCCAAAAACTAAAAAATAATGCATTTTTGCATCTTATTATTAATAATAAATAATGTTCCCGCACAAATTCCGTGTCCAAAAGTATATGGGCTTAATCTAGACCCCTTTCTCTATATAATCGTGGTATCCGTTGTCAGGCTATTTTTATGTCCACAAAAAAGCTAGGGCGCTTCGCCTATTAGATTTTGGAGACGATTGGCTACTATTTACCGCATTTTTTAAAGAATTTATTTTTTTCAAAAAACTTCATTTTTCGTCCATATATACCATAGATCTACAAAATCTAATCCCATATTCTGAAAGATCATTAAAATTCCTTCAAAGATATGTCTACTTGTTGCCACTTCATCATTATTGTTGGGTTTTATCGGCCACCCGGATATTTCACAGTCGATTGATATTTTGGTCTGCGCAAGACGTAATTTTAACTAAATATTATAAAGAGCAACATATTATTATGTAAAAAGACCTGCTCTTTCCGAATCTGAGATCAGATTAAATAATTTGTCACGAAAAATTAAATATGGCCGCGTAAACACACCTAAAATTCAAGCATCGGCTGTGCATCTTTTAATTTAATTTTGCCTGCAAAATTGAATTTTTGCTTTTTCAAAAAAAGCTTTGTAACGGTGCAAATTATAAAATCGAAAATTACTATTTATTTCAATGTTTTAACTGATCCTGTTAGTTTTTTGTGACTCAAAATCAATTCCATATATTTTTAATATTAAACAGTTAAATAAACGCATTTTTTGAGAAAGCTTACTGTTACTCAGTTAACAGCGGTTTTTTTGCGGCGTGCACGATTCTAAGCGTTTGGGTAAAGGAAATTAAATGTTTAATATCTCATTTTACTCCTTAAAACATGCACTAAAACTTAAGCGAAGCATTTTTTTAATCAACATTTTTTTTCATTTTTTGAAATAAATTTATTTCGCTTAAGTTTTAGTGCAGGTTTTAAGGAGTAAAATGAGATATTAAACATTTCATTTCCTTCTAATAATAATTGTCCTATTAATAATAGATTTGTGAGATGGAAAATTAATACTTTTCAGACTTCAATAGCTTAAATTGAAGGCCTGAAAGAACACTTTAATTTTACAGCTTTCCAAAATAAAATTTTTTTTCGACCGTTAACCCTGTCATAATCCCTTAATTCAGTCTAAAATGATAAACAACTCTTGGCACTACGAACTCCATCCGAAAGAAAATTCCACCTACGTCTCATTCTATTTACTGCCGAGTGAAATCCATAGTTTGACCTACTCATAATCTTGACCAGTTGTCTAGTAGCTCTGAAATTATATTGAAGTTGTGTATTCACAAAATTACAGCTAACTTCATCAGATCGAATATACCCATTCAAGGTCCTATATTTGGTGGATCGGCACTGTCTTAGAAAGATTAAATTTAGAAAACAATGGTTTGTAATCGTGGTTAAATTTATCCATCCTGCACCCAGACTTAAAAGATAGATAACACAAAAACTAATGAACCACTTTCTTCAAACGTTCAACGTTACACTGTGCAAATGACGACCAAATCATAGAACAGTAGGTGAATATCGGCACTGCCAATGTAATATATAAGTAAATAATGGGCTGGAATCCAGTAAAATCTGATGTTGCTCTCCGGATGAAGCCCACGGCCCTAGATGACTTCGATGGTACAACAGATAAATGTTTGTCAAATACCAAGGACTCATCCATTACAACATCTAGATCGACTATACTATTCACGCGATTTAGTCTAGAACCCTTAACTCTATAATCATAGAACAATGGTCTCTTACTTCTAGAGAAAGATAAAACTGAGCATTTGTCCAAATTCAGGCACAGCCCATTCTTACGCGACTACAAAGCGATTCTACAGACATCTTCCTGGATCTTATGACTATCTTCAACGTCTACAACATGTGAATAAATTTTGAAGTCAACAGCGAAGAGTAGAACGCAAGACTAAATGCCAACCTCCTTAATATCTGACTGTGCGGTTTTATAAACTACTGCCTCTGTTTTGCCCCTCAAATATGAACTCAACCAGCAATGAAGAGACCCCCCAATATCTACAGTACGAAGCTTCTGCAACAATCTATTAATCTTAACCATATTGAAAGTTTTACTGAAATCGAGATAAATAGAATCAACCTGACTAGCCTCTAAAAATGACCAGCTTACATAATCAGTTAACATTAACAGATTAGTCGCAGTCAATTTTCTGCCCACGAAGGGATGCTATTTATTAATAATCAAAAATGCTAAAAATTCAGAAAGATACCTGGCAACTAAAGAAGTCGGTCTGTAATTTTAAATATCATTCTTATTTTCTTTTTTAAAAATTGGGAAAACGAAAGACCTCTTCCAGTCACTGGAAAAAATACTCTCCGCTAGGGACCCACTGAAAATCAACTGTAATGGCTTTTTTAGCTGCAAAGCGTATTTTTTATTTTATTTTTATTTATTATTTAGAAAAAAGGCTCTCACCCAAGATACATAATAATTAACAAAACTTTATAATGTAACAAAACTAAATATTTACGCAAGCACATGTCGCGAAAATACCTATATCCAAGATTAACATCAGATATGAAATCATTAGAAACGTCATTTAATCAAAAAGTAATTTTAAGACGAGTATGTCATACGTCAAATAGATATTTTAAATCTCAATACTAGTAAAAATTCTAGAACCTTTTTAATCGCGGAATTATGGAAAATGTCCACCAATTTTGCAAAAGTTGATTCAACGAAACCCTAAAACCATAATTTACATTGCGGTACATGAATAGAGACCAGGTCAGTGCAGTACAATTTATATTCTCATTTTTTAATTATATTAAACATAAAAGCAAGATACGATATAAACCGACTAGAAGCTACATTTATTAACTTATATTTAGAGTTAATTGACACATAGTGTGGCGATTGAATGCCAAAGGTCTTCCAAATTTAAACGCTAGAAAACATAAAAATCAATTTTGCACTTTTTGAATTCGATATATATTTTTATCCAGATACGGCAACGATACTGGTGAAGCATAATGTAGTATAGCTACGATAAGGAATCTACATAGAACAACTAAAGACCAAGGATTAGTAAAATCCCTTGTAATTCGATGAATAAGGCCAAGCACCTTACTGACTTTCGAACACATGTAAGCAATATGCTCCCCAAATATCAAATGTTGATCAATAATGATCATCAGATCCCTTAATGATTCAATTTTAGTAATGGTAATACAATCAAATTTGTAATTAAAAATACACGTGTCCTTTTTGCGACTGACGATGGTACTCTTGTTCAAGATAAGACCATTTACAATGCATCACTCTAACAAATTATTTAGATCTTTGCGTTGTTCTATCCACCTATATGATTTGACATCATCCCCATAAATAATTAATTTCGAATGTTTAATTACTGTAGTTACTTTAATATTATTAATGTAGAGGAAAAATAAAAAATATAGGCGTTTAGTCCTCGTCATACTTTCATAGACCAGACAGTCATACTTTCTAGGTCTCGCATTGCAAGACGGAGTATGTTCGGGTCTTAAAATAAATTTTTACTCGTGTTGACTGATAGAGTCCATATTCTATGTTGTGTATCTCCGAGTGATAGAGTCATTTCCATTTATATTTAGATAAAAAATGTTCCAATTAAATTTAAATTGACTAGAAAATTTTAAAAATCATTTTTACTTTCAGATTTTATAAGTGGCGGTTATGCTTAAGATCGGACCAATAGAAGCCGAGATAGACATTTTTTTTTCAATCAAAGATTACGCCAAAACTACTTGATATTTTTAGATGAAATTTAGCACAATCCGTGATGAAATAAAATAATATTGTCTTTCGTCCCTTGAGTATCATTTTGAATATTTTAAAGAAATTAAAAAAAGATGGAGTGGAAAGAAATGTAGTTTTTCTAAAGTGGCCCTCTCAACCATGGTATCCTATAATCAATGAAATATTAACATAGAAAAACTAAGTCATTTTTCCAGCTTAATATTAATCTACTTTCATTTTGTGATTTAACACCGCATCTATTATGGAGAGAAGCAGACTATCTGCCAAGTATCAAGCGGAAAAGGCTATGGAGATCATGGTGTCGCTGATTTGTAATAGAATTCTAATGAATTATGAGGTAGAATAGATGATGGATATTCCTCATTTAACTATCTCTCTTACTGTGTACCCTATTTCTCCTTCAATTTTGCAGTCTTTTCCTTATAGCTCTAACAATTTTGATGATGGCGTCAAGATTTGAAGACCTGAGTTCTTCCGGCTTGAAAGGAGCCTTCCACACCCCGAACCTTGTGCCCACAAAACTCCTCCATGGAGCCGCCTCATCGGCACTTTCCGACCTTTTATCCCCATCTTATACAGATGGTGCCCATCTTTCCAATGTCCCGTCAGCCATCCGACCAGTAGCCTGAGGTCTTTTCTTTCCAAGTTCCTCATGGCTGGGCTTTATTGAATTAAACTATATATCGCGAATCTCGCGACAATTTCGTTTGCAACGTGAACAAACCAAGAAAGATGATGGCCGACTGAATGTTTTGAATGCGTTTGGGAATGAAATTTCATCGAGTTAAAGTTACATGCATGCAATCATCTGATCCTAGAGAACTGTTTGGTTTTGAATCAATAATTTCCTCAGGATATGTAAATCCTGAGAAAGATGAATGAATCATAGGGAAAGCACTCAAAATGACTCAGATCTCAAAATATTAAAAATAACAGGTGTTGCACATTTGTTTTGGATAATGCAATTAATTACTAAAACAAATGCTTAGAAGTCATCTATGGTTCAGAGACAAGGAACAAGTACCAAAATTAGAATTAAATTAATTTATTTTTGAACGTTATAGTAACATGCGAGGAAATCTTGTCAAATTAGTAAGTAGTAATATGTTGTACATATTTGAATTCATAGATATTATAATTATCTCTTTTATTTGTACCTAAATATTTTTTTAGGTAAGTTTTATAATAATTAATTGTTGTGTGTACTTTAGAAAATGCTATGTAAAGGCAAACAGCACTGTGGTTTACGTATGGTGTATGTAATATAACTACAGTGATTCGCAAGAATAGACAACAAGTCATAATCCGCAGTTAACCATAAGTTCAAAAATGTTTATTAATAAATGTTAAATTCGTTACATTAAATAATACAAAGTAATTAATTTAAATTATTATTGTTACAATAAGAAATGGAATTCTATTAGAATGAAATACTGTTGTAAAAATAGATTCAAATGTATAAAAATAATAAAAGTTCATTTTTCTATATTTTATACAACATGCGTCAATTATTTGTACAATCAATTGAATTACTAATTCAAAACTAAACAGTTTTCTGGGATCAGATGATTGCATATATATTACTTTAACTAGATTAAATTTCGTTCCCAAACGCATTCAAAATATTCAGTCGGCCATCTTCTTTCTTAGGTTTGTTCACGTTACGAACGAAGTTGTCGCGAGATTCGAGATATATCGTTTGATTCAAAAGAGCCCCAGCTTTCTGGGAGTTTGTCCTCTATAAGCGCCTTTGCTTTCCTTAATCCGGGAGTACCCTTCCATTTTGAGATAACCCTGTTCCTCAGCCATTATTTTACGCTCTTATTCAGTTCACAGGTGGAGATCACCACCTCATAGTGTCTTGTCTTTATTCACCGACATCCCCTGTCCGCAAACCAATCTGCCTTTTTATTGTCTCTTATGCCTGAGTGTCCTGATACCTAGACTATCTCGCCTCATTTTTCCTCGCCAACTTCTCCAGCGCCCTTCTGTACTTCGTCACCTCCTTTGTGGTAATACTCATTGCATTCAGGACCTACAGTGCCGCTTTGCTCTCTGAGCAGATAATTCTCGGTTCGGTACCTTTTTCTCATACCCCAGCCTACGCCCTCCTCGGTTCCAGATCCATTAGTGTATCATACTTTTCTTACTGTCATTAGGTCATGCGTTCCACCTTCCCATTCCTTCCTTTCCGAAAGTACCACTTTATATTTTCTGCTAACAATGATCCAAGATTCTGTCGCAATTTGCTTCTCAACCTTGGAGTGTTGCTTTACTTATTTCTTGCTTCATAAATGATCTACAGGCTTTATTCTCTGCAAGTCTTATGCTTGCTTTGAATACACTTGCCCTACCTTACTTAATGATGGGAGCTTCAACAAGATCTTTAGTGCGGCCGCGGGCGTCATCCGCATCCAACCCGTTAGCTCCCCTCCCATGACCAGTACTGTACTTTTATTTCACACTTGGGTATCCTCGCTATTGCCCCGTGGGTCATCCTTGGCTTAATGATTGCCTCATACATCTATCCAACCTGTTCTGGTCCTCAGTTCCAGGTTCTGCCTATAGCTAATTGCCTTCTCGCATTTAGTCCTAATGTGTTAGCCTCAGTTTAACTTTGCTTCTACTACCAGACCCTTCTTTACTCAGTTACTAGTGCATATGTCGCATGCTTGTGTACACACGCCTGCCTCGTTAAAAATCTTCAACAATTCATCCACTACCGGGTATCACAGTGTGGGGGACAATACTATGGATAAGCCTTGCCTATTTTTCCCTTACTAGTTCCGAACCACAGACTGCTTCCAACTTCCTGTTACCCTCAAATATTTTCTATGAATAGGATGGTTCGAAATAAGATAATATGCATCATTTAAGGCCATCGTAAATATAAAGTAATTTCTATCATATTCCTTGTGGCAGTATTATAATCTCCTAATTGAAAAAAGTTATTTAATTTCTAAAGCTTTAATGCCTGAATGAAACAATTTTCGATTTTTGTGCACTTCAATTTTCTTTTACTTCAATTTCCAAGTAAAGTATTATGGATACACATGTCTTCTCGCTGACTGTTGTGTAGACAACTGCACAATAAACAATTTTTATCATAAACTTTTTTTCTATTTTTACAGTACTTTTTAATACCGAAAGAAGAAACTAAAAAATATGCAAAAATTTGACTTAGATTGTTAATAATATATTTAGTTTAAATTTAATCTTCATGTTAGTCATCTGTACACTTTTATGCGTCCATTTTGAATTAAATGTTTTTTATTTTTTCAGGTAATCCGTTTCCTAGAATTACCTCACATTCTACAGATGGTCATTTGCTTGTGCAGAATATACTTTTGAATGAAGCCAAAAAAGATTATGATTTCCAGTAGCACTAAAACACCACAATAAATATTACGCATTATCAGTAAAATGATGCATGCAATTTAAAATTGTAATATGGTAATAATATTGTATATAAATAAAAAAAAATAGATTCAATAATGATAGTCAACAAGTAATTTATTTTTGAAATGAGATGTGTTCTTCAAATATTAGATGTAACAAATTTAAAACTTAGAAGCAATAAATAAGTTTTGAAAAAGTTAATACTTACATAGGATACTTTTTTTTACTGGAAATACAGTAAAAGAAAGTTAATCATTTGTTCTGATTTTAGAATGTCTACTTAGTTTTTAACGGTCTTGAAGTAGTGCAATTTTTTGATTTTGCCACGAAATTGTACTTGTCCAGACATACGACGTATAAATCGTATACTAAAAAATAAAGGACTTATTGTTGTTGTCTTATGACAACCATATTGTTGCTCCGAACGAAGAGTAGTATAGTTTAAATCTCTTACGAAGACCAGTTCACTTCATATTTGCAGCGAAAAATAGTGCATATAAGATTTTTACAACGAAAAGTATTTTATTTCATAATTAGAAATGTTGTAGCAAAGAGTAGTGCAGTTCAATCGACCCTCCGCGACTAACCATTAATTTACTTTTAAAATTAAAACAAGATAAAACGTGTTCCCCCTCAATTCAATAATCAAATGGCCAATATTTAATAATAAATTTCATGCTCAAATTCGACAATGCAGAGCCATATAAGATTCGTATGAGGACTTGAAAAGGCTGTAAAATAAATAAAACAAAATAAAACAAAATTCGGCATCTTCTTGGCATAACTTTGACCACCTGTAACTCGAAGCGACGGGCCGAAAAAAATGTGAAAAAATTCAGGGGCACTCACGGGATTGTAAGCAATATTCGAAAAATTTTTTCAAGATAGTCAAAAATCGAGCTTATGACTTGTCAGAGATTCACCTATATATATATATGGGTGGTTCTCTGTGAAATCGAGAGGTCGAAATTTAATTTTTTTTTTCTAATCATATTAAATCTCTTCAACTTGATGAAATACACATTCCTAATTTTTTTTTTAATTTTTTGTATCGATTATCTTTGAGTTACAGGAGGTCAAAGTTGGTAAAAACAGGTTTTTTCGCATTTTGCTGATTATCAAAAATTCATAGCAGGGAAGCATTTTTCAAAGTAAGAACATGTAACACTTTTTTAAAAAAATTTTGTCTAGTTTTAAAAAAATACTTTAATGTGTGCGTGTGTATGTGTGTGTGTGTATATTACAACTAAGTTATAATACATTTATACTTTAACAGTAGCAAAAGTGAAAGTTTGCTCCAGGCTACAATTACCAAAAAATTCTAGAAGACACCTTTTTTATATAGATAGGCCTGAGCTACTCTAACGAGCTAAAAATATCACTTGTCAAAATCAAAAAACTGGATTTCCTATCTGAAAAAAAATATATTTACATAGTCAAAAAAATTCTAAGACAAAAAATATTCTTGAGATTTTTCTTAATTCATTAAACTTTCACTTTTGCTACTGTTAAAGCATAAATGTATTCTAACATAGTTGTAACATATATGAGAAAATCAACTGAGAGTTTTTGGCCGAAAAGTGGAAACTGAGTAATTTTGAGAGCACACTAACAGGACTAGGTTTTTTAAACTCGTTAGAACATACAGAAAAAGAATACTGACCAAAATACATCGGCACCCTACGCCAATAAAAAGTTACGGGCCAAAAAGTGAAAGAAATATGTTAATTTTTGCACTTTTTTTCATTTTCCTAAAAGTTTAAGAGCAGGCCGTAAGTTAAATAAAATTTGCAATGAATTAAAATAAAGTACTTGAAAAGACCTTTCATTTGGATATAATTCATCTGTCTGAATCGGATGCACTGATCAAAAGTTTCGCACGTTTGAAGACGACGAACTTGGATTCAGGTTTTTACGAAATCAGTCTATTTTATTGTTTTTTCTGAAAATCCTTCGAACTGTTGATCCAAGCATCCGTTTGCAACGTTCAATACATCAAATAAAGGTGTTCTTTTGTACTTTTTAAATTCTCGAAGCGTTTTCTCTTTTCGCTTATGATGAGCTATATTTAAGCTTTACAAATAAATCGTTTTTTAAAAGCATATATATATATATATATATATATATGTATAGCACATTACGTAATAAATTTTAAACTTGGAGTCAAAAGTACAAAGTAGAAGAAAAGAGCTTATATTTCATCTATTAAACTTTGAAAACGTACGACTGGATCAAAACTTAATAGCATTTGAAGAAAGTGAAAAATCTCTAGATTTTACAAAATCCAGTGATTCAATGGAAAAAAGCGACATTTGCTTTTTTTCAAATCCTCGTATTTTTCGATCCAACCGATTATTTTCAAAGTGTAATAGCTCAAATTAAAACTCTTATCTTCTACTATTTTCTAATATATCTGAATTTTAAGGTTCTTATGCGATAAGCTATATATATGAGTATGTCCAGGAAATTTCGGAAACAACTCAGACGGAAAACTTGCAAAAAATTTTCTTGAAAGCACACCTACCAGATCGGTTTTTCTCATTCCTTAGGTCATTCTGAAAGAAAAAAGCTCGCGTGTATGACCGATCGTATGGTACACTTTTTTCCGAAGCAAAAAGGACTCGAAAAAACGAGACATAATTAACACAAAGAGAATTCATAGATTTTTTGCTCGAAAACTATGGACTTTTATAAAAATTTTATTAGAGCGAAAATCTTAAGAAGTCTTAAAATTCATGAAAAAATGCTCTGACACTTTTTCAGATTGATCCGATTCAATTTTTGACTTTTCGAAAATCCATAAAATCGGAATTTCGAAAAATGTCTTTAAAAAATGTCAGAGCATTCTTTGACGAATTTTGAGATATTTTTCTTCGAATAAAATATTTTTAAAAGTTCATAGTTTTTGAAAAAAAAAATGAATTCTTGTTTTTTAATTATTTCTCGTTTTTTCCAGTCGTTTTTACACCGGAAATAAGTATACCCTACGATCGGACATGTATGCGAGTTTTTTCTCTTTCAGAATGGCCTAAGAAACGAGAAAAAACAGATCTGGTAGGTGTATCTACAAGAAATTTTTTGCAACTTTTCCGTCTGAGTTGTTTCCGAAATTTCCTGGACATACTCATATACTTCGCAAAATCAGTAAAAAATGATCAACTTGAGAAGTATATATATATAGTTCATCACATAAGAAAATTTGGATTCTAATAAACTAGAATTGAAGTTGAAGAAAAGAGCTTTTATTTGAGGTATTAACCGTTAAAAACATATGACTGGATCAAAATTGAGAAGAATTTCAAAAAACGGAAAAATCTATGGACTTTGTCGAGTACTTGCATGAAGAAACGCGTTACAATAATCGTTTTTCTTTTTTTATTTAAAACTACACGGTTAGCCATTCAACCAATAGTTTTCTAAGTTTAATATCTCAAATTAAAGCTCTTTTTTTTACTTTCATTCTAGTTTATCAGATTCAAAATTTTCTTGTGTGATGAACTATATATATATTTATTATATATATTTATTATAATTATATATGCTTCTCAAGTTGATTGTTATTTTACTGATTTTGAGAAGCATATATACAGCGCATTGCATAAGAAACTCAAACTTCAAATAAACTAGAAAAATGTAGAAGATAAGAGCTTTAATTTGAGCTATTAAACTTCAAAATCGGTCGATTGGATCGTAAGGTACAAGGATTTGAAAAAAGGCAAATTTCGCTTTTTTCCATGAAATCACTCGATTTTGGCAAGGTACAGATTTTTCCCTTTCTTCAAATACTTGAAACTTTTAATCCAGTTGTGCGTTTTCAATATTTAATAACTCAAATTAAAGTTGTTTTCTTCTGTTTTTTGTTATTTAGCCTACATTTTTTTATAACATATAGTATGGTATATATATGCTTTCAAAAAATGATTTACTTGAGAAGCATATATATAGCTCACTACATTAAAAATTTTAAGTATTTAGACTTATTGCGAAAAAGTAGAAGAAAAAAGCTTTAATTTAAGCCATTAACCGTTAAAAACGAATGCCTGGATCAAAAGTTCAAAGGATTTAAAGCAAAAAGCGTAAAATTGGCTATTTTGGTTAGCGCCTTTAGTTCGTTGTCTTCAAATGTGCGTATCTTTTGATCAGTGCATCCGATCAAACCAAATATATAAAATTATATGTAAATAAAGACCTTTCAGTGTACTTTAAGTCTGTGTATATGAAAAAAATCCAAAAAATTGTAATACTGTAGATAATGCGCTTTTTTTAATGTTTAGAGCTAAAATCGCGGTCACTTTTTTCGGATTTTGCCTGTAGCCCGTCTTCGCTCCAAAATGATCAATTGTACTAGTCT
The DNA here is from genome assembly GCA_018906965.1 of Philotrypesis tridentata. NCBI lineage: Eukaryota > Metazoa > Arthropoda > Insecta > Hymenoptera > Pteromalidae > Philotrypesis > Philotrypesis tridentata. The sequence goes on along the minus strand of JACCIB010000072.1, from coordinate 597,585 downwards.
TCGCTACAAAAATGGGATATCAAAAAAAAGAGGGTCTTGGGATACTTTTTCGCTGGGGATTTTGAAATAAACTACTTTTCACTTCAAAAATCTGATATTGACTATTTTTCGCTGCAAATATGAAGTGAACTGGTCTTCGTGAAGGATTTGAACAGCACTACTCTTTGTTCGTAGCAACGATGTACACTTTAATTCAATGATTAAGGAGGTACCACACCAACTATACGGGTCAAAACAAAACTCTCTTGTTTTGATTTGCGCAGTACGCGAGCTTGACTTTTCCAATGTTTTGAATTTATTGTTAAATACACAAGTACCCTTGGAGTTTTCTATGAATCAATACATATTCGTTAGATATTTCTTTATTATGTGAAAAATTCATAATCCAATCTTGGCGTCAATCACTTTGTAACATGAACTTAAGGGGTTATGACAGTGTTAAAACCTGAAAAAAACGAAAAATTGTTAGTGTTGTAAAAAATTAATAGATATATAGGTGCTCTAAAAACTATATTTTTGCTTTCAAATAAAAGTATTATACATCACTTTTATGCATAAATAATATGCAAAAAGTGAGTGTAACATTTAAAAACAATTAAAGGAATTGCTTACCAAAAATCATGATTTTCATCACTTTTGTTTGCTTGTCGCATGGTTTTGATGGAACCGTACCATCAATTCTGATGAATCAAAGTGCCAAATCTTCCTTATGAGTCTGGTCTCAGACTAAGTGGAACAGATTCCTGAAAAACACAAAATTAATATAATTAATTAAACATATATTGACAATATTAATAATTATAGTGAATGTTACATATGTAAACATACGTAACATTCACTTTGAACTTATTTTTGCCAATTCTGCTCCACTCAGTTTGTGACCGTACTCATTAGGAAGGTTTTCCACTTTGGTTCATTCGGATTGATGTTACGGTTCCTTCAGAAAGCTGCGGCAAGTACATGAAAAGCATGAAAAAACTAAATCTGAGTAAAAGGCATTTAAAGTTTATAATGTAAATCATACAAATGAACTCAGCTATACTTACAGAAGCTATGTGGCATACCCTGATTTACTTTTGGTACTCAAATATACATACAATAAAGTATATTTGGTGGTATGCGCGTATCATTCTGTGTGATAATAGCATTTAGAAGCTGGAAATAAAATAAAAATTATCGTTAGCTATTCATAATCAAGTTATGTTTATGAATTACAATTACATACAATACTTACCATTATTAAATACACTTCAAGTTGTTAAAAAGTATGCAAAATAATGCTCCAGACAGTCAATATAAACTCATATTTTGCTGGATTGCACCCGTATATCTAAAAACAAAAAATAAACCAACAAAGAAAAAGCTCATTATGAACACAATTATTACTAATTAATTTCCAATACTTATCTGAATAATTTTTGTATTCTGCAGAAGCTCTTGCACTTTTACAACACCACTGAGGTTATAAGCATTGTTACAGCAGCTAGCAGACTAACTGCACTGATCTAGTGTCTTGGATGAAAAACAGCTGTTTGGCTGCTTTCTGCTGCTTTACAGAAAATTCTACTATACCGATCAAACAGTAATCTTCATTCTCGACCGAACGCTGTGAGGCACAACCTGTTCGAGTGGCAAATTCAAGTTTGTTGAATGCCTTTACTTTAACGCATTGAGTTTATTAACATAAAATCACACATAGAAAAATTAATTTTACGGATTTTATTTATTTTACGGAAATAAATTCATAACTCTTGAGAAAAAAACGGTTTGTAAAACGGTTTTTAAGTCGTATTTTCAGTAAGATTTCTCATGAAATAACTGTAAAAAGTGTGGTAGAACAATCCTTTTCACAAGTTTGGCCTAATTAAAATATTTAAAAATCACGATATTTCAAAAATTTACTTGAAACAGATTTATCAGTTTTTTGTCGATATTTTCAAGGCAAATTTTTTTAGCAAAAAACGGCTTTCAGGACCATATTCTACGGACTATTAACTGTGATAAAAGTGAATAAAAAAACTTAATATTTTCAAAATTTTAACACTGTCATAACCCCTTAATAGAAAACTATTAAGAGAGAAACTAACAGAAGCAGATAGTCAGATAGAATCATTTTTTCAAATACAGAAAATTGAAGAAAATAAGATAGAGAAATCTAAATTTCAATTGCAAATAGGAATTAAGGGGATGTCGGAGCTTGCGTGACGATTTATGACTCTGGCAGTTCCAAATTTTTATTTAGCACATGCTTTATATCATCAAAAATCAAACTGATAATTGTTCATAATTGTACAGGCTACCTCGCAACACAAAGCTTTTTTTATTCAATATCTAAAAAATTTTAAATTATAAATGCACTGCATAAAAAAAGTGACGGTCACGTTACGGATTCCAAAAATTCATATCGGATAGCCGTTCCAATTTCACGCAAAAATTATGAATATATGCAGAAATCTAAGATGGAGTAAATATAAATAATTGTAATAACTACCTCGCGTAACTGTGCATTAGTGCAATAAACAAGACTATGTATTTGCTATTTATGATCGAATATAATTTTTAAGGTTATGTAATGCCTCATTTAATTTGCATGGCTCCGACTCCCCCTTAAGTTTGATAATTTATTCAAGTTTTTTGAGAAGGAATTATTTTTAAATAAATTGGGTAAAAGTAAATAAAAAGAAAGTTTGTAATAAATTGGTGTATAAAGGGTTAAATCAGTTAGTTTGCAAAAGTCGTGAACAGTATCAAATTCAGTAGCAAAAACGCTAAAATTGTGTCGCACGCTCGAGGTGAGTAAGAGCGGACTCTTTGTCCACTTCAGCTGACAGAGTAGGACTATGAATTTGCGTAGATTCACCCTAATGCATATGTATACGAATTTACAAGGAATAACTTTGAAATTATTTTGAGCGTTGATATATATATTTTTTGTAAGGGACAATTGGTATTAGAATGAATAGATATTTAATGGGAATAATTATTTTTAGACAAATATATAAAATTATTTTCTAATGGTAAACTATGTGTATTAAACAATCAGATGAGTGAGAACGAGGGAGAATCGGATAATAATACTCAAAGGTTAACTAGGAATGCGGTAAAAACTAGTCCGGCATTGGGAAATAAATTAATAAATACAGGTCTTAGAAACATATTTGCAAGTAGAAGAACTTTACATTCACCACCCAAAACAGCAGAATCTTTTATACTTTTTGTTTGGCCCACATATGTAGCCGTACAATCATTACATCCAAGTAGGTAAGTAAAGCCACTCCCAGCACACACGTCAGTTCTGGCACAGTCACGCATGCCAGTTCTGGCACACGTCAGTTCTGGCACAGTCACGCATGTCATTTCTGACAAACCGGTCAGTACTGGCACATGTTTGCAAAAATGACGTCCTGCGTTTGGATGCCGACCGCGAGATCTCTTGTTTATCGATCGTGATAGCTGCTTTACCGATAGGATCAACTGTTTTATCCTACAAGTCTTGTATGGGCGAGCAGTTTCGGACTGGTTTTCGAGAACACTTGTAGATAACTACATTACAGATAGGGACAATGTCTTATCATACACGACTTGTATATGTTAGACAACACTATATATGTATAGCTGAACTGATTCGTACTCGTTTTCGATAGGTGATCTATACCAGTCCCAGCACACTCCCCCCCCCCCCCAGAATCCTATACCATTACCAACACAGACCAGTTCTGGCACAGGCATTCCCAGCACACCAGAATCCTATACCATCACCAGCACAGACCAGTACCAGCACACACCAGTTCTGGCACATGCCTGCAAAAATGACGCGCGCAGCACACCGCCTGCGGCGAGATCCTGCGTTTGGATGCCGACCGCGAGATCGAGAGATCTCTTGTTTATCGATCGTGATAGCTGCTTTACCGATAGGGTCAACTGTTTTATCTTACAAGTCTTGTATGGGCGAGCAGTTTCGGACTGGTTTTCGAGAACACTTGTAGATAACTACATTACAGATAGGGACAATGTCTTATCATACACGACTTGTATATGTTATACAACACTATTATGTATAACTGAACTGATTCGTACTCGTTTTCGCGAACTAATACGCTAGGTGGTTTATCTCATTAATACAATAAGTAAATTATATCCACCCACAATCAAAGTAGCAAAGTAAAGAGGTTAAATAAGGCGAAGGGGAGTGAGCATGAATACCCTCAGCATCATGGCTTCTCTACCAATATTGGATGAGTCATATAATTATGAGTGGAGTATTCTCAACCATCTTAAGCTACAGGAACTGTTAGCTGTGACAGATCCTGTAGTTAAGAATGAGAAACCCAGAGATCAGCATGATCCTGAGGCCGAGTTGAAGTCGGTTAGAGAGCGGCTGCGGTTAGCTATTAGGAAATATATTCCCTTAGGCAACACGCATCAGCATCCTCGAAAGAAAATGCTCCGTATGGCTACACCCACCATGTACCTAACCTTAATCGCTTGGGAACACAGGAGAGCGCCACTGTACCTAACCTGAAACGCGGGCCATGTTGCTATAACCTCAAAGTGCACCTCATCCGCGATATGCCCGCTTTTTTATCGATCACCACCGTCAGGTAACTACATTATCGACAACTTCTTTATCCTGCAAGTCTTGTGTATTTTATCTATCTGGCTGAACAAATTCGAACTGATTTTCGAAGTATAAAGCTGGTATAAACAAAATATAAAGCGAGTATAATCAAAGTGTAACGCGAGTATAAACAAATTATAAAGTGAGTTATAGTCAAAGTATAAAACGAGCATAGTCATAGTATAATGGGAACTTAGTTAAAGTACAAAGCGAGCATACTTGAAGTATTACGTGAGACTAGTCAAAGTATGACGCGAGCCTAGTCAAATTATAACGCTAGTCAAGTCAAAGTATAGCGCGACTATAACTACAGTATAAATTGAGCATAGTCAAAGTATAACGCGAGTATAGTCAAAGTATCACGCAAGTATCGTCCAAGTATAACCCGAGTATAATTAAAGTATAAAGTTAGTATAATTCAAGTATAATGCGAGTATAGTGAAAGTACAACAGGAGTGGAATCAACGTATCTTAACAGAGTACATTTTGCTGCGGAGCCCGATAAACTCAGTCATGATGTTGCCATTGCACTCGTCCTTCATGAGTCCGACCTTCTTCTTGTTGACCAGAGGGATGTTGAATTGATTATCAGGTGGATAATCAGAAGTGTCGAACTCATGAAGGTCAGCTTTCATCACAGCATACATATCTACATCACTGACCTCGTAGATGAGACTGTCTGTATCTGTATACAGGAGCATAGCTTTGTCTCCTACTCGATCCTGTATGTACTCGTAGTGGAAGCGGTAAACAAGCGTCTTTGATAAGTCCAACACTGTCAAGCCAATGTATATGGACTTTTGAATTGAGATCTCTGTGCGGGTAAGCTGTACTGCCACCAAATTCTCATTGAAAATCGCACAGCTGTGAAAGTTAGGCTGAGCAATGTATGTCTCACAGCCGAATCGTCCGTCCCACTTATTTACCAACTTCACGTCAACTCTCTTGCGCTCATTCTCCATCGTTTTTCCATACACTGCATTATTGAAGAGTTTGAAGAGCATCTTCTCGAATTCGTTCTTCGCATTCTTCCTCATCTCGCTATTAAGATCAATGTACGGTTTCAACCATGGCTGTTGGTTGAACTGGAGTGCGCGGTGGATGTGTTTCAAGCGAAGGCCATATTTGAGTGCTTGCTTGAGTGCTATATAATGCAAGACATAGCGATCCTTATTGTTCAGCGTAGTCAGCAGTTTTTTCTGAGTGGAGCCTGGAGGTGCTGTATGTTCTGGACACAGTGGAAGATCCTTATGAGTATCATGCAGACTCTCTGTATACTCTAGGTCGACTTCCAGGATATAGCCAATTGGAGCATTGTCATCAACAATGAAGAAGGTATCGTTAAGATCTTCCACCCACTTGAAACCATCACAAGTGTAATGAAATAAACAAATTTCATTACGAAAGAAATACAAATACGTGAACAGATACGCAACAACGAGGAAAATTCACAACTATTGCGCACTAGCCGAAAAACTCGAAGAGACCTCGAGAATAGGAATTGCCCTTAATGCAGCACGCAACACGGGCAGGTAATACGCAGATGCGGAAGGCCGACGCCTTGAGGAAATCAAGAGTGGAAGATTGAAGAAAATCGTAAACAAGTGTCATCATCGATAGAGAAGCGCCGAGAAAAACCTTCGACGGTCACGTAATTAGGCGTGGGAGCGGAAAGTGAGAGGGCCCAGCGCCAAAAATCACCTACCTGCTTAAATAGAGAAGATAAGCGGCGGCGCGGTCACTAAGTTCACAGACCGAAAACTGATCAGTACGATCGATTGACCGCAAGTACGTGATCTCTATATACGCAGACACAAATAGTCGACAAGTACTCGAACCTGTATAATTGTATTCTTTTGAACGCGCGCAGAAAACACGAAAAGCAGTAGTGCGCGAGTCTTCCGTAATTAAGTAAACGGAGAAGACGTTCCGTTCGAGAAAGAAAAGAGAGAGAGAGAGAGAGAGATAGATACGGAGCCTAGAACGGACCGACCGAATACCTGTAAAAAGGCCCAGACGCGGCGGCGCCGTATACTCTCTCTCTACGAAGGAAGACCCTCACAGCGGGAGATTACCGAGCGGCAGCATCCAGCATCGACTTCTACATTTACATAGATATAGATATACACGTACACATACAACACACCGAGAGTAGCAAGGTACTTTTTCTCTTCCTAAAATATCTGAGTCTTTCATTTCTATACTGGTCTCGTATTTTCCGACCCCTCACCCGGTAATGCGATCGTACAACGATCGCAAAGCAAGGGGCAATTACTGTAAATTCATGTTTAATAAATGAATGGATAAATATATACATATATACTTTTCACATAACGTATACCAGAGTCTTTTATTTATTTCCCTTGGAACCATTGCGAATTAAGAAATTGTATATACATGTTTAGACGTAACACAAGGTAAACATTGAGTCATTGCCCTAGAAATAAAAAACATTTATTAGTATTTATTCAGTATTAGACTTCAGTAATAAGGTGATCTTACCATCCGTACAGGTTGTTTACATCATAGTACATCAGATACTTTGTCTCTTTATCCTCATTAAATCCGCTGTCCATATATTTGTTATTGGCTTTGGCATACCTATTGCTGCATTGGCTAATACTACCTCGGATGCCTCGCTCAACGAAAAGTAGCATATCTATATCTGTCAATAGTTGCAGCTTGATTCCAGTATATTTTAACATAGCATCCCACGTAAGTCCGGGAGTGGTGTAGTAATGCGCAGGATCTAACTCATAGATATGTACACACTTACTTCTGAAGTCTTCGAAAACATTAGCGAGAAGAAGTACATCGATCTTCAGATAGAGGTCCGAGTATTCACCAAGAGTTTTGATATTGAAGACATTCCAGACAATTTGAGCATGATGATAGTCCTCTTTTGATATTTCCCTATCACAGAGACTACTGCAAAAACTCTTCTCATCTGGAAGCGAGGTCTCGTTCAAGTTCTCAAAAGATTTAATGTGATCATAAGGAAACACACCTTTTCTTCTGAGCAGCTCAATCTGAGCATTGCTGAACACCTTTTTAAACTCTTTGTCGACTATTTCCAGCTTGTCCAGATATGAAGCGAGTTTGTCAAGCGATGATGGCATGAATCGAAAGGAATCAATAAACTTGAAGTTGATATTACTTCCATCTATCCACTTCGTAAACGAAATATATTTTTCTTTGTTTTGTGGTATGATACTGACTCTTCTCTTGATATTATTAGCAAGCTCTTTGATGAAGAGATGTGAATCGTATCCACTTAAGTTGTGAAAAACTACTGGAATGCTTCTCGAATTTTTATAATTAAGATTACATCTTTGATGAGCAGGTCCACGATACCTACAAACAATAATAGTGATTAGATAATGAATAATAACAATGATAATAAATAACTTACCGCCCCGTAAGGTGACAATGATCTCGAACTTTAATATCATTTTCGAGAAAGAGTCCTTCGCAAATGTGACAAGTATTAGATGCAACGAACGATCGCACATCAATATCATTCAGTGGTAATGGATTATCAAGTGTATTGGCGAACTCCTCTGCTAGTGTAAGCAATTGTGTGACTAACCAAGTCACAGGATCCTCATGGTGTTCTGTTTCTCTTCTGTAGCTTATATATTTACATTTTGATTCATCATAACTATATTGAATGTAACAACCAACGCTGAAAGCTTCATGTTCTTGATATGCTTGATTATCATCAATAGGTTTGAGGATGCATTCAAAGTCCGCATAAACTACTATGGGAACTTTTTCTTTATTATTAAAGTTTTTAAATTCTAATATACTATCCTTCTCTTGTGGTAACAATACTTTACACTTGTTTACTTGTCAGCAGTCAATTTTGTGAGTTGTCAGTTTATTCTCATCTGCAAAGTAGTGAAGACAGCGATCACATATAAATTTTTTATGCTTATTCTTTGATAACTGTAAATTGACTAGGCAAGATAGATGTTTAATCCATACATAGTGAAATCGTGGAATTCTCCAATTCCCTTCTTGTTCATCTTGATTTTCGTCTATATATATATATATATCTTGAACAAGCAGTAAATTTACATGCTTATCTTTTACTAGATCTGACAAGTGACATGGTGATGAAGTCCACTACCAACTTTTTGTAGATACTCGTTTAACAGTCGTTGAATACTGTACAATTGACCACACGACGTTTGACAGGTTTTTTTCTTGTAAATGCTCAAATTTGGTGACTCTATCAATTCATTCAGTTCCCTTATAGCTTTAGAGGTTAAGTTGACTGATTGCTGTATACCATTCAAGTCGACATCTCCGTCTTGAACATATTTCACAATACGCCATAACTCTCGTACTATCTCCACAAATTCACTTGTTAGATCCATTTTTTTACTTACATGTTTTTTCGTTCAGCAGCAATTTGCAACTTATTGGTTATGTTTGTCGCTTTTCACTTGTCACTTATAGGTTATGTATGTCTCTTTTCACATGTCACTTATAGGTTATGTATGTCTCTTTTCACATGTAACTTACAGGTTATGTTTGTCTCTTTTCACTTATCACTTGCAGGTTATACTCGACGCTGTGCACTTATGATTTATAGGTTATATTTTTTTCACTTGTTACACTCTTCACAGGAGCTCCTTACTCTACAAGACAATGAATATTTATGACTTTTCTTAGCCTCAACTTTTTCTTAAATGAAGGTTTCCCCACCAGAATATGTTTGATTGATTGAGAGTAAGAGGAAGGGAGACCTGTAATGTGATTGGTTGAAAGTGAAGAGAAGGGAGAGCTGTCATTCCATTGGTTTAAAAAGGGGGGGGGGGATTGTGATCTGTATAAAAGAAGATGATCAAGATTACTTAGTATCAGTTCCACCATGGAGTACATAGTAGACGTACAAGGCTTCAAGAGCCCTTACAATGAATTTATTTTCAAGGAGGTGGCGATGATCACTCTCGAGGAAGATACTGCCCCATCTGTACTTCTCTTTCAACCACCATACTCATGGCATAAGCTACCTATATGGAGGAAATCTGAGAATCGATGGTTGGAACACAACTATCTTGGAATATCCTGGGAAGACGGAGAGATTCCTTATGATGATCTAGTACATACACTTCGTAGTCTATTACAAGGAGCTGGAAGAATATATGTTAAAGGCCCGGAAAAAAAGAAGTGGGTTGAGAACATAGTACAACATCAAGTATTTGAACTAGGTGATCAAGGTTGTCCATCACTTAAGATGCTACGAAAGCAGAAGAAGGTAGTGTGTAACAATCATAAATTAAATAATGCATCTGTGTTTGCAGCTCAAGATGTCCTAACTCTAAAATCGTGGATGCTTCAGCAGAGGATAAAGACGGAATATGATAATGTAGACTATGATGTATCGATTGTAATCATTAGAATTAAATATATATTGTACAAATTGATTTTTTAAAAATAAATATATGTATTAAATTTACTTGATCTTTTATTTATTTAAAAAATTTCCCAGCCTCTTATTTAATTAAACAATATTTTGTTAAAGATATTAGATACATCTGATATAGCGTTCAGATTATATACTTATACCTCGAATAGAAATTATACTGACTGTTTATGAAAATAAAACTATGCGGATTCTATTTCTCAAATTGTATGTCACTCTATTATAGATAAGAATCTAAAAAAATCTGCACTCACTTTGTACTTTGATTATACTTGCGATATACTTTGACTCCCGTAATACTTTGACTAGGATCACGTTATACTTTGATTATACCGACTTCAACTCGGCCTCAGGATCATGCTGATCTCTGGGTCTCTCATTCTTAACTACAGGATCTGTCACAGCTAACAGTTCCTGTAGCTTAAGATGGTTGAGAATGCTCCACTCATCATTATATGACTCATCCAATATTGGTAGAGAAGCCATGATGCTGAGGGTATTCATGCTTACTCCCCTTCACCTTATTTAACCTCTTTACTTTGCTACTTTGATTGTGGGTGGATATAATTAACTTATTGTATTAATGAGATAAACCACCTAGCGTATTAGTTCGCGAAAACGAGTACGAATCAGTTCAACTATACATATATAGTGTTGTATAACATATACAAGTCGTGTATGATAAGACATTGTCCCTATCTGTAATGTAGTTATCTACAAGTGTTCTCGAAAACCAGTCCGAAACTGCTCGCCCATACAAGACTTGTAGGATAAAACAGTTGATCCTATCGGTAAAGCAGCTATCACTATCGATAAACAAGAGATCTCGCGGTCGGCATCCAAACGCAGGACGTCATTTTTGCAAACATGTGCCAGTACTGACCGGTGTGTCAGAAATGACATGCGTGACTGTGCCAGAACTGACGTGTGCCAGAACTGGCATGCGTGACTGTGCCAGAACTGACGTGTGTGCTGGGAGTGGCATGTGCTGGGAGTGGCCTGTGCTGGGAGTAGCTTTACTTACCTACTCATCCAAGTTTATAAACAACATTTTTCTCTAGGTGTTTCTCTTTTTTATCCTTTCCTTTCACAATAATATTGCACATATTACTGTGTATTTTTGGAATGGTCGTAATGTTGTTTTTCTTAAATGAATGTCGCACCCGCTCATAGAAACCATCGATGTACGGTATGCTAATGTGATTGTTATATGTATTGTTTTTCGCTCATTGCTCTGGTTTTTTAGTCATTTTGATTGCAGATAATCGTTTTCTGACGTATTTTTCAACGAAAACAGAGGGGTAATCATTATCGAATAATAGACATTTTACAATATCAATGTTTTTCTGATGAAAACATTTATCCGATAACTTCACCGCCCTGTCAACTAGATTATACACCATGGCAATTTTTTGACATATCGGGTGTTGTGAATTAAAGTGCAAAAATCTGCCAGAGAAAGTTGGTTTCGTATACCAATCAGTTTTTATTTTATGTGCTTCATTAATCAATAATACGTCCAAAAAACTTATGGATTTGTTCACTTCCATTTCATGTGTAAATTGGAGTTTGCTATTATACGAATTAAATATTTTTAACGTTTCATCTACTTTTCCTTTCGGAATACAAGTAATAATATCGTCGACGTAACGGAAAAAGAACACTGGTTGATAAGTTAATTTTGAAATGCATTCCGTTTCGAGATCATCCATAACAATGTCAGCGAATAATCCCGAAATCGGGGAGCCCCCATAGGTGTACCAAAAAGTTGTTTATAAAATTTACCATTGAATTGGAAGTATGTATTATCCATAAGTAGAATACAAGCATCTAAAATCTCGTCAAGTGGAATTTCAAACTTTCTCATTTGTTTGCATCTTTTTCCAATACTCTGCATGACTAGTGTTTTATCAATATTTGTATATAACGATTTTACGTCTAAGCTGACAATACAGTGGTCATTCGGAATGTTTACATTTTTAATTTTTTCTATAAAATCATAACTATTTTTTATGTATGAACGAGGTTTTACTGATTGGTACACGAAACCAACTTTCTCTGGCAAATTTTTGCACTTAAATTCGCAACACCCGATAAGTCATAAAATTGCCATGGTGTATAATCTAGTTGACAGGGCGGTGAAGTTATCGGATAAATGTTTTCATCAGAAAAACATTGATATTGTAAAATGTCTATTATTCGATAATGATTACCCCTCTGTTTTCGTTGAAAAATACGTCAGAAAACGATTATCTACAATCAAAATGACTAAAAAACCAGAGCAATGTGCGAAATACAATACATATAACAATCACATTAGCATACCGTACATCGATGGTTTCTATGAGCGGGTGCGACATTCATTTAAGAAAAACAACATTACGACCATTCCAAAAATACACAGTAATATGTGCAATATTATTGTGAAAGGAAAGGATAAAAAAGAAAAACACCTAGAGAAAAATGTTGTTTATAAACTTGGATGTAATGATCTAAGGACAGTGTCATTTCCGAGCATAGTAAAAAGGATAATCATACTTTTAATTTTGAAAGATTTAAAATAAAAGACAAAGAAAACAATTTAAATAAAAGATTGATCTCGGAAATGATGCATATACATTTGCAAGATAATGGTATCAATAAGAAAGAGGATACCCAGAAACTTAATAACATGTACACACATTTAATATACCAGCTTAAGAATTAAAATCAAATCTGTATACATCGAAAGGATGAGGTGATGCGTGACGTCATATGTAAACAAACCGCGCGAAAGACTTTTCGCACTATATAAGCGACTATTGCCGGCTACTTCCTCACTTCCGAGACAGTAGCTGACAAAGCGATATAAATAATAGCTGTGTAACTCGGTCTCTCTCTTCCCCCGCTGTTAACTAGCCGGGGGAAAGGATTATCGAGATGTACACAAATTAAATGTGCTCCAATATGTAAGTTTCAAAAATATCGCCTTTTCTATGTAATACTCTGTTCATTTTAAAGTTTGTATGTTTATTGTAATAAAAAATTTTTTGACAGTTTCCGGATTAGGGCGACAATGATCGCCAAAACGTCGTTTCTTAAAAGAAAGGAGTTTTAATTTTTTAAAACCCTTTCTAAACCAATGCCTCGGAGAGATCGATAAGAACAACAAAAGAATTTTAACAAACTACCGAGAGATAAAATCATATTAGATAGTGTATACACACTCATCTAAATACATTACAAGTAAACATGTAGACCCAATGACATATACCTTAATTTGTCCACAAGGTTTTGGATGGAACCCTTATATTAAATTAAACAATAGCAACAAGAATATGTCCACGCTGCAATTTTACAACTACACATTAAGCATAAGAAGTGATTTCAGTACTTACAGAAATTAAGGAAAATTATCCCAGCAATATATAGTTGACACATGGGTTAAAGTGGAGAGTTCAAGATTATATTACATTAAAAACAATCAGGATAAACTAAGGAAGGAATTATATCAAGGATTAATGGATCATATCAAAATTAAATATTCTAATAATAATGACAATTTAAATATTGGAAAAATGTTTATTTTATCATCAAGTTTTACTGGAAGTCCTCAAGCTTTGCATCAAAAATTCATAGAACCAATGGCTCTTGTTCAAACTTATGGAAAATCAGACTTATTTATCAAGGGGCGCGGTAGCGCCACGATGGCAAGTATAAGTACTTCAGTACGTACGCCGCCGTCGGGCGCTAGCCAGACCCGCTATTATACTTTAAACTTGCCCTGTTGGAACCTTGGCGTACGGTTTTCTTTGTAGTGACAGCTTCGTTTCTTACATATGAGCCCTTAAATGAAAGCTTGGGACGAAAGTAATAAAATCACATCAGGGTCATATTTTGTGAAATTGCTTCTATCGAAAGAAATTATAAAGTGAAAGTTCGGGCTCCTCCATTGGAGAAAGTGTCTATCCGGACACAGTCCGTAAAAAACGGACTCACAATCCGTGTGAATTCTTGGAAATTCCGTTATCTTTTATCTGGCCGTGCCTATTCCGTAGCCGTTTTTATGCCGTTTTTTAGTCCGTGTCGTTTCCGTGGCCGTTTTTCTTCATTTTTTTGGTCCGTTTCCGTGCCGTTTCCATGCCGTTCCGTTTCCGTGGCCGTGCCGTTCCGTTTCCGTTTCCATGGCCGTGCCGTTTCCGTTTCCGTGCAGTTTCAGTGTGGTCTCCGTTTTCGTGCCCTTTCCGTGGCCGTGCCGTTTCCGTTTTCGTGCCGTGTCGTTTTCGTGCCGTGTCGTTTCCGTGCCAGTTCCGTTTCCGTTTCCGCGGCCGTTCCGTTTCCGTTTCCGTGCTGTTTCCGTGTGGTCTCCGTTTCCGTGCCGTTTCCGTTTACGTGCCGTTTCCGTGGCCGTTCCATGTCCGTGCCGTTTCAGTGTGGTCTCCGTTTCCGTGTGGTCTCCGTTTCCGTGGCCGTGCCGTTTCCATGCACAGGTTGTCAGGTTTAAACACTGTTGCACATGCGCAGTATGAGTTTTAAATAATATAATTTTAATAAACTTGAGTACTAACATAAATGAGGTTATCAGCTACACTGTCAGCTTGCAGACTTACAATGTCTATGGCTAGCGGAAACGAAAATGTATTGAGACCAGTCATTATATCTAACTAGTATTAATCTACTGCTGATTTCTGCTAGTTTATAACCTCCGCTTGGGTACTCCAAGATTAAGATGAATTATATTATTTAAAATGCGCTAAGAGCCGATAAAACTCATATCACGCGTATGCAATACTTAGTGTTTAAACTAGAACCTGCAAAAAGTTTCAAGTACAAAAATGCTTTTACAGAAAAGATGGATAAGGATATCAAAATACTATCAACGGATCTCACTATATCAGATATGTATACTTTAATTATCTTTAATTAAATTAACTTTTAAATAAAAGAACACAATTCTTTGTTTTTAAATATATTATTCCTTCTGTTACAGATAATTTGACGTACTCGGGATGAAAAAGCAACGTATGATCAACAGACTTTACCGTAGTAGCTTTGTTTATCACTGTAAGTATTATTTTTGAACGTATTAAAAGGATTTCATCTATTAATTAAATGAAAAAAAAATGTGTAATTAATTATTACATATATTCTTCTCCTGATGGAAGAGAATATAAAAAATGTTAGATGTTAATTAATCAAATATAACTTAAGGTGATGCATGTAGGTAATAAATTAGATTAAAATATTGCAGGATTTTAATCATATAGCAGTTTGCAAGGCTTCATGGAGTTAAATAATAAAAATGCTGAGACACGTATCTTCTGATCCAGAGCAACGGAAGTGCCTAAATATGGCTAAAATCTAGAGTATAAAAAAGTGTTAAGAATATTTTGAACCTTCATGCAATTCAACATTCATGCAAGAAAGTTTCTACATTGTTGAAGTGGATATGAATAATTCATAACTTTTTCTATCGTCTCCTGGGAGGTAGACTTTCAGGCTGTACGTCGAAAGGGATCCTTATAAATAGCGACTATAGCTGGAATATCTATCAAGTTTAGACCAGAAAAAAGAAGGTTCCTATGACGAAGTGAAATTAGTAAAGTATTTTGAGTCAAGAAAGTCTCTAATAAATTTCATGAATAAAAAGGTTTTCTGACGTAACATTTATTACGGTTACGTATTCATAAATTATTTATGAGACATGCCGTAAGAACTCAATTGACAAGAATAATAAACATTATACTTAAGGAATAAAATTAGTGAAGTGGAAAAATATTTTGAATCAAGAATTTTTTCTAAGAAATGACGGAAGAACTCAATTGACAAGAATAATGAATGCATCCATTTAATAATGGATCACTAAACATATGAACTTTAACAAATTTTATCCTGTGTAATGAAATTTCATTATTAAAGAGTGTTTCTGACGTAACATTTATTACGGTTACGTATTCATAAATTATTTGAGACATGCCGGAAGAACTCAATTGACAAGAATAATAAGCATTATACTTACGGAATTAAATTAGTGAAGTGGAAAAATATTTTGAATCAAGAATTTTTTCTAAGAAATGCTGGAAGAACTCAATTGACAAGAATAATAATTGTATCTATTTAATGATGGATCACTAAATATATGAACTTTAACAACTTTTATCCTGTGTAATGAAATCTCATGATTAAAAAGTGTTTCTGACGTAACATTTATTACGGTTACGTATTCATACATTATTTATGAGGCATGCCGGAAGAACTCAATTGACAAGAATAATAAACATTATACTTACGGAATGAAATTAGTGAAGTGGAAAAATATTTTGAATCAAGAATTCTTTATAAGAAATGCCGGATGAACTTAATTGACAAGAATAGTACATGTATCCATTTAATAATGGATCAATAAACATATGAACTTTAAAAACTTTGATCCAGTGTAATCAAATTTCATGAATAAAAAATGTTTCTAACGTAACGTGTATTACGGTTACATATTCATAAATTATTTATGAGACATGCCGGAAGAACTCAATTGACAAGAATAATAAAAATTATACTTAAGGAATAAAATTATTGAAGTGGAAAAATATTTTGAATCAAGAATTTTTTCTAAGAAATGCCGGAAGAACTCAATTGACAAGAATAATAATTGTATCTATTTAATGATGGATCACTAAATATATGAACTTTAACAACTTTTATCCTGTGTAATGAAATTTCATTATTAAAGAGTGTTTCTGACGTAACATTTATTACGGTTACGTATTCATAAATTATTTGAGACATGCCGGAAGAACTCAATTGACAAGAATAATAAGCATTATACTTACGGAATTAAATTAGTGAAGTGGAAAAATATTTTGAATCAAGAATTCTTTATAAGAAATGCCGGATGAACTTAATTGACAAGAATAGTACATGTATCCATTTAATAATGGATCAATAAACATATGAACTTTAAAAACTTTGATCCAGTGTAATCAAATTTCATGAATAAAAAATGTTTCTAACGTAACATGTATTATGGTTACGTATTCATAAATTATTTGTGAGACATGCCTGAAGAACTCAATTGACAAGAATAATAAACATTATACTTACGGAATGAAATTATTGAAGTGGAAAAATATTTCGAATCAAGAATCATTTATAAGAAATGCCGGAAGAACTCAATTGACAAGAATAGTACATGTATCCATTTAATAATGGATCAATAAACATATGAACTTTAAAAACTTTGATCCAGTGTAATCAAATTTCATGAATAAAAAATGTTTCTAACGTAACATGTATTATGGTTACGTATTCATAAATTATTTGTGAGACATGCCTGAAGAACTCAATTGACAAGAATAATAAACATTATACTTACGGAATGAAATTATTGAAGTGGAAAAATATTTCGAATCAAGAATCATTTATAAGAAATGCCGGAAGAACTCAATTGACAAGAATAATAATTGTATCTATTTAATGATGGATCACTAAATATACGAACTTTAACAACTTTTATCCAGTGTAACCAAATTTTATGTTTGTTAGAATATATGGTTTTCGTATTCAAACGTTAGTATGTAGAGGACGACTCTGTTATTGATGTGTATGTATGTATGTGTCGCGCGAGACATGCGAGCGGTGAGTTAGTCCGGTCTAGACCGTTGCCGAGAGTATATCAAAAGACGCTTGTAATCTACTTATACTTTAATTATTCATATCCACAAAACTTAATAGGTTATGGGCCCAGGCATAATAATTGTGTAGTGAATTGCAAGAAGTTCGACGAAGGTGCAAAGCTGTAGAAATTTCGATTTTTTATTTGAGTAATTGAATTCCACTCCAGACAATGAGTGACGAAATCGGTATTAAGAATATTGAAAAGTTCGATGGAAGTAACTTTCAAATATGGAAATTCCAAATAAAGCATGCACTGAAATCTCTCGGCATCGAAGGAACTGTAACAGGGGTTACGAATAAACCGGAAGCTCAAAAAGTAGAGGAACTCGCCGCTTGGGAAAGATCTAATTCTCGTGCAATGTTAATTTTATCCTCCGCAATGACAAGAGAACAAATTGAGAATTTTATCATATGTGACACAGCAAGAGAGATGTGGGATAAATTATGTTTATTGCACGAAGAACGCTCCGAAACTAACAAGTTAATATTATTACAAAGATTCCATCAGTGCTCAATGGAAAATGATGAAACCGTGATACAATTCACGACGAGAACACAAAATTTGGCGAGGCAGTTAAAAGACGTTGGCGAGCAAGTAAGGCTGGAATTCATAGTCGACCCTCACCCTCACCCTCACCCTCAAACTCTTGAGGGGCCGTTACATGGAAGCCCGCATTTAATAGAATGGTGTCCAGACTTCACCAGAAGTCCAGAATTAGAATCGCGCGAAAATTCGAATATTTCAGTTGAAAAAGATACTAAAATAAATACAATAATTATGTGCAAATAAATAAAATACTATACTTATTATAAATAAATAATTTTTTTATGTGAATTAAAACTACGATAAATGTATAATATCATTACTTGATTGGCACGAAAATTAAAAATAATTACTAAAAAATAATTGCTAAAAATAAATAAAATAAATACAATTATTATTTGCAAATAAATAAAATACAACTTATTATGAATAAATAATTTTTTTACGTGAATTAAAACTACGATAAATGTATAATATCATTACTTGATTGGTGCGAAAATTTGAATTGCATACTAATTTTAGTATCTTTTAAATCAAAAGAAGAAAAGTCACTAGAATAAAAATGTTTTTTCATAAATTAAAAATATAAATAATCAATTATACTAATTTTAGCCATAAAATATATAAGTAGTGAACAAAAAATAAATATATGGTAATATCTTTTAAATCATATAAGAAGACAAGTTACTAGAACAAAAAGTTTTTCCATAAATTAAAAATATAAATAAGTAATAAGACGTTTTTAAAACTAAATCTCACAAATATACTAACATTTGCAAGCTATACGTTTTAAAAACGTTTTAAAGCCATTTTGTGCTATCACGAACGTGAGGTTATCGTTTGAATTAAAATTATAAATCATTATCTACTTAACTTTTTCGCATAATTTATTAAAAACATTATTAAAAATCATAAAAAGTAAAATGCGAGTTATTGTTCACAATATATGTCACTCAATATAAATCACAATATATCTATAATCATTTAATCATTTTTTAAAAATTTTAAATTTGTATTATGAACAACAAGAAAACACAAAAGACTACCTATGCCGCTTTTTAATATGTGATATCTAGATTTCAAGAGTACGCACTTTTTATAAATTTACTTTAGTATTAATCAAACGAATAACAAAGTTTCGTTTCGTATGACGTGATGACGGTCACTCAGGGTCAGAGAGGACAAGCTTTTACCATAACAGACTGTCATTCTTAAATGCGGGCTTCCATGTAACGGCCCCTCAAAATTTTGAGGGTGAGGGAATTTTTCAAATCGACCGTTAGAAAATTCGAGAAGCGTCCAGGTACGGAATAATTTTGAGTGTTATTATTGCCATAACAGAGGTCATATTTCACGGAACTGCCGCAAGCGAAAGTTCGATCAAAACAAAGGCGATAACAGACGTCAACAGACGAATGGATATTTAAGTCAGAACCAATGTAATAACACGCTAGCACAGAGCCGCGACGATTTCGAAGCAGATTTCAGTGGCGCTTTCGTCTCGACGGTCGTTGGAGCGGAGGTAAACACAGTCTCGCAATCTCAAGAGCGTGTGAACGCTGACGCCATCTCTAACATCCAGAAGCAGTTGAGAACGGTTGATATGGCAGATCTGTGGCTAACTGACAGTGGTTGCTCCCGACATATGACATTTCGAGGAGACTGGCTACGTGAACTGAAACCTTTGAATAATGTAAATGTTATTATGGGAAATGATAGTTTACATAAAGCAACAGGACTTGGAACTATCATCATCAAGAGGCTCGTCATGGGTCAGTGGCTAGACGGAAAAATAGAAGAGGTTCTACCTGTACCAACCTTAAAGAAGAATTTGTTTTCAACAAATGTGTCCACGTCAAAGTCCTTAAGAGTTGCATTTGAAGACGACAGAGTCGAGATATTGATGAAGCGAACTAATGAATTGGTTGCTGAAGGAGTTAAAGTCTATAATGACATATGCTGCCTGTATTTTAAAGTAATTTGTGCAGAAGCAAATCTTAGCAGTTACAGTTTGAAAAATTTGCATGAAACTCTAGGACATGTGAATAAAAATATAATAACAAAAATGGTGAAAGACAAAGCTATTACAGGTATCAATGAAGTATGTGATGCAGAATATTTTTGCGAAGGCTGCAAATTTGGGAAGATGCACCGGCTGCCTTACAAGAAAAATGAAAAAGAAAACAATTATTTTAGAGTAGGCGAATGTGTACATGCTGACATATGTGGACCAATGTCTAAATCACTGGGAGGATCAAAAATGTTTTTACTGTTAAAAGATAGAAGATCTGGTTTTAGAACTGTATATTTCTTAAAGCACAAGAATGAGGCCATCGGCCATATCAAGAGTTATTACAAGAGAGTAAAGACACAGTTGCAAAGAGATATCGTAGAGTTTCATTCGGACAATGGTTTGGAATTTTGTAATGCAGATCTCCAAAACTTCTTTAATCAAAATGGAGTTCGATTTTGTCCATCTGCACCATATTGCCTACAACAGAATGGAAGGATTGAGAGGGAGAACAGAACCGTTGTTGAATCCGCAAGGAGTATGTTATGTGCCAAGAACCACCCTAGCTTCCTGTGGGCAGAAGCTATAAATGCAGCAGTATATTCATTAAACCGCACCTTATCCAGCAATAATTTAAAGATGACTCCATACGAACAGTGGTATCAACGGAAGCCTGATGTAAGCCATATGCACCCTTTCGAGACTGTTGGATACGTATTAATTCCTCACACTCAAAGGAAGAAGTTCGATCCTACATCATTCAAGGCAACATTGGTTGGGTATGATGGCGACTCCAATAACTATCGCATGTTTGACCCTCACAAAAGAAAAATAACTGTGGCAAGAGATGTGGATTTCAAGACAAAAGATGAGACAGAGATAAAAATTCCAATCAATAAGTTAACAACAAATACGACTCAAGAAGAAATAGTCCAAAGAGAAGATATCACTCAAGGTGAACTGGATGGAGATGACCAGCAAGTCCAGCCCATGGATATGGACATGACCAACGTCGAAAACGATCGCCCAGAAGAAGAACGGGAAGTCATGGAAACCTCAATGATGGATGAGCCAATGCTGAGCAAGCCTCCTGAACATCCCCCACAAAAGAAGAGAAAAGCCACTGAAAGTCCATCATCAGCGCGTGTCCTGCGAGAAAGAGCAAACTTAAAGAAGCCAAAGAGGTATGACGCTAATTTTGTAGATACTTACGAGCCCATTGATTTGCAGGATGCACTGAATAGTCCATACCGTAAACAATGGCAAGCAGCCATTGATGACGAACTCCTATCGCACAAAAACAATCAAACTTGGGAGATTGTTGATCGACAAAGAGGTATGGAGCTGATAGATACGAAATGGGTGCTAAAAGTTGTATTGGACAATTCAGGATGCGTTAAAAGACTCAAGGCTCGATTATGTGCTCGTGGATGCAAACAGAGGTATGGAGTAAATTATCAAGAGACGTTTGCACCAGTGGTAAAATATGAATCTCTCAGAGTATTATTTGCAATTGCGGCTCAGTTGGATCTGGAGATGTATCAATTCGACATAAAACTGCCTTCCTGTACGGTTCCTTGAAAGAAGAAATTTATATCAAGATACCTGAAGGGCTAAAGGTACTTGAACCTGAAAATAAAGTATGTAAGTTAAAGAAAGCTCTGTACGGGCTAAAGTAAGCGTCACGTTGCTGGAACCAACGATTCTGTGAATTTTTACATAATTTTGGATTTGTAAAGTGTGAGTCTGAGTGGTCAGTATTTGTACGTAAAAAAAATGAGAAGCCACTGTATTTGGCGTTATTTGTGGACGATGGCTTGATAATAGGAAGTTGTATGGATGAAATTAATATGGTTGTAAATGCGTTATGTCACGAATTTGAAGTAAAACATGGACCAGTTGATACGTTCGTTGGAATACAAGTAACTAGAGACAGAGTAAACAAGAGTATTTTCCTGCATCAAAGCACTTATGCCAAAAATATTGTGAAACGCTTCAATCTTGAAGATGCTATTCCAGCGGGTATACCAGCTGATCCAAATACGAAATTGTGTAAACCGAAAACAGCTGTAAAGTTAAACGTTCCGTACCGCGAAGCTATTGGGTCTCTTATGTTTCTCACTGTTGTATCTCGTCCTGACCTAAGCTTTATTGTAAATTTTTTGAGCAGATATGTATGTGAACACGACAAGTCCCACTGGGAAGCTGTTAAGAGAGTTATTCGTTATGTAAAAAACACGTTGAATGCTGGAATCGAGTATAGAATGTGTGAGAATGAATTAAGTATCGATGCGTATACCGATGCTGATTATGCGGGCGACCTTGACCAGCGAAAATCAACCAGTGGTTGCACTATGAATTTGGCCTCTGGTTCAGTTTTATGGTTTTCTCGACGTCAATCTGTAGTTGCTACTAGTACTACTGAGGCCGAATACATAGCTGCAAGCACGGCTGCTAGAGAACTAGTTTGGCTGAGGAGACTTATGTGTGAATTAGGTTTTAAAAATGACAGTACCACCTCTTTAAAAGTTGATAATAAAAGTGCGATTATGTTAGCCAAATATCCTGTTCAAAATAGAAGCACGAAACACATTGAAGTACCGTTCCATTTTATAAGACAAAAAGTAGAAGAAAAAGAAATTGATGTTGTCTATGTACAAAGCGACTTACAGCTAGCTGATCTGTTTACTAAAGTCTTAGCTAAAGATCGATTTTTTAAGCTCCTGATTCAAATTGGAATGAAATGTTAAAATACTCAAACAGAGGGAGTGTTAGAATATATGGTTTTCGTATTCAAACGTTAGTATGTAGAGGACGACTCTGTTATTGATGTGTATGTATGTATGTGTCGCGCGAGACATGCGAGCGGTGAGTTAGTCCGGTCTAGACCGTTGCCGAGAGTATATCAAAAGACGCTTGTAATCTACTTATACTTTAATATATTTACTTCAACACATATTTGCTGCCCAACTATTCATATCCACAAAACTTAATAATGTTTAAAGAGTATTTCTGTCGCAACATTTATTATGGTTACGTGCTATAAAATTACACAATTATTAAGATTAGGTGCTTAAAATAATTAAAGATTAAAGCTTTCAAAATTTAAAAAGTCAAAGTAGGTGCAACCAATAAATATGAAAGTTGTTATGGAATCCCTGTGATTAATTTATTAAATGAAAAATTAGTTCTGTTCAATTGCCAGAGAGAAAGAAGTACAACCAGCTTCCAGATCATGGATCTGTTTGCCTTCTTTTCAAGGGAACTGTACGTTTTACTATCTAGAAGATAAAAATAGCTAATGAGTTGTGAAGCCCATCAGTCCAAGGGATACTATGATAAATATTAAATTGATACCATTGACTAGATTTAAAATATCAACATTTAAAGGTTTCAAAATTATAATATTCAAAACTAGTCAATGGTGTCAACTTAAAATTGTTCATACTATCTTTTTGAATGGTGGGCTTAATAATTTATATGTTCTTTTTTTCTTTGAAATAGCACAAGGTATACTTCGCTTGAAAAAAAGTCACGCTCATCTACATTCTGGAAGCTGGTTGTCCTTTCTACTCTCTGGAAATTGAAAAGAACCAAATTTTCAGTAAGTAAATTAGTCACAGAGATTCCATGACAACTTCCAGGTTTATCCATTGGACGAGCTTTGAGTTTTGAAATTTTGAAAGATTTAATCTTTGATTATTTCAAAAGTCGTCCAATGAATATGTACACGTTCTTAAATTTATTTTGTGTTTAAATGTTATGTTTTGTTTTTTCAGATTTTTATATATATTACTTACAGTGATAAATAAGGCTGATTCAGTAAAGTCTGCTGTTTATAAATTTTTTTTTACAAGTTCATCGGATCACCTGTAACAGAGAAAGAATAATTTATTTTAAAACAAAGAATCATGTTCTATTATCATAAAGTTAATTTATTTGAAGATAATTAAAACATACTTATCTGACAGAGTGAAATCCATTGATAGTATTTTGATCCTAATGCCATCTTTTCTGTAAATGTATTTTTTCACTTAAAACTTTTTGCAGGTTCTAGATTAAACGTTGTTGCACACGCGTAGTATGAGTTTTAGGGGTTTTTAACGCAATTTCAATAATATAATTTGTAATAAACTTGAAGATCCACGCGGAGGTTATAAACTAGCAGAATTAAACCAACAGTAGATTAGTACTTCAGGTTAGAGTGTTAGACATAGTTATAGTACGAAAGTTGGTTGCACCAAGTTATGGGGAGGTAGAGATCCCTATAACGAAGCTATGAAGTATTATAGTCTACTGTCGGTTTCTGCTAGTTTATAACGTTCGCGTGGATCTCTAAGTTTATTATAAACTATATTATTTAAATTGCATTGAAAGCTCCTAAAACTCATACTACGCGTTAGATATTTCTTTTTTGAATAATAATGATCCAAAAATAACTATTTGCTGTACAGACGGTGTCGAAAAAGTAATTATTATTGCAATAATACACAAGCATATATGTACATTAATTTTTTAAATTTATAACTTATTTAGTTGATGTTAATGATTATTTGTAATTTAGGTATATATACCATTTAAAAGTAGTGAAATCTTCTCGCACCCCCCCCCCCTCCCCCCAAATAAACCTTTTAAAGGTAAAAGGCTGGCAACTATAAGGTCGTCGTTTCTTCCTGTAAGAATTAAAGATTAATTTTATAACTTTTGATAGCCTTAATGCCACACAAATTCTAAGGGTTTAACTCTATCTATACGGTTATTTCATTGTTTTAATGAAAGTTCATTTTCGAACTCTCGATTTTGAACCCTGATATGGTAAAAATTCAATCTATCTGTCTATGAAAATATTAACGCGTAAACATCTTCACGTGGTCAGACTACCATTTCTTTTGTGTTATTCTCCTATACCTTCGATTTTACATAAATGTCAATTTTAATTTTAGCAAAAGAAAGTTATGATATCAATAAATAGATTGGCAAGTTCCTTTATAAAAAGCAGTCGATTTAAAATAAATAAATAAGTGTTTAAAAGGGGGAGGATTATAAACATATATGTATTTATATAAACACTTGACCAAATTGCAGCGTTGTGAAAAGGTGGATAGCCTGTGAAAAGGTACTTTCGGGTACAATTATGTTATTATTCAAAGTTTCAATTTAACCCTGTGGTACATGTAATAGAATGGCATGATGTTCTTACATATGACATTATCACATGACAAATGTGCCCATAATATGTGGTAATATCATGTTTGTCTAAAATTATTATGTAATTTAACACGATTGTTTCGCATCATGAAAACTTTTTCTTTTATTTATGGAAGCAACGAGCGGATGTACAATCTATTCTACTTAGTAATTCAGTAAATGTGCTGCTATCCTTTTTTCATTAAAAATCTATGTCAAGGACGATAATATACAACTTACATATGAGATTTAAATTCTATTGATTTACATACATTTAAAAAAAAACAGGAACAAATTCTATCATGTAGAACGCAATTTTTTGACGGAAAAACTTGCCGCCCCGTCCTATCATAAATAATCGATGAACTACTAAATGTCAGTGTAATTAACAATATCATAAAACTTTTAATATAGTTAATTTATCATCCTATTATCCTATATTCGGTACTACTCGAAACATTATATTAAACTAAGAGAACGATGGCCTCAAATAATAATAATTGGAATTCCATTTTTTAATTAAGTAAAAATTGGAAACTAAAAGCTGTAAACTACATAAATATTAATTAAAAATTTTTAAGCTTGATTTATTTTCCAACTTGAGTCATAGAAATTTATTTGATAAGATTTTTTTATTATGCAATAATAGTTACAATTATTTTTAATCAATACATTAATACAAGATATATTTGTCCTCCAGAAGCAATACATTGTTTATTAGAATATAATATGAGTGAGTTATCACATACTATTAATAAAATGCCTGTTCATGATAAAGAAATCATACGAGCCAAAAAATCTCATACGAGCATTTATTTTCATAAATTTATTATTTAAATAGTTGATATGAATGTTGCAAGTTGGAGCTTTTGCCCATATGTCTAATATGAACGCGCATCATGCCAACTTGTAACGTGAATAAAAATATAAATAAATTAATAAATTAAAAAACAATGTTACACACATGACTCTATGCATGTTAATTCCATGCATATGACTTTATTTAATTAGAAAATGTTTTAAATTAAAATTTTTAATAGGGGATAGGGTCCGTGCACGTTGCAGAACCTATTGAATAAGAATGTTGGGACACAACTTACCGCTTGGTTTGAACTCAATCAAATAGATGCAGAAGCTCGCAATTATTTATACACAAAAATTCCCAGAAATTATATATTTGATAAAAAAGCAAAAAACTTGAATAAACGTAAAAATATAAGAAACCAGTTTTGAGTAGAATGTATTTAGTAAATCCTAAAAAAAAAGAAAAATTCTTTCTACGATTATTATTATTACATGTTAAAGGAGTTACATCATATGAATATTTAAAATCATACAATGGAATAACATATTCAAGTTACTATGAAGTTTACAAGAAATTTAATAGCTACAGATGAAGAATGGGATAAATGTTTAGAAGAAGCATCACAGTATAAATTTTCAGAAAGTCTGTGTCATTTATTTGCTTATATTTGTGTAGTTCACCATCCAATTAATGCTCTTGAATTATTTGAAAAATATAAAACACAATTTTCTCCGCCAACAATGTATGAAGAAGTTGGCTTACAATATGCATTGAAATAAGTAATAGAAAACGTTGTAATTTTCTAAATTAAAACATATTTCAAATTAAATACATATTTCAAAAAATGGCTTTTGAATGTAGGAGATGGAATATTTGCAAACAATTTTGAAGTAGAAAATGAAGTAATAAGTATACCTGAAGAAGTATACCTGAAGAAAGCTTTACTCTTAAAGCGTTCGCTCACCTATTTCCGCCCAGTGCGGAATTTCTGCTGGCATAGTGCTGCTAAGATCTGGGAATGTATGAAGAGGCAGAGGCTACCATTGTTGGAAGAAATTACAAACAAATTAAAATAAGTCAGTTTGGATGAGATGAAGCTTGCCTTTCACTCTACAGACAATAGCGAAGATTTGTTACAAAATTGTTGCAAAACACATTCTAACCCAACTTATTGTACGCGGCCAGACTGTATGTGTTTTTGAACAAATTTCAAAAAATAAAGGAAGTAAATTATATACATAAAAAAAAATCGAGAGCGGTGATGGCTGCACGATTAGCGTACAGGTTCGATTCGATTCGGTGAAGGCAGAACTTTGATTTTTTCTGAATTCAGTTTTTCAGCGGTAAAGGAACCGGAACCCCGGCTGTCTCCCTGGAATTTTCCTTCACTGTAATTTCAGGTGTTCCCTTGCCCCATAGGCGTAAGCCTGGGTGGAATTGCGAGACAGTGTTAGGGACACCCAGGGGATAATGTAGAAATCGTGGGGTAGCCGATTCCGATGCACTATATTAGGCAGGGAACGTTGGCCTTATCGACGGGGAGCTAGCATTTGAAAAAAAGTACCAGGTTAATTACCGGTATGGTGCAAGTCTGAAAGATGTCCTCACCGGAAATGCCTTCCCAGTAATTAGACTATGGGGAAAATGAAAGAAGAGAAAGGAGGAAAGGAAAAAAATAAGAAAATTAAAAAGTGGTATGTTGAATAAAGGTTTTACAAGACTTGCTAAACTTCTGAGGCCGCAGGTGTATAAACCCACAACATTATTATATAAAAAAAATATAAATTCTAAATTGTATATTATTACATACGAAATAACACGTTTGCTATAAAAACGGCAGTCGCGAAGAGTCCGGACAATCGAATCCCGCCGCAGTGCCCGGAAGAGCTGTAGCCTTGAACGTCGCGCACGAGCTCTCGGTCCAGCCTAGATGATCGTCCAGGAGCCAGTGCAGGTGGCCATGTCGCACTGTTTGAACCACTATACTTAGCCAGATGTGATAGTCCTGGCAGAGAGATTGTTCGTCAAAATGAATAATAAAGAGGCTAAATAGGCTACCAGAAGTAGTTGGTGCCGATGCTTCGCAGGCAGACGTACCTCCTCCGCATCTTCAAACGCCTTGCCTGAAGCAGTTGGCGATGGTGCTGCAGAAGTAGATGTACCACCTCGTCGTTGAGCCCCTCGAGCCTCAGCTGGTGCGTGCAGCCGCGTGTCGTCCGTAAAAATGTTGTTAAATATATTAATATATATTTAACAACATTTTTAGCAATTAATGTCCATTTCTGGGTTTGCATCTCGGCCAATTTTAAAGTTAGAGAATCGCGGTAAAATCCATCGTAAAGTGTGTAAAAAACCATGAATTTTCATAAAAATAACATTAAGATATTATGGTTGGTAATGGTGCTGCAGAAGCAGATGCGCCGCGTCCTCCTCGTCCAGTGGCTCGAGCTCCAGCGGGTACATGCAACCGCGCGCCGCCCTGACCTGAACAACCCGGAGCAATTAACGACGATGCTGCGCAGACAGATGCACCACCTCCTCATTGTCAAGTCGCTCGAGCTCCAGAGCGTTCGCACAACTGCGCCTATTACTATTATTGGGTGTATCACATTATAAATACACAAGTACAACTTACTTAAGCAAATGCATTCAGTCATTCGCCATTTTTCAAACATAACTCAAGGGTACAAATATTAGTAAAATTATCACTTTAACAGTTCAATCTCATTATATTGAAAGGAATATTTATTCTTTTCCAAGGAAGAGCGCAAATTTTTATATTATATAAAAAAGATCTCATTTAAATGTGAAATTTTACCTATTTTACCAATTGATTTGTTTAAATTACGATATGTGATCTGTATCATACACAATTTCAGTATAAGCCTAGGTAATTTCAGCACTACAATAGTAATGTACTGGATCAAAACTTTTGAAATAAAGGAAAAGGAAAGAACAATATCAGCAGTTTATTTATTAATAACTCAAGTTTACCTCTGTGTATCCCTAGTCGATTATATGGATCTACAATCATGTATTGTAAGCTTCTCATGCAATCGCTTTACCTCAAACTTTTTCGGCAAATTTTTTTATGTTCGATATTGCATAACCGACTCGACGCTTACGGAGTTAACTTGACTTGTTGCTTATATACACATCTTACAACAAGTCAAGTTTTTTTACGCTAAATAAAAATGTTGGCATATAGATGTATTCTCATCTGATTGTTGACTTAACGGTGTATATTCGAAGTAAACAAACATCGCAAAATAAGCTTCTTCATTTAAATTAGAAATCAACCAATGCTTTAAAAAATGAAGTGTTTTCATTATAGACAATAAGGTGTAAATTAAAGAAAGTTTTTAATTAAGTTCAAGTCTAAGTAGATTATTTTGGTAGATTGTAAAATCAATAATTTAAACATCAATGTATTAAACATTCAATTAAACGTAGAAATCATCCAGTCAAAATACAAATCACAACTATTTGAAGAGCATTAAACAATTGTTTCTTTTTCGAAGATCTTATTGAGTATGTTATTTGCAATTGATCTTTCAAAATAATGAAAGTCAATTAGATATTAAATAATAATTTCTATGAATGCAGGGGCGCGGTAGCGCCACGATGGCAAGTATAACGTACGTCAGTACGTACGCCGCTGTCGGGCGCTAGCCAGACCCTATCCCTTATAAGAAGAGAGATGGACCCGTGGGCAGCGCCATTGGCCTATCTAAATCCATGTATAAGAGAACAGCTGTTGCGTATCAAAAAAAGTCCGAAGAGGTCTGTTCCGTTGTTCTATTTTTCTCGCGCGAAGACGACGTCTTAGGTTATAGATCGACTGTGCGAACATACTGTGCCCCACCAATTATAACAATATACTGATTACCATAATGATTGAGTATTATAAAAATCAAATAATTGAGCGATATAAAAACTGTGAATCGTTGATTTAATAAAAGATCAACAAGAATCGAGAAATTAAGTTGGATTTCCAGTGATATTTCATCAAAAATCGAAAAATTTTTGTTTGCTCACGATAATCATTTTTCACTAAAAATGTTTGTTTACTTTAGAATTTGCCATTTTATGATAATCTATAAATGTTTAACAAAAATGCTGTTTATGAATAAAAGTATTTATATTAGTTCTTGAAAACAATTAAAATAAATGTTGGAATTTATATTTACGGTAAGAATTAAAATAAAAATTATTAAATTGTGATTAATATTTAAAATTCATGTTTTTCATGATTTTATTTGTTAATTAAATGTTTGAATTATTTCTGCTGTACATGCATAATTACTATACTAAAAAAATTCCAAGTTTTGTGCAGTCTGGCTTAAAGAATATGTATGAATTCCAGTTCGCATGAAATATTTTGAAGATCTTTATATTTTAATAAAAATTCTTATATTTTGTGACATTACTTAAATATCATTGGGTAAAATAAGCTAAAAACATACACAAAATCATCTTTTTGTATCACAGTAATGATCTTTAAGTTTCATTACGTTCGGAGCCACAGGTGAAAGAAAAGTACAATCACTGAAGATCCACTTTAAAGAACAAAGAGAAAAATTAATTAAAATAATTAATTTAAATAATATTTAAGATATTTATCGAGAGGAAACATTTTTCTTAAAGTTGTGTAATTGAATGATATAGAGATTATTAATGGCTATTACCATTCCTATAGACGAAAAAAAGCCTTACGCGAGCTTGTTCAAAGTTGAATTATTGAGTAGAATAAATAGTTTAAAGCATTTCAAAGAATATTTTTTGAAGTAAAATTTGTATTAATTAAAAACGTTAATAATTTTCATAATTCAACTCAAAAAGCAGATGTTCTATAAGTATTTAAAAGAGCAGAAAATCGATAAATTAAACAACACAGATACAAATCAATTTATTCTGCTATATACCTGGACAAAATTTGTATATTTGAATATTAGTCATATAATTTACAGAGAAAAAATCTATGCAAGAAGTATTTTAAAGAATTTAAGAGAATATTTTTTTCTTCAGTTAAATTTTAAATAATATAAAAGTTGTTAATAATTGAATTATCAAAATACTTATTAAAGAGAGAATAAAATGAAGAAAATACAGAGTAAAGAACAAAATTTTACTTTAATTTTTATGCGCAGTGCTTCTATATTTGCAACGTCTGATACAGTCAAATTTCTTGAATTATCAGTTTTATTTAATAATTATCAATTTAATAAAAATATATTTAGTATCTTTTATTTGTACAAAATAACTATACATTATTGAATCAATATTCATTAACTTACATTGCAAATAATTACACGAATACAATATATATTATATACATTATACACATATAGTACTTGAATTACATATTCCACAAAACGAACGCGCGCTTACAGGTGGATTTTTTTAGGCGTATATTTTAAAGGCGAAACTCAAATTATTGCGATATAGTAGGTAAAATTGCAATCATTTTAAAATTTGTTCTGAGGTATAACGTCTAAAGGTGTAATCATATTTTAAAATCTTATACAGTTCTAAATTTTTATAAGAAGGTCAAATTGTAATATTTTTGTAAACAAAAAGGGAAAACGTTATACAATATATATCGGTCATTCTTCCAAAAGTGGTGTTTTTTATCTTAAAAAATGGACCACATAAAAAAGACCGATTTGAGGGTAACCAATGGTGGCTTTTTGTTATTTAAGGTACAAGAAAACATAATTTATTTGGAAAATACTACAGTTGTGATTAATTTTGTCCATAAGATTGGCATAAGAGGGGTTGTTAATGACACGTTAATGACACGTTAATGACATGTTACGTTATTATTTGAAATGTATTTTTCAAAAGTGAGAGAGAAAGTGTCTGTAGAAGTTTTTGAGCCTCATGCCTCAAAAAAAAGAATAAAACAGAGGATGAGATAATAGAAGCAAAAAAAATTAAACTTCAAAGGAAAAGAATGGCTAATCATAAGTTTTATGCAAAAAAAAGGAAAAGTTAGAAAGACGTAGTCAACTTAGTGTTGCTCTTAATTTATGTATTTAAACGAAATAATTAATCATGATCGTTCTTATCACAGAAAAGACTTTCCTATTACATGTAATCTACGCATTAATGAAATTGTTAATCTTGCGATCATATAATCATAAGAATACCTGTCATGACAATCAAAGCGATATAAGGACTCCTGTAAAATTGCAAGATTTGAATGTCAATAGTCAAAACCACTTGAATATTCCAGAAAACTATCCAGAAATGTTATTTTACAAAATAATGATGATGTTCCAAATGAATTACAACAGCTTTTTAATTTAGAACATTGTCTATCTTCACAATTTTTCCAACATATTTGTTGGTTTAATAATTTATTTTCCTTTGCATCTTTTAATGCTAATATTGTTAATTTTGGTAATAGACGCTCTGGGGTCAAGAACTAAAAAAACAAGATCTCGATTCACCTCAAGGGTTACAATTACGTTTTTCATTAAAGCCTTGAACTGACAATTAACGACGTTATCATTTTCAATGGACAAACGAAGTTGCGCTTGTTTGAAGATCTGCCATAGCTGACCTCAACATATCATTGTGAGAATTTTTTTTTCTTCAGTGAAATTTTAAATAATGTAAAAGCTGTGAATAATTGAATTATCAAAATACTTAAAGAGAGAATAAAAGAGAATACAGAGTAAAGAAAAAAAATTTTAGTTTTATTTTAATTGAATTTTTGAAAAATAAATAAAGAGTTAATACAAAGTTTTTAGTGATATAAGAATTGTAGAGATCAAAGGCAGTGTCACCGCGTGAACTGTGTCAGAGGAAAGTGGGTTCACTTCACTGCTTTTCCGCAAAAAGAATCGAGAAATTAAAGAACAGAGAGACAAATTAATTTAAATAAT
The DNA here is from genome assembly GCA_018906965.1 of Philotrypesis tridentata. Taxonomy (NCBI): domain Eukaryota; kingdom Metazoa; phylum Arthropoda; class Insecta; order Hymenoptera; family Pteromalidae; genus Philotrypesis; species Philotrypesis tridentata. Next base: position 564,440 of record JACCIB010000072.1, on the reverse strand, counting down.
ATTTAAGATATTTATTGAGAGGAAATATTTTTCTTAAAGTTGGGCAATTGAATAATATAGAGATTGTTAATGGCTATTACCTTTCCTATAGACGAAAAAGAGCCTTATACGAGCTTGTTTAAAGTTGAATTATTGAGTAGAATAAAGATTTTAAAGGATTTCAAAGAAAATGTTTTTAAGTAAAATTAGTATTAATTTGAAACCTGAATAATTTTCATAATTCAACTCAAGAAAGACAAGTATTTAAAAGAGCAGAGAATCGAGAAATTAAAGAACAGAGACAAATTAATTTATAGTATTAATTAATTTATAATATTTTAAAGAATTTGTGAGAATGTTTTTTCCTTCAGTTAAATTTTAGATAATGTTAAAGCTGTGAATAATTGAATTATCAAAATACTTAAAGAGAGAATCAAAGAGAATATAGAGTAAAGAAAAAAAATTTTAGTTTTATTTTAATCGAATTTTTGAAAAATAAATAAAGAGTTAATACAAAGTTTTTAGTGATATAAGAACTGTAGAGTGATTATTGTGTCGTCGAGCATATGCGCAGTGCTTCTATACTTGCAACGTCTGATACAATAAAATTTCTTAAATTATCAGTTTTATTTAATAACCATCAATTTAATAAAAATATATTTAATATATTTAATTTGTACAAAATAATTATTTAAAGAATAATATTAATAAATTAATATACATTAACCTACTACACATAATACATTTAAAGTTCATATACCACAAAACCAACGCGCGCGTTTACGCGCGCAAATGATCCCCTAGTATACTTTAAATCGGCCCAGTTGGAAACACGAGGTACGGTTTTCTTCGCATTAAGAGCTTTGTTTCTCACATATGAGCACTCAAATGAAAGCTTGGGATAAAACTAACAAAATCACATCAGGGTCATATTTTGCCTTCTATCAATAGATATTGTAAAGTGAAGATTCAGGCTCTTCAATTCTTCTCGCGAGAGAACAATTTAGGCTGAACAATTTATATCCGGTTACGTCAGCTCTACGTAGCTTCCGTAATAAATAGACAACATGCATCATATAGATATATTATATACACGCTGCGCAGTGCAGACGATGTTTCATGATGAAACAGTGTTTACATTATTAAAATAATCAATTAACAGTTTCCTTTACAAAAAGCATAATATTTTTTAACTTCTAACTTCAATATTTATTTTAATTGAAACAGTGTATATATTTCATTAATTGAAACAGTATCAAATAATTAAGTTGATAAGTCGATTTTGTGCATACATAAATACGACTAACAGGATCCAATTAGATAAGTGTTTAGTTTTATTTTGATATAAATCAGTACAATATAAATAAACTTTTTATGAACTAATTCTTTGTTTAAATATTTTTGTTTATTTCAAACATTTTTTTTAACATAAACAGAGTAACAGGTTCTAATTAGATAAGTATTTAATTTTATTTTGATTTATTTTGATATATATCAGTACAATATAAATAAATTTTTTGTATACGGATTCTTTGTTTAAATGTTTTTATTTATGTTTCAGATATTTCCTATTTCTATTGGGAGGTTACACACAACTTTCAGGTTATATAGGAAAGGAATTCATGTAACAAGCTAGTGAAGTGAAAAGTATTTTTAGTCAAGAAAAATTTATTATTATGTTTAGAAGAACAAGTGGTTTAGAGAAAGCGTGTTCTTATTTTGATTCCAAGTCCAACTGTTAAATGTATCTATTTAATAGTGAATCACTATATATATGAACTTTGACAACTTTTATGTAGTGTAATAAAATGTTATGTTTAAGAACTGTTTCTGTCGTAACATTTATTATGGTTACGTATTATAAAATTACGAAATCACAAAAACAATTACAAAAAATTACAATCGCAAGTGCTCATGCTATCTACGCTACTAGGTTTGATACTTAATTAGTAAGGTAACATAATTGGTTGAATTAATCACAGGGATTCCATTACAATATTAAAAGGTTTATTCGCTGGACCACTTTTGAAATAATCAAAGATTAAAGCTTTTTAAAAACTCAAAGCTGGTCCATCGGATAAATCTGAAACTTGTTATGAAACCTCTGTGATTAATTTACTTAATGAAAAATTAGTTCTTTTCAATATCCAGAGAGTATGAAGTATAACCAGCTTCCAGAATATGGATGAGCGTGCCTTTTTCTTAAAGAAAGTATATCTTTTACTATCTAAAAGGTAAAAAGAATACATGAATTTGATACCATTGACCAGTTTTCAAATATTAACAATTAAAAGTTTCAAAATTAGAAAATTCAAAACTGGTCAATGTATATGCACTTGTTACCATTTATTGAGCAGAAGGTATACTTACGTTGAAAAAAGGGCACGCTAATATATATTCTGGAAGTTGATTGTACTTTGAGCTTACTAGAAATTGAAAAGAACTAATTGTAATTCATTAAATAAATTAGTCACAGGGATTCCATGACAACTTTCAGGTTACATAGATAAAAGTATAATAGAAGTGTACACTGTACACTTAATAAAAGCTTTGTTTTCGGACTTAGATAAATATGGTACAATTTTTGATAAATTTTCTAAGTTCGAATTTTTTAAAAATAATCACTAATTGATTAAGAATGGTCTTAAATATATAATGAACGAAAAATGGGTAAAAATCGGTTAGATGAGATTTTGACTAAGTGTTTATTCAATCATCTAAATTAAAGATTTTCAAACTCTCCATAGCCCTTCGAACCCCTTGACAAGACTGTATATGATTATACACATTAACTTGGAAAATCTAAAACTCGTCTATTCAATAGAATATGTATGTACATAATCAGCTTCGTAAGGGTCCATTGAACTGACAAACATTTTTTTTAGTTCCAAGTTAAATTCCAAGTTTAATTTTCAGAAAAGAATATGTAGAATAAAAATTAATTATTATACTATACCGATGGCTTTTTGCAGGAAGAAGTTGTAAGGGCTTCGATGCGTAGTCTTTCGAATAAATTGTCATTTTTATCCCTAGAAGGCGACTGCATTGAAGAATCAACATACAATAATACTAATGTAATTTATAATATTAAATGCAGTCACCATCAAATAGACCTTTCAGTTACAATTGCCTTCCACTTCGTGGATAAGTGAATCGCAAAAGAATAAACAACATGATGCAGTGAGACCGAATTGAAATTATTTTATGGAAAAACTTGTCGTCCCGTCCTATTATAGACAATCGATGAATTACTAAATGTCATTATAATCAACAATATACTATAAAATATCAAAATATAAGTCGTTTTACCTTTCTATTATCATATATAAATAGTACAACTTTAAATACATGTTAAACTGTGAGAATAATGGTCTCAAATGATAATTAGATTTTTTTTAATTAAGTATAAAATTAAAACTAAATCTGTGAACTGAAGATGAATTTAAAATTTTTCAACTTTATTAATTTCTTAAAAATTAAGTTTACAATTATCACGGAAGTTTGAATTCAGGAATTGATGAAAAATGGTTTTTAATTTATAATGAACTAAAAATTGGTTACATAAGATTTTGCAAAAATGTATCATTAACAATAACTTACGTTGGTTAAACATGTGTAATTTAAAGATGATATCTATCGTGATATATAATAGGACGTCGACAAGGTTTTCCATTAAAGAATTACGTTCTACAGTCTAGAATTTGTTCCTGTTTTATTAAAAATGTGGGATCAAATTGTCGGATGAAAAAAGTTTCTTTTTTTATGAAAAGGATGACACCCAACAAACTTGAATAGAAGATTTAAATATTTATTTATTTTTATTTTAGAATATTTAATTATAAATGAATATCCTGCATATACGCTATGCATTTGATGAAATGGGGATAGTAACGCATTTACTGAATTTACTAACTAGAGTATAGATTGTATTCTATTGTTATTCATATTATTTCTTGTACAATAATTTGATTACTCTTGTGGATTTTACAAGATATTAATTACTACTAGATCAAGAGCAGTGCAATTTGTTTAGAATTTAATAATACTCGAAAATACTTGAAACAATCAAAGTCGACTTTTCTTTTGAAAATTTTGAACAATTATTTTTCTTTTAAAATTTAAAAGATAATTGCAAAATTATTTCATAGTTATTTTGAAGTTATTTTTAACTTGATTGCAAAGTTATTTTATTTTTAAAAAAAATTATCAACCAATCAAAATCAATAGTTTTAGAATTATTCAAAACTTTTAATGAAAGTACAGTTTATCCTGGTTGATATTTAAAAGGAACTTATCGAACTATACACAGGTATGCCTGTAGATGAAGAGTTCGCATGAACCACTTGTCGATTCTACTGTGCATGAAATTAAAAAAAAAAATCTTTTTCTCTATTTATTGTTACAAAAAAACTTGCGCTCTGCTTGCACGCAGATCTTTCCTGCTATCATACTTATAAGGCTACAATGCTAGATCAACATCAGTGCGCTAACTAATTCTACTAACGCATTCATCGGAAACGCATGAACCATGATATACATGAACGATGAACTATAACTCTTGGAGCATGCGCACAATATGAACCAATCACAAACCGTCTTCAGCGGCTTCAAAAATCCGGTTATGACTTTTTATTAGTGCGATAACAAATTGCGTTAGTACTATTACATGAATCAAAATAACAATTTATTCGAAAGACTACACATCGAAGTTATACTTGACAATTTATTTAATGATTTCATGACTTTCCCAAGATGAAAGTCGAAATATTTCATATGATTAAATGGGAATTTTCGTTTTCGAGTTTCTTGTTTTTTTTTTTTTAATAAATCGTATTCTATGATTAAATAGATTGTTAAAAAACTTATCGAGATCAAAACTTATAATTGCTAAAGTTTTGTTTTGGAAAAATTGTGTTTTTATTTAATACTAACAACAGTATTACTTTTGAAAAATAAAATAGCAAACTTTAAAAAAAAGGTTGTTAAAACAAAAAAAAGTCAAAAAATAAAAAAAGTAAAAAGGAATAAAAAAAGTTTAATTTAAAGTTAAAAAAGTTTTATTTAAAATTTCCAGTCACACCATAAAATGCCATAGACTACCATAATATACCCCATATCACCACAAGTGCAGACGACCAAAGAAAATATTATAAAAAAAAATTATAAAATACACCTCCACGCTTAATTTATTGTGAAACAAAAAAAAGCTGTATAAACCAGAGGTTGCAAAAGAAGTCTGAAACAAAAGTCTTAATGATGTTTGAGATACAAAAAGTAGACCTTAGGTCCATCATCCATGAATGTGCGGGAGTGTCAAAAATGCTTCTGCATGTTTCTTTTCGCAAAAAGTTGTTTGGGGAACACGGGGAAAAATTGAGTAATCAGAAAAAGAAAAAGTGCGTTGGGCTTGGATGTTCCTAAAGAATAGCTTAGGGCTTTTAGATAAACCATTTCAGTGATATATATACATTAAAACGTTAATATACATATAGTCCTACGCCACGACAACGAAGATAGACGACGGCGTGCAACTCACTTTTGATGAACAACTAAAGAATGTAGACAATATAGAAGCTGCAAGATGTTTGCCGATTTTCTTTCTGTTAGTGTGCTTGCATACCCACAGCACTTCTGATTCCGATTTTCTATTAACTCTACTTCGACATATTGTAATTTTTATTACGAGCGAGGCAACACTTGCTAGTTTTTCGAGTAGTTTCTATTAAAATCAATTTGAAGTTATCACTTCTGCCGCGCGTCCCGTGACGCACACGTTTTAATAGTTTAAATTAAAGCTCTTTTCCTTTACTTTTTTACTGACAAGTCTAAATATTAAGCATATATATATAGGCCAATGGATAAAAAAAATTTAATTTAGACTTAAAAACCAAAAAGTAAAGGAAAAGAGCTTTAATCTGAGCTATTAAACGTTAAAATCGAAGCACTGGATGGATAGTAACAAGGATTTGAAGCAAGGGAAAAATGTCTGGTTTTTTGAAAAATCGAGCTATTTCGTCAATAGCAAACCGAAGCACTTTTTTCAAATTGTTATAACTGTTGATCCAGTGGTTGGATTTTGACGTTTAATAGCTTTAATTATAAAAGCTGTTTTCCTCAGCTTTTTTGTTGATACAAATATTTTTTTTGTAGTGAGCTATATTGCTTCGATTTTAACGTTTAATAGCTCAGATTAAAGCTCTTTTCCTCTACTTTTTGGTTTTTAAGTCTAAATTAAAATTTTTTTACCCATTGACCTATATATGTATGCTTAAAAGCAGAAAAAGTAGAGGAAAAGAGCTTTATAATTTAAGCTATTAAACTTTGAAATCGAGTGACTGTCATCAAAAGTGACGAGGATTTGAAAAAAAGTGAAAATCTCGCGAGCACTATACATAATTAGCTGTATTGAAACGTGCGTAGCTCGCGACCAGTGCATCCGAATTCAAAAATGTCGGCCTCAATTTAAAGCTCTTGAGCTGCACGTTCTTTCTATGTTTAACAAGTATAGCGCCAAGTCCCATAGAACACAGTAAAAATATAAAAGAAAATGTATGAAGATTTTTGGATTTTTTCGATCGGAAAACCGGGTGGCAACCGATAATCAAGTAACTCGCACGATTTCTTATTCAGAGGGGTCCCAGAAACCAGAAAAAATAGGTCTGGTAAGTTTTTGCGACTTCCAGACCCCCAGAAGTTTCCAGTATCCCGTGAAATTACTCATATATATTAGGATAGCAGATTATCAAGATTTTAATGAAAAAATCTATGACCTAATGCAAAATATTACCAGCATTACTCGTACATTTATATTAATGGATTTGAGTTAGAAGCAGAAGTCAACTCTCCATACTATACACAACATAATAGGGCAATATGTAATATAATATACATATATACATGAGTGATTCCGTTTGTTTGACAGAGTGTCAAAATAGCTCAAGAATTTTTTAAGATTTTTTCCATAAAGCACCTTCGAGTTACAGGGGGTCACAGTTCGCGAAATGTTGTGTGTTTTCGATTTTTTGCCAATTCTCATGAATTCATACCTCTTCGCAGGGATGCATTTTTCAAGAAAAGTGCATAGAATACTTTTTTTTGGAAATTTTGCCTATTTTACAAAAATTTTGATCCAGAGTTGGATGAGCATGTTTATAGTTGAAAATTACTTGCAAACCTGATGAGGGTTTGCATCGGCCATAGCCAGCATGTCGTCCAGCGTAATGCGCATGTACTGCTGAGCATAAGCGCATGTTACAGAGGACTGCCGAATAAGTGAGTATAGCTACTGGCACCTGAGACTCGCTTTTGGCTTAGCCGGACTCGCGTGACGATACTGTCTTCCGCTACGAAAGAGCCGCGGTGATGTAAACAGGCCGCGCGTTGGCTTCCCCGTCGAGGCCCCTCGCCGTCGCTTCAACTCCAGCTGTCGCCAACACGGCTGCATCGTCGCCGAGCGTCTGACCTGACCGCCGCGACTCTCTCGAATAAGTAAATGCTGCAGTCTTTCCTTTTACTTCTTAAGTCTTTTGCTCTTGCTTTCCCCCACGCCTACGGCTACCCTCAAGCTCCCGAACCTACGCTGCTATCGCGAGCTAGTCCTCCGCGGGTGGAAATGGGAACACCGGTCCCCAATCCCCGGCGGATTTAGCCACCCCGTTATAACTTTCAGAGTGGCTCTCAAAGATTGAGACCATTTAAAAAAATCAAAATATGAATTTTGAAGAAGAAAAATTCTAAGAAAAAAAGTATCCTTGTCATTTTTCGTAATACTGCTTCCGTTCTCAACTAATAATCGACAAAAATTAAATTCATATTTTGACTTTTTAAATGGTCTTAATCTTTGAGACTCGCTCTGAAAGTTTGCAGATAATTTTGAACTATATATAAAAAGGTTCTTTCACGTATTTTTTGGCTCTCCAACTCAGGATCAAAATTTCAGTTTCACTGATTTTAGAATTTAAATTGGACGTAAGAAAATCATAACACACATACACGCACACATATAGTCAAAATATATCACGAATTATATATATATGGGTGGTTTTCTGTCAAATGAAAGGCTTAAATTTTTTCGTTTCGGGAACTATCGGAAAATGTTCTAGAGGTTGTAAAAGGATGTTCTGAATTTTTCAGATTTTTTCGGGCTCAGCTCTACGAGCTACAAAGAGTGAAAGTTGGAATTTTAAGCATTTTTTTTTACTTTTTACCAATTGAAAAAAATTCATAGTTCCTGAGGGAAGAGCTTTTCATCGAAAATCCATAGAGTACTTTGTCAAGGAAATTTTTTTTAGTTACCAAGAAAAATATTCTCAATATGATATATTTACGTTTCAACTTGCTTTATACGCAATTTCGACTTTTAAATTCCAAATTTTTAAGGTTTGATCATTCAGATTGAGATAAAAAAAATTTTTAAAGATAGCTTTTTCAACTCAAAAGTAACTGAATAAGTACCAGAATGTCACACGATGTCTAAGATCACATAAAAAAAATCAAAAAACAATATAATTAAAAAGTAAAAAAGTATTCTTGAGATTTTTCTGAATTTCCATTTTGTAGCTCAGAGATGATCGATGCAAAAAATCTGAAAAAATTTAGGGAAGTGTATTTCATCAAGTTGAAGTGATTTATTATGATTAGAATAAAAACTGAAGTTTCGGCCTCTCGATTTCACAAAGAACCACCCACATATACAGTGTTTGAGAAAAAAATTTATAAAAACCAATGTTTGATACATCGGATGCCATTTTGTATTTTATAACGATGTAAATCATGCATAATTTCGAAGTATAAGTCTCGGGAATGCATGTATTATACGAGTAGATTAAGAGTTGTCGAGACATTCGGAACATTGGTAAAATTTGGTTTGAAAAAAAATCCTATTGTAAATAATGCATTTTTAAAAGTATTTTTTGAAAAATAATAAAATAAAAGTTACTTTTCTTAATTTTGGAAACCAGCAATCGAAGGAGCGACCTCGGCAACAATAGTGCATGTATCTTGACTTCAAAGTCCCTTGTTTATTTTAAAATTACACGTGGTTGAGAGCTACGATTTTAAGATTTTACTTTCTGGGAAGATTTTCAGAGAGAGAGAGAGAGAGAGAGAGAGAGAGAGAAAGAGAGAATTTAAAATTTAGAATTTAGAATTTATTTATTCCTCGGTCTAAGGACTCAAGGTCTTTCATAGGCCATAAAACACAATAAGTTTACATTGTAAAAATATGCGACAAAGTGGGTGAGTTGACCCAAACAACAGAGAGCAAAAACACAGATGTAAAAAGCAGTACATTAAAAATTAGAAAACAATAATAAAAAAAAAAATAAGATCCCTAGTAGAATCAAATCAAGTTAAAATGGTCATCATGGAAGAAACCGGGTACTTAAAATGGTTGGAATTAGATACACTTTAATTTCCTAAAAATTAGCAATTTCTTACCAAGTTTTTGTGTGAAAGAAATAACTGCTGTTTTGACAATGATAAATTGGTAGTACTTAGCAATTACAAATTGGTTAGTAATTGAAGATGTAGTATGCAGCGTGTATGGAAAGGATTTATTTATGAAACGAGAGATACTATGGCATGAACCGAAGACGAGTGCTGTACGTGTTTTGCGAGTGAACCCTTTACGTAACAATTCCATGCAATATTTTGTCCCTCGAGTATCTAAAAACAAACAACGAATTTCCGATTTTTAGGTTAGAATGTCGTGATAATCATATTAAAAATTCTTAAAAACTTACATAGTTTGAGTGAGTTATCTTGGCTCTTGATCCCTAATCTATTTGTACAATACTTTTAGCATATGTAGATGATATTACGTATTTTACAAAAGCGATGATGGCTCAATCGGTAGAGTGTCGGAATGGTGTTGCAAAATTTACAGAAAATAACAGTGTTTTTAAAATTACAATTCAGTGAGATTACAAGTTGGTAAATAAAAATAATAAATGAAAATAAGTACACAATCTGTAGTAACTAAAACTAAAAACTAATAGCCGGGTTACAAGTAAGGTAAACAGATATATGAATTTATAGTAAGGCTATCTTTGTAAGAGAGGAAGACAAAGAGAGAGAGAGAGAGAATGCAGAAATAGTCACTCTTTCATTCGAACCTGGAATTTTCTTTTCGACACTCGAATTAAAAGGCATGATAAATACGTAAATTTATGAGTTGTTGAGGACTGTATCGAGATTTAGCTTGGACGATGAGATTCTTTGCGCCAATGAATATAATGAACGTTGTACGATTTGATATAAATATATAAAAATATATGTGAAGAGGGGGAGAGAGTTGCGTGGGTAAAATACGGTTACAGCATAGATGGCTTTATGTCTCTCTTTCCGCCCCCTTCCCTCGCGCTGTCATTCTCTGTCTGTCTCTTTCTCGCTCACGATTGGGACTAGCGCACTGCAGAGCAGAGGTAGTGGTGGTGGTGGTAGCGGTGGTGGTGGCGGCGGCGGCGGCGGCGGCGGCGGCGGCGGCGGCGGCAGCGGGCAGTTTATAAGATTCCCCTCGCGCAGTCTATGCTGCCCCCTCTCTCAGCAAGAGGTGCGCGCGCGGCCGCCAGGTAGTAGTAGGCACTTGCGGGGCCCGGCTGCGCCATCGATGCTGCCAGTCGCTTTAAACAAGAGTCTGCTCTATTAAGGTGCAGGTGTACAAAGGGTACGCCACGCAGGCGTGCGCGCGATTTCCGGACAGTGAAAGAACGAGTGGGCAAACGAGCGTTTTTAACTGCCTGGATAATAGACGAGTTGGGTGAAAATTTGTGTTGTGCAATAAATGTGCATTTTTCACTAGGTGATAAGCATATCAGTTCGTCACTTCATCCTGGCTTTCAGGATCTATACCAAAGACTATGGATCAAAAATTCCTACCAGAATTTGCAGAGCCAACGTTGACACAATCGTCCGATAATGGTACGTCTAGTAATAACTCTTAACTGCATGAAAATCCTCTTCTTATCCCATAATTCGTGTAAGCTCGCAAAGCAGAAGCTTGCATTCGCTTCATTTGCCAACGGAAATTCAACAGTCCAGAGAAAATAACATAAGCATCAAATGATCCGATGACATGCATTAGATGTAGCTGCTACATATATAGCGTGTATAGCGTAAGAACGAGAGCGAATGCAGCTAACGGTCAGTACTCATGATTTCCGTGATTATTTTACGCTCTCGCTCTGCAGCTCTCTGCATTGCTCTGCTCTAGTACAGCCCCACTCGCACACAATACATACGTACTCCACAGCAGCAAATCCAATAAATCAAATCACACACTCAAAATTAATTCTCTTGCTGGCAGCTGATCATTACTTTATATCGGCTCGGATTCCTGATCGTTGGACAGTTCAAATTTCAATACGCTGCAAGTATAGACACACGCATTTTTCTTTCTATTAGAGCTGGTAGAAACACCAATAATTATCCAGTGCGTTTTGCAATTTCTTTGCGCTCGTAGCCGCTCAAATAGCTGGCAGCTATTTCATCTTTCAAACAAAATAATCTGCATCACAGAACGCGCGGCTCTATATGTTATAATAAAATCACTATAGAAAAAAAAAGTGAGAACGTATGCTGATAATCGCTAAGTCTGTAAGATCTCGGCCAATTAGTTAGCCATAATATATCAGGCTAAAATCATTCGTGCATTTATATTTTCTACGGTTTTTGAATTTATCATCATGGCATTCGCATGTATTATATCGTCAATTTGCAAGAGAGTATTGGATTTCATAAAAATAGTATATTTAAGGCACTCGCGAAAATAGAACCGTAAATAGCTATAGTGAAAAAAAAGAAAAAGAAAAAGAAAAAGAAAAAGATAATGCTCCGTCGGCTATTATCAAGATTAGTATGTCCCATGTAAGAGCAGTTGTGTTAAAGAGAAAGTTGAACTGCAAGTTGCCGATAATAGTTGGTAAAGGGCGCCAGCTACCGCGTACTTATAACTTAACATAGCCAACCCGTTCCGCGATTGCATATTATAGTCGCTGAAAATTCTTGGACATTCTGCGAGATATTTGAGCGATTTGAAGCTAGGAAGAATTTGGCAAATTGATTGTTCTTGTTGTTCTAGCTGTTTGTCCATAGAGTTGCGTATGTTTGCCATATTTAGCTGAGACTAATGTAGAAGAGTATTGAAATTCGATAGGTGTAAATGAGCGAGAAAAGCTTGGGACGCAGTGCGAGAGGGGTGGGGCGGGCAAGCAGTGTGGACGAGTAGTGCGCAGAGTGACAGTAGCGCTGGAAGAAATAAACGCTGGCTGGAGCGAGAGAAGTGGCCGCATCAGCTCCATATGGTAAATTAGATTGAAATTTAAATGTAAAAGCGATAAAAGCCGCGAGATTGCTGTAGAGGCGAGCTGCCTAACGGTTTAATGCGCGCAGGAACGGTGAGTTTGCGCTAGCGACACCGGTTGCTGGACCTTTCAAAATGGGCGTTGTTTATTGAGTCCGAGTCCGAGCTAGATAGCGTTCGATCGCGCGCGCGCGCGCGCGCGCATAGTCGTTCGCGTTCTTCTACACGTGCACGCGCAGTCGCTGATCTACATAGATATATTTAGACACTATCGTTTGGACTCTGGTACCTGATCGTAGCTCCATGCAGATCAGCTGCGCTCGGTCACTCTTCACTCCAGCACTCGCCAGAGTTCTGCACTACGCTGCCCCACCGAGGTATGCAATTTCAATTTCCTCTCTACAGCAGCGGCAGCGAGCAGCGAGCAGCCTAGCCTTCAGCTTCTTTGCGCTTACCATTGCCGATCTCCTATGTATACCTGCAGCTCGCTCTGCGCAAGCCATCTCTCTCCGCAACAACCTACCACTACTCTCTTGCTCTTGCTCTTCCTCTTGCTCTTGTTCTCCGCGCTCTCGCTCTCGCTCTCGCTCTCGCTCTCGCTCTTGCTCTTGCTCTTGCTATGCTACGCCGTCCCATGAGTATTGTCATCGTCGCCGCTTTACACACTATACCTAATTAAACTTCATCTGACAGTTCAAACCGCTCAACCAACTCGGATCGTCTCCGAACTTTTTAAACAATAAGCAAAAACCTTTCAAACCAAAAGCGCAAGCTTACAACAAGCCCAAGTCGCAAGCCAATGAAAACTTACCGGACAATCACTCAGAAATATAACGAGTTGCTTTTTCTTTATTTACTTTCTCTGCAAGAGTCACGATACTTTTGGTTGAAAACGTAAAACAATACCAACCACCAGCTTTTGAACTGAGTCGTCGTTCTGAACAAGCCGTTTTCTTCATAAAACCGCTCCTTTCTCCTTATTAATCTCTATGCGCGGCGTTAGCCATAATTTTACAGTTATAGCTTATAGTTTAAAGATTATCATGCAAGTCTGATAAATACAAGTGAGGATGTGGGTAGAAAAAAAGCGACGCTGCATCAGTCAAGAAGTTGAGCACTTAAAGAAAAACCGCACGTAGTCGTACCGCCTTTATCAAAACGAATCAATACCTAACTTTTTGACTCGGTGTGTCTAAATTGAAGCTCTTCTATTTTGATATTGGTCAAACTGCGTACAAGTGTACACAATATGTTTTATACGTGTAGACAAGGTTTCGAGAAATTTTGTTTGTCATTCTAAGAGGTTTAGCGGCGGTTGTTACTCCTTTTACTGCAGCTACCCGTAGTTATAGGAATTGGAGTCGTACGTATTATTGGAGAAACAAATATAATCCGACTGTTGAAAAGATGAGGAAAATGTAACTTTGAATCGAAGGAGATTTATAGGTGTCGAGATTTAATAATGGATAATTCCTAAAGTAAATAAGGGACTTTCCGAAAGAATCGCGCGTGCAATTGTGTATAAGTATGCGCGTATAAAGGTAAGCTAGTATAGAGAGGTATGAAAGTGAATAGTTTGCTCAGTACGGCGCTCAAAGCTTCCTTCTCAGAATAATTTACTCGAAGCAGCTCGCGGCGGCGGCGGCGGCGGCGGCGGCGGCGTATTCCCGCAGTCGCGTTGAGCGAGCCTCCTCTTTTGTGTTTCCGTCGCGCAGTACTACGAATCGCGGTAGTCCCTGCGCGCCGCCGCGGCCGGTCGCTTGCCCACTTACTTGGACGGGCGGCGGCGGCATAGCAATTTCCGTAAGTACACGGCGAAAACACAGCGATGTGCGAGCCAGAAAAATCCGCGCCACGACATCTTACTGTATGCTCGGTCTTGCTTCACTTATCATTTCCCCAGCCATATATAAATCAACACAAATATCCTCGAGCTTTCTTCAAACCGCCTTTATTCCTACCTCTATGCCTTCACAAATACTGCATCATTCATCGGCAGACAGATTCACTTTTTTTCTTCAAAGTCTCATGCGTACATTCTTATAAGAGCTCTTAGCATATTACGACTCTTCGTTCAAATATATCAAATTATATATATAGTATATACATATATATTTATTGCCACCAATTGAATCTGATGAAAACTACAGGAATTCGGAAAACTATTTTTTCCCTTCCGATTATTGTTTGCGTCAAGTGATGATGGTGCCTTTAGAGGATAAACATATGTTACACATGTGCATGTACAAATAAATAAAGTTGACACGTTGTTTATATGCGCATATATAAAATGCGAATTTCTGACTAAATCTTATTATAACTGTGACTAGCTTAAGTAGATCTATTGCTTTGAAAACACACAGATAATGAGCCATCAATCGTTAAAAAAAGATTAATTTTTACGAGTATACATTCGCATTACGACGAGATAAATTTTTGTATTGTACATTGACCTTGTACTCTGAACTCTACTCTTATAATGGGCCTTTTAAATTGCATAACGAATATGCTTTTGTAGAATATACAAAATAATCTGCCTATTTCTAAGATTGTAAGTGATTTCTTTTTGATTTTTTATATCCTCAATCAATCAGGATTAAAGAAAATTCAATTTTTTCAGTTTTCGATTTTTCAAAACAATAAACTGAAACAAATTGGAAAATCAACTGCATCACCATAATCATGATTTATTTTTTTAATCAATTGTTGTCTATTTTAGACTTTTTCAAAAATAAACATTTTCGTTTAGAAAAAAGAAGCAACCGCCGTATGAGAGCTAATGCAAAATTTTGTTTTCCATTATACTCTATTCTATCGATTACATTTCGTCCAGTCAAAAAATCTCAATTGTAAATTTTCATTCCGAATGAAAATTATAAGCGAGTAATGATTATGAAAAGAAGCGGTGCAGTGCATACACACATTCAAAATTTTCTGATTCCAACTTCTAGCACCTCTAAACTCTATTATTCTCGAGCGATTTAACGAGGAGCTACCTGTATTGAGTTGTCGAAATTTAAATTTCATTATTAGATCAATCGCATATGTTACGATAGAAGTGACCTAAGTGGCCCATTATTGCACGGCACATTGCATAGCGCGCGAGCGTAGCGAGTCTGATACTCACGGTAAAATAATCGTCTACTTACTTAGCTCACGGATAAGCCTGGCTTAACTACAAATTTAGCTCACCCTGTGCCATAAATTTTGTAATGTAAAAATCAAAACCTGTACGGTAAAATATAAGTTATCTGCGGCTCTTTATTGCGGACGTTTGGTCAAGATTTCACCCTCCATTGGCCAACGAATATGCGAATAGGTATGTTATTGAGAAAGCGGGAAACAAGCGCGAAAACGATGCGCAGCAGCTCATGTTGAAATATTTTTATTTTCCTAGGCTCTTGACATTAAGTGGTGAGAAACAAATTACACTTATAGACAAGTTACTTTAAACATTATGTATAATATATTATGCATCAATCGTTACGTAAATATCAATATTTATTCGTTGAATGTATTGAATTTTATGATAAAAATAGTTATAAAATTTAACAATTGAGGTATAGTGGGACGCAAATCGACCAAATCTTTCGCCAAGCATTGATGAAAAGATTGGCAAACGGTTGATAAATAAAAATACGTCTAAATTACATTGGAGATATTTGGTAAACCGTTGGTTAAATTTTCATGAAATATTTTTCGCCAAATGTTCACGTTAATATTGGACAATTATTGAAATATTGGCTATTTTTTAAAAAATTTTTATCAACCAACTTCTTCTCATAAATGTCAATGTTTTTTCGCAATTTCGTTGTATGCATGCAGAGTTTAGAAATCTTTAAGCTTTATTTCCGGTAAAATTTATCCCTGGTAGAATCATTGCCAAAATAAGCTACCGAGTCAATGCCGTATTTTATCGGTTGTCAGCAGATAATCGGCACACGCCTTTTCTGTCTATTCTGAGCACGTCATGCCGAACTTATCGTCAACGTACAGGTTAAACGTACAGGTTAATTTATATATCATAAAAATAACAAAGCGATTTAATAGCTTTTTATTTGCTTTTGGAAAAAATATAATTATTATTTACAATATGATAAGTTTGGATCTCTACGAGTAGGTCTTCTAATATTATAGTCTATTTATTAATAGATTCTCACAAGCCGTAGAGATAAGACAGTATAGTTAAATAAGCAGTGTATGAATTCAAAGTATAAAATAAACTTACTTGCTTAACTTTCTTCATTAACAATTTTATGATAAAGATCACTAGTTAACAATATTATAATTGCCAACATTACTTACTTTGGGAATGGTACGTTTCAATAATAGCTTTCCCTTATTTGAACTCCGTTTTTTTTAGATGAATTTATGTGTGTGTGTGTGTGTGTGTGTGTATAAATATATCGAATAATACAACTTGTTACAGTACATCGTCAGTTCGTTTGAAGAGCACAGCACAGAAAAGTCCTATTTCGTTTCTTCCTGCGCATTAATATGTGTGACCATAAAAATTTACCAAGACTTTCGTAAATTTGAAATTCTATTCACTATTATTATTGCAATATTAATTTTATTTCATTGTAAAATTGAAAATCAAAGAATAAAAATATAGCTTTTCTGAACTGTATGATACTTCATACGGATCGACGATATACACCTTGAAGCAAATTTTCGAATAATTATCATCAATTGACAAAGAGGTTATTTCAATTCAAATTTCATTCGCGAGCCTCGATTATAGAGCCTTGAAACTATAATGAAAGTACTAGAACAATGAATTTCTATTTATTTATATATTTTTATTTATATATTTAATTTTTGATTTAATTTTTGATAGCACTTTCGTGAACATTTTTCTCGGCTCAAACCCTCATAATAATAATTATCACATCTATAATGTCTGAAGACATCTCGTCCTTTAAACTTAAACGAAGGTGACAATTATTAATTTGCATTTAAGTTATATAAGAGTAACCATGGAATCTTTGCCATCACCTAACACTCCAACAACAGCATGAACTTTATGTTTAAGAAGTACAGAACACTCGTTTCAAGTTTACAACAAATAATAGGATAGAGAAAATGTTCTGAACCAATTGTGCGCAATCACTACAACATCTTCTTCATTCTTATACGATTAAGACGCTTTTGCGATTCTGGACTTGCATCAAAAAGTAATCCTTGCACTTGTATACGCAAGTAGAATAATTAGTTGGATTGTGATGGATTTAGAGGTTAAAAATTTGTATTTTAGAAACACGCAATCGGAGGGCTTACTTTTTCTAGGTTTCATACATAACAAATGAAAATTAGCAGAAGAAAGAAAAAATATGATTACAGTAGGTCGCGCCGCTCTCCGAGAGCACAGTGTGCATGTATTTTTTAGACTTGACATCAGGGTACTTCCGCGCACCTTGATTAATTATAAATTAGTTAAAATTGCATTATTTGTTGCATATTGTATACAAGAATATGATAATAACTGAATTGAATTGCATTAAATTGAATTTAAGTAAATTTTGAATTCATATTAGATTTTTTCTACAAGACATTATCGGCAGTTGATGATGGTGCGGCTGCGCTGTGGCGACTGGGTCGCGACGAAATGTGTCGAGTCGCTAGTTTTTAAATTCTATAAATTGTTGGCAGCAATATTTTCTACGAGGGTAGTCTGCAACATAGTCATTCGATACGTTCTATTGGATGCGAGGAGGATCGACTGCAGCAGCGCCAGCTTTGTCGCGGCGCGGCCTAAGCGCGCACAACTCGCGCTGAATTAGTATAGTAGAAGTGTACAGCGAATTTTTCAAAAATTCAAGCTAAATTATTTGTAAGAATGAAGCGAATGAAAGCGCATGGGAAATGTGCGAGTTGAGTATTTATTTGCAAGAATGCGAGTGTAATGGCGAGCATAGCTGATGCGACGGCGGATCAAGCGGGTAGTAAGGAAAAGGAGTAGAAAAGGAGAGTGAAACGGAGAAGAAGCCGAGAATGGAGCAAACGCCGCGTAGGTGTTTAAAAGAGGAGTTGAGGGCGCGAGCATGTAGCAACTAGTGTCTGCAGCATGTGCCGCGCGCACTGCAATATCTTAGACGGTCTCGCGTCTCGCGCGAAACGACGACAACGTGAGATCGTCCTTGCCTTTGCTCCCGCGCCTACTTGTATACTGCTACACCATTGTTTCTCGGCAAGTCTCCTTCAGGCTGCGCGCTTCATGCTTTCGTGCGCGAGCTCCAATACTTGTAGAAATACGCGCTGCAATCGCTGCTGCAGCTCACCTACATTCCAGAGTTTCCAGACTTTTTCGACAAACCAGCTATATAAGCAGCGTAACATTGCAGTAGCCGAGTGCAGAAAAATGCCGCGAGACGCGCGCCTACTTACATAATAACGCAATGCGCGATAATGATAATTCGGGTATTATCGCCCGACGCATGGATTTCGCAAGTTTTCCCAGGTGAAAAGCCAGCTGCGGAATATGGCGAGAATCGAGATAGACGCAGGAAGGAGCTGGAGAGGTTGCAATCGTCGCCGCCGCCGCCAAGCGCCAAGCGCCAAGCGCCAAGTCTTGATGTCGCAACTCTGCACTTGGAATTTGGAAACGGGGCGGCCGAGTGCGAAAAAATTGCTCGGCAGCTCTTTGCAGCAGATAGACAGCTTTTTGATTTTGAAAAACGTTGAGTTGCAGGAAGCACAGAGCTGCCTGATGGCCCGTCGCTGCGCAGCGCGCAGGGTGTGTGGGTCGTGACTCGTGACTCGTGTGTCGTGCCGTGTCCGCGGCACTGGGGGAACGTTGCGAGAACAGGTGTAACGACCCACTAAGCCGACTGCATAGCAATGCACCTGTAGCTCAACGGCTCTCGCCAGCTCGGCTTCCCCCGCCGTTATTTACCAAGGGACAAACAGTTGTGTCCGTTTGCGTCCCTCCTGCGCCGCCGCCTGCAGCAGCTTTCCCCTCTTGCGACTCGACTCATGCGCCCCGACGCGCGGCTAACGGAGGCTAATGTATTACATTATAGATGCGCGCGCGTATGTCGGTGCAGCGAAGGGGGAACAGAGCGTAGTAGCCGCGCGCGCGCGCAATTATTACTTTTATCGCTTTATATAGCAATCGTAGATTTGAGCGCTAGCGCTTCACTTTGGACACTGTACACTGTACAGCGTATACGCGCATCCTAGTCCCATTGACACAGTCGCGCAGCAACAAAGCGAGTGTGGTGTAAACGCGGCGGCAAAAGAATGAAGCGGCGAGTGTATATAGGTAGCAGCGTCTTGGGAACTCGAGGATTCGCGGGCTCGTCCTTGACCAGCTCGGTGTATCGTGTGAGCGATCGGTGCGCGCATCACACAATGCCCCTTCGCCTTCACCTGTGCCTCTCGCTCGCTCGCTCGCTGGCTGGCTCACCGGCTCACCGGCTCTCCCCCAAAGCACGAGACACTTGCGCGTGCAGCGGCGGCGGCGGCGGCGGCGGCGGCGGCACATGTCTTATTATTATAATTGGCTGAGGCGCTAGACGCGCCGGCCAGCTCTTGCGCCGGCGTAAGAGGCGCGCGATAACTGATAACCGATGGGAGCTATAGCGCTGCTCTATAGCTGCGGCGGCTGGCCCGTTCCCGCGAACCGCCGACTGCTGAGAAAACATTGAAGCACGACGAAAAGCTGCTGCTGCCGCCGCGGCAGCAAAAAATCCATGCTGAGTTACGAGCCTTGACAAAGAAAATTACGATTGCAGCAGCGATGAGTCGAGATGGCTCGGATTTGCGCGGCGGAGCTCTCGAATTGTGGCATATCGTAAAAGCAAGTGGCGCTTCTTCGCGGAAGGCGTCATCGCCAAAGGCCGCTCGGTCTCTCTCGGCCGGCTCTTTCTCTCACGGCCGGGATGGCCGGGCCACGCGCAGCAGCGTAAAAACGCGCAGCGCCGGTCAAACGTCAGGGAAATGCGCCGAGCCAAGGTGTGCAGAGCGCCGAGCTCTATTATTTCTCGCCCCCTTATTCCGTGACGGCTGCAGCTCGGGAATTTCGACTTTTAACCGAGGCGCGCATTCCCGCCTAGTCGTTATATTAGCCTGCTGCTGCTACTCCCGCTCCCGCTTCCTTCGCAGAAGCGCTCGCAGACTACAAAACAATAACGAGCCACCACTCGCTATACTTGTGTACCTCGGTCTGCGTGAACTACTTTCCGCGTTCGAAGCTGATTTCCAAGTCTTTCCCACCGCTAAAAACTTTGGCAGAGAGCTTCAAGATTTTTGCCTCGGCGTAAGCGATCGCATGCTGCCATTACATTTTAAAGCTTTTCAAACGCTCTTCTGCTTCTGCTTCTGTTAGTTTATGGCATAACAATTTTAAAGCCTGCGTCTCTCCCTCGCCAGGAGAGCCAGGCTGCCTGCCTGCCTGCCAGCCGAGCCGGGCTCCTGCGCATCATTCTTATTTACGAAGATTGAAGGTAAAAGCAAACGTTGCCAGCCGCGTTAAATATAATTCTACTGTCTATTTTACCGTAACTGCGCTCAGCGCTCTCAACTTGCGAGCTACTCAGAAACTATGCTTTTCTCCCAATAACCCTTTGAATATTCTAAACAAGATCATTCCGTCTGCGCGGCTCTCTCTTAAGGGGGGATACACCTCACCCATCACTCGCCAGTCCGTATACATTTTACGCTTTTTTATTTACTCTTTCCTTCTCCTCTTTCCTCCCCACCTCCTACACCCTTCTCACTGCACAATTCCCTTTCGATTCAGCTCGAAACGGCTCTTGCTCTAACTCACGCCACGAAAGCTAGTACATCTTTTTATCTAATTGTCGCATTCTCATTATAACAATCCCTGAAAAACCAGCTCTCATCGCGCAGTTATAAATGCAGTGCAGCGAACATAACAACAGAGGCAATAGCTACTGCAGTTAATGTAATATTTGAAGAGTGGAAAATTACATTATTTCGAGCTGACAGTTCTCGGTAGTGCAACGCAAATATGAAGAAATGAAAAATAAATAAATGAGGAGCAGTGGGCAGAGTGACTGCATGTGTGCGCGCTGTCTATAGGGACTTTCGTCCCTCCAACTAAGACAATGGAGCAGAGATTAAAGCCGCGACTGCGCGGTTTTGTGGACAGCAAATTATAGGGATCTCGGGGAGATGGAGAGAAAAACGGCTTGGAGCGAGTACTCGGCTTTTTATTTGGACCCGCCAGCTCTTGATCTGCATTCGCGAGGAAGGATCGGCCTTATGCTTGATGTACTTTCGATCGACGCAGCGAGGATACGGCTATCGTCTTCGAGCAGCTTCGAGCCTGGCTTATTCGCTTTGGCTGATCTGCGGCTCTGCGCATCTGCAGCTGCAGACACACGTGAGAACGCCCTCGAGGACATGCGCCGATCTTCCCAACAGCCGACTCGCGTCTTGCCAAGGGATCCCTTTCCCAGAATTCTAGATCCTTAAGCCGCCGTGACAAAAACTTAACTGCAGCGGACAGCCGAGAGATCACTCCGACAAAGTTCATCTCCGCGCCGCGTAATCCCAACTCAATATCTTCGCTCTTCGCTTTCCTGCTCTCTATCGTCACGTTCTACACGTACACTCCAAAGCATCACAATTACAGCATCGTAAAGACAGAATGTTAATCAGCTTCCATCCCCCGCCGCGCCGACTCTAGACTCGCTGCTCTCGTATTTATATACATATACTACTCTACCTATACTCATTCCTATGCCCTATTTCCTACTAATAATATTACATACCTAAAATAAAAAATATTAAAGAAACTATCTCATTCCACGTACGATTGCAGCAGCTTCCATTCATTGAGCATTCTGTTCAACTTTTTCTTGCAATAAATCTTTCCACTTCAAAGCTTATTCCTACTTCTCTTCAACAAAGATACTTTGCCGTCGATCTGTGACCTGCGAAAAATAAGCTTTCTCACACATTTCCCCTTCTCTGAGACACGTCTTAAACGATCCCAAATCATTTTCCCTTGCTTGGACTAATTTGCTGCAACTACTTTCTATGTAGCTACGTTTAGCTCCGTAGTTACATTATATACAATCTACAAGTGATGATTTTTGATTCTAAGGAATTCGCCCCGGGAAGTGACGCAACCCTTAACCTTCATGCCAATCCAACATGAAAAGAGCGTCTACTGCTTTTAAAGCCAACTTCGACATTTTCCTATACTTCTCGTGCAATCAGCAATACTATCATCATCGACTATCATGCGCAAACAACTGCTAAAAATTCATAATCAATTATGTTTGCGGGCGCAGCTCTTATATACTAAACTGGCATTACGGCTGTTTTTCCTTTTCTCCGCGTGTCTTTGGATCGAAAAAACAAAACCAGCTGTATCAAAAATAAGTAAGACTTCAAACAATCCGAATTTTTTAGGATGTTGTGGTGTCACAAGTATTCCGTTACAAGTACACAAGGAACCGTTATTTACTCGCTTAAAATAGCGCAAATAGACAATTCATGGGAGCATGGCAATTTATTGATAATCTCGATCATATTTTCCGAACTCAGCATCCAATACAAAAAATGCATTTAAAAAAAGGAAGAAATGCTCCATTTTCTAAGGAATTTCGTAAACACTATGATGTTATTGCGTTGTTATATGGAAATTAAATCATTACAAATTTTTTATTTTAAACAGAAAGTAATATAGTAAGTCAAAAAGTTCAAAAAAAGTTGACAGGATGAAATTGAATGAAAAAAGCTTAAATCGTTTTCGTTATCGAATGCGCATCGAATTACGTATTTTACAGACATGGATCGGTTACTCGCGCCCTTTTCATTCTGACAGATCAAGTTCTGAAACTAGAACTTTATTTATCTTCTATATTTCCCGTAATAAAGAATTATTTATTCGTGATAAATTCGCGGTATGAAAATACTTTATTAAATAAATTTCGTAAATAAGCTATCAATCGAGATAAAAATTAACCATTAAACAGCAAAATGGCATTTCACATCTCATCAATTTCACCCATGATTCTTATTAATAAAGAGCAGCTTCTACTAATTTTTTCGGAGGTACCGATTCTAATATCGACTTTTAGATGCTGTTTGGAATAGTGCTAGACTTCAAAGGAAAATTGCACATAAAACAATGTTTTACCTGCTAGTGCTTTAGTCAATCAATGACAAGAATCGCGACTTTTTTAGAGCACATTTTTTAATCGCTATCTTGGCACTGGTAACAATTTTCAATCGCATCAGAAGGTACTCAAAACTTGCACCATGTATATTGCTCCTTTCTTAAAAAAGTTATGATCGGACGTTCTGAAGTCTATAAAAGGGAATATCCCATCTGAATTTCGAAACGTACGTTTCAATCTTAATAAGGCAAAATTCGCAAAACAATCATTCAGTTACACTGCACGTTTGAAATTGTATTCGATTGTAATTTAATAATCGATTTACGTATTGAATACAGATTGATACAGCTTTAATATTCTTAATAAAGAACACTATACGCGGTTTTTCATGAACCTCAAAAGTGCGTGTAGTAAACATATAGAAACTCTGCAGCAGTTAAAATACGTGAAGACTCTTTTCAGCATGTTTGAAAGGAATTTTTCGCTATCTAATGGATTATTGACAATTTAAAAAGTCAATCGCAAACGTTCGGAAAACATTCTTGTATTCTTTGAACAAAACAGCGAAAAATGTTCCATTTCTCATATAGTTATAAGTAATATTATCCTTCCGAAAAGTGAAATTTTTCACTATTTACACGCGTAGTACAAAAAATATCATTTTACAAATTAGTGAATTAGTGAATTAGTGAATGAAAATTAGTACGTCACTGCTTATGAGTTAATGAGTTATCATTTTGCTCATTTCATTGCGTTTACTATCGAATTGGTAAACATTTACCGATTGAAACAGTAGAAAGTATTATTGCTTTAAATTGTCACTAGAACACTGATTATCCAATATATAATGACTTTAGTAAAAGGTGAACTTGAAAAATTACGAAAATTTTTACTGTTTATTGTTTTCAATGCGAGTCATAATGACTTTTAAGCGAGAAGTGAAATTTTCGGCACTTATATATACCGTTTTTAACATCCGACAAGTTGAGTATTCAAGTGGAGAATCCGCGGCCCAGAAAACGTGCAATTTGATGGTCTTAATCGTTTTGCAGCATGAGAAAAATGTACTGTTTAAGTATAGAATAAGCGAAAATTTATGTCCTCTTTAGCCTGCTGTTACTATAGGGCCACAGACTACGTTGAGTATAATGTATCTGCAACATTTGTAGGTAGTGTATTTTGACTATTTCAGCTAATGTACGCTGCTACCTAGATATTATTTTTCTTCAATTTGTTAAGCCGTTTAAGCTGTGATTATTCACTAGTTCACTGCAGTTGGACAGCATTATAACTTTTTCAAGTTGTTCACATATAGACTATAGGAAAGGGTGAATTTTCACTGTTTTAGATTTGAAGCTGCAGCTTAAACGAGGAAAAAAGAAAAAGAAGAAAATATGAAAATTGAGGCAATTAAAGATGCATGCGTAAACGAAAGCGAAACAAAAGCAATTGAAGAGTGTGCAGGGGGAAAGGCTGCGAGAATGCGAGATTATTATGACTGTATTGGATAGTGTCGGCCGAGCTGATCATTTACTCAAGATTTGGGCATCGAATCGAGCTGTACGAGATGTGCTTCAAGTGCATATTGCCGATAATTGGAGTGTGGGCATTACTCTGCAGCTGAGAGTAATGCATGAAGGAGCCATGCAAAGCGGCGGCAGGATGGTTGCGGAAAACAATTGTATAATAGCGGCGGAGTTGGGAGGCGAAAGCTCGCGGGAGCAGCAGAGCCGCAAAGGAAGATAGAAGGGAGAAGGAGAGGAAACGAAGAAATCATGGCCCCCCACGAGAGAGCGAGGCCCTCGCGGATCTGTTTGTCTCGCTGGTGGTCGAGGAGAGGCTGCGCGCAACAGCTCGCGGTTCGAGCTCGCCTCGTGTCCCTCTGCAGCAGACACTTGCAGCGACCTAGCCGCGAGCTCCGCGCGTATCGCCTACCTCCGCGGAACACATTTGTGCTCGATGCCCCGGCGACAGGGCTCAGCTCGAGCTCGGCCAAGCTTTCGGCTGCGGATCGAATAATTATATAGAAATAATAAAGGCGAGTTTGCTGCGGAAGAAAGGCGTGCGCGTGAATAGCGACTTTGGGCTGAAATGTGGTGAATTAATGCGAGCCTGGCCGCGCGACCGGTTGCTCGTCGCTCTACGCGCGTTGAGCGGCGGACTGCACGAATTGGAAGGGATAAATAAGGAGGGAATAGACGGCCGGGGCAAGCTCAGGGGGGAAGGGGACGAAGAAGAGTGCACCGTGTCTGCAGGCGGCCGCGGCTTGCCAGAGCTAGATTAAAAGTCGATAAGTCGCTCGGGCGCGGGCCGGCCGTTAATAACTTTGCCGACTATTAAGGTACTGCAGCCACTCGCATACCGGCTGTTATCGGCGAGCGGGCGAGCGCCGGAATCGGCAATCGCTCGGGCGACCTCTCTATGCCCGCGATCACGCGTCTCTGCGCGCCGCTTAAGCTAACATCAGCTGTCATTTCAAGTACATTTACAACACTGCAATATTGTGGTACGCACGGAGCGGAGAAGCCGAAGGAGAAATTTTCACGCACCACAGGTCTTTGCGAGCCTTTGTTTCGGGCAAAGGATTGCCGCCGCAGCGCACTTGCTCTTCTGCACCTGCGACTTTTTCGAATTTAAAATAAAGCATAAAATCGGCGCGCCGGGCCGTCAATAAAATATGGCATATTCCATAGTCGGTTCTTAATAGCGATGCAGTCGTAAATACATCGAACAAGCGAACTCGATTCTTCGACTATAGAATATCAAAGAGCCAGAGAGCTGGCGGTGAGGCTTATAAGAGTAGTTATTCTCCATTACTCGATTGCAGTCTTTTCTGCATGTTTCCCGTGCAAACTGCGCACGTGGCGCGTCCGAGGCTCTTTTCCTTTAATCCAGGCCGGCAACATGTATTACAAGCAAAAATATGGTTCTACGGTCATGACAATTTAATTGCCAAAAACTAGGCTAATCACTAGACTGCGATTTTCTGATCAATTCGAATTTGCAGTGTCGACCGATCTAGCTTACAAGATACTAATTTAAAGTTGTGTGCAGTGTAGCTGGAGTCGCGGCAATTTCTTCGGGGCTATTTGATCTGCAAAACCGACAGGCTTCCGTCGGCGAGGCTTGACCGCAAAAACAATGGACTGCCGTAGAGCAGCAGCAGCAGCAGCAGCAGCAGCAGCAGCAGCAGCAGAGAGAGGAAGGTGGGGGAAGGGAAAGGAGGAGACGGCGAGAATTGTAACGCGAATAAAGCGAGTAGGAAGGATGTGCGAGGGAAGGAAGAAAGAGTGTATAGGGATCGATCGGACTGCGCTCTAGTGCGTATTTACGATCGAGCAATTACCAAGGCGAAACTCGTCCTGCTATCGCGCGGCGGCGGCAGCAGCAGCAGCAGCAAGTGCCGATGAGTAAAGAGTCAAACTAAAGGGTTTCTGCGGTCAAAGCGCGCAAGCTGTGTTGCGGTTTCGGGGGCCCTCTTTTCTCGCGGCTGCAGCCGCTACCGCCGCACTCTTCGTCTCCAGTTCGCGCGGCCGGATATGCCCGTTTTCGCGCGATCGGCCATAACCACGATTGCTTATATATCCCAGTCCCTTCTTCTTATTCTTCATCTTTTCTTCTTCTTCTTCTTCTTCTTCTTCTTCTTCTTCTTCTTCTTCTTCTTCTTCTCCAGAAAGATTCTCTCTCCTCCCCCTCCTCCTCTTCTTCTGATTCATTCTCAATCAGAATTGGCACATCCTACAGCTATATATATATATACACAATTATACGCATATGCTGCATTTACATCATTGTTCCGCTCCAAGCTCCAACACTGATCACTTTCTGCCTGTCGAATACCAAATAGCTTTCAAGTACTCATTCCGATTTTTTCGAAGATCCGGGAAGACCAAAATCTTGCGCTTTTAAAAACAACTTTAATTCTGTTTTTTAAGTTGGAAATCCATCAATTCAGTTCAAAGCTACAGGCCTTGAAAGACAATCGACTTCTTTGTCATTTTTTTTTTTACCACCCTCGATTTCGATGAAATTTTCAAGAAAAGTAGACACAATATAATAGAATCAATATCCAAACTCCCGCTTTGTGTTATGAGGTCTTATCGCACCTACGAATTTTAGAAAAATGATATTTTGGAGAAAATTTTGTCTAGTTTAAAAGAAAATACTTTAAAAGTCATACGTACATGTTGCAACTATGTTATAATACATTTATGTATAAATAGTAGAAAAAGTGAAAGTTCGCTCCGGACTAAGACTACCAAAAAATTCCTGAAGATAGCTTTTTTCAATACAAAAGTGCCTGCGAAACTCCTAGAACAAGATGGACTTACTCTGACAAGCTAAAAATAAAAAAATCACTTGTCAAAATTAAAAAATTGGATTTCCTATCTGAAAAAAATATATGTAAATAGTAGAAAAAATTCGAAGACAAAAAGGATTCTTGAGATTTTTCTGAATTTAGCTTCGTTTCCAAGCTAAAAATCGATGAAAATGTCGAATTTTTATAATAAATTTTATGCTAAAATTCTCATCAGCATGTTCATCAGCAAGTCACTGATATGGCTTACAAGTAAAAAAATCATATTTTCTAATGATAACTATTTTTTTTTTTTTTTTTTTCATCAACATCATTAACAGAAATTTTCTTTGGGTATCTATATGAGAGAGATATTAACGAAAGCATGTAAAACGATATCCAACGTACGAAGGCGCATCACTCGTTTGAACCACGCTTTGCTCACAGTGACCACAGTCGTTATTCCCTCTCGATTTGGAATAAGCTTTATTTCCAGCAAAGCTATTTATTTATTAGCTAAGGTGCATTAAATTGGGTGAGTGTGCATATGCAACTACACGCCGATATTTACTGATTTTTCCTGCACATTTTATGAAGAGTTGCTGTCTGACCGATGCGATGCGAAAATTATTTGGACTATCCGGAGCTTCAATTTGTTCAAAATTGACGAGAAGCCAGAAATTAGCTGTATTTTTCTTAGAAAGTAGATGTTATTACAAACACATATCCAACTGCGTCTCCAGGACGATTATTTGAAAATTTTTGAAAATTCACTGATATCTCATGTGGCGAACAGGGTACCTATAGAGGGCTGAAATGTTGGCTGTGCTACTTTTTTAATCTACTTCCAGAGAAAAATTCGGTAGCAATAAATACAGAAAACCTAATATTTTTGTAAGGTCTCGTTTATGAAACATTTTAAAATTTTCGTTGTACGCAGTAATCATCATAGTGTTTACTTAAAACTTTAAAACTCGGTGATTGACTCGATGATCATTCCGAACTGGCATTGCTGATTCTGTCCTACTCTTCTTCGAGAATTCATAAACCGTGCTGTTTTTCATTTCGAATGTGAGCTATGCTGGTCCTCTTCGCACGAACCGATGATTGGATGTTATACAATTGCTAAGTGCATCCCAGTCATAAAAGTTAAACATTTATTTGCAAAAATTCAGATCTCGCCGATTGTTCCCAATTAAAATTAATTTTGTTTATTATTTTTATCATTTTCTTTTGCACTTTCTAAAAGAAGTTAAGTTCTTAAACTCCCTCGCAAGGAACATTACCATAACTATGTGTATAGTTTATATGCATACATCCGATGTTATTTATATTATATATATTATATATAACGTTTTTTACACGGGCCCGTGTAAAAATTTTATTCTTTCGAAATGATCTCGGAATCTCGGCATAAATATAGTGTTACAAATTAAGTTTCGCGATACTCTCGCTAAGATCCATTTGCAGGGCTAAATATTTTTATTATTTTGCAAACAGTATAAAGAGATCAATTTAAAAAGCTTTGATAATATGAATTTGTTTGCAATTAGTCTCCCATACAGGCCAATATAAAGAACGAGAGACAAAACTTGTTTATCATCTTGTATTGCGTGGGGGCCAACGACAGATAAATTCGTCTGTTTAAAACTTTTGAAATTTATCTCGCACTTTATGCGAGACAATTTTATATTAAAAATACATTCAGTATCGCAAATGAGCATTAGCGAAATTATCATCTATATAGTTGATTTGACAGTAAAATTTTTACACGGGAATAACGTGTTTGAGACAATACTTACAAGACTCGTATCATACTTAATTATTATGTGCAGTGTATGCGGCAAGCTAATTGCATAAAATAATTTTTTTAAAAACTTACTGACAAATTACTTCTATATATTGCAAAGTTGGCAAAACAAGTATTAATTTTTTTCGTTTTTTGCTTATTTTTATTAATTTTTAACTTGCTGGTGATTGGTTGTTCCAAACTATTTAACCGAAATTTTAGCTTTTAGAACACTTGTACTTGTACTGTTACTTCAAAAAATTATTTATATATTTTTACATTTTTAAACTTTTTATATTTTGTAGCTTAATCAAGCAATCGTGGAAGTAGTTTTATACGGTAGAACACATATTCTTTGTGTAAAGAAATAAAAATTAAGAGTATATTACTTAATAGTTAAGCCTTGAGTCCTAAGGCATGAATAATAATCTGTAATCTTTTCTATTCTGGCCTCTCAATACTCCTAAACTTTCAAATACTGCTTTGCATAAAAGAACAAATCTACAATGCAAAGTTATGCTCAAATTCTCCTGTTGAATATCTTCAATGGGAATATACTACGTTTCTGATGTTATAATATGATCAAAAAATTTTAGTAGTTTTTTCTTTTATACGCAGTTTTAAGGGCCCTCAGGTACATATTATAGATATATACTACATTAATGAAGCTGAACAAATTATTTTATGTTGCTGTGCTAACTTCCAGTTCTCACATTCATGCGTATTTTAAGGTTACATGCGCGTATATGTTGAATTTCAATGAAAAAATGCACTTTTATGCCACTCTAACCTAAAAATCGCAACTTCGTTGCTGATTTTCAGATTATAGTAGCATAAAATATCGTATGGAACTAGTATAACTCGCCTTCGGCTCGTGCCGTAATCTCTCGTTTTGTAAATAAACCCTTTCCGTACCCGTTGCATAATATACTATTCTTTGGTCTACTATAAAAATCGAAAAATATCTTTTAAAGCTAGAGGTATCGGACCAATCAGACTTTCTTCTGTGAGCCGAAAGATAGTCAAAACTGCAGAGGGACAATGGAAAAATTGCTAGCAACCATATTTCTGAGCCATTTTACGCTTTCTTTACAGAAAATTAATGCGTCAAAACGCTGGCACAATAACAACTACGAATGTTCCCGAGGCGCCAATAAAATTTCGAATAACACTATAAATGCAGTATTACAAAAGAGCTTTAATTTAAAAAAAATATGCCAAGTTTCCATGCTCTGATCAAAAGTTATGCCCATTAAAAAAAAATAAAAATAAAAATGCGAATAGCCAATTTTTACTTTTTCCTCCATACTGCTCCCCATGTTAAATTTTCATATTCCTCGGCATTTTTCATGATCTTTTGACTTGCAAAAGAAAGTCCCATTGGTCCGGAGGCTCTAGCTTAAAATTTTTTTTTGCGAATTCTAGACCAAAGAAAAGTGCATTTATTTTTTGAAATTCGACATATGAGGCTACACGATCTGGCAGCTCACGAAGGAAATAATATTTATAAATAATAATTATCTTTGAACCATGAGTAGCTACAGTTGTTAAGCCATAAATTGAAAGAAACGGTTTTCTCGTTTAGTGTATATACAATATATATATATATATATATATATATATATATATATACATTGTACATACTCCGGAGAGCCCTCAAAGTGCATAAAATTTGTATTATTATATCAAAGTTTTCGCTTATCTGAGTGAGGTTAGCACGGTGCCGTAAAGGATTACTTTGGCCCCTGGTAAGCGTGGCATAGGTGCGGACTTGGGTCACGCAGTGCTGTGTCGATTACGGGACCATGCTAATCTCACGGTGCCGGAATGGACTCCTTATGACACAATAAGTGTGGCAGAGGACTCAGGGCAGACAGATCCATACATGAAAAAGTCAGGACCGGATGTTGTCTCGGCAGAGCCGGAAGTGAAGTCAAGATAGACGTCATGCGATATCGTCTCGTGTCGTGCGCATGCGTCGAGGGCGAGGCTTTTCGAAAGCCGCATAGCCGCATCCGCTTTCAACTACGTCAAATTTTTATATGGCTCAAAGTTTATATCTACAAAATTAAGTGTAAGAATATTTTGATAAATTTTGATGCGAAAAATGAAAAAAAGGATGAATACAAGTTTTTCTCAGTTTGGCGATTGTCACAAGTCTTCGCACGTACACTTGGACTATATAAGTATATATGATTCGATCTTTGCTCATGCATAACCTAATATATACTAGACCAAGAGCAGCGTGCTCTAATTTTTGTCATGATTTGTTTATAATTTAATAATACTTGAAAATATTGCTTATATTAATCGATTTTTATTTTTAAAATTTATATTCTAGAAAAAGTTAATTAAATAATTTTCGAATTATCCAAAATTTTTATTGAAAGTAAAATTATATCTTTAAAAAACCTCTACCTCTATACATGAAGAGCTGATTAATCAATTGTCCATTCTGCTCTGTATAACATTTTAAATAAATATATTTATTGGAAATGTGTATTTTGAATGAGTAAATTTAATAGCCTAAAATAAATATAATACTTCCTGTCCCCTTCTGTACCGATGTCCCTACCGATCATAAAACCTCGCTTGCCTGCATACATCCTAGATTTAAGACGCTACGCATAGCCATAGGATTATCCCCTCTCGGGGTGTCATTGTCTTAGCAATAAATGTGCAGCGCCCTGCGCTTTTGGGACGGATACGCCTCCGCTCAGTCGAGCGACAACCTCTGAGAGAGTAACAGCTTATTTTTGTAACAGAGTTGTCGCACCGTGTCTAATTGATATTTCACATAAATAAATACTATTATTCTGTAATAATCGATTGAGTGTAATTTGTTTTGCTAAACGCATTTACGCTCAATAATAATGAAATTCGTACAAAATTTAATATTAACAGACTATGAATTTACTGAAAGTCTTTTTCTCGATTTTTTACAAAAAGATCTGCGTTCTGTTCGCACGCAGATGATTTCTGCTGTTATGTTATACTATGCATGAGCAAAGATCGAATCATATATGTAGTCGAAATGTAGGTATGATGTCTTGTGATAGTCATCAAACTGAAATTTTCATACAAAAATACTTATAATATTCTCAACTTGGAGTCATACAGAAATTTGACGTAGTTGAAAGCGGATGTCTATAGCCTCGACGCATGCGCAGAACATGAGTCAATCACATACAGCCTTCAAATGCTTCAAAACATCCGGTCATGACTTTTTTATACGGGGAACAGCAGAAAAGATTTGCGTGCAAACGAGTTAGCGAGAGCAAGTATTTTTGTAACAAATCGAGAAAAAGACTTTTAGTAAATTCATCTCGAAAGCCTGAAGTCTGTATATTTGATTACAGCCTGCCAGAGTATTCAATTTTTTATCAATTTTGTTATAGTTTAAGGATGTTCTGGCTGTACAGTCAGATTCAAAAGTTAGTTTTTCGACATTAATTGGTGATAATTATTAACAAACAATAACTTTAAGTAATCTGAGCCTCGCAATTCATGGCAAATACTTTTATATATACGAGTACATACGATAAACCTTATTACACTTCAATTGAATGAAAAGAAAAGGTTTGGCACTATTTTGTTTGATATCTGTAAATTCTATAGTTTTAGTGCTAAAGCTGAAAATCAGAAAAAATAGTGCCAAACTTTTTCCTCTCAGCCAATTGAAGTGTAATAAAGTTTATCGTGTGTATTTAAGTATTTGTCTTAAATTTCGACGCTTAGATTTCTCATAATTATTGTTTGCTATAATAATTATAGCCAATTTATGTCGGAAAATTAACTTTTGAATGGGATCTTACGGCCAGTACATCCTTAAAAAAATGTTATGCACATCAGAATCGACAATTGATTCATGATCTCCTCATGTACAGGTAGTTACAGGTAGTTACCAATACCTCTGTGCATTTAGATAAGTTTCTTTTTAGATACAGAAATAAACTTTACTATTTCCATGAAAGTTTTGAATAATTCTAAAATTATTTATTTTAATTATTTAATTAATTTTTTAATAGTTAAAATAACTTTGCAATTAAGTTCTTTAAATTTTAAGAGCATAATAATTATTCAAATTTTTTAAAATGAAAATCGATTAATCAGTAATATTTTCGAGTACTATTAAATTATAAAGAAATCGTGACAACAATTAGAGTACACGAAGCGCGCTGCTCTTGGTCTAGTGCTATATAAAATAATATACGATAGTCGCGTACTACTAGCTTTTTTGTTGAATATCTTTAACAAAAAAAGATCGCTAACTATCGAGAAAAACTGCATATTGAAGATTAACTATTCAGCCATAGAATGGTGTTAGTTGTGTTTTATAAAAATTGAAATTGCAATCATGGCGGCAGTTCGAAGGTAAAAGAATGCAGTTTTTTGACCAACTTTTTTTCTAGCCTGACTTTGGAAGCTTACCAGCTGGTTAATAATGACAGGGCATAATTGAAAAAAATTGAAAAAAATTGATTCAGAAACATGCTAGCGCAAGAATTTTTGATAAATGATGAAAAGTTAATTAGCCACGTTTATTATTTGAAAGAAAGAACTATCTCTGCAACGAAAAGTCGTAACCACTTCAGACGCGGCTCTAAAAATCCTTAAAAAATTTGCGATTTTTTAAATAAAGTCCATAAGCTTTCAAATAATGGAGACTTAAAGTTTAAGCCGATTTTTACAGTTTTAAACCAGCTGGTAAGCTTCCGAAGTCGGGCTGGAAAAGAGTTAGATAAAAATGCAGTTTTCTTGTTACCTTCGAACTGCCGCCATGATTGCAATTTCAATTTTTATAACACGCAATTAACGCACCATTCTGTTGGAAAAATGGTTGAATAGTTAATCTTCAATATGCAGTTTGTCTCGATAGTTAGCGATTTTTTTTTGTTAAAGATATTCAAGAAAAAAGCCAGAGGAACATTGTTTTTCTTATTTAATATCACAAGATAGGGAGGTGAATTTTTATCTATTAACTTATTAAGATAATTTATTCAGTTTGAGAAAAATTCCGGCGGAAAAGTGAAGTAATTTTGTAGAGTCTTGTAACATTACCTTTTTCATCTTTTATCAGGTGACTCTATTTTAATAACTTTTATTAAATCATCGAAAGATTGCAATTTTTTTACGGTTATTCTAATTTATTTATTTGTTCGTTTACTTTTTTACTCCCTTATAACCTTACCGGAAGTTCTTTTATACTAATCGAATATGCGTATTCAAAGCTGCGGAACTAGTGAGTTACATCTTTGAAGTACTCACCAAGGGCAAAGGCTTCCGTTCTCATCCGCAGTGTCGTAAGATTTCTTTTAATCTTGCAAAACATATCACAAGGCTGATAAAATTTTGAGATAACTTGCTTAATCTCGTTCTGGGATCAACGAATCTGCATTAAGTTTAACGACAAAGAGAATATGAGATCTGTGCTACAATGCGATATGTAGGTACTATTAGATAGATGTTTTTTTTTTAAATTGTACTGAAAATAAAAATAATAAAGAATGTTGGGGAACGTCCCATTATGTTTCAGCGAACATTGTTATTATTATACTGATATTACCCATGAAATACTTGATTGTCAGTTGTATTAATGCATAAAATTGAACAATGCAATAAATAAACAATACTGTTCAATAGAATATTATATGTGATAAATGAAGGAATTTTATTAGTTGTAGTAGAACAAAAATATGTAAAAAATTGAGTTGAAGCAAAAGATAAAGTAGGCTATAGGCGCGGCTAGTGTTTATTGGGATTACTCGTTTAGTAGATCAATAGCGGTCTAAGTAAATATGTTCCGGGTGCGCTAAGACGCTGCGTTTTACCGTATAGACAACGCGGCGTCTCTCTACCTGCATATATATATATATATATATGTGTGTGTGTGTATATTGTAGCAGAAACCGCAGTATTGGAAAAAATGTATTAATTGCGAAACTTAAGTCAAATCTATGATTTGGTAAAAGAAATATTATTATTTACGATATTTTTTTCGAAATACAGTTGATCAATGTCGACTGAGCGTATTTAAAAAGGTTCGAATAATAAATTATGCAGATGCTAGATGCATGGCAAAGCTGTTATTGAAAAATTGAATTGATCGAAAAGAATAACGATGTTTCCGAGGAGTTTTAGTGAAAAAATGAGTTTTATGTTAATGTTGAAATTGTGCGGCTGCAGCAGCGCGATAAGTAAAGCCCGTGCAGACGTGGAAGGAAGAAATTGCATAAGGTTGTTTATGTGGCCAACTTTCGAGTCTAAGGTCGTTTCGTTATACTAACTCTAAGTATACGCAAAGAATTAGCAGTTCTGTAATATTATTTGGCTAAAAAATGTGTGGGGGGGGGGGGGGTTTGAAGGCGAGTGAGGAAAAAGTCGATTCAATTGGCACGGGATATTTTTCTGCGGATAGGCGCGCTTCTCGCGCTGCATGAATTTTCAGTCTGTTCAGTTTATATTGGGCGGAGATGCGGGTGCAGGGAACGAGAGACTGGGCTTCGACTGGGCGATCGCCGTCGCTAGGAAGTGGGGGTTAAAACACTTTTGGCTCGTTGGCACAAGTAGCTTTGACAACGCGACAATTGCGTAGGGACTGCTGGTGCGACTCTTAATGCTATTTAGAGCAATTCTACATTACCGAGGCGTTGCGGAATCGGATCCGACGACATTGAGAAGTTGTTTGTAAAAAAGGCACGCAGCTATGCTAAGTGAGCGAGCGAGAGCGCTGGCGCTGGCGGTGCGGGGAGGGGGCATTATGCGCCAATGATACGCAGCAGCGTGCCAATATCGGATCAATGATGCATTCCTGCAAAGTCCTGCGGCTTGCGGAGAATAGTGTCCGAGAAAAATTGTAGCAGAGAGAGAGAGAGAGAGAGAGAGAGAGAGAGAGAGAGATTAGCTGGCTCGAATATACGTGGGCAGGCTGCAGGCAAGGTGCACTGGCCGCTGCCGGAGCTCGGAATAGTAGCAGCAACAATGAATTATCAAGAGGCGATAAGCCGCGAGTCCGCGGAGCCGGGCCGCAGAGCAGGAGGCTCCGCGAAGCAGCGAAGAAAAGGCAGTAAAAGTGGAGAGGCCGAGAGAGCCGCAGAGAGGGAAAAAGGAAGGAAAGAGATAGGTGCAGTAGCGAGGCCGCGGCGACGGCGCAGCAACGCGAAGAAAGAGAAAGGCGCTGCAGAGCGAGAGCGAGAGAGACGTACGCACTTTGGGGGGGCGACGATGCACGATATAGCTGCACTACTGTTGCGCGCACGGGCGTTATCGATAATCTATGCATTTCCCGCGCGAGAGTCAGCGCTGCAACCGGCCGGTGACCTCCTGCTGCCATCTGTGCGGCTTTTCGACCAGCCTGCACGAGCTACTCGAGACTGTCGAGATCGCCTATCGGCTATCTGCTGCCGCTGCCTCGCTACTCAGCTCTTCTTTCGGCCCAGTGGGTAAGGATGTCAAGCTCCTGATGGCCCGATAGCTCGCAGCCTATGCTCTCGCTTCCTTCGCCCTGCAGCGCGGCGCTGCAACACTCTAGACTGCACGCAGTTGCCGCAGAGTTCCTGCAGTACATGTATATAAGTAGTAGCTGCCCCTCCCGCCGCCTCCTGTAGTCCTGTCTTACTTGTCCTTCCGCAGCCACTAGCCACTCTCTATCTATCTATCTCTGGCCAGCTCGCCGTCTTTGCTTCGTTTTCCGCTGCCACTGCAACCGCCTCTCTTCTTTTCAACTCAATTACAACTTTTCACTATCTCGATAAGCATTGTTGCAAGTGCACTAATGTTGTCTGCTAATGCTTCGCGCGCTACTATTACGCTCGACAATTGCTCGCTGCGCCGCTGAGCTTTTCTCTGAAACTGCAGCGTTTAAACAAAGACCCGCGACTTGGTCATTGGAATAACACCGGATTTTCCGTTACATTTCCAAGACGATCCTGCGGCTATAGTTTTGCTATGGAAAGCCGCAATACAGTTAGAGGATCGAGATATAAGTCAAATTCAAGCTGCGCGCTCCTAGATAAATTTCATTTGCCGATTATCGTAACTCGAAAGAATAAGCAGCACTGCAGACTGTAAGTAGTGCAGCATTAAATGTAGCGAAGAAGTAGGCTCGAAGTCCAAGTGTGCAGCAGCACGCGCAACCGTGGCAGTGATTAATATATAAGTGAGCGTTTTCTCGTTAAGCTGCAGCCGCGAGTAGGAGGGGAATGGGGGGAATGCACCGCACTACCGGCGCGTTCTGCTCGCACGCATTCGTCTATATATGCGTATAGTGTATACACTGGCTAGCTCACCGTCGCTATAATTATAATTGCAGCCTATAACACCCTATAACCATTAATCGCGGGGCAATTAAATTTTGTCCGACCCCTGCACCTCGTCTTCGAGCAGTGCTGGCTCTATTATATGGGCTTGCAACAAGCCATCACGAGCGCCTAGTATATAGGGGCTACTTGGATTGCAACCCGCGACGACTCGCGCACACGTCGAAGACCAAAATTTACCAGCGATCAAGTGCAGACTCTGCTTATACCGAGTACCGAGAACATTATCACGTGATCTATACCTAACTAGCAAGTACCATCAGCTGATAAGCTAGAGGCTGCGCGCATTAACGCTGCAGCTTAACTCTATTTTACTCCACCTTATTCACTTTTATCTTTCCCATTGACAACCTACGCAAATCCAAGCTTTTGCTCGTATTTCAAATCGTTCTTCCTTCTGCAAGTTGCGATTCACACGCAAGAGCATGCACGATGAGGAGAACGCGCAATTATCGAAACCGCGGTCATGAGCATTGCGAAAGATGTATGAAAACTCCAATAGTCCAATTTTCATCATGGCTAGCCCCCGTTTATTCTTGTAAAAATTCATTTATCATTTCATTCGTGCGTTGCTGTTCGCTTGTTTTCTTGAAAAATGTTGGATTTTGAAAAAAGCACCGACGCTCAAGTTTGCTACACTTGTGCGCTTTAGTATAGAACTGCACGTTGAATAAGAGCGCCTATAGCGAGAGAAAGAGGGGGATTTGCAGTCTTCTACTCTGTACGTCTGATCGTTCTTCATTTTGGAAGTACGCTAGCGCTGTATCGAGGTATACGCGCGTAAGTGTCATGCAAGGGGGCCGGAAAAGCATCGGCCATATAATATTGCTGATTCTTATATTTTTGTTTACAATATGAGGACTTAATTCTTGTATTACGAGAGGGGGCAAATGCAATAATACGCAATTATTTTCAAGGTCTGCGCCGTAATCAACTGTACAACTTTTTCAAAAATTTCTCAAATGCAGTTTGAATTTCAACCTCTTGATACAGCTGCGCTTTAGATTGTTAGACGAAGCAAGTTGGATATGCGCACTATATTTAATTGCATAGTACTAAGACTGCTGAGGATGCACGCCAATTTTTCGAGACTGTGGGTGTCTTAGCTGATCGATCGTACGTCGAGAATGCGTGCGGCCTAAACGAAAAATATGCGGGATTCCAGTCGAGTATGAGCAAGTCTTTGAGGGCAAAATTTTAAAGAGACGCAGAGAGAGAGAGAGAGAGAGTTTGCAGCGCTGGTGGGAGGGCTATTCATGGGGGTGGCAGATTGATCCGTCACGGGATGGCGAGCACAATCACCCCCATTAGACATTATGTGCTGTTGCTGCTTCTCCCGGGCCATGTTGTTACTAACACACCTATACTTGCGCATCCTCGCATGCTCTGTGCATGTATCATTCGCCTCTCATCCTCCTCCTCCTCCTCCTTCTCTTGACTCAGTATATGGCTCTGCGATATGCCGATCGCAGTATATCCGGCTTTCCTGAACTGTGCTCTCTAGTTGTGACGATCGACTTCAAGCCTCGTATGCCCACTCCATGTTCTAGCTTGGCTGCTTTATTCGTTTATATTTAGTCCAATTGTTGCTTGCCCTGCGCGCTGAATATAAATTAAAAAGTAGTAGACTTAAAAATATGAGAATGCAAGGACAATGCTATAATTACTCAAATTAGTGGAAATGGCTTGGTAGACTATTAGCATTTCTGTGAGATTTTCGAGAAAGAAGGAAGGAAGGAAGGAAGGAAGGAAGGAAGGAGGGAAGGAAGAAAGAAAAAGTTGACTAGTTGAAGCGATGGAGTTGTTGGAGTGCAGATTTAACGAAGAAGACTCGTCCTTGTTTTTTGACACCGGCGGCTCACGGATTATATTCGCGGTGCGAAGAACAAAGCGATAAAGTATAGCGGGGGGAGCGGCGATACGCAGCGCTGCTCTCCATTTGCCGCGACTACTCGAAACCACCCACGACGTGCGACGCTCGTTTGTCATCCGACAAATAGCCGGAGAGCCATCTTTTGCTCTTCTCTTCTTTTTCTCCTACTTATCTTGTCTGTGCCGAGCTTCCTTCGCCTAACGCGGGGCGCACTTGTTTGGTAACTGCACTGCTGCTTTCACCGCTGATTTTTCATCGCGCGCCGCGCGGCCTGCGCCCTCCGCCGGATTATTATTATCTTGCCGCGGCAGTCGAGAGTCGCGAGCCGCGAGCCGACAGTCGACAGTCGACACTCGTCGATGAGAGAAGAAGGCCTGGATGTATAATTGTATGTACTTGCGCAGAAGTATATATAGCGACCTTTTCACGGAACGGAACGGAACGGAACTGCACTGCACTTGTTGGAAAGCTTCTCGCTTATTGCTTTCGGCAAGCCGAACATTAATTTGAAGTTGAGGCGAGCGCAGGGAGAAGAAAAAGGAAGTTACCGACTATTTCATGAATTTCACAGCGACTGAGCGATCGAGCGGTATATAGACGCAGACACTGAGTATATGCGGCCGTAGCGTCGACAACGGGCTTGAGATGAATAAATAAGAGGCGTCTAAAGGCAGCGAGTCGGAGACGCGAGACGCGAGACGCGAGCTTATTACGCAGCGTCACGCGATGATGTATCCGCGCGCAGGTTCAGATTGTCTCCCCGAGATGGGACCAGCAAGCGTGAAATATGCACTACCCCTGCTTGCTTGCTTGCTTGCTTCCTAGCGTCCTTCCAACAGAGCCGCTGCAGAGGGGCAAGAAAAGACTGACGGAGCTAATGCGCTGCTGCTCCTCACTTATCTACGTATACGCAGCTATCGAATCGACAGACACATTTCTTTTTTGCCCAACTTCAAACTACCTATCTAGCACATCCTTGTATACAATCTGCAACTCTCTGCAATACAATGCTAGCAAAATACTGCGCTCATTTGCTCATTTGCTCACAGCACTGACACTAGCTCAAAGGGCAATTTTTTTTATTTACTCAACAATACATCATGCGCGATACCGCTACCAGCCATGACCTATAACCTTTTAAAAGACCGCTTCATCCCATCAAACGGGCAAATTGCTTCTTCTTCTTCTTCTTCTTCTTCTTCTTCTGGTTTTCATTAGCTTTTTTCTTTTTCTTCGAGCGAACATTAATTTTTCATCAGAGCATCGCCAATAATCTAATATTTTATATTACATTTTTCTAATTATAAAGTTAAACTACTCAGACAGAAAGTAAACTCACAGGTCACTTTTTTAATGTTCCTTAATTCGCGTTTCTTATCACTTTAGGATTTACAAAACAGTCTAGAACCAAACAAATTTTTGCAACTTCACGAAAAAGTCAATTATTTTTGAAACACTAAGTTCTTGTTAAATAATATGTAGGCGAATCAAAAGACCTACGACTATTTTGCATGCCGTCAAATAACGAGCCACTTTCTTGCCGCATATATCATAATATATAATATAATAATAAAAATCATGTAAAGAATATAATACATTATATTCTTTGCGTTATTCCTAAACACATTTAGTATTCTTAAAAATGAAACTTTAAGGCAATACAATTTTAAGGTTTTCAAAGCAATAATAAACAAATATTTGTATACATTTTATTAAAAAAATCCAAAGATTATTTATTTTTGTGTTTATTATATGAACACATCATAAATTATATTAGCTAATCTAATGCGGAATATAATCTATTTGCGTGTAATTATTTTCGAACTGCACAAGAAATACTACTATAATTTCATAATTTTCAACTCACAACTCAGTTATAGTTTAATATTTTTAACGGGTCAAGTGCCCAGATTAAAATCTACTATTACAATTAAAAGAGATATAGTAACTCGCATATTGAATTTCAATCTGCTGAGCTCATGTTTGTATCTAGTAAATATCCCATTCATCGATATAGTTGCTCATTGTCATAACAAAAAGTTTTTAAATTAGCTTTTGAGCAACTTTTTGATTTTGCAAAATAACAGTTTTGAAATAATGTTGATAATTTCTCAAATACCAATAATTCTGAATCTAAGAATCCGATTTTAATGTTTTGCGTACTA
Source organism: Philotrypesis tridentata (assembly GCA_018906965.1). Taxonomy (NCBI): domain Eukaryota; kingdom Metazoa; phylum Arthropoda; class Insecta; order Hymenoptera; family Pteromalidae; genus Philotrypesis; species Philotrypesis tridentata. Next base: position 522,622 of record JACCIB010000072.1, on the reverse strand, counting down.
TAGATTGTGCGGATCATAAGTGAGAAACATTTGAGACTTCGAGAACTATGGAATGTGTAAAATAACCGTGATATGTATTTATCGCTTTTGGTATTTCATAATATGCATATGTACATGTGAAAGTGTATGGTTTTAAAAATCACAAATAATTTTTGATTCAGGAGAACGGAATTTTTCCATTTATTTTTTTCGTTTTGAACTTACTTATCTGAGCAAATTTCGCGGAATTCTCCATGTCCACAAGTGTATTAATAAACATTTAAAATGTTTGGGGGTTTAGAGCGAATTAGTGTTTCATTGAAAATTACCATTGCTAGTTTAATAATGTGAGTAATGAAAAAAATGTTGGTTTGTTTTTTTTTTAATTTGTTTACTAAGAACACACATACATACACTACTGTTTGAAAGATGTCGTTTTCTAGTTGTGGGTATTGTTTTGTAATTTTATATTTTCTGAATTTTTGGAGGGCGTAATTATTGTCGAGTCAGTTCGTAAAGGAGAAGTGGAAAAGTGTGTGTGTGTGTGTATGGTGTAGTAACGCGCGCGCAAGAAGAGTGCAGTAGAACTGCGGGAGTGAAGGAGGAAGTGGAACTTCCAAAACTCGCGCAGTAGAGCGGGACTTGATCATCGAAGCGAATCGTTAACAATCCAGCATATTTAAAGTACTTCCGTTATTCGAAATCTCCCCCACACATCAGGCAGCGCAGTCAGGATTGTCCGGCTCGTCAGTCGTCGGCGGCAGTCGGCTCGTATACACTGCACAGTATGGGAGCGGAAAAAATTGTTGAAAAAGGAAAAGAGAGCGGGAGATGAGGGAAGGAGTGCTGTATATTATATAGCTGCGTGCGAGTGCGACGAGCTGCGCGCATACTTGTAACGCAAGTTATAGAGAGTGCAGATGATGGGATGTCAGCACGTTATTGCGATGGCCTTGGCTACTCGTCCTGCAGTATATAAGTACATCGATGCGCGCGCGGCCACTCGCTCGCCCAAAGCGGGCGCGGGAAGACTTCCGCTGCTGCGCTGCCCTCTCTCTCTCTCTCTCGCATTGTCGAGGGTGGCGAGCCTTCCGTCCATTACGCATATCCGCTCTTACGAATTAGATTTATTTCCATCTACAGTGTGCTGCTACGAGGCTCAATGTATTCATTTCCTCTTTCGTCCACTCGCTTTTTTCCAATAGAAAGCATGAAAAAGCTCGGGAGCCAGCGCAGCATTATCTCGCATCTAGCCAGCAACAGCAAGTGCAGTATCTGTATACGCGGACTGTGTGCGACAAGCTCGCGCTGCGTAGCGCGCAATTAAGCGAAGGAATAACGAAGCTTGGCTGCGCTGCGAGTGCACGAGTGCACATGAAAGTATAATGCATCCTGCAGGAGGTATAAAAGTAAATGAAATTCCATTAAATATGCAGGCGGGAAATTTGAAGCTGCAATTAAAGCGCAGAGAGAGAGAGAGAGAGAGAGAGAGAGAGAGACGGGGAAAAAGAATGGCCGATCGAGAGCGAGAGCTTAGTTGCGGCTACGCGATGCTCATCGCGATAATGAGCAGCTCCCGCGCGCGAGCCTGGCACGAGCCGGGCACGAGCCGCGCAACTTTACTATTCATTCGACGATGCAATTATCGCCTCCTCGATCATAATGCGCCGCGCCGTTGGGCTTGCGCGGCCCGCAGCCGAGCATAATCGCGCGCGCGCTGGGCGATGGATGGAACGTAATGATATTACACCGAGCGCGCTCTCACATTATGTCTGCTCTGCGCGTGCAGCAGAGCTATACTCTACTGTACAGAGTGTGTACTGTACAGCTAGTATATAGAGGCTGCACGCGCGCGCTTCTCTCGCACTCTCGCGGCTGGCTCGCTCCACAGTCCCGGGGGAGGCATGCCGCAGGCTCCTCGCGGCTGACACTTGGCGCACCTCCCCCGAGACACTTGCGCCTCTACTTTCAACAATCGCGCCATTCCGCTGTAGCTCGACTGCAGTACCAACAAGTTCGTTAAGAGCTGTTTTTCGAGGAAATAATTGCGAGCTAGCCTGCCGAAAGCCAGCAGCAGGCGCAGTAATTTGCGCGGCTCGCAACTGATGTACGCGTGCAGCCGGAGGATTTATTCTGTGCTCTGCTGTGTCTAACTAGTTGGTCGCGTCGCGTCGCGTCGCGTCGCGTCGCGGAGAAAACGTAAGGCTCCTCTCGGCAAGATTAACGATACTTTGCTGCACTGTTTTAAGCCGACGAGCCTCTTTCGCTTCTCCAGAGGCTTCTTCTCTCCTCCGCCTGTCGCCGAGGCTCATTTCCTCGTTACTTCATTTTATTTCCATCTTACTTTCCCGGATTGGGTAGGAAGCTCGAAGAAGAACTCTTAGGGCCAGAATCGTAGTCGCGCAGCGGCAGCATTTTACGAGGACTACAAAAGTACTCGGACCGCAGCTTCGCACATGCAAAGGGGAGAAAAGGGAGAGCAAGAGCAGCTCGTCTAAGGGAGCACTGGCAGACAGCAGCCACCAAGACTAGAATTGATTGCTTTCATTACGTAAAGAACTCGACCCCCTTCCCCTCGCTTTTCCTTCCTTCCTTCCTTCCTTCCTTCCCTCCCTCCCTCCCTCTCGACGTCTCAATCTCTCGACTCTCGCGACTCTCGAAATTTTTGCTGTGGCCTAGGCTACTGCAATTTAGCAAACGCTCAGGCGGTCGAGCGGGCTCTTCGATCTCGGGACAGATGACAAACGCGATTAATCAGCAGGTCGACTGATCGATGCTCCGGCTCTGGACGAGCTGCACTAGCGAGAGCGCGGCCGCAAACGCCGCTCTGATCTGCATAGGTAGTGCCTTGGCACTGCCCGCCCCGTTCTCGCTTCTCTTTGTGCTGCAGTCCGCGGCTGCTGCTGCTGCTGCTGCTGCTGCTGCTGCTGCTGCTGCTGCTGCTGCTGCTGCTGCTGCTACTGGCCCCTCGCTCCACAAAGACGACGCGGCCGGATTCACGCATACGCTAAACAACCCCCCGAGAGCGCCGGGCTACCCTGCTCCCTCTCGCTGGCTGCGTTATTCCGCCGCGTGAATTATTGTACGTCCCGAGACTCGAGAGTCACGCTCTCTACGCGGCGCATACATGTGCTCCTCTCCTCTTCCCAGCCGCCTTTTAATCTCCAATTATCCTGGGATATTTATTTTCTTATTATTCAGATAGCTTCTTTGCATTCGCTCGCCCGCCGCTCCCCCCCCCCCCCTCTCCCGCGCTACTCAAACATGCTGCTTTTTATACCTCCGCTCGCCTCTACCTTCTTTCCGCTTAATTCTCTCCTTCTATATACGGCCGCGGCGGCTTATCATCCACCGCAACCCGCAAGCCGCACCCGCACCAATTCCAATTCCAGCTCCGCTTTATAAGTATATTTCGCGCATCTTCACTTTTTCACCGCACCAGTCGCAATTATAGCATCTCTACAGCCATCACTCGCTAGCTCATTCTCATCTTTACCAAATATTTCTCTTCTAATTCAGTCCCTCACATTCAGCGGCTATACATAACGTGTTATTTCAAGAGCATTTATTCCATCTATGCAAGTATCATACAATTTTCAATCTAGCATATACGTGCAAATCCACGCAATTGTGGAAACATCTCAATGGAACAATTGCAAAATTTTTTCTTCACTACACGCCAGCTACCAGACCTCTTTTTTCTCCTTCCTTAGCTGTCATTCTCTGCAAAGAGAAAAGCCTCCCGTACGTTGTCAATAATTAACAAAAAAATATCTTAAAATTCATCAAGGAATATGCTCTCCAATTTTTTCAGATTCAGAAAAGTCAAAAGATCGAAATGTCGAAAAACATCCTTGATAAATTTTAAAATTCTATAATTTTAAAAAAAAATCTATAAATTCATTTTTTCCTCCCGCGGAAACGTGAGTTTCTTCCCTTTCTGAATGACCTATAAGGAAGGAGAAAGAACAGGTACGGTAGATGTGTCTTCAACAAAAATTTTTTCAATTTTTCCGGTCGAAAATAAAGCGTATAACGGTGCAGTGCACACGGAGAAAAATGGTCTCGTAGATTCTACCATTTTTTATCGTGAATATTACTACACAGTGCAGTAATCTGATCACAGACTTGTAGTCTGTATAAAATTTACTCTCACTGAAATAGAACTGAATTAAAAATAGTATATTACACGCAGCTAGGGGCGAAAGTTGACTTTTTCGCCGTAGGCGCTCGAGATGGACCCGAGGGCTCAAATAATCATCCGAGTCTGAAAAAGTCATTCGCTCCTTGTTGTGCACTGTGCTTTTTATAATTAGTGCATAATCGAAGGGCTCTTTTACCCAACAATCAAAGCTCTTGGACATCGGCTATTACGAAGCATATTTGAAAATTTCCCGCTCCGACACCGTTATGAAAAAGAATTCTGCCTGTTGTTCCCTAGCTGTGTTATTTCTTATGTGTAGGCTGTAGGTGTCAAATTCTTAGGAAGATCGGTAATTGGAAGGTAACTTTGTAGATGAATTTTTCGCAGTTGCAGTACTTCGTAGTCGAAGTAGTCGAAGGGTCCTGTACCAAGATTAGAATCTAATATATTAACAGATAACGCTTGTATTGCAAAGATGCATTATAGATCGCAAATTGTCGCAATTTTCACATGTAACGTCATGGCGCTGGCAATTGAAGTCTTACCTAACGAAACGGCCTAACCGGAGCGAAATCCTGTCCCTTGCGAGTTTGTGTGTTTGATTTATCGATAGGCCACCTAGTAGCAGCACCTCGACTCACAAAGAAATAGGGACTCTAACGTTCGCGCAAATGAATATCAGAATGGTATATATGTACATTGTCCATGTATACACGTGTATACAATATGTATGCATACGCATACTATATTTTGCAAGCGTCGAGCATATACACGGCCGTCTTTGTTTACACTCACTGAGACCTTTGTGCGACACCGCGAAACACGAGATTACGCAATGGTAAGCGGCAGCATGCGGCCCTTGTGGCATACCACGCCGCTTCAACGCGCATGCGCGTCAACCGCGGTTTCGCGGGTTCCTTCGGAAACCATTGGATTTTTTTGTCAAAAATTACTATACTCTGTCACAGTAAAAATTGATAGACTCTTAAATTTTACACCGTACGCGTAATTTTTGATAGAAAATATTAGAATTCAGCTTTTAAAGCAGTGTAACAAAAATTCTTATTACTGTACTGGAATTACTGTACTTTTAAGTAAAATTTCCTATACTTTTAGTAATATTTGCGGGACTATTGTTCTCCGTGTAGTGTTGACTGGTCGACAGTCGAAACTCAAGTGAGGCTTCTCTATGTACTTGCGTTCTCTCTGTTACGGTGCTGTGACGATTGCTATGCAGTGTAATATAAAATTTTCTTCCCTCCTCGCAGTGTGTGTGTGTGTGTGTGCAGCGCATGCTCTGCTTAGTCCACAAATCATGTGTCTTCTATTTTTTCGCTTCTTCGAATCACTCTTTCATAAAGTAACCTTTGACAAACCGTCGCATTTACAAATTGTTGTACGGGATCGAAGAATTGCAGTAGTTTTCTGTGAAATCGAGTCGGGAAAACCTTCAACTCGTGTACTGTACGTACAATTAATACCATTATATAAGTGACAGAGCAGTGTAATTGTATATTGAGTCTATAATGTACTAGTGACGATTGCATCCCTATCAAAAATAAGCGAAAAACGTAGAACTATGCGCAGTACGCAGTTCTTTTTTCACTATTTATACGTAAGACAGGCTTCTCGCAGCGCAGGTATATTTTTCTATAGAATATCTGTGAAGCGAGTTGAGCTTTGAATAGCTGAACAAGTTATAAATGTATAACAAGTGTCGAGTAGAGAAAAATTCTAGCTTGAGTAACAAATTGCAGATGAATTTGACTGTATAACAGAAAGTAATTTGGCGCAGTAGAGTAGAGGAAATTAGCTTGGAGCTTTCGTGCTGCAGCCGCATATAAGTAATTTATCCGCGTATGTATACGCGCAGTTGATATAGGTGTGCAGGCTGGCATCGCGGCATGCAGCATGCTAGACGTACGATAATCAACTCGATTACGCATACGCGAGGAGAAAAAATTGCCGACGCAATCTTGTTGTGACGTATCACCCGTCAACGCGGCTTGAGCCGCTCATTCGTTTACCGAGATGATATGCCAAAGCGTAAGCTCTCTAGAGAGCTGCAGCGACCGATTGGAAGCTGCGGCAAAAGCGCGCGTGCTAGGGCTTGCTGCCCTGTAGGCTTTAGGGCGTACGTATACGTTTTTTCTGGTGCACTGCAATACAAGACGATCACAATGACAAATCGTGCGTCGACTGCTGTCCTGCACTAGACAGTAGCCCTTACAATGCGGCAGCTAGTCTGGGGAATAAGTTTAGATTTTGTTCTCATAGCTGGTAAGTGAGTAGTGAGCCGGCGGCGCACTGGCGAAGAAGGCTGGCTAGCTGATTGGCGGATTGCGTAAGATTCGAGTTGTGTGCGCATGTATCTAATATCACGGGTGGCTGGCGGGGTGGACTGCAGGCTGGAGCAGAGCAGTCGTCTTGTGCGAGTGCACTCGAATGTAAGCCGGCCCTTGTGAGATTCGCTAGCCAAGAGCGGTCCCACCGCTGCTGACCGCACCTTCCGCTCGGCAGCTCCTTTCGACTTTCGCAGCAGCAGCTTGCCTGGCAGTCTCGTTCTGCGACTCGCTCCACTTGTCGAAGACGGAGTGCAGCAGCGGAGCCGGGGACGCTGCGGGCCTGGAATTAGTCGTCGCGGCGCAGCCGAGCCGGAGCATCGCAGCGCTTCTTTGTCCGCGTCCCGGCGCAAACTTGTTGATGTAGAGCGAGAGAGGGGGAGGAACTTTCGATTTCGCGACGAGGCCGCGGCAAATCGGGCTTGACCGGGCCCCCGCCTGATTTTCAGCTCGCGCCGCGAGCTTTGACTGCGACGGCGGCGGCGGTGGCGGCGGCGGCACGGAGGGCTAGCTGAGTAACGAGGTTAGCCGGAGAGCCGGCGGCGGGCGCTCGGGGGTCGCCGTAGCAACCCCTGGCCGGCGCTCGCGCCGCCTCCCCCGGCCAATGGGAAGCCCCGGCGGCGCGCGAGGGATGCTGCAGCCGGGCCGGCGGGGCGGAGCCGAGGCCGCGGCCGAGGCTGCCGAATTCTGAGGCGCAGCCGACTCGGCACTCGCAGCATCCCGCGCCACCGGCGGAAGCTGGCGAATCGAGAGGGAGCAGAGCGAGCGCCGAGAGTCACGAGTCACGTGCGGACTGCCAGCCAGCAGCCGAAAGCTCGTCCGTTCGCCTTCGCGTGTGCGTGTGCCCAGCCGAGCGGGACGATTAGTATCAGCGAGTGCGCGAGTGCATGTTGCTTTCGTTCTCGGGCCGCCGCTGTTTACATTGAGCGCGCCGCTGGAGCGACGGCCGGCGCGCGATAAAAGTGCTGCCGCGGCCGCCGCCGGGATGCGCTCCGCTGGAGGCGAGCACCGCGGCGAGCGCCGCCGCCGGCCAGCGCCGGCCGAGGCCCCCCGGGCAAGGCCCTAGAGCGGAAAGCCACGAGACGCGGACCGCCCGAGTCCGCAGGAAAGAAGCCCGGAGCGCCGCCGAGCGCGACCAGCGGAAGCGGCCGGCCGGCCGGCCCGCAGCCAGCCAGCCAGCCAGCCAGCCAGCCATCCCGCCAGCCAGCCCGACGCACCGAGAAAAATCACCTGCCCAGCTATGGACCTCAGCACGGCCTACCGCTACAATCAAAACATGATGGAATACTACACCTGTAAGCATATCAGCCCCGAATATGCCCCCGCGCGCGCATTGTCTCTGCTCCTGCCGTTATACTTTCGTCGACTGCAACTCATGTCTTTTCCCCCCGCAAGCCAGCTTCCTTTCCCTCCTCAAAATTATGCTACTCTCTGCCCCACGCAAATCCGCGGGGACTCGAGCTGCATCCTTTCTTTTCATTCCCATGACCTCGCGGGTCAATCGACAACAGCTTTCAATAACTTTCGGCTGAAGGACAATTTTAGTTAGTCAGAATTTCATACATTTTGGGCTTATTAGAGGGGCGCGAGAGTGGCAGTGCCAGTGCCAGTGACAACGAGAGTGACAGAACGAGAGTGGAAAAAGGAGATCCATCGCTACGTAGCTGCGTGCCAAACTGCTGCCGCCGAGTACAATAACCCGCCGCGCGTAAGAGAAAATCCAATGCTGACGCGCGATCAAGCAGAATTCTGCAGTCGTAATAATTTAATGAGGAATCGCATTTATCGCCGCGCTCAGCTGCGAAAATTGATAGCTGACTATTAAAATTAAAGTTTTACTGCAGCTCCAGCCTCATCTCTCCTGCTGCTTTCCCTTGTACTCGCTTTACAAACTACGTAGATATCAGACTCGACGACTTATTAAATAATACGAATTTATTTTTTCATCCCGGACGTAAAAACGTGCTTAATAATTACTGCTTTGTCCTTTCGGTCACGCGCTGATAAGCAGCAATTCTTCGTCTCCTCCTCCTCCTCCTCCTCCTCCTCCTCCTCCTCCTCCTTCTCCTTCTCCTCCTCCCGCAGTACCTCTCGAGCCGCCTGCAAAGGCAATCGTCGTTAAAAATGCTCGTAGGAGATTCGTGTGCAAACTGCAAAATGCGCGCGCGCGTTTTCTCTGGCCGCGGTCGATGCGCGCGGGGGCTTTTGGCGAAATTCTTTTGGCGCGCGCGGCATTGAAATGTTGTCGGCTGCGAGGCGAATTTGAATAAGCTGCGCGTTTGACTATAATTAACGTCGAGTTGATAAACGAGCATTAATAATTGATAAAACTAGGCGCGAGAATAGAGGAAAACCGATGAGAATTCGGTCTACCGGAAGCTGCGATACACAGTTGGATGAGCAGCTGGGTCATCTTATTCGCGTCGCTGTTTTTACTGTTGCTCGGGGCCGCGCTCGGCGCAGCTCTACTCGAAACAAGATCATCGAGCGAGAGAAAAGAGTGTCTCCTGTTTTTTACTTGTCAGTGCTACCGCCACCGGCAGCGGCCATCGGCTCTTTTCGTCGCACTGTCTCTCGTGGATCGAGGCGCGCGTTCGCCAGCGGGCGAGAGGGAGAGAGAAAAAATGAAAGACCGCCGAGCGGTTCGCCAGGAGACAAAAGCTTTCCCACACTTTCTTGCGCGAGGCGCGAGGCGCGCTAATGCACTGCATCAGCTCGGGCTCGTTTTAATTTATTTTTCATGGAGGCGGCGGCGGCGGCGGCGGCGGCGGCAAAAAGCGAGAAGCTGAATCGCAGCGCTTAAGCTTGAGCGGCGCGGCGCACGTCTCATGGTCAACGCCGAGCTTTCGCTGCCGAGCTCGCGCAGTACTCTAATCGGGCCGATAAAGTATTGCGTATCCAATATGCATATTGCATACCGTATAATGTAGATCGATGCGTGCGCAATGTGCTGCGCGCAAAAGAGTGCAGGTAGCGCGGCCCGCGGCGGGGCGAGGGAAATATTGCGCGCGCGCAGCGCGGGGAGAAGAGCGCGGAAAAACGCGACGATACGTTGGCGTTCGCTGCTAAATTACTGCTATCCTGTTGTCGTAAAACAAGACAATGCCCCGGCGCACTGTTGCAGTGCGCTGGCTCGTCCGCGGTCAGCCCGCGCCTTGCATCAAACTTTTTTCATGCAGATTGCCTCGCGATTTATGGCCAGTGGCAAAGAGTGCAGCAGTGAGAGATGAGGGAGAGAGAAGATGGTGAGTCAATGGAAGCGCGCGAGGCGGCAATATTTGGGAGCTGATTATTTATGTGCGCGCGGCGAGGGTAAGGATGACGACCGAGTCGGCCGACAGGAGGGTGAAATCTGGCTTATATACATTATTGCTGGCTGCGGCGCCGGGTAATTCGATTGAGCTGTCGATGCTGCGAGCGCTGGCTATCGTCATTTTTCGCCACGCTTCTCTGCCAGCTGGGGGCTGCAGGGGGGTAGCTCTTCTAGCTGGCGAGGAAAAAGAGCAGCCGACTGAGAGAGAAGACATATGTCGTCATTGCGCCGCCGGCAGCTCTCCAGTCGCTCCAGCTCGCTACAACATTAACAGAGTTGAGGACGCAGCGAGCTCGATTATAACGGGAACTGCCTTCGCCCCCCGCCGCGCTTCGCTCAATCTCGATTCTCATTCTCATCCTCATCCTCTCGCTCCTGCAGCAGCAGCTGATGATGTTGCGCTTTTGCTGGCCCGACGCCGCTATGCCGCCTTTCTATTGAGATTTCGGATCGGCAGCTTGCACCTTACTCGCGCAGATCCATTATTGCAAACGTTTTATTTACCAGGATTTTCACGATGATTCGCAGGTCACGGGGGAGTAAACCAGCTCGGCGGCGTCTTCGTCAACGGGAGACCGCTGCCGGACGTCGTGAGGCAGAGGATCGTCGAGCTCGCGCACAGCGGCGTCCGACCCTGCGACATCTCCCGGCAACTCAGGGTATCCCACGGCTGTGTGTCCAAGATATTGTCGAGGTGAGTGCACTAAATACTCCAATATTTTCAACTGATATCGGCATATAAGCGACTAGCGACTAGCGACTAGCGACTAGCGACTAGCGACTACCCACTACCCACTATACCGAGTCCGGAAGGAAGGAAGGAAGGTCTTGGCTGGCGGAGCTCACGCGATGCGCTTTCCATGTTTTTTTCGCCCGCCGCTCCCGCCGCCGGCTCCCCTCGCCGTCCCGAGCACGTGCTCCTGTCAATTCTCAGCATTATTCTATTCAATACGCTAGTCTTTGTGCTCTTATTATATTTATGCATCGCGCTCCCTTCGTTCCTCGTGCTTCCTTCCGCCGCTACTGGCCTAGCCGCGGCCAACTCGAGCCACTCGGAGTTTCGATTTTTTCAAATTTTACCACGCCAAGCGAGCCAGTAGCTGTGCAGTAAGTTGGAAAACCTAGTGCATCTACACTCTACAGGCTTAAGTATCGCTACTGTCGAAGATGAGCTGGCGTTGCAGGGAGAACGTCGGAAGCGAGGATGAAAGGGAACCGCATGGGACACGTATATACGTATAGGTAGAAGGCGTTGAGCGGCGATAAGAAGCTGAGCCGAGAGACAGTGTAAGCTCGTATAGGCGCAAGCGCATGCGAGTAGCAGAGGGCCCATGAAGCGTGAATCTCGTTCGCGTTCGCGTGCCGTTAACGCGTGCAGCAGTTTACGCAGTCACGCGCCGTTTGTATGCGCGAGCGCGAGCGCGAGCGCGAGCGAAGACGTTTTCCGAGAAACGGCGCAGGCGCTCCGAAATAGATGCGCGTGCGTGCTGCACGAGTCTGTAAAATTAGCCGCAAACTTTTTTATATGCGCTACGCCGCTACTGCGCTGGCTCGTGCCGAGGCAGAGGATACGCGCGCGCGGAAAACCTTTGTCAGTCTTCCTTCTCTTTGCGCCTCGCTGCCTTCGCTGCCTTCGCGCGCTGCCTTCTTTGCCTTTTCTCCGCCTCTTCCCTTCTCGGCGCAGCTCTCCTACGCGTGCTTATTTCTTTTATTCCGCCTTCGCTCTTACCTATTATAATACTGCAGTCCAGTACGCCAGCTACTCATTACCAAAGACTCGCGCCGCGCTAATCTCATTTCCTCGTAAACAAAGCGCAGAGATGAGTTGTGCGCATGATCGACGGCTCCCGGCTATCGAAGCCCATTTCTAAAATCCAGCTCCCTCCTATAATGCTCCTATAATGCCTGCATTTCACGCTGAAAAGAGCGGGGTCGAAAAAGTCGAGGGAGCGAAATCTCATCAGCCGGCGCGACATGTGCGCGAATGACATTTTACGCAACATATAATCGTCGTTATGAGCGCGGTTCCAGGCTGAGCCGGGGCATTATTATATCGCGCGCTCGTCGATCGCCGCGTGCCCGCGCACGCAACAGCTAAAACAGCTGTTTTTCCTGCACTCTTCGTCAAAGAGCCTCTTTTTTCCGACCGGAAAGCATTTTTTGTGCCGCTCACTGCAGGATTGAAGGAGAGAGAGAGAGAGAGAGAACTGATTTTGTTTAACCGCGCGCGCCCATTGTAATAGATAGCGCGCCGAATGACTTTTTCTCTGTCGCGTTTAGAGCGTCGTTTTTGTGATATCTTCGAAAATTGAGGAAGATCCAGCAATAGGAAATTTCTGTGCCGTCACTCCCTCGTTCGGCGGCGGCATCCTTTGATGAACGCGCCTGCTGCCGCGCTAACATCCTGATGCCACAAAAGAACTTTAGCAGGATGTAACCTTTTCCTACAGCGCGAGCTTCTGCTTTTTGACTCGCGCGGCGCAGTAGCAGTTGCAATAAATATTCGAAAAAACAATCCCACTTGTCGCGTAATTAAGTAGTCGATCGAGCCGACCCTGCATCCGAAGGGTTCTTTGCGCAGGTAAAAATGCGGCCGTCTCTCGAACAAAAAGGAAAAAAAGGCAGCGATCAGACGCGCAGACGCGCAGACGCGCAGACGCGCAGACGCGCAGTCAGAGCGAGATGACAAGCGAAGCATTATTCTAGCTCTGCGATGTAATTGAATTTAAGCTGCACGAGTCAAGATATTATTTAAGCAATTAGACACAAAGGCCTCTTTCAGACACTTCTCAAGATAGAATCGCGGCGGCGCATTGGGGGGTCCAGTACGCTGTACAGCGCATTATAGCAGCGGCTCTACACCCAAATATAATGAATTATAGCGGCGGCGGCGGCGGCGGCGGCAGCGACGCAGCTAGAAAGAATGGATTCAAGTTCTATAGGTTTGCTTGAAATTTGCAGGTATTACGAGACTGGTAGTTTCAAGGCCGGAGTCATAGGAGGCTCGAAGCCGAAAGTGGCGACGCCGCCAGTAGTCGATGCAATCGCCAACTACAAAAGGGACAATCCGACGATGTTTGCCTGGGAGATCCGCGATAGATTGCTCGCCGAGGGCATCTGCTCTCAGGACAACGTGCCATCCGTCTCGTCTATCAACCGGTAAGTGTCAAAGCCAGTTGTGCAGTAGCTAGAATAATCAACGTTACTGCGCGCGCGCGTTATTGGCCTTGTTGAAAATGTTTTTCATGCTCTGCGGCAGCCGTTTCCGAGCACGTGCAACAGTACAGCGCAGCTACTGGCCGCCGCCGCCGCCGCCGCCGACGCTCGCGGTTATTGCCGCGGCGAAGGTCAATGAAACTGACCATAAAAGAAACTCGCTCAATCTCCCGGCAATTTCCCCGATGCGGAATTATTCAAAATTAGTGTTTATGAGCGTGACGCCACTCGCAGCTGGGATAATAATTACAATTTCAAAAGTTAAATCTACAGTTAGGCTCTACTAACAGCCTCTCTCGCAGCCTCTGGCCGCTGCGGCATTGGAGCAGTAGCTGCGCGAGGCAGTGGGAGAATTTTGACAGTAGATGGATCGGCGCGGGCAGTTGTCTAAGGATCGCCGGCGCGCGCGAGCGATTAGCGCCGAGCGACTCATTTGCGTGAGTTTCCATTAGCGCGCTCGGCGCTGGCGACCGCCGCGAGATCGAGTTAGTGGATTTGCGCTCGCGAGCGCGGCTACAGGAAATTCGATCCCCATTAAGAGCGATCCCGTTATCTCGTCGCGCTCCGCGGCTGCAGCTCGACTGCTCGAGAAGCGCTGCAGGAGCAGCGAGCAGCTCTCTCTCTCTCTCTCTCTCTCTCGCGCGCGCGCGCGCGGACATGTGTTATTGCGATAGCTCAGGCGTATAGAGCGCAGGCCGGAAGGGGGGCTCATCGCCGGCCACGATCTTCCCGATAAGCAGCTCTACTCGCGGCGGCGGTTCACTATAGCTAAGTACTGGCTGATTAAATCTGGCAACATATGTGCCGTCGCTGGCCCACCGGGGAAACGCGCGCAAACCCACACGGAATCTCGTCCCCTTAGTTATTTCGAAAGCAGCAGCAGCAGCAGCAGCAGCAGCAGCAGCAGCGTCGCCGGATAATCCCGCGGGAGCCGATTGCGCCTAGTGCGCGCACGCCTTTTCTACACGTGTATGGAGCGAGCTGCGAGACCCGAGACGTAAAAACACTTGAATTAATCGCTCAGGCTGTATTCCCCGAGGAAGCCTCGCCTCGCCTACTCGGCTCCGATCGCGGGCTAAGAGCTCGCGCGAATTCATCAGCGCGACATGGCCGAATTCGTCGGCCAGCGGCGGGCCAATATGCTTGCCGAGCCTGCTGTCTGTCTCCGGGGAGCGCTTCTGGACAAATGCTCTCGTCGACGACGAAACCTCGCGCGGTAGCCTGCTTGTCATAATTATTGGCGTTACTGCTGCAGCAGCGCGCGGGCGCGATCCGATTGAGATTTCGGTCCGACGGCCGACGGCCGACGGAAGCGCAGGCGGTGACGGCTGAATGAAAAGACGAAATGAGCTAGCCGCGGCGGGGGCACTATGGTCGGCAGGAAAAGATGGCGGAAGAGAAGAGAAGAGAAGAGAAGAGAACGAGACGAGAACGAGAAGAGAACGAGAAGAGAAGAGTAGGAGTTGGGAGTCAAGAGAGTAGGAGTAGCTGAGTAGCTGCGCCGAGGAGAGAAGGAGGGAGGGAGTGAGCTGGGAGCTGCCAGCGGACGGAGAGGCTAGCCGCGACTAGGGATTTCGGGAGGAAATATTGATAGGCTCGGCTTTGGCTGCGGAGTCACGCTCGAGTAGGCGGTACTCGCTATATCTCGTCGCCGCGGCTCCCTCTAGCCATCTTTGCAGGCTCGATCTGCAGCTCTCTGCGCTCGTCGGCCCCACTTTGCTCCTTCGCTCCTTTTCCGCGATCGCTCTAGCCCCGACTAGCCCTGCGGCGGCCAAAGGGCCAGATCGATAAGTCGCGCGAGCAACTGGAAAAAGCCACGCGCGCACCTCCGCTACTGCAGCGAGCCTCGTCCTAAAGAGCCGTGCCTGCAAATTTCTCCCAATCTGTCACCCCGCTACATTTCCTCGAATCTCCGGATCATTCGCGCGGCTCTCCTGCGCTGCACTTGTGCAGCAGCGCGCACAGTCTATCTTATTCCCCGTCTCTCTCGTTCCCATTACTTCCATATCATTTCGCACCCCAAAACGCACTCCTCGCTCCAAAAGCCATATGGCCTCGCGCAATTGCTACTCGCGCGGCCAACTCCAAACTCAGCGCCCCGGCTCCCCAGCTCCCCAAACCTAGTCGCTATCTAGCGCATCATCTTTCGCTTATTCAATCATATCGCATCGTCAAGATGTTTCCGCCCACTTCTTCCATTCGCAGCACACCCACTCAAATATCAATTTTACCATTCCGCGCATCCACAGCTATGCACTCAGCTACCACCGCTCCACCAACTCGCCGCTTCACCAGCCAGCTACTGCATTATCATACGCGCAATTACGCATCGATACCTCACAAAAATCTCTACGTATTTTTAGGGCTTTGAAAAACAGTGTCTAAACTCTTCGTACTATTCCACCCAAAACCTCTCTCTCTCTCTCTCTCTCTCTCTCTCTCTCTCTCTCTCACTCGAAATAGGACCTTTGGGACAAGATCCTGAAACATCGTCTCATGTTTTCACTTGCAACAAATCACTTTTTTTCCAATTGAGCCTTCTCCGTGACTGGCCGACCCAAACTACCTAATTATGCTAACTTATCTGCGTTCATGCGCGCATTATATTTATCTATAAAGTTCTGCGTCCTCATCTTTTATTATACTCATTTATTATCTGCACATCAATTATCAACGAAGAAGTAGCATTTCCCCAAAATTTTAGCTAAGACTCTTCTTCAAGATACATATATAGGTATTTAATAAATTATTTCAACTCATTCGAAATTCATAAAAAATATACAGGATAATTAGTGACTTATTTTTTTAAATTTTTATTATTTACATTAATTCACAAACGCGAGGCATCTAACAATGTTCTTTGAATACACTGTAAAAGCTGTCGGTAAGTAAATAAAAATTATAGTATGATAGTATATTATATGACTGCGCAGCCGTCATGTATAAACAATTCGAATCGTTTAATAAAGTCGAATCAAAAGAATAAAACTGCTTCAATTTAATTATAATGGCATTTTGATTCGTTTATTTGAATTCGCGATTCTATACTTTCTCTGGCAAAGTATTTCATTTTGCGTTACGTACAACTGATCATCAATAATCGAACGTCAGATAAAGCTATTTAAAAGATCTATATTCTTGTTTACTATGCAAATTTCAAGAGAAACAAGTCTTTTTATAATACACGGTGAGAGCATCAAGAGCTAGGGAGAAACAGATAGATGGATAGATGGATAACTTTTATTTGCTGTATGACAAAAATTTAAATTTGATTTCAATTATAATAATAATTTCAAGTTCATCATCAAGATTAGAGATAAAATATAAAATAATATAAAATATAATAATAGTAGAAATACTCCTTCAGACTAGAGTATTGCCCATCACCGCAGTTACAATCTATCATGTTTCGCGTACACTGCAGTCGAAAATTGTCTGCATCGCTGTTATGCCCAAGTAGCTTGGTCGAGTCATAATTTTATAAATAAAATAAAAAGAACTATTATACAAAAGTATATATCACCCCCCTCTTAAACGCGTGTAACAAGTGACGTATCGAAGCAGGAAGAGAGTTCCAGAATCTGGCACTTGCTGGCACCCTGTACCTGGAAAGCTCTGTTCCCGTACTCGGTATTTACCACAGGAATACGATATTCCGGAGGGATTCCTCGATAAGATGAACGCGGCTGGTAGACGTTGAACATTTCTTTGAAATATTCTGGCTCGCCCAGTCTAGTGGCCTTGTAAATTAAAATTGCCGCGAAGTAAAGCCGACGCGTGTCAAATCTGAGCCAGCCAAGTCGTCTCCTGTAGGGAGAGAGCGAGAGCGAGAGAGAGAGAGAGAGAGAGAGAGAGAGATAAGCCTTTATTTGCCATGTGGCTATAAACAAAAATACATAAATAAAATGATATAATTACAAAACTTATATAATAAAATATAAATAAATATAAGGCATAAGTATTAAAAATATCACGTTGTATAATACACATTTAGTTACAATTTATCAGTCTGTTGTAACAGTATTGCACTTTTTTTCAAGGTCTCATCTGAGAGAGAGAGAGAGAGAGAGACGTATATGTATGTATATATATATTGATTGCCTGCACACAGAGATGTGTAAAAGTACAATAATATACAGCAGGCAGTGAACATGTACAATTGTACGTATAACACAGACTTCAAACAAGCCTAGAGAGTAACTTAAAAAAATCCAAAGAATGGGCCAATGTCTAATGTCTTTGATATGTTTAAACGTCAGTGGTAGAAGTTGGGTATAATAAGAAAAATGGCCGGTGAAGGTAGGCAAATTAGTATAGGTTGTAACAAGTAAAATAGGCCCGAACGAGCGTTTGGTTAGGGGTTGAAAAATCTGGCAAAGTCGCTGATGTGTAATATATGATGGATAACGTTTATGCAGGGAGGTTAATTTGTTAGGGAAAGAGTCGAAAATGGCGGGTGCAGGCAGAGGAGAGCCTAGCTGATGAGAATTAAGGATGATAGTTTGGGCTACTAATGCGGGGGAGTGAATTTGGAGGCTCGAAGAGGATGTTGTCCTTAACTCCTCCCATCAGTCTTGTTCTCGGTAGAGAGAACAGAGGGAGCATATAGAGCGGGTATATGCCGCCATATTTGCGGAGAATGTGTGGGCTGCTTCTGTCTCTGTCTCTCTGTTTGAGGCGAAAGCTTTAACGAGGAGCGGAGAGGAGCGGAGCGGAGCAGAGCAGAGCAGAGCAGAGCAGAGCAGAGCAGCTAGTCTCGCGAGAGGCGGGGAGAGAGTATCAGCGGGGGTGGTCGGAGCATCGCCGGCGGCGCGTATCCATAACCGTCCTTTGTCTGGTTAATGCAATTATTACGGCGTTTCATCATACCCTCGGCTCGCTGGAAATTAGCCTCAAATGAAGTTACAATTACGATGCTCGCTCTCAGTCGAGCGGCGGGCGTCGCTGCTGGCTGGCTGCGCGCCGCTCTCGGGCTCTCGGGCTTTCGGGCTTTCGGGCTGAGCTCCCCACGGGGAGAGCGAGCGCTGGTGGCAAGCCCGAGCCGCAAAATCCGTTGCCCCGTTGCCGTGGAAACGTCAGAGGACAGACGGAACCGCGATGAAGCCGGATGGCTGGCGCTCTGGCGCGCTCGCACATAATGCTCCTTTGTTCCTCTCTCTCCGCTCGACGCTCTCCGCTCTCCGCTCTTCCCCGCAGCGCTGTATAAGGAGCACGAGTTAAGAGCAGCAATCCGCTCCGAGTTTTCGCGGAAGCCGAGCACCTGACTTTCCGCCACACTTCCGTCGAGCTTTCCTTGGCGCCGCGGCTTTCCTGCAGCGCGCCCAAGCTTGCGATCGCGCAAGGCTACAGCTAGAGATGCTCCGCGGCTAAGAGTGAAGCCAGCAGGAGGAGAAGTGGGGCCGCATCGGCCAGGTGTCCGTTGTCACATTGCGCGCAGGCATAAAGAATTGTAGATACAGCAGCAGCATCAGCACTTGTCCCCTCTGGCGCGCGCGCGCGCGCGCAGCTGGCGCGTTTGACAATAGCTGAGCGCGCGCGAGCTAGATAATAATGTACTCGTCCCTCTCTCGCGCGGCAGCTCTTGGTCACAGTAGAGCGCGCGGCTAGAGCGGCGCGACTATAGGAGGATGTGCGCGCCCGGAGCGGGAGAAAGAAGCGGGAGAGAGCGCGGAGGCGCCGCGGGAGCTCTGCTATAGGCCGTGCGCCGTTCACGTGTGCAGCGCGCACGGGAGGAGGAAAAAACGACGACGCCCGCGTGCGCTCTCGCTGCAGCAGCTCGTTCAGCGCTCGCAGCGTCCAGCCCGCGGTCTGCGTCTGACGCTGACCCCCCCCCCCCCCCCCCGCTCCTACCACCTACCATCTACCACATGCGCACATGCACATCTACGCACACAGCTCACCTTTGCTCCGCCGCGCTTCGCTGGCTACCGCGCTCTGGCTGTCCCTGCGTACGCGCGCACGCCGCCTAAGTATACTGCACACATCAAGCTTGGCTCTCTTTCCTTTCCTCCCCCCAACGACGCACGCACGCTCGCCCGCGCGCTTCCTTCCTTAGCCGCCGCCTGCCTGCCTGCCTGCCTACCTTTTTCTTCCTTTCTCCTTTTTCTTACTTCACCAGCGGAAGATCATTTTAACGATCAAGAGGACGTCGACGCTCTTTTTTCTCTCCTCGCCTTTTTTCCAACCGTCAACGCTTTACCTTCGCGACCGTCGCTCCTTTTTTCCTCTCTTCGATTTATGCTCGCGCGACTTTCTACTCGCGGACGCGCGCACCTCGTCGCACTCTTATTCTCCATTTATTCTCGGAAAAACAGCTTCAGCCGCACTTTTTTCGCAGCTCCTTCGTCCAAAAGTCGCGAGTTAATAACGCATCGGCGGCTCATACTCTAAAACACAATTGTAGGAAGAGTATTTTCTGTACAGGCGGAATTCCGCAACCGCCGCCGCCGCCGCCGCCGCCGGCAACTACTTATCGAGGCTTGTGTAACTAGCGGCTTTTATAACATGCTCCACATAACGAATCCCCAATTAAACACGAAAAATAGCATCTTACTTTTATATAAATACTTATTAAGGCGAAATTGCATTACGCACGCGATCTTTCAGACTATACTGCTTCTATACCTTTTCAGAACGTTATCCGAATTTTACTCTTTTGCACTCTAACTCCATGTTGAGAGACATCAAAATACCTGATTTATAACTGTAGGCGCATGTATACAAGGGCTTTTGCAACAAATTTTGACAATTCAAAAATATGCCCCTTTTTAATAGACAAATAATATTTGCACTAGACTGCACAGCTGAACAATAGATGGAATATTTTAATTATGTAGGTATACTTGTATATATGCACTAGAGAAACAACTAGTCCGGATCTGAAGAGGAATTGTAATAATCCATCTTTATATAAATTTTCTGAAAACTCGATATTATTATTTAAGTTCTATATGTTTGACGTAAATAGTACATGAAAAAGTATATAATACATAAACATATTTAAACTGCATATTTTCTTTAAATGAAACAATTATATTCTGTGTAGAAGCTAAATGACTGTTAAGAGATTTTTGATTTCTGAAATATATTGAATATATATGTGTAAGTCGAGGAAACATCGGAAACAACTCTACTCTACTGGACCTATTTTTTCTCGTTCCTTATAGGTCATTCTGAAAGAGAAGAAACTCGCGTGCATGGCCGATCGAAAAGACGAGGAATATAATAAAATTGACAAAAGAAGAATTCGTAGATTTTTTTCTCCAAAACTATGGCTTTTTATAAAAATGTCATTAGAACGAAAATGCAGTTTTTAAATTCCTGGATTAAATGCTCTGAAATTTTTTCAGATTGCGATGTAATTTTTCATTTTTCGAAAACACAAAAAAACGAAAATTTCGAGAAACGCCCTTGCAGACCTTTTGGTTATCTTGTGGAATTTTGACAAAAGTCCCTAGTTTTCGAGAAAAAAATCTATAAATTCTTCGTTTGTTAATTATATATTTCAAACTGACCTGTGAGGAACGAGAAAAAACCAAGGTTTGATAGGTGCAGTGCGTCTAATTGAACAAAAATGTTTGCAATTTTTGAGGTTTTTCCGTCGATACTCGGTGGATTTACTGCACTGCACTTACATATACGCATTATACATTGAATAATTGCAGCGAACGAATGAGTATTTGGAGTAGGCAGCTGTTTGGATAGTGCGGCTATAGGCTGTGCTACTGCGTGCAGTTTAAATGAAAGTAGCGTAAAGTGAAGCAGGAAAAGTATGGAAAATGCGCGCGTGTGTGAAAATATGAGGGACGGAAAGTAGCAGCTGAGCAGCGCACGTAATAAAGTAGTTTGCGCAGGAGAAGTAGGTGCGGCGGGCCAGTATAGTATAGGGCTATAGAGTGCGGTGGTGGGTATGGGTTGTCGAGGTATAGCTGCGCTGAGAGGTGAGCTGCTGCAGAGACGGCGCGCGCGTTAAAGGAAGTAGGAAGAGAAGGTAAGCGAGCGAAGGGAGCGAGCGCGTGTGTGGGGTATTATCCAAAAGATGGGTGTCGGCGCATCAGAATGCAGCAGCGGCAGCAGCTTTGGCGCGAGCGCATTGTCTAGAGCGGCCGAGTCCGCAGACAATGGGCTCGCAGTGGCGGCGGCACTGTGTCGGCGCTGGACTACGCGGCGGAACCGTCGCATCGTCCGAGACGGCTACTTGCACTCGCGGTGCGGTGCGCAGCAGCAGCAGCAGCAGCAGTCTCTGCTACTCGAGGCGCTCGCGAGGCGTACGTGCGAACGAGGCAAGAAAAAAGACGCTAACTCGCGACTGAATCCCTGCGCGCAAAGACAAGGGCTCGATTGAGCGGCGCTGCAGCAGCTGCGCGCAGGGACATCCGCATTTCTCCGCGACTCGCGGGCCGCCGCGGGCTGCACGCGCTGCGCGCTTCGATTATAATCTGCGAGTAAGCATTTATTATTGTAGTTGCGCTTTGCCGCGGCTCCTTATGATTATTGAGCAGTGACCTCCCGCAGCAATGCCGCGCCGCCTGCAAGAGCAAAAAGGGTAAGAGCCGCCGCTCGAGAAAATGAGACGAAATAAAAGTGCAGCGCGAGCGCTACATTCTATGCTAATTCATTGAGGGCTCGTGCGCAAGTTTAAGCTAAAGAGAAGCTCGAAATCGCCCGGGTCGTCGTCGGCGTCGATTCCGTTCCGGCTGCAGCTCTCGCAGGATATCTAGCCAGCAGTAGCCGAGGACTGAGGATGAAACGCGATAAAGTTAGCGTAGAGGTAATTTCAGTATAAAGTTTTATTCGCAATAATTTAGAGGTGAGCCGCCAGCGCGGGGGCTCCTGCCGAACTCGCGGCTCGTACATTTCCTCGGATACTTGGCATAAAGTCGCAAGCATATAAAAGTAATGCCGACATTAAAGTTTGCGGTTCCAGAGCGAGCTCCGCCGAGCTTCGAGCTTGCAATTTCGTCCCTAGCACACTTTTTCTCTCCCGCGCACACAGCGAGCGGGTGCAGATCCCCCCCTTTACTGCGTCCGACGCGCGGCAGCATATGCAAATGCGCTTTTCGCAAAAACAGCGACTTCAATTAAAATTCAATCAGCCGCCGCGTTTTCCTTTTTCGCCAAAGCCTCGTCGTCGCTGCAACAAAGTAGGCAAAAGTGCGGCTTGGCGCGCGAAAGCGCTCGCATAACGAGCAAACTACTCTTCTCTCTCTCTCTCTCTCTCTCTCTCTCTCTCTGTGTGTGCGTAGTTTAGTTCAGGAGTGGCCGTTGGGGAACGATCGAGCATCAGCGCCGGCGCCAAGGGAGGCATAGCTCCTTCCTACGTGGCGCCTCGCCTCGCTGCTTCCATAATTCTGCAGACCCGAGAGCTCCGCCGGCTTTACTACAATCTAGTCCTCGACACTCCCCCAGCTGCACATCCGCCACCTCTCCTCCACTCTCTACGAAATGTATGCAAACGCGCCACTATTTCTGCGCGCGCGAGCATTCAAAAATGGCATTTTTCAACAGAGCAACGCTCGCTTCAACATTTCTGCTGCTTTCGACATTTTCTCCAACGCATTGCACAATTTCGCTGAAATCGTTACGAGTCTATGTGTGCCTAGCTGCAATTTCGGTCTAATAAGCGGAAAAGATGACGCTTTCTGTCCAACTTTTAACATTTCTCTTTTGTCCCGGTTCTCAATTTCCTGCTCTTTCTACTGGAACGCCAAATTTCAATGCGGCGGCGGCGGCGGCGGCGGCGGCTTAAGACACTCATCTTTTGAAATACGCTCACTCATAATATCCAATGCAAAGGCTTGACGCACTTGTTTCCATACAAGTTGCTTAATTCATAGCGCCCAGCGATAGCTTCAGAACCAGCTTGCTTTCAATCTACTCACTCTCTTCAACTTAGTTCGTTTACTTTTTATTATACATTGACCGATATAAGCCCGCCGCCTGTATAAATACGTTGAAATTTACAGTTTATCAATTGTAACAAATAAGTTATTATAGAATAATAACGTATTATGCAATTTTGATTCTCTGGTCTATAAGCTAAATATTCTACATCTGTCTGATTCACGTGCTGCTACACATGTATATTAAATCACTAAGTCTCATGCATGTTTTTCTGCGCAGCTATTTTTTTACTAAACTAAAGTCTTTTACTAAAATATTGAGATGCGTAATGTCGTATTTCCGCACATATATATACCCATCCGAATAACATTTTCATTCGTAACCCGCCAACTTCACAACACGGAGAAAAATAGCAGTAATTTTTACAACTTTGCACAGACTTCCCAAATACTAATGTTTACAATATACAATACATCAGCCACTCTTTTAGTCGATAATTTTTATTTTTATTTCTTTATTTATTTTTTTTCTGTCAATAATTCGTGTAACCATTCGGAAATTTTACTATTTTATGTAGTAATATTTATTTTGATTTAAATTATAGTTTAAACATTTATTTCTTTTTAATTTTTTATGTTTATCTCTGCTGTATATACCCCGTGGAACATTGTTGCAGTTTCATAATTATGATTTATTAAATGAAATTGAAACATAGAAATAAAATTTTTTTTACTTCGGCGGGATTCGAACCAGGTTACTCTAGGACTGCGAACGTAAAATTGTCGATCTAATACATGTATTGCATTGCATGTATTAATAATGGTCCTGAATTACGTAGTTAAAATTACTATAATTTAATCTTGCAGTATATGGAAGAATTTGAAATGAAAATAACCATTCGATAATTTTATATTTTCGATAGCATTATAGTGCTTTGGCGTAGTTTTAGTAAATATCAACATAAGTAGCCTGCCAGTTATTAGCGAAGGACTATTGGTAATACTTGTCAGCTGTTGGGATTGGAAGAAGTACTGCTATTTAAGTATATTGTATATAGCGTGATGCGCATTACACATGGAGCGCGGAATGGTGCTCGCAGTGGGCGTTGGTTGGTTTCTAGTACGTTTGATTTCCGCTCCTGAAAACATAAACCACACCCAGCTGAGATATGATTGAAGAAGGTGCGCCAAAATGAGAATATCATCAAAGAATATCAAAGAGCAAAGAGCAAAGAGCAATTGAAAGAGAAGCCGCACGATCCCTGCCATTCTGCAAAGTGTCGCACCGAATTGAGTAGCTGGAGAATGCAAGCCCGCTGCGAATAGAAGAAGTAAGCGAGTAAAGGAGGCGATCGAGGATAGGGAGAAGGCCGCGGCGATCGCCGATGGAACTGCAACGAGAAGAATAGAGAGGGAGAGAATCTTCTTATTTTCTCCTACTTGCGCGCGCTTGCTCAATGCTCACTCTTTATCAGAGCAGAGTCGATTTTAAGAGAACAATATGAATTGTCTGCCAGTAGAAAAAGGGCTAAAAATCGCACATTGTCGACTATTTGAAACGAAATGCGACGCTCTGTATATATATTATAGAGCGAGCGTGCGCCGCGGCGGCAGGTGAAAACAATGCAGCTTTCTTTTGCGGCCGAGCCGGAATAGACGAAGCTGCATGCAGCCGATGTAGATGTGCGCGCATCTGATGTATATACATCGTCGAGGCGGCGGCAGATTCGTCGCGCGCTCTTTCCGCTCTTCTGCAGCGGCAGCAGCATGCCCGACACGATCTTGGCCGTGTTTTTCTCGCCAACGTACGCCAGCTCGACCCATGGCTATCGAGCTATAAAACGAGCATAGCGCGTCGCTCCCATAACGGAGTTATATATTATATAGATGCGAGAGATGTGCAGGCGGCAGTGTGCGGCAGGTGCAGCTGCGCTTTTTGCATCGATCGATAGTGCGCGCATAGCGGTGTGTAGCGCGAGCGACTATGGTTATTGCTATGCTCGGCTAAATTATCCCGTTCTTGCGGGCGCTTTTTCCCCGCCAAGTTCGGCGCGGCCCCGCGGAAGATGCGGCGCTCCTCTCCGCACGCACTCGTGCAGTACGCGCAGATATAGTATAATAATCGACAAATGAGCGACAAATCCGGGACAGTGTGTGCAGGATCGGCGTGGAGCGATCGGCCGCAGGAGATAACCCGCCGGGGTATGGCGCGGCGCGAGTGCAGAAGCAGACATTAGCTGTGGGCTAATGTGCGGCTCTGCGGCTCGCTCCAGGAGCTACCCTCGGCCCCTACTCGTGCGCGCGAGCTGCTTGATAAGGATCAGCGCTAATTGTCGGCAATTGCCGAAGGTGGCGAACGAGCGAGCGAGCGAGTGGGCGAACGAAAGTAGGTGTACGCGGGGGCGGACAAGTCGCAACAGGTGTCATCTGATTGATCGCCGTTGAGCCCGGCTCGGTGCGGCTCTCCGCACCAACAGCACCGCGCGCCCGCACTACTTATTACAGCAGAGAACCGGAAACAAGCGTGCGCCGCCGCTTAACGTTCGCCCATTTGTAAAGCTCATCCACTCTGCCGCGCTCTGCACTCGCATAACGATCGATAACAGCCCCCCTGCGTTCTCCGTGCAATATTCAAAAATCGCAACCAGGCCCTACTCCTCCTCGCCTCATCCAGCTTTCATTCCACCTCATCGCTTTCATTCCACTTCCTGCACAGATGCAACAGTTCGCTTACACCTCAGCAACGCAGCTACAACACTGCTGCAGCTACTTCGCTCCATCATTCACTTCGTTCCATCAGCTACTAAGTAGCTCCTTCTTCCCCGCTTAGCCCTCATTCAAATTGCATAATCAACTAATTTCTCGACAATTCTACTCTTACAAAACCATAATTATTGCCAAAATAATTCTTCAATTTTCGCACGACCCTATTTCAAAAGTATCGAATTTCACATTTTTCGCCCCCCCCCCCCCATTCCACTCGCAATAACCTAATAAACAAAGAACCTTATTGCTGAAACATTTTCAATTGTAGCCTTTAAAGCAAATGTCCAACCATCGCACCAAGTATAGTTCGTTTAATGCGGCGGCGCGAGTAGACCGCGAATCAATGCGTACACAGAATTTATGACAATCTAGATTTGTATTATTTGCAAAATATTCATAAAATACCACGGCAGTCGTATTTAACAAAAACTCTGCGTATAATTGTTATAGATAATGCTCGTTTACGAAAAATCTAGCCTACTGCCAATGCAATTTGCAAAAATAACGTAGGTATATATTCGTATATTCTATATAAATATATATAAAAAAATTTAATCATCTTTTCGAGTTATTATATATAAAATTAACTGAAATATCTATTAAAATAAACAAAACCATCTCCAGCACAGAGGCCGTCTGAAAATGTTAACATAGTTACAATTAAAATAAAATTGCAAACACTCAAATTCAAATGTGAAAAACTTTCAATCATCGTATTCGCGCATCTATAGATATCAGAGTAAAAGTGATCGTTGTTCAATTTGAATATTTTTAATTAATTTGCAGCAAAAAAGTTAATAATTTTGATTTACTTGATAATATATAAGTTACGACTAAATCGACTCAATAGCTGTTTTGTTGCGAGAAGCAGAAAATAATAAATAGTGAATTTGTTGAAAATGTAGTAGGTGGTCCTATTTTTAGGAGCCTCTCGCGCTGGTGGGATCACGATCCCAGACTTTTTCGCAGACTTACGTTACAATGTTTGGGGAAAATTATCCAGGCTTAAAAGTGCCCTTTTGCCAAGAAAAACTTCTCCGCAGGCAGGATTTGAAGTTATAGGAACCACCGTTTGCTCAGTGGACTCACTCTCTGGCCACTGAGCCATTATTTTGTTCTTGTAATTACAATTGATGTTTAGGTTAAACAATGGCTCAGTGGCTTATAGTCGGTTCAGATCTCGCCCGAGGAAATTCCCTTAAACTCTTTTCACTCTTCTACAGACTTTTTAACGAATAAATATTGAGTCTGCGAAAAAGCCTGGGATCGTGCCAGCAGCGAGACTTTGGCTAGACTTGCTTTTCTAGCCGCGGGGAGGCCTGTTAAAAATTGCGCTAAACAATGTAGGTTAATAATATAAAAGAGTTGGGATTATATTCCGGCGAATATATAGGAAGGCAAACGTAAGAGAAGGGAAATATTGCTTATAGCCGAGCGTTGTAAAAATAGGTGAAATTCGATTCGTGGGAAAAGTTGAGCAATTCTGTTTGTTTTTGTGTGTTGGAGCTGTAGGAGGAGTGAGAAGTGAGAAGGAGGATTCGTATGAGTGGGCGCGCGCGTGCGCAGTAAGCGAAGCGCAATAAGAGAAAAGCAGCCCATCCAGGACTACGGATGAGGAACCTTGGATTTTTGCCTTGAACGTCCACGAGTATTGGCTAAATGTCCGCCGTTATGAAAGTAGGCGGCGTGTCCCACTTCTTTCCGCTGGACGGGCATTCACGGGTTTTTGCGAGATTGAGACGTTGCTTGAATTTTTCATCGGACTACGAGTGAGACTGACTCGGTGATTCGTACCTGTTGCAGAATCGTGAGGAACAAGGCAGCGGAGAAGGCAAAGCACGCGCACCAGCAGCAGCAGCAGCAGCAGCAGCAGCAGCAGCAGGCGCAGCAGCCACAGCAGCAGCAGCCGCAACAGCAGCAGCAGCAGCAGCAGCAGCAGCAGCAGCAGCAGCAACAGCAGCAGGGGACGGGGGGTGGCTCGGTGTCGGTAATAGCACACGCGCCGGCCACGGCCACGGGCCACCCAGCCGCGACCGCACCGAACGCGTACAGCATAAGTGGAATCCTCGGCATCCCGGCGCACCACCAGGACCCCAACGGCAACAGTATCAAGAGGAAGCGCACGGACGACGGTCAGTTATACTCTCTTTCTCACTTGTACTCCGCGAATAAACGACGAAATCCGTATTTTTCATTCACTTTTTCCTGCCCAAAACTTGTCACACTGTTTTTTTCTGGCCATCTTTCTGATCTAATTTATATGCAGAAATTATTACGCATTTTTAGCCAAATATTCTGGATTTTTTCGAATGCAAGGCTAAACATAGGGGCTCAAAGTACACTAAAAGAGCTGCCATTTGAATTTTACCTCAGACTGATCCCTCGTAACTTTTTCATTTAATGGCTCTATTTTAACTCTTAATAGCTGCTCAAATTAAAGCTCTTTTCTCCTATTTTTTTAACACATATATGCTTTCAAGAAATGATCCACTTGAGAGGCATATATAGAGCTCATTGCATAAAAAAAATTTCAATTTAGATCGATTAGAAAAAAAGGTAGAGAAAAAGAGCTTTAATTTGACTATATTAAATGTTAAAATCGACGAGTCACTGAATCAAAAGTTGAGGCAAAATTCGTTTATTTCAAAAGTATCATTGCATCCGATCTAGACCAATTTGGATTTATAGGCCCATTTAGCCTTGCATTCGAAAAAATCCGGAATATTTTGCTAAAAGATCATGCGCGTAATAATATATCTCCATAAAATCACAAAGATGACCAAAAAAGACAGTGTCACAAGATCGATTTCGTGGGTACACTACTTTTTTCTTGTTCTGCACGTCCTGTGAAACAGAGAAAACCATATCCGGTTGATGTAGCCCGAGATTTTCTTTTCGCAACTTTTGGGGGCAAAAGAGTAAATGAAAAATACGAACTTCGTCGCATATGTGTATACGTGTAAATCCAGCCTACTTCGCTGAAACAACTCATACGAGCAAGTCAGAAAATTTTTTATTCAAGGCACTGCATCCGCATGCCAGACCTGATTTTTCTCCTTCCTTCCTTGTCATCCTCAAAGAGAAAAGACTCCCGTACATTGCCAATCGTATATTATATATGTATATGTATATATATATATATATATATATAACGTGAAATAATGAACAAGAAAAGAATTTGTAGATTTTTTCCTCGAAACTATGGACACTTTTGTAAAAACTTCATTGGAATAACAAATATTCTTAATAGTCTTAAAGTACATGAAAGAACGCTCTGAAATTTTTTTGGATGTTTTGGATTTGCGAAAAATAAAAAATTGAAGGCAAAGACACGTTTGTTCTAACGAAATTATTTTTTATAAAAGTGTCCATAGATTTGGAGAAAAAAATGTGTATGAAAATAATTCTCTTATTTTTGTTATAATTACTTCTCGCTTTTTCGAGTCGCGTAATTTGCTCCGGAAAAAAGAGGCCTGGCAGGTGTGTGCAGCCTTGAAGAAAGCTGTGTTTCGCAACTTTTCCGTCCGTGTTGTTTCCGAAATTTCCTGGACATACTCGTCTATATAAGTGCGCGCAAGGCGCAACACTTGTGCTTTGTGCATATATAGCTGGCAGAAGCGAGAGATCGGCTGCAGCTCGGCCCGCAGCGCAGTCGCCTCTCTTCTTCGCTGCTTCTGCTTCTGCTTCCTCAACTCCTTCTCGTTTTCTTGTACATTCTAGCGGGCCACTCCTCCCTCCCTCCCTCGGCCGCGATGCTTATCGGCTCTCACACCTTTGCGCTCTGTAGACTAGGCACGCGTCTTTATTTATAGCGCGACGGCGTCTTATTTATCCGCAGCCCATACACCTATATAGCTGGATGTATTTGTCTCTTTGCAGTTCTTTCTTCTTTTTCAGTCTTTCCCCAGCTATTCCAAGCCCGCTCGTCGCCAAACTTGATAAACTTGACAAACGAACCTCTCGATTATGCATTATACTATAAGAATATACTACAATTAGTGTGCAGCCCAATTACTGCGTCGACTCGAGAAAACTTTTCCAACTGCTGCGATGCTCGTAGAACTTTGTCAAAACAATTGTCACTCTAGTCGTATGCATATTTCGCTGCACTCGTCGCGGCACTACATCGTAAAGCTTCAAATCAAAAATATGATAAACGTGGCCTTTCAGAATTGCGCTGGTCATCCTCGGGAGCGACTCTATCGGGTACAGCTACGTTGCTCTTCTCTTTTTCTCCGAGCTCTCCAGCATGCGCGCCTATAGACCGCATACACATGCACAAATACCGTTAGGCAGTATACAGCACATAATATATACAAACATAGATGTGCACACGCGCGTCCGGATAAGCTATTATATGGAATATACGAATACGATAGTCACTGTAGGCGCCGATCGAGCCCCTCTCCCTCCCCTCCTACTGACTAAAAAAACGCCATCTGTAATCAAAAACTCACATGAGTTTATCAAATAATACCGGCCTCCATAAAGACCACAATCAACAATGGCAACATCTCGCGCGCAAGTATATTATAACAGATATTTTTTAATCGGAACATCCAGGAGTATCTTTTCCAGTATATATGGGAATTCAACAATTTTAGCTCAGAAAAGTTACAAATTAGAATAACTTTAGAATATAAGTAATAATTTTATATTTTTCGAAGGTGAATATAAAAAGCCATGTCTCGCACATTCCCTTTAAATCCAAATTTTTTTCTGCACTCAAATTCATTGCTATTGCACACTTCAAAGTTGTTTTCTATAAAACTTATTTCTTTTATATTTAATCGGCTTGCAATAATTTTGAAAAATGTCTATTTCTATATAGCTAAAAAGATTATTGATAGATCCGCACCTTGATGCTTGTCTAAGACGAATTTCATTGGCTTGCATCATCTGGTTGAATAACGTGTGTGCGTTGCGGATGAGACTGTATCAAACAATAGAATGTCAAAATTCAACCAACAATACTCGCTGTTGTTGGTTTTGCGATCAAGACTCTTAAAAGTTGTTAAAAGAAATTCTTCTTTTCACCACTGTTGCAATGGCTGGACAATTTAAAAGCTCAAAAAATGGAAGCAGCTGAGATGAAACAATTAGTATTTAACAAAGGAAAAGCGAAAAATTTTTTATAAAAAAATGAAGATTGTTTCAAAAGGCTGCATCGTACAATTATAGGCGTTTACGCATACGTAGTACATAAAAAGGTTTTGGATTCTTTGGGAAATTCGATGGATTATTACTTATTGGTCTCGCAGCGGTTGATTTACAGTTTTTGTTCGCGGCGCGAGAAAAAAAATGTGATTTACACAATGCGATCGATCGATGCAACGAGCTGTCAAAGTCGTCGGTATGCGATTTCACTTCACCTTCCCCAATACGTCTGTTTCTCAATAGGTACGGCAAAGCGATAAAGCAATGTACTCGCGCGGGCTGTTGCGCAATTATTAGAAAATACATAAACTCGCGCGGCGGCACACAATGTTGCAATAACAATTAAAATATACGATTTTGTACGCGTGATTTGGTGTAGAGCGTGGAGTGGGGGGGCTTTTGAATAGAGAATATTTGCTCGCTATAGCTGCTGGTATATATATGTAGGTATAATATATAGGGAATTCAAGGAGTGGGAAAGCGTGCAGGCCGGCGAGGACTAGGCGCAGGCGAGGGGTCGGTGGCGGATGAAAAAGCGAGAGACGAGTCGCGTACAAAGAATGGAAGTAGCTGGGCACTTAAGGGTGGTGGCTCGGTGGCGGCGAGCGAGAAGAAGTGTGGGCAAGCAGGCGCGGCGGGCTGGGCTGGGCTGGGCTCTGGGGTGGGGAATACCGAGCAGCATTGACAGATCGCAATAGCGACGGCGCTAGCTTTCCGTTCTGGAGCTTTCTCAAAAATTCGCCATGGCCGCGTGCGGAGTGTGTCGAATCTGCGGTTGGCACGTGCGCGGGGCGCGCACTTTGAAATATATGAATATAACTGATGGCCGCGGCGGAAGAAAATGCTAATGCTCTGCAGGGGCAGCTGTTGCCGAGCCGGACCGATCGCGGAGCAGAGCAGAAAAAGCGATTGAGCGATCGAGCACGTAACTGGGCGTAAAGCGAGCGCTCGCGCTTGGCCAGATATCGAGGTGTGCGATCGCGAGGATGATGGTAATTTCGATGGTGGCGGCAGCGGGATAGCATCGCGTCGTGCTGCCTGCCGGTGGTTTGCGAGCGAGAGAGCGGCGGCGGCGAAGCGGCTAGTAATTCGATATAATTCGATTATGAAGAGAGCGAGGCGCTGCGCATGCATGTATTTAGCCATGCGGTCACAAAAGTGGTGGTTGCGGCGGCGGCCGTACCGAGAGCGAGCACTCAGTAGTGTTTGCGAGACTCGCTGGTGCATGTATTAGATTATGAAGTTCACAGAGCCACGCCGCGCCGCATCGCTTGCTACGCGCTCTCGTCCCAGCTCCATCTCCTCTCCCCGGAGACGTACATCATAAGCGCGAGAGCAGAGCGCACGCTTGCCCCCAAATCCGCCCCCTCGCGCACCTGCAGCCTGCTGTACTGCTTGCTGCTGCACCTATACTCTCTTTTTACATGCCCAGCTATACCCTGCCCTGCCCTGCCTGTCCTTGCGCATACCTCCGTAATATGCCCTACCACCAGCTTCCCTCCATTATTTTCCGCATATCCCTCGGCCCTGATGCGTCTTACACGTACTATTGACATTTCCATTGAAATACGCGTGCTCGCTGCGTCTGGGAAATTCGTGCGCTCGATCGAGAAGCGAGACTCGGACGTATATAGTTGAGTGCAGATTTGCATTGCGCTGCAGAATCCGCCGCGGCTATCCCCTAAAGAAATATATAGCGATATTAGAATTTCAAAACAACACACTCTTCTTCTCCGCAGAAGATGTTACTCGCTACATTTTCGCATTCATAGCTCTTTGCTCCGCTCTTCGGAATTCCCACATTTCATGAATAGCATTACAACATTATGCAATAAATATCATGAAATAAACAGCTCATAGAAATTCGTTATTCAAAACTTGCTTGCAGCGAGCAGCGAGCAGCGAGCAGCGAGCAGGGAAGGTGAACTTTGTTCGCGATTAGAGCTGAGCGCGGCGATACGAATTTTTGCATTTACGGCGCGGATCCATGCAAATCTATGCCAAACTTTTATCTTTTCCCTTTTCCTCTCCGCTCGTGGGAAGGAATTTGAGGAATCTGCGCATTCGCGCGCGCGCCTTATATTGGACGCGGCGGAAATAAGCCGAACAATTGCAGTAAACCAGGTTTGATAAGCTGCGCGCGCAGTAGTGGCGGGCTCAAGTGCTGTTTGTATATTTTGTAATAGCGCGGTGTGTAGAGCAGATGACGGCACACTGTGTAGCTTCTATATATGCAGCAGACACTCAGGCGGACGTACAATAGCTGTCGATTAAGCGAGCCTGGGATTTAGAAATCTAGGTGACGAAGAGCCTTGTAAAGTCAATGAAAAAGGCACTTGGGAGAGAAATGGGTGTTGCAGTCGCGCACATCTGCGCGCTCGGACAGCCCCACGGGCCGGCTCCCCTTTATTCGGCTACGCGTATACATGCTATCTGTACATGGGATTCTGTATAGGAGTAGCGAGCTCGATGGCACATCTTTCTCACTCGCTCTTTTGCGGGAATAGACTCACAGTCGCACCCCTAGTGGGGTTCGTTCCATTATTACCCGTGTATTATATTGCTCAACATTGACTCAATTGCTTTGGAATAACGGGCGCTCGACGGGCGCCGCTTCGAGCCTGCAGCAGAGTCAAAGGGAGACAAACGCGGCGTCGGTAGACGCGCGCTGCCGACGAGAATAAAGAAAGAGACGAGTGGCTGCTCTTGTGGATGCATAATGCTTGTCGCTTCACTACCTCGGGCATTAATCAAATTATTCGATTCTCCAAATATAAGCGACTCGCTCGAGCGTCCCCGGCGTTTGCGAAAAAAGAGGTAAAACTACGCGCGCCTGCAGCCGCGGCGTATTGGAAATATGGCCGGCGAATAGCTGCGAGGGGACGTTGCGTAGTAGCTGCGGCAGAGTTTGTAGGATATTCGTTGGGATGCGGATTCGA
This sequence comes from Philotrypesis tridentata, assembly GCA_018906965.1. Lineage (NCBI taxonomy): Eukaryota > Metazoa > Arthropoda > Insecta > Hymenoptera > Pteromalidae > Philotrypesis > Philotrypesis tridentata. Next base: position 488,924 of record JACCIB010000072.1, on the reverse strand, counting down.
TCGTAAAGCTCGCGGCTGCTGCAGCGACTGCAGCTGGCAACTGCTACTGCTGAGCAACCGAGGTGGGACGGGAGGCCGGAGGGCGGAGGGCGGAGGGCGGAGGGTGCACGCTGCGAAACGGCTTTTATAGCGATCCGGCAACAAACCCCCAGCCGGCCCCTCGGTCGAGTGTTCGGCGGTGGCCGCCGCACCGCCCGGACAATCACAAGTTGACAGGAAGGTTTAACGAGCCCTATGCTAGCACCCCCCCCCCCCCCAGCCTGGGATGGTCATTTAATTATTCGAGATATCCAACGAACGTGTACCAGCTCATAGTAGCCGCGTCCCTCCCGCCTCCCGCCGGTCTTTCGTCCCCGAAACAGTGGCTATTTCCAAACTCGGCTGCCGCGCGACCTCTTCTCTTCTCTTCTCGGAGCCCCGCGCTATCCGCGTATCGCAATAAAGAGCCGGCTCTGGCACGTATTTAATGGGACACGCCGCCGAAATTGTTTCGCTATCTATCAGTGCCACGCATCCCGCATGCGCCTTCTTCGCCAGTTGCAGTACTCGTTGCTCCTTCGGCCAGCTATAGCTGCATGCTTCCTTCGGCCGATTCGACCATCGCTATCGCAGCTGTAGTCTCTCGCTGTGTGTATCGCTTCTCTCTTCGCGGTCGACAGATTCAATTTAGTTTCGAGCCGCATCTTGACGCCCGCCTGCGCATATGTGTATTCTCTGATGTATAATGTACAATGTATATAGTGCACACAGCTCGCGGCTGGACAGCCGCCTGCCCCGCGGTACACTCTGCACACAGAGAATAACCTTTGTCCCATTATATGCGCGCGGCTCTGCCATATTAAATTTGCAGTTATGATGGAGCGCTCGAGCGAGCATTAGCGTTATTCCCTCCAGAGCCATTGTTTTTCCCTCGGGCAAATTCATTTCGGTTGTAAATGCGCGGCTTCGATCCACCAGCAAGCACAATAGCCAGCTCGCCCCTGCCCCGCGCTGCACCCGCGTACACCTCCGCGACCCGCCATCGGCCCATTTCTTCCACTCGCCTTCCATTTCTTTTTCCTTCCCAGCTACTGCACGTATGCGCGCATTGCGCACCTGTGCGCAGTGATCGCTAACGATCTCGCTTCTCGCTCCTTCCAGACGATCATCGGGACTTGGCCGATCACTCGGACGACGATCTCAAGAGGCAGAGAAGTACTTACAACGGCGATCAGCTCTACTCTAACGTAAGTTTTCCATCGGCCGCCTCTGCACTTGCACGTTATGCAAAGTCAGTAAGCTCTCTCTCCGCGGCGATTCGCAGCTCTGGTCGAGTAAATGGAGTATCAAGGACGAGCACAAGCTCCTCAGCGAACTCGGCGGTGGTGGCGGCGGCGGCGGTGGCGGCGCTGGAGGAGGAGGGGGAGGCGGCGGCGGAGGAGGCGGCGGCGGCGGCGGCGGAACGACAACGGGCAACGGCACCACCAACAACGCCGGATACTACGAGCACGGGGGATTTCCCGGCAACGCTATCGCTACCTCCGCGGAACTCTATGACTCACTGGGTACCATCGGCAGCATGACGCAAGCGCAGACTCCTCACCTCTACACACCTCCCATCGGAGGCAGTATAGGTCGGTAGACCATAGTCGATATACAACATTATCTTTTCACTAGTCTTATTGTTGCTGTCGTTGTTGCGTCGCCAGCATTATTACGTTCCTATTCTTGAACGCTTCTCAGCTTAGCATACGCGTTCAGTCTACTTATAAGCACCTCCACTTGACACACACGTAGCAGCACACGGCACACGTTACTTTGCAAATGTCACGTCACACCATCCGTTGACCTTCGGATCTCGGGCAAATTTAGTTAGACGTAACGTTTCACGCATAATATACTCTACAGATCCCGCCAACATCAAGAGCAAACCGCTGCATGCATGCACCAAAATTATTAGCCGGCCGCGCTTCTTTCCGCAGCACTTTTTTTAATTAACAGCCAATTGGCTCGTTTTAATTTTATTGCATGATGCTATGATAATGAACGAGGCTGCAGGTTGCGGTGGAAGGTGGAAAAAATTAAAGAAAAGAAAAGAAATGAAAGAAAAAAGGAGGTGGCGGTGGCTCACTCGGTCATTGGTCCTTTCGAACGCTCCATTTCCATAACAATTGTCTCTTAACCTTAACATTCTTTCACATTCTTCTACACTCATCTCGACAGCACTGTCTATGGATAATTCTAGATTCTCGATTCTTGATTCTCGTCGCCTGGCGAGTTTCACTCCACATCACAGGGTTGGGCGTTCGGCAACGGTTATCCCCTTGTTCCATGTCTTTATTTCTCCAACGACAAAGAACAAAAAGTTGTGGAATGAAAAATTTATGCTCTCAAGCCGAGAGTCAAACTTGTATAATGTATATGTATTGATTCGAGAGCAATTTCAGAAAATTCGCTACTTCGAAAAACCGCTGCGAGAAACCGAGAGGGAGAGAGAGAGAGAGAGAGCGCGCGCGCGCGCGCGCGAATGTAAAATTGCACCAAGAGAAGCAATTCATGCAATCGAGCAAGTGCATCTCATGAAATTCATAGTTCATTGCCGATACTCAAACCTGAGACATATTGAACGGACCGTGAAAGTGCGCTCTTGAAGAATTCCTTTCAATTCTTTCCCACACTAAAAATAACTTCATCTATTTTTTTTACAATTATCTTACGCAATCGTTATAACTTTTTAACGCATAACGCGACGCAGTGTGTCGCTTTTTAACGTAATATTGATATTGAATTAGCTGAGGCCCGTCGTATCATTCCACAACAGAGCATGTTCGATGTCGAATCTACAGTAATAAGTTGCTTTTAACATATAACAATATAACTTGAGGTTTTTATAATGATTGGAACGGTTATTAAAATAATTAATAAAAAATGTGGGGGATAATTGTGTAATGGCAGGTGGTACTTTGACGCCGCTCGCACCACTGACGATGCAAGAACTAAAATTGAGCCAAACATTGGATGGGACTAACATGTCTCCTTATCATACTACCGGTGAGTTTGCCACCTCCTTATTTACGGACGCTTAATAATACATAACACTATGACGCGCAAGGTAATTTTTAATACCTCCGTACTGTTAATGTCCTTAACTCATGCATCCTACACATTTCATATTTATTTATATATCTTATTATTAATTATATAACTGCGCATTCGTTAATCTAAGTGTTTATCTATATTAATTTATATTCACATACATTTTCCACGTCACGTCTTAACTCTTAACTTGCATCAAGATAGATTCGTTTATTCTCGATGGTAGCCCGCCTCTAAGCAAACAGTTCATGTGAAATCTATATAGGAATGCTCGCGAATCATTGCAAAAGTTTAGCTACTGAATTTTCAATACGTCAACAAAACGTAGTCAAACTTTTTTCCCACATAAGTCTTGCTTTGTCTCATTAAGTTTGAAAGCGCTAGACTATTGCCATAGTTTTGATGCAAGTACTAGAAAGAGTAGAGCGATTAATATTTCAAAATCTTGGCTGCGTACATTACCAAAATTAATGAGGCAGCATTAGCCTTCGATTCGTATAAATTTGTCGATGAAAGAAAGCAAAGAGAAAGTGCAGTCAATATATACAATTTATTGTCTTTACATTTATACTCGCAGCTTACAGACATAATTTAAACTGTACTTTCAACTTTTTACCAATGCGTCCAAGCAAAGTCGAGCGTTCGGGGCGAGCCGAATAAGCCACCTCTTTTCCTTCTCCCACTTGCTGTAAAATATACTCGACACATCGTGAATGTCAGCCCCGCTGCGCTTAGCCGGTACTGCAAGTACTATCGTAATGCACTACTTTTCTAATATCTTCTTTATACATTACATCGAATTTGATCTAGACAAGTTATCGCGAGCAGAAAAAAAATGCAGTGCGGTAAAAAGTTGTCTACTATTCATGTGTATTTGAAAAAAAAGAATGAGTTATAGATGAGACATTAGTGTGTGTGTGTGTGCGTGTGTGTGTGTGTGTGTGTGTGTGTGTGTGTGTGTGTGTGTGTGTAGAGCATCTGGAAAATTGCAGATATTACACTCGAATGAAGTAATATTATCGTGTCTATTGTACGCAGGTATGGCGAGTAAAGTGAGCAAGGTACGCAGTGCGTGTAGTTGAATTAGTCCGCTTTATTCCCGCGGCACGTTTATTCATTTGGATTTCTCACCATGTTCCGCCGCGTCAGGTATTGTCTTTAATCTCCAATGCCAGTAGGGAATAGAACATCGCACAACCTCACTTCAGCAAACTGCGTCGCAAGACTGCCTTTCCTCACACGTCGCAATAACTTCTAGAGGCTTTATACTCATTATGTGCAGTATATACATCCTGAAAAATTCACACAACCACTCAGAATTGCAATTCCAAATTTCAGACATACCGCGGTTAACCGCGGCTTTTCACTAATTCAGTCGTGCCTCATTATTAATTAATTACTTAACTTAACTAAACACTGCATCATAGCTCGGCAATCAAACGTGTTTAGCCTGCAAAAACAAAGTATCGGATCTAAACGTCAGATACTTTCCTTGTCAATAAGATTTTGTTACGCATTTTTATTACTATACAATGCACATCTCTTTTGCTACGCTCGTATACGTGCAGGTATATTACCATCATCTCAATCATCATAAGTATACTTGTATTAAAGGTGCAAAAATCGCGAACTGCTTACATCGTGCGCTTTTATTTTTTACTTCATTTTAAAGCTTTGACAAAAGCAATTTTTCAAAGACAAACTTTTAACTTTCGTCACCGCGCGCTTTGTCACACGCTGAAAAAGCCATTCAATAGACTCTGAAAGAAAACAACAAAAACTTTAGTATGTTCATTAGATTATCAAAAAAAATTATGGTAAATAATAATGATATAATAATGAGGTTGCAATGCGACTACGTATGGCATACCTTTAAAGCAATTCCTATTCATTTATTTATTTTTTTTAACACGGAAAAAAGGCTTATTCAATTTTTTAAACAATTTTTTATCTCATAACTATGACAAAACTTGGTAGGACAGGAATCAAAGTGAAAAAATTGCTGAACATTGAAAATTTTGAACTTATTCCTTTTTTTAAACGTAATAAACGCGTATAGGATTATAGATAACTTTTTACCAGACTACTGCACTTTGATCTAAATAAATGTCTTTATTTCAGTTCACTCTGAGAGTTATACTCGTTGTATGTAAGAGTAAAAGTTTAATGATAATTACACCCGTCTGACCACAGCATACCTGTTTCTACTGATAGCTATTCCGAAAGCAAAATATGCGATGAATTAGTTGAAAAATCTTGGCCTTTAGAATAGTCTGAAAATGCATTGTGGCTCTTGAATCGCAAGGTTTTTTTATATTTCTTGAAGTAGGTGATTTATCGGGCGAACAGAAAAAAATGCAGGTTTTTCGAAACTGTGTTTTCAAATATCAAAATTCTTTAGAGAGAATTTGTGGTGGCCAAACTTGAAGCATATCGCTTAATGATGTAAAGTTAAATTTTTCGTATTTTTAAAATGAGTAATAAGGATAAAAAATGAAATGAATATACCGCGCGGTTTAACGGAAATGTTGCGGGCTTATTTTTGCATAATGAAGCGGCTTTTTTCCGAGAAATAAGTTTGTAACTTTGTTTGGCATTCGCGTTTTGGAGAAATATATTTTGTTGAGAAGTTGAGCTCGGTTTCTCGTATTTGGATTCTATCGGTTGGAAATGTTTGGCTTTGTTGGGAGACAGGTGTGTTGACGGCGCGGAACTATTAAATTGAAAAACACAGAGAGTAAGTTTTTGGAGGTGAATTGGGAAAGCTTGCATATTGGTTGGCTGCAGTTGTCGAAGCAGTTGTGAAGTGCGTGTTGGAACAAGTTAGTGCGAATGAAAAGTTGAAAGTCGGTATCGGTGCGAGGGATAATAGCAAAGTGGCAAAAGAGAGGGAATAAGAGAGCTGGGCATGAGCAAGAGAGTGCATTGAGTTGAATAGAAAAAAAGGTAGAGTTGGTGCGAGGTGGCAAGGAGTGGGGAGAGGTCCTCTGAATGTCTCGCAGCGTGTACTCGCGCAATGCTAGTTACAAGCAATAACATGTTAGTTTGTCGAAGTAGGAAAGCCGAAAGCTGAAAGCAGCGGCGCGCGAATGCCGCGCAAGTATACGTAAATACGCGAAGTAGGCAATAATTGCAATAGAAGCTGGCTTCATTCGAATGTTGTGTTGTGTTATGTGCATGGCTGGATACTGTAGGAGAGAGCGGCACCGTGGCAGTATCGTACGTGGGTGTGGGGGCCGGCGGGGGCGAGCAGAGCCCACCGATGTCGATGCAGAACGAGGCGAGCGCAGCCCCCGCGGCCCCCCAGACTCCTCAGGGAGGGGACCCTGGACTAACGGTACTCCAGCCGCCCGTCTCGCAGCCCCAGGTAGCCTCCGCAATTCCGCCCTACTCCACGATGTTGCCTAGCTTTGGACACTATGCCACTGGTGAGTATAGCTCAGCCCAAAAACTCTCTTCTTCCTATATACTTACCTCATTCTCGCCCGACTTGCTCCCCACTCCCGCTCGCATATCTCCAATCTCTTTCATTTCATTTACCTCCAACTCTATTCTTACATCTATCTCCAAACTTTGCACACGCACGCGTGAATATTATAATCATGCCTGCAAATAATCAAAAGCTCGCGCATATTACCTGCATTACCATTGCAGATTACAGATATTCCAACACATTTTCTGTTCTTTTGATCAACCAATCGTTTCCCACATAACTTCCTCTCACTAAGTCAATACCTCAATTACTAATCGCACACGTTTTCCACAAAGAACATAATCGCTGCATTAAATTCTTCGCCATTCTTTGCCAACAGCTGACGGCATGATACATTGTTTTTTTATTACATTTATCATATTATTACATTTATCATATTTTTAAGTATACTCGCGCAGAGCAATGGGCGACCTACAGTTTTATGTTCACCTGAGTTAAATTGAAACTTTGAATTTTCACTTTTACGCCTTATTTGGCGCTGCGGTAAAAGCGGCGGCAGTCGCAAAATTTAACTCAGGTGAACAGTGAAATATACACTTTGTACACAGCTGTGGAATCCGAACCACTGGAGCTCAGATGTATAAACGCTCATGTGAACAAAGAGGTGTCCCCAAAGTCGTCGCAAGAGCCAGGCTTGAATCAGGACCTCTGGATTTCTAGCCCGATACTCTACCGATTGAGCCATCGTCGCTGATCTTGACATGACTTATTGTTATTTTAAAATTTGACGATTAAAATTTGATATTCGACTATTTTTCAAAAACACACACACCACACACACACACACGCACACAAAGATATGCCTTGAGAATTCAGAATCATTATGACAAATAAAAAGCTTCTCTCGCTTGATCCATCACAAATATTAACCCAATATTATGACTTTGAACAAATATGATGGTTCACCTTGTCTCAATGCTAGCCAAAAATATACTTTCGAGAATTTTCTTGTAAAATCAGAAAGTGTAACAATACGATTAATGTGGGTTACTTGTTTATTTTAAAATTGAATAATATAATCATTATTGAGTTTGCTGAATGGCGAAACGATGTATATAATTATTACATAAAAATAAGACAAGTAAAAGCGTCGAATATTTTCCTGAATTTCTTGAGGCTATCTGACGGGAGTGGGGGTTGCTAAAGCGATGCTTGATCTAAGTAAAATATCAAATGAATGATTATCATACGCAGACTCTTAAAAATGTTAGGTGTCAAATAATGAGCCATGCTTCTTTACATACGTGTGCACTTTCTTGTATTGTTTCTTATATTCTGTGTACTTTTCATATCTATTATACGTGCGATAAAATATATTTGTACGTATTCATGAGTTGGAGGAATGAATGGTGAAAGTAAGATTTGAATTTGTCGTTTTAGGTGGTGGTGAGTACGCGTATAGTGCCGCATATTCCCAATATTCAAGTGCACCCTATGGAGGATATAGTTACGGGGCAGCGACTAGCGGGTTGCTCAGTAAGTAAACAGTGAGTATGAGTAACGAATAGATTAGGGTGAAAATTACAAATTATTTGCACTAATGTTTTTCAAGGATTCTTGAACCATCATTCATCAACCATCTATCTCTATCATCAAGTTATTAATCAATCGCTACTACAAACCAGATCTTTATACATCCGTCTGGTAAAATCAATTCATTATATTAGTGAACGTAATTTGTGTAAAAATTAATTCAATTATGCAGCAGGTATTCACATTTACTATTCTGCAATCGTTTATTTATCTCGTTTATTGTATGCGTTAATTACATACAAAAAATCTATATAGCTGTTTTAGGCGAGCTACTGATCGTACTAAATTTTATTCTAGTTGCAATTATTGCTCCTTATACTTATCGCTGTTGTTAATAAAGATGATAACAATGATGACGATAATGATGATGATCATGATGAAGATAACTAGATTCTAAGCAAGCACACAACGCGCGCGTAAGCACTAAGTCTGTCTCTCTTGCCTCAACAATTATTTCATTTCAAAACTTTAATGCAATATTCGTTATCTACCTTAGTTTGTTAGTTAATGATACAAATACTCGCTCGTCCTGCTAGAAATGTTTAGTCTTACTGGACAATCATGTATTGCTTTCTTCAGCCAGATTTTCCCACTGGATGATCTAATCGGCTATAAACAATGCCATCGTTTTCTACCAGGGACCTTTAAACCCAGATATTTATTATGTTTTAATTCAAAGTCATTCCTTTTATCTCTCGATGATTTGCTATTTTTTATTGCGCCAAAGCATTATTTGCAATAATACGTACATCATTATTTATTTAAAATTAAAGTAAATTCTTATTATTATATATAACCCTACAATAGAGAGTACACGCAATATAATGTTTCTATGAAAACGAATAAGTCGTAATAAAAAAATAAAAAAATTATCCAGATGCACTAGTCAAGTTTTGTCTGTGTTCGAAAACAGTAAAAAATTTGTACATTTCATGTAACTTTTAATTTATTTTTTATTTACTTATTTAATCGATTATAAATAACCTTTTTCTCATTCATCGATTAGAACTATTAGATCTTTTATGCCAATTTTGCAAAGCATTGATATTTATTATAGGAAGTGAGAGAAACTAAAAAATAGCGTATTCAAGCATACTTCTTAATTAAGAGCAAATAAGGCTCCGAATAATCGTCAATACCTTTCCTTGATTTCTTCGAATTAAGCTGCTTTTATGAAATCAAGTGATTTTGACTTTTTTTTTTAAATGCTCGTAACTTTTATATCCAAACTAATCGTTAAAAATTCTATACGATACGGCGTGAATGTCACCCTTGCCAGGGCTTGGGTGCTATTTACACGCAATGCAATAATGAGCCAGTTATGTCACTCGTATCGGTTTATATATATACAAACACACATATATTTACATGCTTTATAGTATAGCGTGAAATAAATGCATTTAACTCCCACTTAGTCGATTACTTCACGAATAATCGTGACTGCGGATTTTGTGAGGCTTGACTATAAATCTGTGTACGATATTGATTATTGATATCAGCTTTACCAAACTCGAGCATTATGCAACATGCCCTGCAATAATGGATCAGTTATAGCTAATATGTACCATAACATACTAATTCAGAGTAGAAAGTATTTCATATTTAAAATTTTAAGAAAAAAATTGTTTCTCAAAAGCCGCCTAAATCAGTGTATGAGTAAATCATACTGAATTGCAACTTGATAATCGCAAGACACCTTGATTACTAAAACTGCTAATTAAATCGGTAAATATTTAAAAAGCAAATTTATTTATAATAACGATGCAGGTATTTTGATTTGGAACTTACTGCACTATAGTATAACAAAGTAGTTCTTTATGTGGAGTGAGGTTAGAGTAGTGCCATACGAAGAATGATATAGGACACGAGTGTCGTATATACTGATAAGCGTAGCATAGGTGCGGTCTTAAGTTACACAGTGCTATACTAGTTATATATATAAAACCTCACTCCACATAAAGAACTACTTTGTTATACTATAGTGCAGTAAGTTCCAAATCAAAATACCTGCATCGTTATTATAAATAAATTTGCGTTTTAAATATTTACCGATTTAATTAGCAATTTTAGTAATCAAGATGTCTTGCCATTATCAAGTTGCAATTCAGTATGATTTACTCATACACTGATCTAGGCGGCTTTTGAGAAACAATTTTTGTCTTGAAAATTTCTTTACAAAAACGATGTACATCTATACGCATAACTATGCATATGAATAATGCATTCGGTGACAATTATTGAAATTTAACAGAGATTCGTAAAAAAAAAGGATTAAATTAAAAGATTAAAAATTAAAAAAAGATGCACAATTCTTATAGGATGAGGGGAAAAAAGCTTTGATCGATTCGTTTATCAAAGAAGTAGCCATATGTAATAATGAATTACTTGATAAGAAATGAATGAATTGACTAATTAAGAAAAAGTAGACATACGATAATAATAAGTATTATGAGAGAAAAGAATGATGAAGCACTGGATACATGCTGTAAGTACGCGTAGGTGTAGAGGATCAGGAAGGAAAGAGAGAAACTGTAAATATATAGCATCAAAGCACAGGGCTAAAAGAATTAGAAAAAGCTAAGGAGGTTTCCAACAGATTGTAACTGGAACGACCTGTTCTGTTGAAATAGATTCATCGTACTACTATTGCAATGGGGACACGCTGGCGTCTTCTCAGAACGGCGGTGGCCAGGGACAACTCCAGCAGCAGCAGCAGCAGCAGCAGCAGCAGCAACAGCAGCATCAGCAACATCAGCATCCGCATCAGCATCAGCAGCAGCAGCAGCAGCAGCAGCAGCAGCATCAGCAGCATCAGCATCAGCATCAGCAGCAGCAGCAGCATCAACAACATCAGCTACTGCAACAAAGCGGAAGCATAGAGAGCACCGCAGACGTAGCGTCACGCTCACCGTTAGCCGCAACTAGAGCGAGCAGTGGCGCCTCCGCAGCTTCGCCAACGGGCAGCGCCTGCACGAAACCCGATATCGCGCAAACGCCGACGGACCTCTACCTAGCCTGATTGCTCGGTCTTGGTCTTGGTCGCTGCAGAGCAGGAGAGAGAAGAGAGGACGATATGGATCAAGCCCACTGGATTCCAATGAACTGATCTCTAGACTCACGCGCGGTCGCCAGCCAACTCAACTCAACTCAACTCAACTCAACTCAACTCAACTCCGAGGGCTCATCACCGCGCTCCACTCGCCAAGTGCACACAAGTCTTACCTTATTACCTTAGATAGTTTAATTTATCAGCATCGGTTAGCACGACTATGTTTATTATTTTTCTCTCACCAAAAACGCCTTTTCGACTTGCTCTGCGGCCGGGGGATCCGGATCACTCGTACTTACTTTACTGCTGCAGCTCAGCTGCAGCTGCCTACGGAAGCCCGTCCACCCCTTCGTGCTCCAGCTCGCAGTCGGAATCGCGCTCTTCGTAACGTGCACGTGTATCCTCATACAAATACCCTTACACAAGCATAATCGTAATAGAAAAGTAAACTGAAGGTTTAGTAAGTCTGTCAAAGCATCAACATGACACGATGGCATCATCACGCACGTGTGTATATATCATTTACAAAATAATATAAAATGTATATATCATATACATGTACGTGTGTGTGTGTGTGTGTGTGTGTGTGTGCGTGTGTGTTTGTACGCGTGTGTGCGTGTTTGTGCGTGGGTGCGTGCGTGTGCGCGTGTGTGGGTGCGTGCGTGTGAGTATGCGTGTGAGTATGCGTGTATGCGTGCATGCGTGTATGCGCGTATGTATGTATGTGTACACTTACGCTTGTGTATGTACATGGATGCGTATGCAATATACATGTCAAGAGCATCGCTTCCGGACTCTTGGTCCATCCTGTGTCTCCGTGTTCTTAGGATAAAATAAAGCATTCGATGTATATTCGAACGATCAATCGTCAATGCCGCGAGACTTTGAGAGCATGATGAATCCGTGAAACGATTACATACATTGTGTAACTGTTAAGAATATCGCATATATATTTTTTGTAGAAAAACCAAAGACCACATAAAGCGAAAGATTCGACGAAGAAAATATAAATATATAAATAAATAAATAAATAAATAAATAAATGAATAAATAAATAACTAAACAAATAAATTAATAAATGAATGAATAAATAAGTAATTAAATAAACAGATAGATAGAGATTAGACTACATCGACAATTGTAAGGAGAAAATATATAAAACAAAGAGCAGAGAGTTTCTGCTTGCACTATTGTGCAGCGACTCCAATGTTTTCATTAACTGTACATAATTATTCGCTATTATTTAAATATTGAAATTGACGAGGTATAGACAAAGCGGCACTCACGAACAAAGTTAATCTGAAAAAAAAACAAACAAACAAACAAACAAACAAACAAACAAATACAAAGAGTACACTTGGTACATCTAGAGCCCTCATTCTCACTATGTAATTTTAAAGAGAAAGAAAGTTCAGGCAAGTTCATGCGAAACTGTAGCATTCGATTTCATGGGTCGGAAACTCAATAAGACTATAAATAATAAATTAACAAAAGTACTTAAAAAGTGCTTTGGTTACCTCAGCTATTGTGCACATCTTCCGAAACAGAGAAATTGCATGGAGAAGCATCGTGTTTGCGTGAATTCTGTCTAGTTTTTTGTTTTCATTGACGAGCAGTTTACAAATTCTTTATTGTACTTACTCAACTAGTAGATAATAAACAAAGAAGATACAGGACTAATTGACTCTGTATTTATAATATCGTTAAACGATCTCTATTTTTCACAAAAATAAATTTTAGGAAACCATTTAATAATTACTTCAGTTTTAAACGACATTTTTTTATAACAAACACCATTAAAAAGACCTATATGAAATTATGAATTAATTTGAAGAAACCTCATATTTTGCGGTGATAAAAATATTAATTCTTATAAATTTATGAGTTATTAATATATGTAGACTGCAACAATCTGCAGGATTTATATTCTGCTATTCTTTTTAGATTAATTTTGATACATGCGGTATTTTCCGTTTTGAACATCAAGTTCTTAGATAGGTAATTCAAGTTACGTTCTTCTAAAGAATCGTCTCCGTGATTTTATAAAATTTGATTATTGCATATTACATAATATATTGTTACTTTATTCTTCTATGCAATTATTACTGGGAAGACGATCATGACAATGATTTATTATTATTATTATTATTATTATTATTATTATTATTATTATATTATATTACTATTTCTTCTATTATCAATTATTATCACGAATATTATTATTATTATTATTATTATTATTTAATACCTTTGATATTTATTAAATATAACGGTCATGTATGTGTAATAAGTTTTGCCAAAGAACCCTTTTTAAGAGAGCTTTTTAGCTTGTACTTTTTTGATTAAGTTAATATATTCATACTTGTGAGATTCAAAACAAGCAATTTCTATTACAGCTAATCAAGTGTAAAAGTTACTGATATATATATATATACATACGTTATTGTAGCATTTTGACGAATCGAAAATCATAAAAAGTAAAATTGAATAAGGAAAAAGTTATGTACATTAATCTGAAATATCAGTAAAAAGGTTTGGATTTTACAACTCCATTTCATTTGTCTATGTGATATTCTTGATCTGTGCGCCACTCTTATTGAGTCTCGCTGTTGATACTTACAAATAAAGCTGTAAATCCTTTTTAAATAAATATGAGGTTTATAAGATTGAGCTATTTTTATTGAATTTTTTTTGTTCCTTTACCTATGCGTAGTGTAAAATTAATAAGTTGCTGTTTATACCCATTCGGTAATTTACATTATTAGTGTACAAAAATGTACGTAAATTCCACATACATATCAAATCCATGTAATAAGTTTGAATTTGAACAATGTATAAATTCATTCTAAGAAAATAAGTCCAAAATTTTGAGGGCAAACATCCTTCTTATCAATTATAATAAAAACTTTATGCTGTAAAATAATATGCGATGCACCTCATCTTTGAGTACAGCTATAACAAATACGTGAATGCCGGTGTCAATTAATCAATGGTCCATTATATCTGTCTGAATTAGTTTAAGCAGTAAATTGCTCGCTAAGCAACAACTGACTTTACTCCTGCCTTGCATATGACCAGTTCTCATAGAAAAATGCACTTTTCGGGGATCCAGAAATCGAAAATTTTTTTTCCGCGCTAGAGGTTTCGGACTGATCAGGCTTTCTTCTGTTAGCTGATAGATAGTCAAAAATACAGAGGAAAATGGGAAATATAGAATATGAAAATTTAACATGGGGAGGCATATGGAGGAAATAGTATATTACGATATTTTATAGCACAGACTAGCATAAATCCGCTGCCACGGATAGCCGTGGCTTAAGTGCAAATTTATGCCACCCTGTGCTATAAAAAAAGAAAATCGACTATTCGGATTTTTATTTACTTTTTTTTGTCAAGCGGGCACAACTTTTGATCAGAGCATCGAGTCTGGGCATATTTTTTTTAAATTAAAGCTCTTTTGTTGTACTTTATTGCAGTGTGATTTGAAATTTGTTTTGTGCCTCGGAAATATTCGTAGTTGTAATTATACCAGTATTTCGACGCATTAAGTTTTTGTAAAAAAAAAAAACGTAAAATGGCTCAGAACTTTTGACTCTGCACTTTTGACTATCTTTTGGCTTACAGAAGAAAGTCTCATTGGTCCGAAACTTCTAGCATTAGAAATAAAATTTCGATTTCTGGACCCCCGAAAAGTGCATTTTTCTATGAGAATTGGTCATATATACTCGTATAACGCTTCATTCACATTTCAAAGTACAAACAAACAAACACACACACACACACACACACACACACATACACATTTGTTGTACTTTATATGTAAAGCGAGCGTGTGAATTTGTGCAAGTATGCGACTATGCGCGTTGTCAATGAAATTTCGTTCCACTTTTCATGGAGTTTCATTTGAATAATGCTGAAAAAATTAAGAAATATTTATCTACACATACATGAATATACGTAATGATTATTGTTCACAAGTCACAATTCGAGTGATGCACGTAAGAAGAAAAGGAGAGCGCATGAAGCGAAGAAGAAAAAGTTAACGAATTTTTCAGCAAATGTTTACTCGAGCGATGCGGGCGATGGCTGGTGCTACTCACTTGAAATTGTTTGTCCATAAACAGTATTGCTTTGGCAGTTTTGCATCGAGGTAGCTGGCTTGGTAAGCATTGAGCACTTTTGGTTCGAATAATAAGAAATAAAAAAAGCTCCTCGGCTGCTTTCCGTTCGTGGGAAAGCCCCTTGGTTTGCCCATTTGGAATTCCCTTGAAGCGGCGGCCCCGCCCCCTCGTCAATACAAAGTACTATGCACGCAAGCTATTTGCACGTCTTAAAACAAATTGAACGTAATACTCTGACTAAAGACGGTCTACCCAGTAGCTGAGCGAGCACTCGCTAGTTACACTCTCGAAATATATTTGCTTAAAAGAATCCTCCCTCCTGCAGGCAGTACCACCCATCATTCATACTATTATTTCCTCAAATTTTAAAACAAACGCACTGAGCTTCGTTAGATGTAAATACCGGCCACCTCTTATATTCTCGAAAAATATATTTTAATATTTTCATTGCATTCATTAAGTACGGAAACTATACGTCGCTAATTCCAACGAAAACTACCACAGTTGACTATTCTTGCTACGAAGACCTAGCGGATCATAGTTCGCGGCAACATAATACTAGCACAGAGTTCGGATTCTCTCCCGCGTGTAAGACAAGCACGTTGGGACGATTCTCACGGCGAAGATTAGCTCGGTTGGGATGATCTTAGATTTTTCTTATAGAATTATTGAAATGTCAAAATAAACAATTCTCATCTTTATCGATTCATTAATAATCAATAAATTACATCTGCATATCTAAATATTGTTATCAAATTCGTGAATTGTGCTATTTTTCATGGCACGAAATGTGTCAGTCTTGCCTTGTAATTTGAACTGTACTAGTCTTCGTTGGAAGCGATTATAAAGTCTTCAGTGATTCGCTGCACTCGTGCCTTGTCTCATATTCTTCAAATTATTCAGGTTAGAAATTCATTAAAAACTTAAATCCATAGAAAATTTCGGAAACAACTCATATACGAGTAAGTCGCAAAAATTTGTATTGGACGCACGCCTATACTAGATCTACTTTTTCTTCGTTACTTAGGTCATTCTAAAAGAGAAAAAACTCGCGTACAGGGCCCAATTGTAGGGTATACTTTTTTCCGGAGCAAAAACAAGAAATAATTAACAAAAACAGAATTCATAGACTTTTTTCATTGGAACAAAAATGTCTTAAAATTTATCAAAGAATGCTCTCAAATATTTTGAGAATTTTTAAGGACATTTTTCGAAAAAATCGAAAATTCAAAAACTGTATCAGATCAATCTGAAAATATTTCAAAGCATTCTTTGATCAATTTTAAGACATTTTCGTTTTAATGAAATTTTTATAAAAGTCCATAGTTTTAGAGAAAAAAATCTATATGAATTCTTTGGTTCTTAATTATTTCTCGTTTTTTCGAGTCGTTTTTGCTTCGGAAAAAAGTTTACCCTACGATCGACCATGTACACGAGTTTTTTTCTCTTTCAGGATGACCTAAGGAACGAGAAAAAACAGGTCTCGCAGGTGTGCCTTCAAGAAAAGTTTTTGCGACTTGCTCGGGTGAGTTGTTTCCGAAATTTGGTGGATTTACACATATACATATATTTTTTAAGTATATCTCGCTGGTTGTTTTAACAAACTTTAAGATGATTCACCAATCACCCCGATCCGTCCCGAGGCGGTTGTCACTTGTTAACGAAACTACTCGAAAGGCAGCTGTTATGCAATGTTTTGCCGTATTCTAAGCGCGTAACATCAGCTACTTCCGTACTTTCCAAATAATTCAAGATAACTCAGCAACACCGATAACAGTGATACCCCGTGCGGAGAAAGCGTTTCAAAATTGTATACATCAGCAACGCCACTTCAGCATTGTGTTTTTAATTGTACGTGTATTGACTATTTGAAATACTTTTTATATTGACACAATAAAAAATAGTCCACACTTTTCTGGTGAGGGCGACAATGTTTGGTGAAAAGTCGAAGAAAGAAAAGAAGCTGTAAAATTATGTTTTTTACCTTTGCCATTGCCTCGATAAAATCGACGAATTCTCCTTTAAGCCTATCCATATGAACTTGTTATATTTTTTTCATTTTTTTATATATTTTTTCCACATTTTTCATTATATTTTTTCATTTTTTTTTGTTTTCATAATTCCATTTCCGTACAATATATTTTTATGAAATTTCTGGATAAACAATTTTTTTAGTAAATATTCGATTTGGATTACCTTGTTCAATCATTTTATTTTGATACTTACCTTAAAATTTAAAAAATTTTTAAATTCTTTTTTAATGCTACTCTTGAAATTGCTACATAATATAATTGTCCATGACTAAGTACTGGATTTGGTAAATTTATATCAACATTATTAAATGTTTGACCTTGAGATTTTTTAATTTTCATAGCAAATCCCAATCTCCTTTTTAAAATAAACATCTACAGCTATGACAGTATTGTAATTATACCAGATCCATAATGAGGTCAATTTATAAAATATTAAATTACTTTTCAAAATTTATCATGAACATTACAAAACTATGTATACGAAGCCGATCATTTAAACAGCATACAAGCATTCGCTTGTAGCAGTGCATACCCCTGTTTCAATGCAGTGTCTCAACCGTCAGCAATAAGCCATATAGCCTAATCGTAGATTGCCCACTGAGCCATTTTGCAAGTCAGCAGCAACGTCAAAAAGTAAGCGATCCCGAACATAACAGAGCAGTGGAGAAAAGTAAGGAATAACAGTAGAGAGAGAGAGAGAGAGAGAGAGAGAGAGAGAGAGAGAGAGAGAGAGAGAGAGAGCTTACAACGTCAGAGACTCTTACCTGCCGCCCAAGCGCATCAACGCAGCCGACATCTGGTCACGTTCCGTCGGATAGTACACGCAGCATCGACAACATAAGTACACACTATTACACTTACCGAAATTCTAGAGAAAGGTATACCTACTCTCTCTTTGAAAAATACTTGAACATAAGATATTTGAACATGCTCCTTCTTGTATGATCGTAGATTCATTATTATTTTCCCGTATAAAGTCTCGTTTCCTAAATCCTTTTCCCAGAGGCTGTGACCGTGCAACGGTAGGCAAAAATCTAAACAATCAGACGCAAGTATCGAATTCAAGTAATGGTTATAAAAAAGTGGAAAATCCAGTAGGAGAATTATTACGTGTACGTAAGTATTAGAACGTAATAATTTCTTCATAGCATTTTTTTGAACAAATTCTCTCTAATTTAAAAAAAGTACGATCGTAGGGTATACTTTTTTCCGGGGCAAAACGACTCAAAAAAACGAGAAATAATTAACAAAAAGAGAATTCGTAGATTTTTTTCTCGAAAACTGGACTTTTAGAAAAATGTCATTAGAACAAAAATGTGTTTGCGTTCATCAAAGAATGCTCTGAAGTTTATTTAGATTGATCCGTTACAATTTTTGATTTTTCGAAAATCCAAAAAATCGAAATTTCGAAAAACATCCTTAAAAAATCTAAAAAAATTTCAGAGCATTTTTTGATGAATGTTAAGGTATTTTTGTGTGCAATGAAATATTTTTAAAAGTCCCTAGTATTCGAGAAAAAAAATCTATGAATTCTTTTTTTGGTAATTATTTCTCATTTTTCGAGTCGTTTTTGTTCCGGAAAAAAATATACCTTAAGATTTTCCATGCACGCGAGCTTTTTCTCTTTCAGAATGACCCAGGGAACGGGAAAAAAACAGATCTGGTAGTGGTAGGTGTGCCTTCAAGAAAATTTTTTGCAACTTTTCCGTCCGAGCTGTTTCTGAAATTTCGTATGGCACCTACAATAGTATATGCGCGTAAAACACGCTAGTTCAATAATAACTTACGTTTACGTTATAATCCTTTTTATTTTGCTGAGTCATTTGAGAGATATTACCGCAGATATCTCTGACTACAGAGGTAACCTGTGGCACCTATTCAAATAACATGGCAGAGCTGCAGGGTACTGCAAGTTATGCAAATATATAGTTTGCAAAAAGAAAAATGTCCTACAAAGGAACAAGCTATTGGCCCTGGACGCAATCGATGGACTAACAACAGAGGATTCCTGCATAGAAATAGAAAAAATTGTACACCCAAGCAACATAAAATACGTTTCAAGAATTTCACAGAAACGAATCTGTTTTTACGTGATAGCACAGCGGATTTAGCGGATCAGTTAGTATACAAGTACAAACAAATAAGAATCAAGGAAAATGTACTCGATATACGCCCATTGTTTACCAAAAGCACAAGAATTTTGTTATCCGATGTACAACCGCTAATCTCAGCGGCCGTTACAGAAAATTAATTAATAACTTGAGGAGTGACTCTACGGTCTAAAACGACGCAAATTAAAACCACGTCGATTTCTACAGCGGACTTTTCTCCTCTACTGAGCTTTAGAAGGCAAGTCTATATTAATATAGATGATGTATCAAAACTGCCACCCTACGTGAAAATAACGTACGATGATATGTCCTGTTGGATATATTTCTCGACAGGCAATTTAGTATATGTTATTTGTGTCAACAACATGGTCACACGCAGAAGTACTGCCAAAACTTGATACCAG
This sequence comes from Philotrypesis tridentata, assembly GCA_018906965.1. Lineage (NCBI taxonomy): Eukaryota > Metazoa > Arthropoda > Insecta > Hymenoptera > Pteromalidae > Philotrypesis > Philotrypesis tridentata. The sequence continues at coordinate 469,105 of JACCIB010000072.1, read as the reverse complement.
ACAGCAACTCTCAAGAATTGACACAGGAAAACAACACTGAGAACAGACAGACAGGTACACAAGACAATAATAGCCAAAATTCCATTGATGTAACTAACATTGATGTAAAACCAAGCTAAACTCTATGCCCCCTCCTCCGCCTTCTTCTACGCTACCATATAGTTAAAAGGACACACTCATCTAGTGCTTCAAAATTCAGCGATAAAAAAAAGGACAATCCACTTAACATCAAAGATCGACAAACAAGAGTTGCACGAACAAAATGGAAAACCGCAGAAAAAATAATAATATTAATAACAATAGAAGAGTTTATCAGTGAAAATTGTGAAAAAATAAAAATGAACCCTAAAGCATTACTGCACTCTATTTTAGAAACTTACAGAAGGTCGGACATTCAAAAAGTTGCCGCCAAATACACGAACGATCTGTCTGGTTTAAACAATCATCTAGGAGAAGTGTACAGGTCAATAAATAATCGCCACATGAGAAGTTGCATATAACGAAAATTAAAAGAAGCGTTAAAGGAAAAGAAGATGAAAACTCTTTTAGCGATACTAATAGTAGTATAACGATAATATTAGCCAGCCAGAAGACATGATGGAGAATAACTAAAAATTGATACAAATCAAAAATCGCTGAAAATTTTATACTGGAATATAAGAATTGTGATGCCACGTAAAAATGAGTTGCAAAAAGTGCTTGAAAAAATAAATATTCTAATTTACATTGAGTCCTGGCTCAAGCCCAATAATCACTTTAAAATTGCCGGATTTAACGCATACAGAGCAGTCAAAGAAAACAAAAAGGGAGGAGGTATACGCTTTCTAATTCGAAAGGACATAATATTTGCAACTATAGCTGAACTTCCGATACAAGTTTTTGATATTAAAATAGCGGAAATAAGAATCACGAACTTCAAACCTTCGTTGGACCTACACGGAAACATATATTTCATAAATGTTCTAGTAGATTAAAATTAACCAAAACAGATTAGAATAACTTAAAAAAATTCTAATAGAAAAATATTCCGGCTTTCTTTGCTATGACTATGGTACCTTATCCCCATCTAAAAAATATGATTTCTTTATCAATACTATTACAGACGCAATAAAACAACACACGAGAAATCCCGTACCCTGGTGGGAATCCCGTACTCCGATTGTGATGTATGTTAGGAATTTTGCTAAATCTTTAAATCTGAAAAACAAATCCGAAAAGAGTTTGGAATATATTAAAAATTTTTAAAAATAGCTCAATTAAAGTTAAATGGACAACAATCCACGACGATTTTAACGAAAAAGCCATTAAATGCATAAATAAACTTGCTCCACCCTGGGTTAGTACACAAGAAGATTGTATTCCGGTTTGTCAGGGCAATTAATTCTTCCACAAGCACTTCTCCTTTACCGAATTCAACTTAGTCTTAAATTCTGAAAAAAGAGGCATCCCCAGGTCTCGATGAAATCGATTATGAAATTTTGTAACCGCTCCCTTCTAATTACAAATTACTTCTTCTCGAAATTTTTAATGTAATGTTCGATATGAGTGAATTCAGTTATTCATTTCCTAAACAAATCAGACGGTAGTGGAGCCAGATCTATATCACTGACTTCGTACCCAGCCAAAACTTTCGAAAGGATGCTAAAAAATCGTTGCAAATGGTGGGTTGAAACGAATAGCATTATTCCAAATTATCAGTCTGGATTTCGGAAGGGCAGATCATGCATAAATAATCTAATTAACGTTAGACTAGAAATTGATGAAGCTTTTGTTAATAAAAGGGATGTTATAGCTACTTTTCTAGATGTCTCAGGAGCTTACAATAATGTTCTAAACGAATTACTATTAAGTAAATTAGCTGAAATTAGTTATTCGGAAAAAGTGATCTGATTTGCAAAATTTAAAACATATGAAAGATGGGCGCATATCACCGAATTCGAATCATTTAAGGGGTTAAAATTATGAAAATATCGATTTTTTTATTGACTTTTTTCACAATTAATAATCCGTAGAATATGGTCTTCAAAACCGTTTTTTGCTAAAACAATTTGCCTCGAAGATACAGACTAAAACTGATAAATATTTTTCTAACAAATTTTCGAAAAATCGAGAAGTTTAAATATTTTAACTAGACTACTAAACTTGTGGAATGAATTGTTCTACGACACTTCTGAGTAATTTCATAAGAAATCTTACTGAAAATACGACATCAAAACCGTGTAACCACGTTTAACAAACAATTTTTTTTCTCAAGAGTTATTAATTTATTTTCGAAAAATATTAACTTTTCTGTGTGTGATTTTATGTTATTATTAAACTCAATGTGTTAAAGTAAAGGCATTCAACAAATTTGAATTTGCTACCCGAATATGTTGTGCCTTCTTGCCCAGCTTTCGGTCGGGAATTAAGAATTTTTTGAGAAGCAGTCAAACAACTGTTTTCCATCCAACCTTCAAGTCACCAGACCAGTGCAGTTTGTCTGTTAGCTACTGTAACAATTAAGCGCTTATAACCTCAATGGTGTTGTTAAAGTGCAAGAGCTTTTACAGAGTACATCAATTATTCAGATAAGTATTGTAAACTAATAAGTATTAAGTATCCGTAAAGATCTTTAAGGCTTATCGTAAGATAAGCCAGCAAAGATCGTATCTTTGTTGGCTTTTTTTTACTTTTAGGTATACCGGTGGAAAAAAGCAAGATGGGGCTCTTATATTGACTGTTTGAAGCATAATTTTGCATGCTTTCAAACAACTCAAAGTGTGTTTAACAATGGTAAATAGTGCAAATAACTCTAATCATTAATAAACCTTGATTATCAATTGGTAACGATAATTTTTATTTTATTTTCAGCTTCTAAATGCTATTACCAAACGGCATGATGTGCACGTACCATCAAATATACTTTATTGCATGTATATTTGAATACCAAAATCAAGTAAATATGTGTCAGATAATTTCTGCAAGTGTCGCTAAGTTTATTCATATCATTCATATCATAAATATCAAACGTCTTTTTCTTAACTTCTGTATTTTTATGATTTCAGTTTACAATCTGCAGGTTTTCTCAGCAACCGATGGACTAATATGGCTGAAATTTTAGAGACACCTTTAGGAAATGTTTCTTCACAAAGTAAGTAAAGCAGAATTGAAAAAGGTAAGTTAAAAGTATGTCAACATACATAACATTCACTATAATTATTAATATTGACAATATAAGTATTATTGATTATTTGAATTTGATGTTTTTCAGGAATCTGTTCCACTTAGTTTGTGGCCACACTAATAAATAAGATTTCCCTCTTTGGGTCACTCTTTGCGGACCGTAGACAAAAATAGTGAAAATCATGATTTTTGATAAGTAAACTGTTGTAATTGTTAAGCAATATTGAACACATTTAATGCATATTTTTTATACATAAAAATGGTTTTTAATTGGTAAACCAAATATTTTATTAGACATTTTAAACGCTATCTCGTACTTCTGATTAAAACCGAACATAAAGTACCCTGAAACTATCTAACTGTTTGTCAGATATGTATGTAAACATAACATTAATTTTTTATTTTATACAAAAAAACTGATTTATTAAATGTTAAAATTCTATTTTTTGTTGTCAACTCGATTTAAAAGCATTTTTCATCTTTGATGTCAATATAAAAAAGTTGTATTTTATCAAGATCTATAACTTTTTTGTAAAACTTTTTAATGATTTTTTAATGTTAAATTTCGATTTTTGGTCGTTAACTCAATTTCAAAGCATTTCTAAGCAGTTCTACAACTTTTCTATTTGACTTTTTTTAGTATGCTTAGAATTAAAACTATCCGAAAATTGTCTTTTACCGATTTTTCAAACTGCAAATGGGTGATTTGCAGAAAATTGGTACTATATCACCATCCAAATCGAAGAAAAATTAGCGCCTACGCTTGGCCTCGGCCGAAAGACCCCAGTGGCCTGCTCGCGAAATGCTTCGCGTTTGCATTTAAGGCACGACCGACTGACACTTGCGCTTCGCGCTCGTCCGATCCCCCTAATGTGTTCGAATCGAGCTAATTTCGCAAAGATAATCATTGTTAAGTGAAATCTTTCCTTAAACAATCAATTTTTGAGCTCTGCGATGTGTTAAATCATTCAAGCGTATAATTATTATGACCAAAAGTTGTATTTTTAATGTATGTAAAATGTATACCTGAAAAATTTTATTATGAAAAACGAATTTTTTTAATCTTAAAATTCAATTTTGGCATGTTAGTTTGAATTCTAAGCATTTTCGAGTGTTCACGTCAATAGAAAAAAGTTGTATTTTTGTAAGACCTACAACATTTCCATTTATTTTTTTCTGTAGAATGCTTGGAATTAAAATTATAGCCTCAAAATCGTTTTTAGCAATTTTTCAAAATGACTATAATTATAACGTATGTATAGGTTCAGGCCCAAAATAAGACTGTCACCTTATTAGCACTAGAGGATTCTATAAAAAGAAAAATTGGCTCAATCGTAGTCGATTTCGGCAAGATAAATGAATCACATAAGCTATTTAAAATTTTATATTTTTTAAATTAATGCATGTAAAGAAAAACAAAAAGTGCTCGCATTTGAAAATTAAGAAATTTATTGAAAATCAAATATTTTCCAAAAAGTTTTGAGCCCGATCGGTTAAACACTAAAGGAGATACGGCTCATTATATATTTTCCAATGATAAAACTATAAGGCTCTCCCGTGTCGTGGTTGTGCCTAAAAAAGAATCGTTACGGAGACAACTGACAGTGGTTTTTTTATTATTTGAGGTATAGCAAAACATAGTTCATTCGAAAAAAGCTACAACTGTTAGTAACATTTTTTCCATAAGATTAGTATAGGGAAATTTCGCAATTTGCCACGGTGGTGACATCCACAGATGTGACATTTTCTCAATAATTGTTATGGTGTGAAAAGCCATCACAAGATCAACAAAATTTCCTTTTAAATACTTAATTAGTTTTATATTTTCAAAATGTTTACCAGATTTAAGTAATGAATAAAATTACTTACTACCGCAATAACTAATGCCACGGAAGTGACATTTTTTTGTACCACATCAAATTAGTGCAAAAAACCATTATAACAATACCAGCTTGACAATACTGTCCGGAAACAGGCAGAAAATTCAAAATACGAAAATTCAACTTTTAAAATAACAGGACTCAAACAATGGCAAAATTGACATACATATAAGAAATATTTCAAAGGAAATTTTAAATTACATCCCCCTCTGAAAAATTGCGCTATTTAGCGGGAGCCTGGTTGCAAATCTGAAGTATTTTGATTACCAACGTTCTCTCTGGCGACATGCCACGGAGGCGACATTTTAACTATATTCATTGCAATAATTGATACACACTTAATAGAATGACTATAAATGTATAAATCCTCACTTATTAAGTACATTTAGTGGAAGGTTTTTGGTTACTTGCCGATTCAATAAAGTTTAAATACGGCAGTGTAGGGAATGGCGACATGCCATGTGCCACTTTTCTGCAAATCAGCCATGTTTACTGTATGCATAATATCGAGCCCGAAAGTTTCTTAATACCCTTTTAGGGCAAAGGAAGTTTACAAAAAAATCAGCTTAATTGCAGGCGATTTCTGCGAGATAAGTGAATCGCAAGCCATCTTTTGTTAAAAATGTATATAAAAATAAACAAAAAGCTATTGTATTTGAAAGATAAGTAAGTTATAAAAAATAGGATGAAAGTTGACTTTTTAATTTTTCGATAAAGATTAAGCGAGATATGGCGTTCATTCCATATTTTTGAATGATAAAACTGTAAGGCTCTCGTGTTTTGCGGGGTATACGGTCAAAATGTCCACACAAAAAAGTCCACACCTAAAATGTCCACAACTATTTAATATCCAAAACCAAAAAGTCCACAATAAATAAATAGTGATATTCCTTCTGTAGAATGTTTTTTGTTTTCATAACCTGTCTTCATTGATTTCTTGGCTGTTTATAAACATTTCGGCGAGTGAAAATTTTGATAAAATTTTCGTGAAAAATGGCAGTTTCTATACTCGAGATTATTAAAAAAGGGCGTAATATTTACGGACACCTAGAGGAGTTCTTATATACGGGATCACACTCAAGAGGCGACGTTAAATATTGGAAGTGTCGAAACCAACCCGAGTGTGCAGCACGCTTGACGACTGTGAATACGGGACGAAACCTTATGGTTCGTAAGGGTGGCTCGGCACAGTCTCACAATCACGGACCTAACCCAGAAGAAGTGGAGGCTACAAGATTTACAAGGTAACCGTGTTTGCGTGTAGATACTTGTGTATATGATGATATGTTCATTTATATATTCATTAGGTTTGCCGGATAAATTCACAAAAACTAACGCGGAAATTCCTGAAAATTTTCTAATTTATGACTCTTACGAGGACGAAAATTATAATTTGGGCTGCGGCAGAATAATAGTATTTGCTACGCTTGAAAATTTGCGATTACTTTTTAAATCAGATATATGGTACTTGGATGGTACGTTTCAAACGGTACCCTCCATTTTCTTCCAACTGTTTGCGATAATGGGTTCTGTCGTGCAAAAGTATAAAGGAACAGAACGAACGATCGCCTTACCGTTTGTCTATGCACTCTTAGAAAGTAAAAGAGAAGAAGCTTATTCAAAAGTCATAGAAGTTACTTTACATTTTGCTGAAAATGCCGGCATTCGAATACGACACCCTCAGCATGCCATGACTGATTTTGAGATCGCAATTATCAATGCTATAAAATCCCATTTCAATGAAGATATTATTAGACTTTGTTTGTTTCATCTCTGTCAAAGCGTCTATCGCAAAATACAAGCAGAAGGTCTTCAGCAACAATACGGAGATCCAAACGATACATCTATTCGAGAAGCTGCGCATAGCATGTGTGCCTTAGCATTTGTGCCTCCGGAAGATGTACCCGATGTATTCGACAGTTTCAGTAATGACGTACCTGAAGAATTCATCCCTATTTCTACCTATTTTGAAGTAAATTACATAAGAGGCATACGAGCAATTGGCAGACGCAAAGCAGTGAAGGTGCGATACTCACCCGCCCTCTGGAACCAATACCAGTCTGTTCTTCACGGAGTAGCTCGCACTAATAATGCTTCAGAGGGCTGGCATAATCGCTTTCAGATACTAGTCGGACGAAGTCACCCAAGCCTTTACAGTTTTCTAACTGAATTGCAGAAAGAACAAGCCGACGTTGAATACATGCTACGTGATTTGAATTTGGGGAAGAAAGCAAAAAATTTACCTAAAGAAAAGTTCCTTCGTGTAGAAGAACGTATTACTACAATTGTTGAAAATTATCAAGATTATGTTGATGAAGATAGAGAATTGGCATACTTGAGAACTATTGGGTACCACCTTCATATGTGATATTTTGTTAAATAAATATATGTCATTTGTATATCGTCGACTTTTATTGTTATTATTTGGACTTTCATATTTTGGACTTTTCCATTTGTGGACATTCATATTTTGGACTTCATGATTTGTGGACTTCTTGGTGTGGATTTTATAGGTGTAGACTTTTTTTTGTGGACATTTTGTCCGGTAATCGTTTTGCGGTCGTGTCTAAAAAGTAAGAATTTGAAAAAAGATGAATCTTTAAATACGAATCCCAACAGCTTTATATATACAGGGTTTGCTGTATTGAAACGTGCGCAAGTCGCAATCAGTAAATCCAATTAAAAAAACTTTGTCTTTGCACTTTAGTCCCATATACATAAAGTGGTCCAACAGGATTTAGAATTTTTTCTAAAAATGATAAAGACAAGGTATCACCTTTTTCACATTTTTTCATTCGGGAAACCGGTTATAAACCGATAATCAATATCATATCGCAGTTTCTCATTTAGAGGGGTCCTATATAGAAACCAGAAATAATAGGTCTGGTAAATGTTCTCTCGCGAAAATTTTTCCGACTTTTGGACCCCCAAACCCAAAAGTTTCCAATTGGCCTTGGAATTGTCCATACGAGCGTTCAACGAACAGCTACTTTCGCATTTCTGAAATCAAATTTGACTGAGTAGAGTTAACAATATTGCCATCAGTCCACTCTTTCCTTCTACTCTTGGGACTACTGCAATAAGTTCCATTTACTAATTTTTTATGGTCTCAAAAGGAATAAAAGGCCAAATTCCAAAGTTGCATAAAAAATGTTTATTTTAACTAATTCACTAGTTGTTTAGTATACACTACTTAAATATCTACAGTAAACGTTTAAATGTACTTTTATAAAGGAACTAACGCTAAAATGGATGCGCAATTGCTGTGCAATAATATGATAGATATAGTCAATCACACTAATAAGTATTAGAAAATTATCGACGATTGCTCCTTTTAAAAAAATATGGCGAAGAATTATCAAAATGCATTATTAAATGATAATTTTAAAAGTACAAATTTCATTTATATGTTTTTTATTCATTTTTTATCTTATAATACTTAATATAAACAAAATTTTCTAAATTTTGTTGCAAATTATTTTTTATGTATAACGCTTTGTCTCAATGCTTATTTACGAAAATTTTTCATTTACTTTTTTTTATCGTAACAAAGTTTTCTTTTTCAGAAATAAGTTTTGATAATAGTATAAATTAAACTCTATTAAATTATTTCAATAATTGTACTTTTTATGTTGGCAAAAATCATGTTTAATATTATGAACAATAACATGTTCTTTACCAAACGAAATATTATCTTCTCAATTTCAACAAACTAACTTACCCCTAGCAGGATGATACATCAGTCGATAACGTGGTAATTCGCTAGACCCAACGCTGGTTTATGACCGTATATAAGATATATTGAAATTGTACTATACAACAGCTGATCCTACGTTTTATCATCAACCAATGCTAATAAATGATCATAACAAAACAACAATCTATTACAAATATTAATAGTTTTAATATTTAAACAATATAATTATGTATACAATATTTGTAAAGATAATTTAAAATGCATAAGTCTACAAATCTAATTATACATAATATTCTATTTCATTATTGTGCAATTAAAATGAAAAATTTACGCTTTTCAATCTATGTCTATTGCATGAAACGAACCGTTAAAGATTTTTAAAGATTTTTTCATAGATATTTTTTAGATGGTTTTTAAATATTTTTCATCTACTTTTTTCAGACTTGTAATAATCTATAAAATACCATAATGAAATACAAGTCGCGCATGCTTCTTCAAATAACGTGTCTGTAGTGTCTATGGCTTTCACAGAAAATCGCTAATTTAATGATATTTCATCCCATTATTTTACACATTACCTGAACAATTATACTGAATACTAAAATAATATAAATTTTTTTGAAAAAATTTCTAGAAATTTTGATGTGCCATAGCAGTGAAAGCTAATCTTTTTTATTTTAAAATCTATACTTTGCTTCTAGACCCCGGTAAGGTCCACAATTGTACTCATTAAATTTCTTCTCTAGGTTTTTTAGCCAAGCAGCCAATAATTATATATATATATGGACTTCACAAAGTGTTTTTTATTTAATTTTTTTTGTGTTATATAACTTAATCGATAGTAGTTGAATTCAGGATCTCAGCTGCTGCTTCTTTGGACAGTAGTGAGGAGGAATATTCAATGAATAACAGTCGTATAATTTTATCGTTTACTTTAGGTTTATTTAACGTAAATGATGAAATACAAGGGCAGCCCGGAGCGTCGTAGCACAGTCCAACTGGAGTAACAAAATTCGACTGACTAAGTACATGATTGTTTCTCTTATCACGCATTAACTTGATTGAACTACTTAATTCACCTACTCATCATTTTACAACATTTCAACAACTGTTTACGCAGGATGAGGGATTATATCCCCACACTTATTTAGTTTGTGTATTGGTACGACAACAACCTCCCTTATCAAATTAATGTACCGATATTTATGCAGAGCAATCCGCAGGGTTCTTTGCAGGAGGCCCAAATTCTCTGCAGAAGCAAGCACAATGCGGAAATTTCTGCAGTAATGTCTGTGCAATAAGCTCTTCAGAGAATTCTACACAAATTATTGCAGAAGCGTTGACATTGTTCCACTGTAGAAAATTCGGACGTCCTGCAGGGAACCCTGCAGATTATTCTGCAGAGCTCTACAGATAACTCTGGAGAAATCTCTGCATAAATATCTGCACATTATTTTAATAAGGGTTAATGGGACCCAACACCTTTAAAACCTGAAAAATAAAATTATAAAAATTTAATATTAAATTAAATGTTAAGCTAGAGAAACTTTTTATAATTATAATAGGTATACTTATACTTTCAATTAAAGACCTTGAAATCCAAATTTAGACCTACCTATACACGCACTGGCACTCCGTAAACTTTTGTTCACAGTGCGTAAGGTTCCAAGTGACAGTATGCTTCAATTCAGCTCAAATTTTGTGAGTATACTCTGTGTAAGTGTACTTTTCGGGTCAATAGGAGGATTTTGATTTAAATGCTTAGGAACATTTTAATTATAAAAAAAACTATAAAAAAATTTTTTTTTCATTTTAAAAATTTTTTATGCCACATTTTTTTATAACTTTTAAGCATTCAAATCAAAATCCTCCTGCTGATCCAAAAACTACACTTACACTGTGTATACTCACAAAATTTAAGCTCAATTGAAGCACACGCTCACTTGAAATAGGTAGTGAGGAAGTAGTCGGCAGCCGTCGCTTATATTTTCTTAAACCCTTTCATAACCACTGCCTCGGAGAGATCGATACAAGTCAACAATAGTATATTAACAAAATTACCGAGGGATAAAATCATATTACATAGTGTACACACACTTATCTAAATACAATTTACTTTAATTTAGTATAAAATTTTATAATTTTATACTAAATTAAATATTATACTAAATTAAAATTTATACTAACTATTTAATTTAGTACAAAACTTTAATTTAGTCTAAAATATTACTAATAAATGATCATTTGATGAGTTTTCCGATCTATATAAATTTTATAAATCTATTGAATTTTAAAATTCAATAATTTTGAATCTTGTTAATTTTTACTTGTTTCCCCTAGTAGAAAGTTTACTATAATATGTCGGGTTGCGATTATAATATTATCAAATTTTATAATCATAATGTATAATGATATGATCGTCATAATACGTAATAATATTCTGACAACTATACCATTGCAATATGTGATGGAAGCTACATAATTGCGCGTGCATGTTTTATACACATTATTATATAAATAATATGTACATGCGAGTTCGGAATTCCACTCGGAATTCCATTACTCTGTGTTTTGATCCTCTTGATATATTATTAATAAAGGGAGATTACAGTTTTTGTTGGGAATATCTATCAGCCATGAAGTCTCGTCATTGCAGCGTGAATATCAAACAAAATTAAATCGCTTGTGAAATTTTACTCTTTTCTTACAATAATATTTATAATGATCATGCTTCCCTAAACGATAATATTTATCAAAGTATTTTATTATTTTGAGGACAATTGGATTTAAGTTTCCTTGTACGATCATCTGTAGTGCAGTGGTTAAAATCTCTAAAGAACTTGACCTTTTATCCTAGAGATTCGTGTTCTCCATTCCCCCTTTGAGTAATACTTTTTTTCTTTCGTATATGTAATTTATAAGCTGGGATAAGGTCTATAATTAAACTTGGAAATATTGAAAAGTAAAGATCACAATTCAAACAATTTTTTTCTGTCAAAATACATAAATTTTGCTTTGTGATCAGATTTCTAAAAATTATAGTGTTAGAATTATTCTTTAATCAACGTTGACAACATGTCAATAGTGAATCGTTCCATTCTCATAAATTACTCTTATAAATCATTAGGCATACGAAATTACGGCAAATAATTATAATTATCAGTTCTTTGATAAAACAACAATATTTTTTATACTATAAAATAAATAATTTAATTTTCGTATACATTATTATTTTCTTTTTTATATTTGGAAAAATAAAATGATAAACTGATCATGTTATCTTATAATAATATATCTGATCATTATTTTGTACTAATGGGAGCCAAGTGTATGCTGATATTATAGCTTATATTATCATCATTCATGATAAAATATAGCATATTATCACGATAAATCCAATCTATTTTCAACCAGGGTCTGAGATTTCAAATTAATCATTTGTAAAATTTAAACAAATAGGTATTTTTTGGTAACGTATAATATACCAAATTAGAGGTGTTTTTCTCAGCTTTTATTTTCTCAGTTGCAAGTTACTCCAATAAAAATAAAAAAAAAAAGCTCCAGTCAAAGCTCCAGTGGTTCGGATCCCACTGTCGAGATGCATGCAGACTTGATCGGTACTATTATATGGTATTGGGCAGTTGGAAGAGTCGTATAAGACTCATAAAAAGGTCTTGAGTATGCCATAATAAAAGAAAATTTCACAATTTTCAAATTTTGAAAAATTTAATAATGCTTGTAAAGTTTCTGAAAAAATGTCAACTTGTTCTTTAATCAATCTTTAAAATCTTTCTCTAAAGTCCATTCTGTTCGAGTAAAAAATTCCAGAAGATTTTTATGATTCTTCTGCGTTTCAGCCGCCATTTTGTGTGTTTTCAAGTTTTTTTTTAAACCCGAATCATTAGATTTTCAAGTTTAGGTCTCGAGGCCATCTTTTCTGTTCTTCGATCATTAAATCTTAAATGCATTTCATTTGAAAAATCAAAATGAAATTTTTTTGTTTTGAAAACCACGTTTTTTGGAAAAAAATCACGTAGGGTTCAACAGTTAAATTTTTAGAAAAATCTAACCCAACCCTAACTTTAATAGAAATTTGTTTAGTCAGAACTTAATGGGTTAATTTCATAAGAAATGATGTAATTAGCTAATTAAAATTAGGTTATTTGTTAACACATCGCCGATAGTTAAAATTCCAGCAAGATGAGAAAGTTAATCAAATTTAATTCAAATATTCAAATGTTTAAGAATAATAATAATTTACAATAAATGCTTCAAAATTGATTTTATTCCTTTTCATTTCTTTATATATTGCGATGATCATGCAAACGAACGAGTGTTTTGAGCAACAATTAGTCAAAGTTGACTCGAAGATGAGGATAAGATAGGAAAATATAGTATAAAAAGTTCTAACTTTGAAAACTTTAGAACCCAACCCCGATATACAAAAAGGTATATTTAAGGACATATTTATCCATATATTAAAAATATGCTTAATAATAATATAATATATGTACTAAAATAATTTGTATGCCTACCATTTTTTGCTACTTTAGCAGTGTCACCGATATTAAACTATTTACTTTAAAATAACTTTAAATTAATTCTGCTATCGCGCTCGATCTTTGAAGTTAGGACAGAATGAATGGAATCATCTCTTCGAGCTAATATATTGAAATTAAACTAATGTTTTCTATAAATTAAACATTAACAAATGTTTATATGTATAGCTTAGTATTCAAATCAATCGAGATAAATATTAGAAAACAAAAATTATGTATACATTACACAGTATAGCTACAGCTACGCTGGCCCTAGGGTCGTAGCCTTTTCCCATAGTGTAAATATGGTATAAAAAATTCCAACTTATTTGAAGACTTCAGAATCTCCCCATAACCCCGATATACAAAAAGATATTTAAGAATGTATTTGTACTACAAACATACTATAATTTTACAAAAGTTGGGGCAAACACGAAGATGATAGCTTTGCGATAAAAAGATTCAAAGTTGGTGATTTTCACAAACTAAACTGTCAAATTCGAAACAATCCAATTCGTAATATTGTTAAATAGTAAGTTGAAATGCCCCTCGCCTCCACGCAACGGAGAATAGAAAGAGGCGAGAGATTTTAATATAAATTACATTTTGATTTTATATGGTCCGGGATACCGGGCGAATAAATAAAGTATTTCGCGCATAATTTGAAGTTAGATGATTATAAATAGTTACTTCTATATATAAGGACGTAATGCCTTATATATATCCAGCAACATGAAATAAATAATCGTGACGCACTGCACGATGCTTATTTATTTCATAAGACGACGCAATGCGCCTTCAGGCAAAAGAAGACTTTTGATTTTGGACTTCTACTTGATCCTCTCGTTCTGAAAATTCTTCTTTATCAAGACCTCGATCAAGACGCAATGCCTGATAAAGAAGAACTGGGCTGAAAATTGCGTGAGCGCTTAACATAGACGCAATGCTATGTGTTTGCGACTCACTAAAAACTGTTCGCTGTTATATCGCATTTAATCGGATTCCCATGTAGGAGACTCAATGCTCCGCATCTAGGGCTTTCCGGAGCGCCGGCGCTTCTCTATGTATGCTTCCACTAGCTAGGAGACGCGCCCTTTTTTTTTTTTTTTTTTTTCCGTGAGGGTTATCCCAGTGTTCCACCGGATGTACCCATTTTCCAATTGATACTATGGCTTATTCAGCCATTCAATGTTCCTCAATGTTCTTTTCTTAAAAATGTCTTTTTATAACTGAGTAATGGTACATAGTATTAGGGATACGATCCCTACCTACTGTACCGGCATTCACCACAGGCTGAAGTGCAAGGCCTGTGACGCAGGGAAAACTCCGTAGAGAAAACCTGCGTCAGTACAGCGGAGTCGTAGGGTTCACCTCCAAGTGAATCAGGACGGAAATTCGCTACGAAAAATTTCCCCCCTGAACTCACCGGGAATCGAACCCCAGACCCCTTGAGCCTCGTTGTATCAGTCGGCTAATCGAGAGCTTTAGCCAACTGAGCCACCGAGGCTCCTAGACGCGCCCTTTTATACAAGTGAGCGGAACTGCTCCGACGCTGAAGCAGTGAGTTACCCCCACCAGTCGCCCCAGCGCAAGCATCGCTATAGATATACTAAAGCACGTGAAATCTTAATCTACATGTTTTATCGCTTTGAACAATTAATTTTCGCAAAACTAATAACATACGAATGTTTATTGATGCTCAATTAACAATAACTAATGATTTGTTGCTTATGACAAGCTCTAGTGAACAAAATAACTCGCATACAAATATGCTAGACGCGAGACTCTAACTCTTCTATTATTGTTTTAACAATGTTAATTAATGATTTATCGTATAAACTATACATGAGTCGAAAGCTGATGAACTAACGATCATGTACGTTATAAATTTATATGGCAAAAATGCCTCAGAAAATAATATTCGGCATGTGAAATGTCTTTTCGTACATATTTGACAAGTTTCCCACTAATAAAAAGTCATGACCGGATGTTTTGAAGCCGCTGAAGACGAATTGTGATTGGTTGATGTTGTGCGCATGCGTCAAGACTCAAGAGCCAATATGTTCATCAGTTCATGTGTCATGGTTCATGTGTTTCCGGTGAATGCGTTAGTTTGAGGTTAGAGCGCGCGAAGCCCGCTGATGTTGATCTAACATTCTCGCCTCATATAATGGCAAAAAAGATCTGCGTGCAAGCAGAGTGCAGGTACAACAAATCGAGAAAGATTTGTTTTTATTTTATACACAATAGAATCGACAATGGGTTCATGAGTTCTTCATATATAGATATACCTATGCACAGTTCGATAAGTTCTTTTTAAAAACTGTACTTTAAAAAATAACTTTTAAAAGAGAAATAATTCTTCAAAATTTTCAAAATAAAAATCGAATTTGATTATTTTAAGTATTTCTGAGTACTATTAAATTATGAACAAACTGCAAGAAAAATTAGAGCGCGCGAAGCGCGCTGCTCTTGGTCTAGTATATATAAAGTGAAATATATAATCTTGACTCCTGGGGCAAACTTAGCCGTGGGGCAAACTTAGCCGTTTCTCGCGCGCGCGCGCTGTGTTTTTCTTCAATCTGGCAACGATGTTTTTCTAATAAAAATTATCAAATCGCAATCGGGTTTTTTGCGTTTTAGATAGTTTATCAATCGCAGAATCTCATACGAGCATTTATTTTTAGAAATTTATTGTTTAAATAGTAGATATGAACATTGCAAGTTGGCGTCGTGTCCCGTACATTACATACAGCCAAGCGGCAAGCCAACTTGCAACTCGAATAAAAAATATAATTGAATTAATAACTGATAAAATAATGTTATACACTGCATGACCGTATGCATGTTAAGTTCATGCATATGACTTTATTTACTTGAAAAATACTTTAAATACAAAATTTTAATAGGGGATAGGGTCCGTGTACGTTGCAAAGTATACGATATACTCGCGTCCTAATACTACGATACTCACTACGTTCGTGCCCTTATTATAGTCCGGTCGAAGTAGCACGAAAAGTAGGCCCTCGGGAGCTTTATTCAGTAATTTTATCAAGCTTGTATCGCTTGATAAACTGTCAAATTGTCAAATGTTTTTGGAATTGGTTTGTGCATTTTGGGAGTATGATATATAACGTTTAGCATTAATAAACTGAGTATCAAGCTTCAAAACGTCGATACAAGTTTTAATGGCTTCATATCTTAGGCCACCCATTGGTGGCGTACTAAGATATGATGGATAGAAGCCAAATTTAACGCAAACATTACCGCGCACACCATACAACAATAATAATAAAAAGAATGGGCTTCATAAAAAATT
This sequence comes from Philotrypesis tridentata, assembly GCA_018906965.1. Classification (NCBI taxonomy): domain Eukaryota; kingdom Metazoa; phylum Arthropoda; class Insecta; order Hymenoptera; family Pteromalidae; genus Philotrypesis; species Philotrypesis tridentata. The sequence goes on along the minus strand of JACCIB010000072.1, from coordinate 452,509 downwards.
TAAATAAATCATTAAATTAAAAATTACAAATGATGTATTTCCCTTCTGTAGTGGCTCACAGATGAAGCTTTTCATAATGGCCACGCATGCCGATATCTCGTGAAAGCTCTTTGTGGTGAGAAGAAAAATGCGCGACACGAGTAAGAAAACCAATCAATAACATGGTAACAAAAATGTACAAGTAAAACTGTATTGTCAGGCAGTATTTGATGTACGTATTTGTCACAAATTTCTTATTATAGATGACGGGTATGACTTAGCTTCCGAAATCAAATAAGAAATCATTGAGAAAAATTTAAGAATTTTCTTAATAATGGGTAATCGCATTTAAAAAAAAAACAATGAATATACAAATACTACCAAGTCCTAATTCATGTATATGTATGTATTTTTAGGGAACATTATATAGATCAAATACAGTACAACTAAATATTTGAGCATCGACAAAATACCAGATGTATGTAATTTATTTTTATTGTATATTTTTTATTGCAAAAAAGAATCGGCAACGAGCGCAAGATACATAGTTTTTTGTCGAGTGAAAAAAGTAATGCCATAATAATTATGTTTGAATTAGTTATTTACTCTTATATAACACTCCTTGATTGGACACTGAAACAAACCCTACAACTATAAGTGTCCAACTTGCTCAGGACAGGACATTTTTTTAGCTATATCGGTTCTATCGCAATTTTTCGGTCATTTACATAATTTTATAACGACTGACAAAATTAGTGAATGAGGCCCCGGTTGCAAAATTCATATCGGCGAAATTTTATGAAAATCTGACGCGGAAGAAGCTGGAGAATGAATATATCCAAAAACGAACCAAAAATATTTGCTGCACAGCCAGTTATTAGCAAATAAGTGGTAAAATTACGCTGTTTTTAAGTTTCTGCTAAGCCTAACGAAACGTAATCGAGTCATTGCAAAATGAATAATTTCCTCTAATAGGGAATTAAATTATTTATTGATTCATCTAAATAAAGTCGAATTTCATGAATTAGTTAATTGTTGCAAAATGAAGTTTGAACGCGAAAAAATGAGCTTTAAAAAATTATTCATAACTATTGCAAAATGCAGTAGATTTATATCAAACTTTAAGGAAAGACGCACAAGAGTGTGAGGAATATGTAGCGAAAGCCCGATGCGATAAACTTAAAAATTGTCGCTCCAGCAAATAGTAGTTCACTAATTTTTTATTTATTTATTTATTTATATATTTCTTTTTTGCAAGGGATGACTAGTACTGAAAAATTGTAACGAAGAGGTTCGTTTCTATAGAAATAAGTTCATATTGGACCCAAGAATAGTGCAGAAAAAAAAAGTTACAAAAAGTTAATTTCAAGTTGCTGATTACAAACACACAAAATCGAAATGGACGTTATAAATAAATATGGTCTAATCGCAAACTAAAAAGTAGCTACGGGATTCGGTCTTTCTGCTTTAAGCAGGTGTTATTTTCGTAAAAGTTTTACAAAAAAATCAACCCCCTTTTTTTTTGTTTTTTTTTTTTTTAAAGCTCATTTTTTCGCGATAACGTTTTTTTTAAAGGCTGTAGCTACTAAACTATTAGGCGTATAGCGAGTCGCGGTTTCCACGAATAATTGGAGGAAGACTTTAATTTAACAGGACGCTTTTATCGCTCGAACGGTGTAAATGGCTGTAAAATGAGAAACTATGCATCTCTTTTCGCCGACGTTTCGAACCCGCAAAGCTCCTCATCAGGGCTTAAAATTTCACAAAATACTTAAAATATCTGCGCAATACAAGCCGGATCACAAAGATGCCAGTTTAAGTAATGACCAACGCCGCACTATATAGTACCGGTGTCGCCAGATGGTAATGCGTAAAAAATTGCCTGAATATTTTGATTCCAAATTTTTTATGTTGTCAGGTAGTACCGTGACGAAGGGCAACTATCTTTTGGATTAGCGCAATTCATTATATTTTTTGGATTTCAGCACTTTTCTATCGTACCGTTAGTGACGGGTCATTAGTGGCTATCGAATCCCTTTAACTATACTTTTGCGGCTTGACCATTTATCACAACCAGACATCGCATTTCATAACCTTCTAAAAGTAAAATTTTAAATAAGGAAGATAAAAAATATTGAGATTAAGGTAAAAACTATCAGTGAATAATTTGTATTCTATTAATCAATAGACTGTTAAAAAACACTTATCGGAGATCAAAGTTTTCTTTTGGGAAAAGTGTGTTTTAAATGAATTATACGATCATCATGAAAAATCGCTAAAAACAATTTTCAGCTGATGGTTATAGTTTTAATTCCAAGCATTTGACAAAACAAGAAAGTGAAACAGAAGAATTGTAGATCTCATTGAAATACAACTTTTTTCTCTTAACCTCGGATCTGAGAAATGCTTTTACATCAAGTTAAAGACCCAAAATCGAAAGGACTCGCTATAAATTAACACTTTTAGTATACTCACTATATTACTTTCGCTTCTGGATATGATTTATAAATAATTAATACTATAAAATAATCTAAAATTATAAAGTATGAACGAATATCATATGATCGTGTGAGTACGAAATACGAGCGGAGGATCATCAGCGGACCGGGCGAACGCGAAGCGGAGCTATATTCATTCTACAGTTCTTTCCGCGTCAGATGTTCGTAAATTTTCAAGGATATGAATTTTACAAAATCCTGACTTTAACTCTCTGAGATACACTTTTTTCACATTTGTTAATATTTTAGCGATACTATTAAACATATCTGAAAAATTCTTACGCGTATGTATTCTTGAATCTTTGGGCTACATGCCTGAGTTTTTGCTAGGCTGTGGCTTTATTTTTGAGTGAATGGCAGGCCTGCAAAGTTGACCTTCCTGAAAAGTGATCAAAAATCTGCATTTTTTAGCTTCTACTCGCTGCTGTTCATCGCCTAATCAATTTTATGTAACGAAACTTATACGAATCGATGCACAATTGATTTTCCTATCACACCTCATATTTCGTTTTTTGATGCGATTTTTTGATGCGAGTTATACGGTTCGAAACAGAGGTGACTACGTCATTCAAACCGATAGTAGATCACTTGTATCCCAATGTACTATTATTACTGTTTTTATTGGAACGATGATTTAAAGAAGCAAAGAAAATTAAATTTTATAAATTTTATGAATCTTGATAGAAAAAGCATCAAAAGTAGATTATTTATATTGAAAAGTACAAAAAGTATCGAGCAATGTGCTGCGATCGACTTTTTGGCAAAAACAAAAATTGTCTACTGTTTTTGGGATAGATTGACTTTAAAATAATACCAAGCGTACCCTCAATTAGCGCAAGTGCTACTAAAGAATGCACGTATTTAGAAAGCGGCGAAGCGATTGCTCTGAAGGGTGGTAAATTTCAATTTTTACGATTTTTGTTATTGACATTTTATTAACAAAATTTATTAATTTTTTAGGCACGACCGCAAGGCGGGAATGCCTTATAGTTTTATCATCGCAAAAATTGTAACCAGCGATATCTCAGCCAATTTTCGACCAATCAGGCTGAAAATTTAGGAGAATACAACTCTTATATGTACAAAAAAACGTTTTTTTTACTTTCGCGATTACCGGCCAATTGTTCAAATGAGAGCTCTTTATGCTTATTTTTACATGTATTTTTAATTAATTATGTTGTAATAAGTTTATCTCAGTCAGATAAGTTCCAATCGATCCAATTTTTTTTTCACAAACTCTCCTTATGTTAATATCGTGACAGTCTAAAATTGGACTTATTTCCATTCATACAAAAAATATGCGGGCATTTTTTAAATTTTCGAAAAACGGTTTTTTGGTTATAACTCAAATTCTAAGCATTTTATACAAAAAAGTTAAATGGAAATGTAGTACGTCTCAAAAAAATACAACTTCTTCCTATTAACATAAACCCTCGAAAATGATTAGAATTCAAGTTCACAAGCTAAAATCGAATTTTCACATTAAAATAATTCGTTTAACATCATAAAACTTTTTAGGCTTACGTTGCACATAAAAACGTTCAATATAAAAGTTGTATACATTTTAAAAATACAATTTTTGACCATAATAATTATACATTCAGAGCGATTCAATATATTGTAAAACTCGAAAACAGATTTTTTTTAAAAGAAATTTCAGTTGGCCTCGATTATCTCTGCGAAATTAACTCCAATCGAGGCAAATTTTTTTTCATGAACTCTCCTTATGTTAATATCGTGACAGTGTAAAATTGGGCTTGATTCCGTATATACAAAAAATATGCGGGCATTTTTTGGATTTTCGAAAAACGGTTTTTTGGTTATAACTCAAATTCTAAACATTTTACACAAAAAAGTTAAATGGAAATGTTGTACGTCTCAAAAAGATACAACTTTTTCCTATTAACATAAACCCTCGAAAATGATTAGAATTCAAGTTCACAAGCTAAAATCGAATTTTCACATTAAAACAATTCGTTTAACATCATAAAACTTTTTAGGCTTACGTTGCACATAAAAACGTTCAATATAAAAGTTGTAGACATTTTAAAAATACAATTTTTGACCATAATAATTATACATTTAGAATGATTCAATATGTTGTAAAACCCGAAAACTAATTTTTAGGCACGACCGCAAGGCGGGAATGCCTTATAGTTTTATCATCGCAAAAATTGTAACCAGCGATATCTCAGCCAATTTTCGACCAATCAGGCTGAAAATTTAGGAGAATACAACTCTTATATGTACAAAAAAACGTTTTTTTCCTTTTCCCGATTACCGACATATTGTTCAAATGGCAGCACTTTATGCTTAATTGTACAAACGGTTTTTTGGTCATAACTCAAATTCTAAGCATTTTACACAAAAAAGTTAAATGGAAATGTTGTACATCTTTAAAAAATACAACTTTTTCCCATTAACTTGAACACTCGAAAATGCTAAGAATTCAAATTAACAAGCTAAAATCAAATTTTTACATTAAAATATTCGTTTTTCATAATAAAACTTTTTACGTATACGTTTTACATAAAAATGTTCAACATAAAAGTTGTAGATATTTTAAAAATACAATTTTTGACTATAATCATTATACGTTCAGAGTAATTCAATATGTTGTAAAACCCTAAAACTAATTTTTTTAAATAAAAATTTCAGTTGATCTCGATTTTCTCTGCGACATTAACTCCAATCGAGCAAAATTTTTTTTTACAATCTCTCCCTATGCTAATATCGTGACAGAACAAAATTGAGCTTGATCCCATACATACAAAAAATATGCGAGCATTTTTTAAAATTTCAAACCAGGTGAGCGCGAAGCGCGAGCGTCGGTCGTGCCTTATATGCAAAACGCGAAGCGAAACGCGCGAAGCGCGTTTCGTTTCGCGTTTTGCATGCCTTGCATCGCGAAGCGATGCAAGGCGGCAAGCCACTGAGACCTGAAGGCCCGAAGGGCCGAAGGTCGAATGTGGCGCGCTAGTTTATTTTAAATGCAGCATTTTGAATGAAAGCGGCTCAAAAAAAATTTGCAACTTATTTACTTACAATTTGTAAATCTTATCTTATATTATATTTTCCGCAACAAAGTCTATTTGTTAATAGACATTCACGTGTCATAGTGCATGCATACAAAACGTAAGATATTTTAAATTTTACCTTTGGAAGGTTGTGAAATCATAGAATAAATGGTCAAGCATATAAATTTAAGCAGTGTTTATTGTTCACAAAGTATAGTTAAATAAGTAATACATACGAATTCAAAATATAAAATAGACTTTCTTGCTTAATTGATCATAAATATCAATGATTAATAATATTATGATAAAAAGATCACTAGTTAAACACATTATAATTTTATGTAAAGATTATTACGTATTTTTTAACAAAATATTCTGGATTTTACCAAATATGAAGTTAAGTTCACGTAGAAAAAAAATGCACTACAAGTGCTTCCATTTGAATCCAAATTGGTCTAGATCGGATGCACTGATCAAAATTTGCGTTATAGCGCTTGATGGAACGACCGGAGCCCGTCAGAGCGCTAAAAGTCAAGGAAAAAAATATTTGTAAATTATAATTAATGAAAATAAAATAAGAATAAATGTAAGAAAGAAGAAGGGCTAAGGCGTTGAAAAATAAAAACACTGACAAAGAAAGGACACGGCTTGCCTCATTGTCGAGGGCCGCCGTCGGATGTTGTCGACTGACTCGAGAGGGACGCGCAGGCCAAGGAGCGCAAGGAGAGAATTGAGAGATAAGAGAGGAGGAGAAGAAAATTATCTTAATAGGTGTGTGAGAATCGAAGAGCGCGCGCAGAATTTCGTGGCGAACCCAACGGCAACGGGATTGCAGATTGCGGAATAAAAGGAAAACACACGCAGACGGAGAGCCAATATATACTATATATGCTATAGCGGACTTCCCCCAGCGTCAACAGAAGTATTTTCTGTATCTGTTACGCTCATATTTTCAAAATGAGAAGTGTGAGCCCAGTATCCACGTCATGCATGCTGGTGCTCATATATGGGGAATTTTTTTTTAAATCGGCACTTAGAGGGGACAAAAAATGGTCGATTTTCAGAAGGGGAGCACACCTCCCAAGTGCGATTTTTCTTGTTCTTTATGTCATATAGAACATAAAAAACTTGGGGTACAACGGAATTGAGCTTTGTGACAAGGTTTTACAAGCGCTTGAATTTTTAGTAATTGAGCTTCTTGCGCCAAAAAGCCAATAACTTCAAATGCTTGTACAACGCGTTTGCGGGGCTCAAAAATGAAAAGTCTGGGCATAAAATTGAAGTACAAAAACAGAGCTTTAATTTAAAAAAAAACCCGATCGGATTGGTTTCTTAGCTTGAAAATGACAAGCATTTGAAAATAATGCAAAAATCTGATGTTAAACTTTGTTGTGAGCGTGTTGTTAAACATGATTTTTTTTCTCGAGAAATATCACCTTAACGAAAAAATGTTGTAGAATAAAAAATGCTTAAAATTACTCAAGGAATACGTATGAATTTTTCCAATTGTACAATTTTTGAAAAATTAAAAAATGGCTCAAAAATTTTTGCATTATTTTCAAATGCTTGTCATTTTCAAGCTAAGAAACCAATCCGATCGGGCTTTTTTTCCAATTAAAGCTCTGTTTTTGTACTTCAATTTTATGCCCAGACTTTTCACTTTTGAGCCCCGCAAATGCGTTGTACAAGCATTTGAAGTTATTCGCTTTTTGGCCTAAGAAGCTCAATTATTTCAAAATATTAAAAATTCAAGCGCTTGTAAAACCTTGTCACAAAGCTCAATTCCGTTGTACCCCAAGTTTTTTATGTTCTATATGACATAAAGAACAAGTGTTCGGCACTATACCGCACGATTCGCGTGTGAAGGGTGATAGTGGGTGATGGAATAAATATAGAAAATTAACTCAAGTAAATTCAAATTCTTTTCGTGTATTGAAATGTACGTGCGTATATTACACGTTCCGTCCAGTTCGAAGGCTGAAACAGCTCTGCCGCCGCTGCGGCCACGCTGCTCTCACGAAAATCGGGAAAACAAAAAATTTTCTCTTTCCGTGCTCGCTCATACTTGCACTTGTGCATACACACTCGATGAAAAACAGAGGACCTATTGTTCGCTGTCAACAGGCCCCTCGCGCGCTCGCACTCAGTTCGCTCGACCCGACCGCACCGTCATAAAACGGACCCGCTCGCTCGAGTTGGAGCCGCGCGCGACCAGATGTGTCTCCGCGCGCTCGAACTCGAGCCGTACGCGACCAGATGCGTGCCTTTGCAACGCTGCAATGTACTTCTCGGCGACTCGAGAAGTAAACACTTCTGCGAGACACTTTCTCGCTCAATGTCTACAAGCCGAATATTTATTACAATATAGAAAAAAAACACGTCCGCAGTTCCCGCATTTGCCCAGCTCGATGCTGTGACGCAGGAAAAACTCAGTATATTCTCGTATACTGAGAAAACCTGCGCCAGGAACTCGGTGACAATTTTTCGATGTTTCATTTAACGCACATATACACACGCGCACGTGCGCGTACACACACACACACACACACACACACATATATATATATATATATATATATATATATATACACGCGAAAAGCCCGAGCGTCGACGACTACAAATTACCCATCGAATGAAAAATCCTACGATATGTAATGACTTTTCTGAATACACAAACGAGTCCACTCTCACCGAAGTGTCTACCCTCCTGGACAACACGCCTCCCTGTGGCAACTGGACAACAGCGAAGATCCCTCGTCTTCGCTGTCCCGTACTCGTCCGCTGTCAGTGTAATATTCTTTTCTACGACACTGGGGGCCCCGGCGAGCATCAATGCCACGAACGGACCAGCCGTCGTGCAAAGACAAAAAGCCTACGCCGCGGTTTCAAAAATCGCGGCGCTGAGACGCCTATCCAGGAGTCAGTGCATTCTGTCATTTACATAGCTATAGCTATCCGTAACAACAAGAAAAATCGCACTTGGGAGGTGTGCTCCCCTTCTGAAAATCGACCATTTTTTGACCCCTCTAAGTGCCGATTTAAAAAAAAATTCCCCATATATTTTTTAAATTTTCATTTTATTTTCATAAATTAATCTAAAAATTTGGTTGTCGTTGACTCTTAGTGCTGCGACGGGCTCCGTTCGTTCTTTGAAGCGCTATGCAAAGTAATAGTTAACTTGTATTGAGGTTAGTTAACTTCAGGCAAGCAGAGGGAGATGTGAGGGTCGGCCGAATGCTGAGAGAAGAGCAGAAGAAGAAGAAGAAGAAGAAGAAGAAGAAGAAGAAGAAGAAGAAGAAGAAGAAAAAACGAAGATGCATGGTGGTTAAAAAGTGCGAGAGCAGCGTGATGCGGGGAAAAGAATGAGCGAGGATTGGAAGCTGGTGCGCGCTTGAATGATTTGGTTTTGAGCTGTGGTAGGTATCTTGGAGCCAACAGCCAGCAGCAGGCAAAAGGCAGGAGCTCCGGCAAGCTCCCCAGTTCCCAGGCGACAGTGGCAGCATGAGCCACTCGGCTGCACGACGCATATAATGTCTAAGTAGTACAATGCAAGCGCTGATGCGACGCGACTCGACGCGACGCGACGTCGAGATAGTTGGGCGTACACTTGTCCGTGTGCGTACCTTCGCCGTTACCCTCGTCTAATTACCACGTAATTAACTAATGGCTCTTGTAATGCAGGCGCCACTCCACTCTCGCGTCTCCTATAAGAGCAGTGCGGCCCGGCCTATACGTTTCGCTCGTTTCGCTCGTTTCGCTCGTTTCGCTCCTCAGTTCCAAGCCGACCGGCCGACCTCCTTGACCACACAACACCCGCCTAAACTGAAACGCGCAGTGCTTGGAATTTCCGTACGCAGGCGGGAAAGAGGATTTTTTATTAGCGCTAGTGCAGGTAGCGGCAGTGGGGGCTCGTCGCTGCGCTGCAAGCTCCAAGTCACAAGGGAGAGCAACGAAGCGAGCGCTTTCTACCTACAGGCTCGAGCCTGGACTGCAGCACAATAAACAATGCTCGAGTTTTACGCTGACGCCTTTGCCAAATGGAAACCCGTAGGCCCGTGCAGAAACCGGAGAAGCGAGAGAGAGGGGCGGGGGGGGGGGGGTTGCGTCTCCTCTTCTCTCGGGGCTTTTCTTTCAAATGTTTAATTACGAAATTGCTAATGGATCGACGAGTCTCAGCTGAAGGCTACATCGGCAGCCACCTGGGGCTTTCCACAATTCTTCTCGCGCACCCTCCGTTTCCTTTCATTCTTCCCGCGTCGGCCGACGTCGACGATGCGTGCACCGACTCGCGGGAGCATCGTCGCTTCAAACACTGAGTAATCTCGAATATGTGCACTTCCATGCAAGCTGCGTCAAACGGAATCGTAAACAAGGAAAATATCGTAAACCAAACAAAATTAAAAACTGTAAAACAATAAAACGCCCGTCACGATTGTAAATTCTTTCGTGCGCTTTCAACGCATAATCATATTCTTCTCACCTCCAACTTATCTGCGCACTCTTGCACATAATATAAATGTTCGGAAGCACTATATTATTTAACAATAGTATACAAACTATTGACTATATTCTATTTCTCTCGCTGTGCAAAGTATACCATCAGTCCCCCCACAAAGACTAGTTCAATTCAAATTACCGACGAAGACTAGCACGTCTCATTGGTACTGCAAAAACTCATAATGCACATGCAGTTCCATCAATTAGGACTTATAGATATTATTAAATTTTTATATATTGGAAGTAATAAAACCATATGATTTGATCCTTGCGATCGTGCATATTGCATACGTTAAATAAAGCAAACGAATTTCTATTGTTTTCATTATAAATTTTTACTTTTTTTGTAACATTATACATGATATCTCTTTCTTATATGAGTCATTCCACGGGATACTGGAAACTTCTGGGGGCCTGGACTACCGAAAAATTTTGGGTAGGGCACACTTACCAGACCTATTTTTTCTGATTTCTGGGACCCCTCCGAATAAGAAACCGTGCGAGCTGCATCATTATCGGTTGCCACCCGGGTTTCCGATCGAAAAAACGCAAAAATCTTTATACATTTTCTTTTGCATTTTTACTGTTGAGCGCATTATTTGTGTACTGTGAGGTACTGTGAGTCCTATGGGACTTGGCGCTATACTTTATATATACAGAACGAAAGTTTTTTGGTTTTTAGGTCTAAATTAAAAATTTTTTATCTGTTGATCTATATATATGCTTCTAAAGCGGATTGGTTTTCTGAACGCATATATATAGCTCAATAGATAAGAAAAATCAATTTTGGACCTAAAAATTGTAAAGTTGAGGAAAAGAGCTTTAATTTAAGCTATTAAACTTTAAGTTTCGAGGATTTGAAAAAAAAAGTGAAAATCGATTAGTTTTGCGAGAGCCCTATAAAGAGTTAGCAGTATTGAAGCGTGCGTAACTCGTGACCGGAACATCCGATTTTAAAAATTTTAGGCTCGATTTAAAGCACTTGAGCTGCACTTTCGTTCTGTATATATAAAGTATAGCGCCAAGTCCCATAGGACTCACAGTACACAAATAATGCGCTCAACAGTAAAATTGCAAAAGAAAATGTATGAAGATTTTTGCGTTTTTGTCGATCGGAAACCCGGGTGGCAACCGATAATGATGCAGCTCGCACGGTTTCTTATTCAGAGGGGTCCCAGAAATCAGAAAAAATAGGTCTGGTAAGTGTGCCCTACCCAAAATTTTTCGGTAGTCCAGGCCCCCAGAAGTTTCCAGTATCCTGTGGAATGACTCAGATACAGAACGAAAGTGCAGCTCAAGAGCTTTAAATCGAGCCTAAAATTTTTAAAATCGGATGTTCCGGTCACGAGTTACGCACCCTTCAATACTGCTAACTCTTTATAGGGCTCTCGCGAAACTAATCGATTGTCACTTTTTTTTCAAATCCTCGAAACTTTTAATCCATTAACTCGATTTTAAAGTTTAATAGCTTAAATTAAAGCTCTTTTCCTCAACTTTACGATTTTTAGGTCCAAAATTGATTTTTCTTATCTATTGAGCTATATATATATATGCGTTCAGAAAACCAATCCGCTTTAGAAGCATATATATAGATCAACAGATAAAAAAATTTAAATTTAGACCTAAAAACCAAAAAGTAGAGGAAAAGAGCTTTAATTTGAGCTATCAAATGTTAAAATCGAAGCATTGGATCGACAGTAATAGGGATTTGAAGAAAGGGAAAAATGTCTGGTTTTTGGAAAAATCGAGCTATTTCGTGAAAGTCGAACCAAACGACTTTTTTCAAATGGTCATAAATTTTGATCGAGGGATTCGATTTTGACGTTTAATAGCTTTAATTAAAGCTGTTTTCCTCAGCTTTTTTGTCGATACCAATATTTTTTTGTAGTGAGCTATATATATGCTTCTAAAGCCGATTGGTTCTTTGAAAGCATATATATAGCTCACTATATATCAAATTTAAATTTTGACTTAAAATTAAAAAAGTTGAGGAAAATAGCTTTAATTTAAGCTATTAAACGTCAAAATCGAATAACTTGATCAAAATTTATGACCATTTGAAAAAAGTCGTTTGGTTTGACTTTCACGAAATAGCTCGATTTTTCCAAAAACCAGACATTTTTCCCTTTCTTCAAATCCCTATTACTGTCAATAGCTCAAATTAAAGCTCTTTTCCTCTACTTTTTGCCCCAGAAGTTTCCAGTATCCCGTGGAATGACTCATAATATATTCACTGAGAGAAGAGAATATTTCTTATAAACATGTATGTCCGTCATGCTCAACAGGCTTGCGTATTAACAGTCACAAGTATATATTATATATATATATATATATATTTATATAAGTATACATATACCGTATAATGGAAACAAGATGGCGCGCAACTTTTTTTAAATTTATTTTCATAATTATAAGCCTATACCCAAATCCTCTTTGCGAGTCGGGCTTGAACGCAGAACCTTTGGGTTAAGAGTCCTGTCTCCGCTCTCAACGCGATTGACATTGTAACTGTTACAATGTACACTATTGGCCAAAATCAAAGATGTACATTGTAATAGTTACAATGCCACGTTTCTGTTAAATAGTCTCTTCTCTCAGTGTTATTATATGCGCGTGCAGCTAAAAAGAATAATACATTTTTGTGCAAAATATATTTGGGCATGTTAAAATTCGTTATTTGTGAATTCTTTCTAGTTTTTTAGTCTAAAGTGGAAAATGCGTTCGAGTACATGAAAGTACATGATTAATACAGTGTGGACAGTGCTGGTACTACTCATCTTTACCAGACTTTTAATCTATTTTAGTTTTCGCCGAAGGAATTGTTTGAACTCTTCGTTTTTGACTGAGAAGCATTTTTACCTATAATAATTCAATTGAAATTTTGACTCTTAGTCGTCGATTACTGCGCTTAAACTATGCAATTCGACGAATTATGCTATTAGTAGTTGGTGGAATAAGACTAGCGCGCCACACGCCACAAATGCTTCGCGCCGCACGACAGCCTATTTTGTATTTTGTAGCTCACACACGACACGATCATAAGATACTCGTACATATTTTTTAATTTCTTGGTTATTTCATGCTATTGGCCATTTATAAATCATATTCAGAAGCGAAAGTGATAGTGCGTGTCACGTCCGCGAACTATGAGCTCGGAACGGGTTCGGTGTCTGCACCGAGCCACCGAACGTCGCGACGCGGAGTCGCGCACCAAAAGTGCATGCGATTATATGCGATGATGCACTTTTGGGACAGACAGCTAGGCGAGCCTATGAGCTAAAGCTTGACGACTCGCCTAGTCAGTCCATATTACTTCTCAACCGTAACACACCCTACTGCGTATACATTTTCATATCGAATTGGAGACCGCATTAATTAAGAAAAAAATTTCTCATACCTTAACAACCCACTCAGTGGTTTTATAAGCACAACAGCATTGCGTTATGTATAAAATTTCTGCTTATTGATTAAAAATTTGTACGCCTTACGCATAAAATTGTAAATTATGTATAGTGTACCAATTTTTTTGAGTCCACTTTTTGTAGTAACTCGCGTGAAGTAATGGCCGTTAATACCGCATATGAATTTTTCGCAAAATTTCACTTAAGTGGTTCTTCCTGCAAGCCACACATATAATATAAATAATCTTTGCATAAATTAAAAGCTATGGTCGAAGAATGAAAATTAGCTGTACAAAGTGACAGTTTTTGAAAGCTCATAATTTGCACATTGTATATAAATGCACATTGTCAAGGGAAAAATCCACTTTATTATTAGCATTTTTATCACCTGAAACTACTAATAGTATTAGATTGAACATCAAGATAGTGCGTTTAAATGGTTACAAAAAACTTTTTATTAATCACTTTAAAATTGCCTGAAACCACCAATATAAAATGAAGTGGAAAAACTTTGTAAACTTTGGTTTAATTTTCTAAATTTAAATTTATAGCGCCATATGCGATTTATCCTTTTTCTGGTCCGTTTCTAATAATGTAGAACACGAAAGTTGTTTTGCAAATTAAATAATTATTTAAAGTTTTCTAATTTCAATTTCACTTATTATAATTGTAATAAAACCTTGTAAATAAATGATTATACAGCCACTGAAGAGGGGATAAAAATATCCCGAAACGTTTGGCATTTTAAATAAACAACTTGGCTCGAAGAGACGCATCAATTTTTATTCCACACTATTCCATCATCGAGCGATAGAGTCATTATTAAACATGAAAGTGAAAAAAGTTAAGATGGAATCTACTTATCGACCGAACAGCAGAATTGATATCCTTACGCAAACAAGAGATGGAGACACGAGTGTCCCAGGAGTCAGGTTAAGAAAAAGCACGCCTTGTACAGCTATAGCAGAATAACACAACTATTATAGATACGATGTTCTCGGAGAAATTATTTTGAAATAAAATATGATGTAATTTAAACATAATATAACATCCTATCTCGTCGAAGGCGTCGACTTAAAGAATAATCTATCTCAACTAATTTTCAAAACGTTATTTCAAATGAAAATTTGTAGTGATTATATAAATAATTTTTTACTACATTAACTTTAAACAAAGAAACATGTGTCACAAAGGATAATTCCTATCCTAAATACTTAATTATTTATTTATATTATTATCAAATAGAGTTTATTGGTACACGAAAAGCTACCGTCAAGTTTTTGATACTTAACTTCGTACCAATTATATTTCATTATTTTTCTATTAAATTCCAATGAAATCTCAAAATAATTCAGTTTCATTGTACATCTTAATATAATGAATATACATATTGTGAAGCAACATGTACGAATTATTTTCCTGAACTTTATATTAAAATTAACTTATAAAGTATTTGAAAAGCCCATAAAGTCGATTCAGTTTTATGGGTCTCAAAATATAAATACACACACACACACACACACACACACACACACACACACACACACACACACACTTTCAGATTTTTTTCAATGAAATCTTATGTATAGAGAATCAACGTTGCTAAATCAGGCTTTTTAAAAACTTTTATTGATTTATTATTTTATTTATAATTACGTATTCTTAAATCATTTTTTCGTTTATAATTTTTTTGTTGTTACATGCAGAGGTGTAGTTTATTAGGTGTAGTTAGTTCCAATATTTAACAAATTAACATAGAAAATTCGTTTTTTTTAGCATGTTTTTTGTGTCAACCCAAAATTAGAAAGAGAAGAAGTTTTAATTGTAGATTCACAAATACGTACATAAGAACACAAAATATCTAGCTTTCTGAAACTGTTTAGCTCTTTTGTTTACGACTTTTTTATACCAAATGACGGTGGTTTTTGTGAAACAAAAAAATAAGTTTCTGGTACAAAATGAAGTAAAATATCTTTTTTTTTCTCGAGAAGAATGAAGGTCACAAAAAGATTTTACGAAATAAATAGTACTTGGAATCATTTAAGGAATCCGTATTTACTTCATAGGTAATTATTTAAAAAAATGTTAAGCTGTATTTTAATTGTTCAAAAATTGTGAAAATTTAAAAAATTCAAAATTTGCTCAAAACCTTCTAAAAAAGTCAGAAGTATTCTTTGAGTAATGCTAAGCATTTCTTTATTCTAGGACATGTTCTTGTTAAGGTCATATTTCTGAAGAATGCAATCATGAAATATGAAATGATAAATCAGAAAAAATTTTTTGTCTCACAAAAGCCGTCGCCAATTGGTTTAAAAGAGTCATAAACAAAAAAGCTGAGATATTTTTTGCACTTTTATGCTTATTTGCAACCCTACCATTAATGCTCCTTCCTCCTCTAATTTTCAGTTGAAACAAAAAAAAAAGCCGGTAACTAAGTAGCAGTATGTTTTCTCAAAGATGGTGTGTTCCTTTAACTGTTTACGATTAAAACCGTTAAAACCATTGAGGGGTGCTCAATTTTTGTATAAAGGTAAGCCGCTTTATAAGACTGCCTTGCTCGCGGGTAAAGTAAGACTTTTTAAAAATGTGTGACATGTATTATATAATAGTGATTTATATATAAAAACTCTGTATGTGTATAAAAATTTATATAATAAATTGTTTCCAAATTGTCTTCAAATTGTGAAAATAAAATTTATTTGACTTGTAAAAATATAAATTGAAATTAGATTGTGTGAATTGATGCGTTAATTGTCCGTTGTTTGAATATAACCTTTGAACGGTCACATTTGTGGAGATGGGTGAAACTGTTGAAGGGAGGTGGTGCCTTGTTATATAGCGTTCTACAAAGGTAGACAGCTTTATTATATTACAATTGAATCGAAAAATTATTTTTTTTTTTTCATTTATTTATTTATTGTCGCATCAACAGTTAGGTTATTAGCGACGTACCATTATTTTTACATGAGTTTTACATTAAAGAATTACCTATATACAACGAAGTATTAACAAATAGTATATATAATGAGATATTAATACATTTGAAGCAAAATGAAAGGAAAAAAAATGTTTACATTTGGTCGATTTAATTTACAGAGTATCATAGAACTTTTTGGAGAGTTTAGGGAAAAATTATTGTACATTACAGATCTAGACATTTGCCAAAATCAAACTATTGCTTTCTCACAGAGAAAGCTTTGTAACGATGCAAATATTGAAATTGAAAATTCCGATGAATTTCCACGGTTTACGTGTTTCTCAGTGAGAAAAATATGGCTTAAAAAATGTATGTATGTACACCTGATAGACTAGATTAGACCTTTTTATCTGTAGTTAAACTTTCGGATAGACTTTATTGTGCTTGAATAATCAAAGAAACACCGAAATCGTTAAAAACTAAAAGAAAAAAAATTGAGCCAAAAATTCCCTACACCCTTACAAAGCTTTCTCTTTGATAAAGCAAAAACGCTAAAAAGTGAATTATTATTTTAATTTATTACTTACTAATTGAATAGTATATTGCGCACCTATAGGGAGGAAAAAACTTGGACAGTCCATATTCCGTGTAAATTGCCTCCCGCTCCGAAGGTGGGGGTGGCAAACGCGAGGTGCGGGCTGTCCGAATTTACTCCCGTGGAGTTTATACTATTTTTCCTCACACCGAAATTACGCACTTCTCTCCAGACGCCCGGGAGAGCATATGGTACTTTCGGCACAGTAGCAAGAAAAAATAGTATACGTTCCATGGAAGTAAATTCGGAAAGCTCATATCTCGTGTTTGCCACGATTTATACGAGATATGGACTGCCCAAGTTTTTTCCTACCTCAGTGTGTAATATACTATTTATCATTTTTTTCCCCCACCATCGTGTAGAGCATACCCAAAAATAGTCGGAATGGATATTCTTCGAAAACAATTTTGTGGTTCACATCAAATAACTCAAGTCCGAAAGTAAGCATGAAATTTTTGAAATTTGGGACTTAATGGGTTGGGTTAGGTTGGGTTAAGCTACTTATATACGTTGATTCAAAATAATCAACTATAGGGTCCCATTCATAATTTCAACGCTTTCTAGTTATCACGAGAATTTGGTTTTTTTCTCTGTGAAATTTAGTATCTTCAACAAGAATTTGGCTAATGTTGTCTGACTCAAAAGATAATCGTGATTTTAATGTAGAAAAAATAAATCAAATTCGCTACAACAATCGTGATATAATAAATATAATAAATAAAAAGAAATGAAAATTTCAATTTGTCTTTAAATTTAAAAAAAGGCCTTGTTTTAACACGATATTTTTAGAGCATTCAATTCAGTTTGTTCATTCGGAATCTTATAAACTTTAAATATCATGCATATTGTTTATATCCATTAAGTCCTGGTTGATTAATTTATTCTGTTATTCTAAAAATTTAAACTAAAATAGGCGTTTTTTGAAACGTAGCTTTCTTGGTACAGAGAGACAACATTCGCTTATCGTCACCAGAAAACTATCAAATAATTGTTTGACAATATGCCATGGCAATGAAAAATCAATAAAGTAAAAAAAAATAATGGTAGAATCTCTACCATTATTTTCTTTTACTAAGTGCAAATATCATGCCATTCTAGTTCTCTCGCGTACATGTAACTTTTGACCCAAGGATAATATCGTTTTTAATGAGTCTTTTTGTAATTAAACCTTAATTCTTCTACTTTTTCTTTTTATGTTGCCATGATATCTTACCACGCGATGAGCTCTATATTTATGTGTATTATTAGAACTCTTTTTATTAATAACATTAATATGATCTATATGGGGCAATCTACATACAATCGTACTGTTCGAGACCAAAAAATGGAAAATGGGTGATTTTGAAAACACACTGAACGGAGTAGGTTTTTCGTTAAGATCGTAAAGATAGAAAAAATAGCGAATTTCATCAAAACCAATAATGAAACCAATGATGTAACTCTTTTTTTGTAGAATTTTTTTACTTATAGTACTTTGTCCTTTTATTATATCTATATGTTATTTATTTACATACTTAGTATGTACCTATATAGAGTAGAGGCACCAGTAGTTGAACATTGGCTATAACTTTAATAAACAACTAGGGGGGTACCCCGGGGTACCCCCCCCCCCGTCCCCAACCCTGCTTGCTTCGCTCGCCAACCTCCCAATTTTTAATTGACTAATATGGAAATGACTAATATGGAAATGACTAATATGGAAAGGAATACATTTTTTAACAACAACATAGTCACAGATTTTTGTACTTACGTTGCGTGTCACGCGGCGCGTTAATTTTATAATTACATTAGTCAGCGTAGTGAATTTCACTCTTAATATAATGTTTGAACCATAAAAAAATATTTTAGGAGATGGCGATTGTCTAATTCATTGTTTTTCTTATTTTTTGTTTAGGGCCAAAACTGTAAAATATGTTTTTAAAAACTGGAACTATTTTGAACCATTGAATAAAAATACTTATGAATTGTACATGTCAATGAATGGTACATTTGGCGATGAAGTAGAAACCATAGCATTTTTTCATATATATTCGGTTTACGTTTCAGTATCAAGGGCAAACTTCATAAATCCCTTTTGTTACAGGTCAGATAATTTAAGTGACAATTATGAAAATAAATTGAATTTAATTTTATCTGGTTTCCTAGACGCAGGATATTATGATATTCAAAGTTACTGTAATTTAAATTTCTGGGCTACTTATAAAAAAAGGTCTTAAAATTATTATCATAAAAATCGCGGTTTCATAAAACTAAAAAGAAACGAACTTGACAAATCAAATCCTTTTTTTAGAGAAAAGAAAAGGAAAAAAGATTTAGTTGATAATATGAGTGATGATAGATTAAAAAAAAGGCGCAAGGACACGGTTGACCATATGCCTCAAATTCTATCCTAAAAAAGTGTAAGACTGTATGGGCGCGGCCATGTTGAAGCTAAAAAATTTCGATTGGCTGCCTTCACTCACTCGCTCGCGATTGGCTGTTCGTTTGAAATTTTTTTAGGATTATTAATAAAAATTAGTCGCGAATTCCAATTTTTACAATTGGACTATGATACAAATGTTTGAAATGAGGTTGAGAACGGTGTAGGTGTGTATACACGCACAAAAATCAGTACTTTTATGAAACTTTAAATGTATTATGTGTAGTAGGTTAATGTATATTAATTTATTAATATTATTCTTTAAATAGTTATTTTGTACAAATTAAATATATTAAATATATTTTTATTAAATTGATGGTTATTAAATAAAACTGATAATTTAAGAAATTTTACTGTATCAGACGTTGCAAGTATAGAAGCACTGCGCATATGCTCGACGACACAATAATCACTCTACAGTTCTTATATCACTAAAAACTTTGTATTAACTCTTTATTTATTTTTCAAAAATTCGATTAAAATAAAACTAAAATTTTTTTTCTTTACTCTATATTCTCTTTGATTCTCTCTTTAAGTATTTTGATAATTCAATTATTCACAGATTTAACATTATCTAAAATTTAACTGAAGGAAAAAACATTCTCACAAATTCTTTAAAATATTATAAATTAATTAATACTATAAATTAATTTGTCTCTGTTCTTTAATTTCTCGATTCTCTGCTCTTTTAAATACTTGTCTTTCTTGAGTTGAATTATGAAAATTATTCAGGTTTCAAATTAATACAAATTTTACTTAAAAACATATTCTTTGAAATGCTTTAAAATCTTTATTCTACTCAATAATTCAACTTTAAACAAGCTCGTATAAGGCTCTTTTTCGTCTATAGGAAAGGTAATAGTCATTAACAATCTCTATATTATTCAATTGCACAACTTTAAGAAAAATATTTCCTCTCAATAAATATCTTAAATATTATTGAAATTAATTTGTCTCTCTGTTCTTTCATTTCTCGATTCTTTTTGCGGAAAAGCAGTGAAGTGAACCCACTTTTCTCTGACACAGTTCACGCGGTGACACTGCCTATGATCTCTACAATTCTTATATCACTAAAAATTTTGTATTAACTCTTTATTTATTTTTCAAAAATTCGATTAAAATAAAACTAAAATTTTTTTTCTTTACTCTGTATTCTCTTTTACTCTCTTTTTAAGTATTTTGATAATTCAATTATTCACAGCTTTTACATTATTTAAAATTTCACTGAAGAAAAAAAAATTCTCACAATGATATGTTGAGGTCAGCTATGGCAGATCTTCAAACAAGCGCAACTTCGTTTGTCCATTGAAAATGATAACGTCGTTAATTGTCAGTTCCAGGCTTTAATGAAAACCGTAATTGAGGTGAATCGAGATCTTGTTTTTTTAGTTCTTGACCCCAGAGCGTCTATTACCAAAATTAACAATATTAGCATTAAAAGATGCAAAGGAAAATAAATTATTAAACCAACGAATATGTTGGAAAAATTGTGAAGATAGACAATGTTCTAAATTAAAAAGCTGTTGTAATTCATTTGGAACATCATCATTATTTTGTAAAATAACATTTCTGGATAGTTTTCTGGAATATTCAAGTGGTTTTGACTATTGACATTCAAATCTTGCAATTTTACAGGAGTCCTTATATCGCTTTGATTGTCATGACAGGTTTTCTTATGATTATATGATCGCAAGATTAACAATTTCATTAATGCGTAGATTACATGTAATAGGAAAGTCTTTTCTGTGATAAGAACGATCATGATTAATTATTTCGTTTAAATACATAAATTAAGAGCAACACTAAGTTGACTACGTCTTTCTAACTTTTCCTTTTTTTTTGCATAAAACTTATGATTAGCCATTCTTTTCCTTTGAAGTTTAATTTTTTTTGCTTCTATTATCTCATCCTCTGTTTTATTCTTTTTTTTTGAGGCATGAGGCTCAAAAACTTCTACAGACACTTTCTCTCTCACTTTTGAAAAATACATTTCAAATAATAACGTAACATGTCATTAACGTGTCATTAACGTGTCATTAACAACCCCTCTTATGCCAATCTTATGGACAAAATTAATCACAACTGTAGTATTTTCCAAATAAATTATGTTTTCTTGTACCTTAAATAACAAAAAGCCACCATCGGTTACCCTCAAATCGGTCTTTTTTATGTGGTCCATTTTTTAAGATAAAAAACACCACTTTTGGAAGAATGACCGATATATATTGTATAACGTTTTCCCTTTTTGTTTACAAAAATATTACAATTTGACCTTCTTATAAAAATTTAGAACTGTATAAGATTTTAAAATATGATTACACCTTTAGACGTTATACCTCAGAACAAATTTTAAAATGATTGCAATTTTACCTACTATATCGCAATAATTTGAGTTTCGCCTTTAAAATATACGCCTAAAAAAATCCACCTGTAAGCGCGCGTTCGTTTTGTGGAATATGTAATTCAAGTACTATATGTGTATACAATATATATTGTATTCGTGTAATTATTTGCAATGTAAGTTAATGAATATTGATTCAATAATGTATAGTTATTTTGTACAAATAAAAGATACTAAATATATTTTTATTAAATTGATAATTATTAAATAAAACTGATAATTCAAGAAATTTGACTGTATCTGACGTTGCAAGTATAGAAGCACTGCGCATAAAAATTAAAGTAAAATTTTTTTCTTTACTCTATATTTTCTTCATTTTATTCTCTCTTTAATAAGTATTGTGATAATTCAATTATTAACAACTTTTATATTATCTAAAATTTAACTGAAGAAAAAAATATTCTCTTAAATTCTTTAAAATACTTCTTGCATAGATTTTTTCTCTGTAAATTATCTGACTAATATTCAAATATACAAATTTTGTCCAGGTATATAGCAGAATAAATTGATTTGTATCTGTGTTGTTTAATTTATCGATTTTCTGCTCTTTTAAATACTTATAGAACATCTGCTTTTTGAGTTGAATTATGAAAATTATTCACGTTTTTAATTAATACAAATTTTACTTCAAAAAATATTCTTTGAAATGCTGCAAAATATTTATTCTACTCAATAATTCAACTTTGAACAAGCTCGCGTAAGGCTTTTTTTCGTCTATAGGAATGGTAATAGCCATTAATAATCTCTATATCATTCAATTACACAACTTTCAGAAAAATGTTTCCTCTCGATAAATATCTTAAATATTATTTAAATTAATTATTTTAATTAATTTTTCTCTCTGTTCTTTAAAGTGGATCTTCAGTGATTGTACTTTTCTTTCACCCGTGGCTCCGAACGTAATGAAACTTAAAGATCATAACTGTGATACAAAAAGATGATTTTGTGTATGTTTTTAGCTTATTTTACCCAATGATATTTAAGTAATGTCACAAAATATAAGAACTTTTGTTAAAATATAAAGATCTTCAAAATGTTTCATGCGAACTGGAATTCATACGTATTCTTTAAGCCAGACTGCACAAAACTTGGAATTTTTTTAGTATAGTAATTATGCATGTACAGCAGAAATAATTCAAACATTTAATTAACAAATAAAATCATGAAAAACATGAATTTTAAATATTAATCATAATTTAATAATTTTTATTTTAATTCTTACCGTAAATATAAATTCCAACATTTATTTTAATTGTTTTCAAGAACCTCTAAAAAAATTTTCAGAAGGATTCCTTGAAACGCCTTGCGCATGAACGATTTTGAATTAATATAAATACTTTTATTCATAAACAGCATTTTTGTTAAGAAAAACATTTATAGATTATTATAAAATGGCAAATTCTAAAGTAAACAAACATTTTTAGTGAAAAATGATTATGGTATGTTTTAGATTAATGATAAATTTAGCATTTAGAGCAAACAAAAATTTTTCGATTTTTGATGAAATTTCACTGGAAATCCAACTTAACTTCTCGATTCTTTTTGATCTTTTATTAAATCAACGATTCACAGTTTTTACATCACACAATTATTTGATTTTTATAATACTCAATCATTATGGTAATCAGTATATTGTTATAATTGGTGGGGCACAGTATGTTCGCACAGTCGATCTTTAACCTAAGACGTCGTCTTCGCGCGAGAAAAATAGAACAACGGAACAGACCTCTTCGGACTTTTTTTGATACGCAACAGCTGTTCTCTTATACATGGATTTAGATAGGCCAATGGCGCTGCCCACGGCTCCATCTCTCTTCTTATAAGGGATTGCGTAAAAAGACTGACAATTTTCCCATAGAGGGCGCGTCAATTGAGAGGGAGCTAATTTCTGACATTGTGGCGGCGGCGATATCATTTTTTCAATACAGAGAGAAATCTAGAATTCGCTATTAGTCGACCACTCGGTTTTAGGTACAATTTTTTATGTCATTTTAGGATTTTGGAAGCTTAAATATAAAGGAAGCAATAATCGTAGATCGATCTCAAATTACTTCGTTCCTTATTAAGTTTATAAGGCATTATGAAAGTAGTGTGGTCGACTACTGGTCCCTTTACCTTATATAAGCTACTTGGTTGCTGTGCAGATTAGATTATCTATCGTTGACAACTGTGTTCAAAACAATACGGCTTAAAATAGGATGGCTCACGTATAGAATAAAAAGGCGAAATAGCAACAACTGCAAAGATTCTGCAAGAAACGAGCTTTAATTTGAGCTGAAGAACGTCAGGAGTTATAGGATCATTTTTTTAATGATTGAAATTATTATAAAAGAACTTATTTAATTGATAAGGTTGGTAAAATGCTTCGTTATAGCAATAAAACTAAATTTTTTTCATATATCAACTGTTATAATGATTCTTTACAGAGAAACCAAGGCTTCTGACATTCTGGGTCTTTCCCACATTTTTATATTGAAATAAGGTATCTTCATGAATTTTTGGTTTTGATCTGGACGATCGAACCTTCCTAAAACTTGATTTAAAGGCTTAAATGACTTACAAGTTTTTCAAAACATATATATATATTTTTGAGAAATTTAGAAAATTTCCAGAAAAAAATGTTATATGTCTTTATAGTGAAAAATGCTTCCCTGAGGCTTTGCAAATCAATAAAAGTAGTCAGAAAAAGCAAAAAACCCTGCTTTCATCAACGTTCACCCTCTCTAACTCGGAACATACTTGATGGAAAAAATCTGAAAATTGAGGGACAATCACGCATGTCTCTTAGAAACATTTTAAAAATATTTTTGGATGGAGCCAAAAAATTGACCGCTCGATTTGTCAGAGAACCACCCATCTATATGGGCGATTCTCTAATAAATTGTGCGTTTGATTTTTTGACCCCCTCGACAAAGATTTTTAAAATTTTGCTGACAATCCTGTGAGTGCCCCAGATTTTCTTCGGTCCGTCTCTTCCAGGTACAGAGGGTCAAAGTTGGCACTGTAAGCATTTTCTCGATTTTTTGCCTATATTAAAAAATGTGTAGCTCCTCAGGAAAGCGGGGTGCCAAAAAAATGTTGAGAATACTTTTTTAGAAAATTTGCTCAGCTTTTAAAAAAAATACTGTCAAAATAATACATATATATTTGCTCGCTTGGATTCAGACCGGAAAAATCATGAAGATTTACGCTACTCGACCTATTTCTGACCTTAGAAAATCACTGAAATCATTGAAATTTAAAAAATATCTTATATAGTTTCAAAAAAATATACAGTTGAATTATTTTTGTAATTTAAATGTAGTTTTTTCAAAGGCGTATATGAGTCATTCCACGGGATACTGGAAACTTCTGGGGGCCTGGACTACCGAAAAATTTTGGGTAGGGCACACTTACCAGACCTATTTTTTCTGATTTCTGGGACCCCTCCGAATAAGAAACCGTGCGAGCTGCATCATTATCGGATGCCACCCGGGTTTCCGATCGAAAAAACGCAAAAATTTTCACACATTTTCTTTTGCATTTTTACTGTCGAGAGTATTATTTATGTACTGTGAATCCTATGGGACTTGGCGCTATACTTTATATATACAGAACGAAAGTGCAGCTCAAGAGCTTTAAATCGAGCCTAAAATTTTTAAAATCGGATGTTCCGGTCACGAGTTACGCACGCTTCAATACTGCTAACTCTTTATAGGGCTCTCGCAAAACTAATCGATTTTCACTTTTTTTTTCAAATCCTCGAAACTTTTGATCCAGTGACTCGATTTTAAAGTTTAATAGCTTAAATTAAAGCTCTTTTCCTCAACTTTACGATTTTTAGGTCCAAAATTGATTTTTCTTATCTATTGAGCTATATATATGCGTTCAGAAAACAAATCTGCTTTAGAAGCATATATATAGATCAACAGATAAAAAAAATTAAATTTAGAGCTAAAAACCAAAAAGTAGAGGAAAAGAGCTTTAATTTGAGCTATCAATCGTTAAAATCGAAGCATTGGATCGACAGTAATAGGGATTTGAAGAAAGGGAAAAATGTCTGGTTTTTGGAAAAATCGAGCTATTTCGTGAAAGTCAAACCAAACGACTTTTTTCAAATGGTCATAAATTTTGATCAAGTGATCCGATTTTGACGTTTAATAGCTTGAATTAAAGCTGTTGTCCTCTACTTTTTGAATTTTAAGTCAAAATTTAATTTTGATATATAGTGAGCTGTATATATGCTTTCAAAGAACTAATCGGCTTTAGAAGTATATATATAGCTCACTATAAAAAAATATTTGTATCAACAAAAAAGCTGAGGAAAACAGCTTTAATTTAAGCTATTAAACGTCAAAATCGAATCACTTGATCAAAATTTATGACCATTTGAAAAAAGTCGTTTGGTTTGACTTTCACGAAATAGCTCGATTTTTCCAAAAACCAGACATTTTTCCCTTTCTTCAAATCCCTATTACTGTCGATCCGATGCTTCGATTTTAACGATTGATATCTCAAATTAAAGCTGTTTTCCTCTACTTTTTGGTTTTTAGGTCTAAATTTCATTTTTTTTATCTGTTGATCTATATATATGCTTCTAAAGCAGATTTGTTTTCTGAACGCATATATATAGCTCAATAGATAAGAAAAATCAATTTTGGACCTAAAAATCGTAAAGTTGAGGAAAAGAGCTTTAATTTAAGCTATTAAACTTTAAAATCGAGTCACTGGATCAAAAGTTTCGAGGATTTGAAAAAAAAAGTGAAAATCGATTAGTTTCGCGAGAGCCCTATAAAGAGTTAGCAGTGTTGAAGCGTGCGTAACTCGTGACCGGAACATCCGATTTTAAAAATTTTAGGCTCGATTTAAAGCTCTTGAGCTGCACTTTCGTTCTGTATATATAAAGTATAGCGCCAAGTCCCATAGGATTCACAGTACACAAATAATACTCTCGACAGTAAAAATGCAAAAGAAAATGTATGAAAATTTTTGCGTTTTTTCGATCGGAAACCCGGGTGGCAACCGATAATGATGCAGCTCGCACGGTTTCTTATTCGGAGGGGTCCCAGAAATCAGAAAAAATAGGTCTGGTAAGTGTGCCCTACCCAAAATTTTTCGGTAGTCCAGGCCCCCAGAAGTTTCCAGTATCCCGTGGAATGACTCATATGCTATTATTAAAAATTTCAATGACCTATTTGATTTTTTGAATCTAGAAAAAGGTCAATAGATATTACGAAAATAGCGTAAATACTTTTGCTTTGAAAAAGCTATCTTCATGATTTTTTTTTGTTTGAATCCAAGTGAGCATAGCTTAAAATTGCATATATGACTGCTGACACATACATGGATGATTCTCTGGGATATCGGCCGACTAAAATTTTTTTTATTCAAGTTCTGGGTCCTAAATCTCTTCTACTCGGAGAAATACAACTCTCCAAATTTTTTTAGATTTTTTCCATCAAGCCTCTTCTTGCTGCACAGGGTCAAAATTAGTGAAATCAGGATTTTTGGCATTTTTTGTCTATATTCCAAAATGTGTAGCTCCTTAGGAAAACGATTTTCAACAAAAATGTTTAAAACACTTTTTTTAGAAAATTTGCTGAGCCTTTCAAAATGCTCTTCGTTGTCATAGGGTTTTGACTAGGCACATAACGGTTTATCGTTTGAAATGAACTACCAAACAAAACTAGCATAGTCTGATAGGCGTGTTCGATAGGTCAAAAATGCAACTTTTGGACCGATTTGTGTGCAACTTTCTGGTGGATTTCAACACATATATCACATTGGACTAGAAAACTAGAAAAAATTCTTTGCAAAAGTATTTTATGCATTTTCGACGAAAAAAGCTTTCCTCAGGAGCTATGAATTTTTGAAAATTTGCAAAAAATGACAAATATCTTGAATTTACCGATTTTGACACTCTGTAACTCGAAGGGGCTTGATGGAAAAAATCCTAAAACATTTGAGGAGTTGTATTTCTCCGAGTAGAAGAGATTGAGGATAGTTTGAATAAAAAGAATTTTAGCCGGTATGATATGAACGAAAACGGAATTACGCGTTGGGGGGGGGGGGGGGTGACGAATGAAGCGAGCAGGGGGCGAAGCCCCACTGGTGTGTATGTGTGTGTGCGTGTGTGTGTATGTCTGTACTGTTTCTCTGTATATTAATAAAACGATATCGCTGCTGCCGCCGCCGTGTCAGAAATTAGCTCCCTCTCAATTGGCGTCCCCTAAATTAACGCCCATTGAGGGGGCCCATCAAGGGGACGCCCGTTAGGGGGCGCCACTGAGGAGACACCTTGTAGGGGGTACCAAGAAACCACGATTTTTATCATAATAATTTTTATAAGATCTTTCTTTATAAGTATCCCAGAAATTGAAATAACAATAACTTTGAATATCACAATGCCCTGCGTCTATGGAAGCAGATAGAACTAAATTAAATTCATTTTCCTAAACAAAAAATAGGAAAACAACGAATTAGGCAATTGCCATCTTCTAAAATTTTTTTTTGTGGTTCAAACATTATATTAAGAGTGAAATTCACTATGTGGGTGCCGACTAACGCTCAAGTTCGTGATTTGTACTTAAACGCAGTTGAATAGGTTTACGTATAAGAAAAATTTTTATATTATAATATTGTTAAATTTGTAATGGTTGATTGTAAATATTGAATTTTACTTAAAAACTTCGGACTTTGGCAAACAACTAATAACTTTAGTTACTTACCTTTTAATAATGTATGACATTTTTCACAGCGACATTGGCGTACGGATACAGGCGACGGCCAAATTATTTTATTAAGTAGATATATGTATGCAATGTGGTATACTGCAGAATACTTCAATTTGTGGTAGTTGTTTTAAAATCTATTTACACTGCCGACATCAGCCACTTTTAAATTATAATTTGCAATTATAAAATTAATGCGACGCGCCACAATGTAAATACAAAAATCTGTTACCATGTTGCTGTTGATGCGGTTGCTATGCACAAGGCTATAGCTATAAGAAATTTATTTAAAAATATTAATCAATTAAAAATTGAGGGATTGGCGAGCGAAGTGAGCAGAGGGGTACCCCCTAGTGTGTGTATGTATATGAGTACTTATGTCAAGGAAATTTCGGTTTAATACTGAAGCATTAGAAGATTTTTAGCTGATATGACTTTTCTCACTCCCTTCTGCGGAAAAAGCGAATTTTTTTCCTTTCTTTTTTCGAGAATTACCGGGAGAAATAATGATATCCCAGATTATTCCCTAGGGCAAGTAATATACCACTTTTCTTTTGCTAATTTACATATAGCTTTATTAATTATTATATTTATACAGCTTTTTATATTTATATATATATACACACACACACACACACACACGCGTGTGTGTGTGTGTGTGAGTGTGTCCAGGAAATTTCGGAAACACCTTGGACGGAAAAGTTGCAAAAAATTTTCTTGATGGCACACCTA
This sequence comes from Philotrypesis tridentata, assembly GCA_018906965.1. Lineage (NCBI taxonomy): Eukaryota > Metazoa > Arthropoda > Insecta > Hymenoptera > Pteromalidae > Philotrypesis > Philotrypesis tridentata. The sequence goes on along the minus strand of JACCIB010000072.1, from coordinate 423,343 downwards.
CCAGACCTGTTTTTTCTCGTTCCTTAGGTCATTCTCAAAAAGAAAAAGCTCGCGTGCACGGGAAATGTTAGGGTATATTTTTTTCCGGAGCAAAAACGACTCGAAAAAACGAGAAATAATTAACAAAAAGAGAATTCATAGATTTTTTTCTCGAAAACTATGGACTTATATAAAAATTTCATTAGAACAAAAATGTCTTCAAATTCATCAAAGAATGCTCTGAAATTTGGTCATGGTGATTCGATACAATTTTTGATTTTTCGAAAATCCAAAAAGTCGAAATTTTGAACAATGTCCTTAAAAAATCTATAAAAATTTTAGAGCATTCTTGGATGAATTTTAAGACATGTTTGTTCTAATAAAATTTTTATAAAAGTCCATAGTTTTAGAGAAAAAACATCCGTGAATTCTTGTTTTTTAATTATCTCTCGTTTTTCGAATCGTTTTTGCTCCGGAAAAAATATACCCTAAGATTTCCCGTGCACGCGAGCTTTTTTTCTTTCAGAATGACCTAAGGAACAAGAAAAAACAGGTCTAGTAGGTGTGACATCAAGAACATTTTTTGCAACTTCTCCGTCCGAGTTGTTTCTGAAATTTCCTGGACATACCCATGTATTATATATTTTATTGATATTGTGACATCCTTTTCAAAAAATTCTAAATTGAATTTTATTTTAACATCCATTTTAATAGATGGTATGGGACTCTGAAAGCGTATTAAAAAGACTAAAGAATAAATCTATCGCTCTACTCGAGTCTTTAGTCTATCCATTTTCATATATTTAAATGATGTATGAATATTGAAAAACTAGCAAATATTATGTTTAAATTTCTTAACCGCCTTAACCCATTGACGCCCAGGATGTACATTTTTGACATAAAAGTTTGAACCGTCACCACGTAATGAATTCGTTCTGATGAAACGTATGGATGAAATTTTGATAAAATTCAATTTTATTACCCAAAAATGAAAAACAATGAAAAAAACGCACTTTTTTCGACCGCTTTAGATTTTTTTATGCATAAAAGAGTCATATGTAGTCTGGCATTGATACCTATACTTAAAGACTCCGCGGTGGAATTAGCGCCAAAATTATTTTTTCAACACAATAGCGTCCTATATGCAAATTTTTTTGTTTCATATTCACCGATTTTTTTCTGGAAAACTGTCAACTTTTATAAAAATTTCATAAGAATAAAAGTATCTTAAAATTCGTCAAGGAGTACTCTCAAATTTTTTCAGATTGATCCGGGAAAATTTTTGATTTTTCGAAAATTCGGAAAATCAAAATTTTGAACAACGTCCGGAAAAAATCTGAAAAAATGAGAACATTCCTTGATGAATTCTAAGACATTTTTATTATTTGCAAAATTTGTTTAAACCTTATAGGTTTTAAGAAAAAAATCAGAAACCAAATTGTATAAGACTTTAGTTACATTTTTGGGTAGGACGTGAAGAATGCGTCTTTAGCCATTCAGCAAATTTTGCAAAGAATAAAAATGTCTTAGAATTCATCAAGGAGTGTTCTCAATTTTTTTTCTGGACGTTTTTCAAAATTTTTATTTTCCAAATTTTCGAAAAATCAAAAATTTTCCCGGATCAATCTGAAAAAATTTGAGAGTATTCCTTGACTAATTCTAAGATATTTTTATTCTTATGAAATTTTTATAAAAGTTGACAGTTTTCCAAAAAAAAAAAAAAAAATCGATGAATATGAAACAAAAAAATTTGCATATAGGACGCCATTGTGTTGAAAAAAAATTTTTTGGCGCTAATTCCACCGCGGATTCTTTAAGTAATCAATACCAGACAACATATGACTCTTTTATGCATAGAAAAATCTAAAGCGGTCGAAAATTCGATTTACAAAAATTTTTTTTTCAAAAAGTGCGTTTTTTTTCATTGTTTTCCATTTTTGGGTAATAAAATTGAATTTTATGAAAATTTCATCCACACCATTGGAAAGAGCAGTCTTTTTTACATAAAAAACAGTGGGTCCCAAATTTTTGACGCGCGAATTCATTACGTGGTGACGGTTCAAACTTTTATGTCAAAAATGTACATCCTGGGCGTCAATGGGTTAAAGTAACTAAAAATGAAAAATGATAATGGAGAAGTGAAATAATTAAACTTTTCCTAGTTCTTCGATGTTTCGGCGATCATTGTTTAAATTGTTTAAATAATGCATCTAAGAGCAGTATGTTTTTATTTAGAAGTAATGTGAGAAGAGCATATAAAACAATTGTTACGTATGCCATATATTAGGTTCAAAGAGTCTTTGAAAGCGAAAATTAACAATATTCATTACTTCACTCATGGCAGACTTATTACTTTTCGTAGAGTACTCTGACTAGGCTATAGATCTATTATAAATACTTATTTGCTATGAAGTGAGTGTAAGCATTTAAAAGTAATTATGATTTAAAAAATTATGTACACTATAAATACAATTGATGTTATTAATAAATTGTTTACAATTTTAGATTTGAATTTTATTTATGCACCATTATATTTAATACATAATTCTGCTATATATGTAAAAATGAAAATATTGGATTTTGATCACGAATTATAAATACTTGTTGCTTGAGGTAAAACGCAGTTATAAAAATTGCATTGTACTCTCTTTGAACCACTACTTGGACTCCAATGTATTGTTTACACTACATTATAATATAATTAAATGAAAAGGATAAATGAAAAACTATACTTTAATTTTGGATTTTTTAAGAGAAGAAATGCGAATTAGCTGTTGTTTGCACATTATTTTAATTTACATGAAATTGACGCAAGTGCATGCATATGTCGAATTTCAATAAAAAAAATGCACTTTGGTCCAAAACTTTGTTTTGTAAGCCAAAAGATGATAAAAAATGTGGAGGAGCATTATACAGGAAATATAGAAAATGAAAATTTAACATGGCGAGGCACGTGGAGAAAAAAGAGAAAATCGGCTATTAGGATTTTTATTATAATTGTTATTATTATTATTATTATTTTTTAGGCGGGCATAACTTTTGATCAGAGCATCAAAAATTTGGACATATTTATTTTGAAAGTTCAAGGTCTGTTGTTGTACTTTATTGCAGTTGGAAGTTTTATTGGTGCCTCGGGAACATTCGTAGTTGTTACTATTCCAGTATTTTGGCGAATTAATTTTTTGCAGAAAAAAAACGTAAGGTGGCTGAGAAATATGGTTATGCCAGTGACTTTTCCCATGTTCCTCGACATTTGTAATCATCTTTAGGCTTACAGAAAGAAGAAAGTCCAATTGGTCCGAAAGCTCCGCAGCAGTTTAAGCAATGTTTTGTCTAATTCGAGACGAAAGAAAAGTGCATTTTTTCTTTGATTCGACAAATGTAGGTGGAGTTTGGCCTTTAGTGGCAAGACTAGAATGTTTTGTGGACATTTGGATTGTTGAGTGCGGCCGTGCGCAGATGAGAATGGTTGTGATGATTGGCTGCACTGAGAGCGAGAGAGGAGCGCAGGTTAATTGTTTCGTATGTTTGCGGAGAAGCGAGAGAAGAAGTCGCGCATCGCGAGGAGGCAGGAGTGAGCGATGGAGCGAGAGAAGGGCTGCAGGCTGCGGTGGCCGTGTGGGCAGTGGACTGCAGGAGAAATGGGTATATGCAGCTTGCCAGCAGCGGGCGGCAGGCGCGTTGCTGTCGGGCGCTGCCGCGACTCCCGGCGGCGGCGCGCTCGTCGCGTCTCCCGAGTCCCGACTCTCTCTCTCTCTCTCTCTCTCGCTGGCTGCGCTGCAGAAGGTTCGCACCGGCGGGCTTCGTCTCGGGCCTCGGCAGCTCGCGGATGCTCTCGGATGGATCTCGGTAGACTGCGAGTGCGAGAGCGCCGAGCCGCCGAGCGCGGCCACAGCGCGGCTATGCAGCGGCGGCGCGACGGCGCGAGGGAGAGAGGAGTCGCAGGGCCGCCGTGATTGGTCCGTGCGTGGGAGAGCTGCCGCCCGCTGCGCGCGAGCGAGCGAGAGAGAGAGAAAAGTTCGGGCAGCTCGGCTCGGCAGACGCCGGCTCGGGCAGTCAGCGGCGAGCTACACGACGGGGAGCGTCTCGCAACGGGCTTTTCGCGCTGCAGCTCAACGTGCGCAGCAGAGGAAAGAGTAGCAGCAGTAGGCGCGCAGAGCCAGTGTCCGAGCGCTGCGGTTGTCGTTGCTGCTGGTCGTGGCGCAGAGCAGCGAGAGCAGCGAGGCCGAGCATCAGTGCGCAGGAGGGGCGGCCGTGGCCACGGCGCGCACGACGATGGCCGGGCGCGCGCGAGCGGCGCCCAGTCATGCTATCTCCCGAGGGCAGTCAGGCCCAGCCTCGACACAGCAGCAACAGCAGCAGCAGCAGCAGCAGCAGCAGCAGCAGCAGCGGCGGCGGACGGCGACGACGCCGGCGCAGCTCCTTCGCTCGGCCGGACAGGCCCACTAGACGCTGCAGTGCTCGCCCTCGTGCAGACTGCCGAGTATTCCTCTCTGTGCTCGTGCCGCGGCCGCGAGTGTGACGCGAGTGCCAGTTCCAGCTTGTTCTTGTTGTTGTTCTTCTACTTGTTCTTGTTCCGCTTCCGCTTCCGCTCCCTCTCTTTCCCGGTGGCGATCGAAGCGACTGGGAGGGACACGATGCCGCACGTCAGCAGCAGCGGCGGCGGCGAGGACCTCGGCAGCGAAGACGAAGTCAAGGTCTTCAAAGATGAGGGCGAAGACGAGAAGAGGTCTTCGGAGAACCTCACCGAGGAGAAGAGCTCGCTCATCGATCTCACGGAGTCGGAGGTGCTTGCTTACCCGTCTCTTGCTTCAGTTTAGCTTACCCACGACACATCACGCATCCCGACACTCTGCCGCCCCGAAACTTCCTTCTCCCGAGCCAATAGCAGCGCCCGACCGGCAAACGAGAGAACGCCTCTCTTATTCTACACTTGCACTTATCTACTTGCGCGCATTACGCCTAATTGTCTTTCGATTAGTTCAAAAATAACTACTTGCATTCTGTCGGGCTGCACGAGTAGGCAACAAGTTGCGACTTTGCGAGTGCAGTCGACAGTCGAGTAACGAATACAACGATAGGCGCTTGTTGGCGTTCTCTTATCCGGTCGGGTCTCCTCATTTCGTGGAAGTGATACGACGCGTGTGTTTATATGTGTGTTGCAGGAGAAGGTATCCCTCGCCGGTGGAAGCTACACGACAGGGAAGGCGTCGGCTAGGTCCGACCTCAGCCCGGTCTTTGGTAAGTTGATGCCCAACTTTTTTTTCCAAATCAAGTAGTTATAGTCTGTGGCCGCGTTAGCGAGCGTACTTCGATCCAGTATACTTATAAAGCAGCTCTCCTCGCCAAATACGAGAACTAAGGCTTCGCATTTGCCGGCTTGTATACTTAATACTTATACCGCAAGCACGTCGCGGCGGCAGCGCGGGCGGAGCGACGGACGCCGTTCGTTTTATGTATAATGTATAGTCTGTTGTACACATACAGCTGGGATTATACACTGGCGGCATAGATGTGGATTGTAGGCATTCGCAGTGCCATGTTTGTGCGTGCAGGACGGAAAGGCTGAGGGCTGCGACAAGAAAGACTTAACCAATGCGCGATTAGAAACCTAATAGAAATTCAGAATGAGCCGACGGCGTACGACGCACGTTTCTCAGCGCGATAACGTGACTCGCATCGTCTATAGCTCCACTGCCGCCTGTGCCGCCGCTGTCGTTATAACGCGAGAGGACTGAGGTTTCATGCACACTATTCAATGGCGGCGAGTATAAAAAAACCGCGAAACAAACCATCCAATAGTTGGACTGCATTTCGTCAAGTCGTTTTTTCGATGTAAACAAGAAATTTCGTCAAAGCTCGTGGAAAAGTGGACAAAAGATTGCTGCTCTGTAGCGAAGCGCGTTTCTACTCTTGAGACTAAATATCAGTGAAAGAAAAAACATTTTTAAAATAGATAAAGAGCGAGACTCAATCCAAGCTCGCTATTCGCATTATTAGTATTAGTCAGGAACGTGTCGAGCCTATCGTTGCGTCTATCCGCAACGAGGAAACTTTTAGCCGGTGCAGCCGATCCATTCGATAAGATGCGCGCCGGCTTCGAGTGAGTTCAACTTGCTTTGCTTATCTAATCGTAATCGTGCGTAATGGGTGAAAAGAGACCTGCCGAACAAAATCTTTGTCGATAATTTACCCGATTGACGTGTGCGCGAGTCTACGTACTCAGTAGGTTATGCTGTGCAGCAGCAGCAGCAACAATAACGGCAAGAGCAACAGTATAGAGGCCTATCGGAGTCAGGATTATGCGCGTGCGATACACCAGCTGATTGTCATTTCTAGAAATTTACTGGCTCGCGGCGGCTTGGCTGTTGGCTGGCTCGTTGTCATCGCCGGTCATTTTATCCGCGCGCGCGCAGCTCTGAACATCAGTTCAACGACGCGAGAGCGCAATAACTCGGCCTCCCCTCTTCCCTCGTTCTCGACCCCCCTCCGCAACTTGGCTTCGCGCGCGCTGCCTCTGTATCTTAACAACCTTTTTTCTCTTTTCATTGCTCATTCTTTGCTCTTCTTTCTTTGCATTTCTTTGCTTTTCTTTTTAATGAACTTACGATTGCGATAAAGCCGCAGACTGACTCGCTGCGACTTCCGAAGCCTTCATACGAGAGTCGGTGTGCATACGAGCTGCTGCTGCTGCTGCTGTTTATATTGGCACGGCGCTTATAATTACTCACATGATAACTCTTCCGTCGATATTTCTGTTGTGGGCCACCGCCACCACCCCGTCATTCCTCATTCTTCAGTATTTTTCTTTTAATACTGTTTGCGCACTTACTGTTGTTGTTATAGTTATGAGCATTGAGCATCCCGGGTTGCGTTGCAATTGTTGTCGAGCAATGGAGTACACGACTAAATTAGAGCACGTGGAGCATATATTATTATTATTTATTATAAAATCTGTAGCCGCGAGCGAAGGATGCCGAGAGGTTTTTATGGCGGGCAATCGGACGAGTGTAAACTCTCTTTAGTGTCTACTGCGATGGTGGTTAGGGTCGCTGGACGTGGACATCCTAAATAAACAAAGCTACTCTTCCGTTGCAAGTTGTGAAGGGCGCAAACTTAGAGGGCTATAATCTTATAGCAGCGTGCTCCGTGGAATGCTTTGAGAAGGCGTGAAAAATGGCCTTTCTTTCGTAATCCCCATCTGCTGCTGGGTATTCTATGCGGACTGTCTACTATACCATGAGAGCCAAGACGTAAACATCGTTTAGCACAGGTATAGAAGTTTCTCATGCTTCTTATCTTGCGTAAACGCGCTGCTCCTGCAGCCTAAAGACGTCTGCACAGTGCAGGCTTCTCTAACCGACCATGAGACTTTTAAATAGAATAGAATTCTCCGCGAGTTGGTAAGCATTTAAATGGAAACTGGCATTCAGCAGCAGCAGCAAAACGAGTCCAGGCCGCAAAATACATGTATGATTGAGAAGAGAGCAAGGCGCAGAGGCTCCTACATCAGCAGCACCAGCAGCATTTCTGTAGCCCGTGGGGCCGAGGGCACCGAAGGAAGAAAAAACTCGAAAATTAAGAAGATCTTGGCGAGGCAAGCGAGAGAGAGAGAGAGAGAGAGACTGGGGTGAAAGATGCCAGCCGTAATTTGGCAACATTGCATGCGGCGCTGCGCGAGAGTGCGAGAAGAGAGGCGGGAGAATTCACTAACGAATAACGATGCTCTGGCTTATAATGTTAGGAAATGCAAAGCAGACGGAGAGAAAGAGATAGAGAGAGTAATGCTCGGTTCTCTGTATCTCTTTCTCTACTCCCTCCACAGTCGAGGCGTGTATCTGTATCTGTATATGCAATATACCTATATACGCTTGTATAGTCTCTCTCCTTCCTTCTTTGCTTTGCCTCTTTTTCGCTCTGACCAGCGCGCCTTCTCTTTTCTCTGCGCCTGCATGTTGTACGTATATATTATATGCTTGCACATGACACGTATAGCTCTATACATCTTTAGCGCGAAACAACAAGGAGGAGCTCTCGGTTATCGCAGTTAGTTGGTCAAGCTCAAGAAACAGCGCGTGCTTTTTTTGCTTTTTTGCTTTTTTCGCGCTTCTTTTGCTAATTTTTTTGTTTTTCCCCTTTTTTACTTGATCGAGCGGTCCTCTCCTGTCTTGCCGGATGCTTGCCGTTAATTTGGCTCTTTCATAATTTCGCAATGGTCGAGTGCACCCCATTTAACCCGATCTCCAACGAGATGTCGAAGAAGCCCTAAACAATCCTTCGCTGCTTTGCATACTTAACGTGACGAGGGATATCGCGTGCGGCTTTTAAAAATGACTCGCAGCCACGAAACGCCAATAAAACACCTGTTCTGCACTGCACTGCACTGCACTGCTCTGCTCTGCTCTGCTCTGCTCTGCTCTGCGACCGCAGAGATGCTGCCTATATACTAAACATATTGTAAGGAAAATCACTATCGGGCCCTATCCTCTATTTATCATTTACCAAAACGAGAAATATGAGTCAAGGTCAAGTGGAGACTGCTCTCATCGGGAAGCAAGAAGAAAAAAAGGAATAGAGAACCGATAGTAGCGTAAATCAAAGAAAGTATTATTCTCCGCTCGTCAAGCAACAGCGACTACGACAAGTATAAAAGTTCGCCTCGCACAGCTGCAGAGATATTATTAAGTGCAACTACAAGAGGACGAAGCAAAGGGTAGTGACGACAAAAGAAAAAGGAAAAGAAAGAAGGAAGCGAGAGGAGGGGGGGGGCAGCGCGCGTTATCTCGTTGTGCAAAGTAATTGGCGAGAGTTCGCGCGCGTGGGCGCCTAGATAGCCTCAGGCCAGAGAAGTGGCTGTGGCCGCCGAAACCGGACAAAACGAAATGGAGAGAGAGAGAGAGAGAGAGAGAGTCAGCATTTTCTCTTCTCACTTGGTTGTATATTTTCTGCGTGTAAGCAGAGTTGATACGTGCGCATGTCGGGTTTTTTTCCTCGAAGAAATGGTCACTCGGTTCCCTGAATCCCACAGTGAGTTCCAGTTTCCAGCGTCATTAAGGGGCAAATATTGAAAAAGGGAAGATGAGAGTGCGAGTGAGCTATATGGATTTAGAGTGAAAAAAGTCGAAGGAGCCGATGACATAAATCAAACAAGGAGCAGCGAGTCAACAGAACGCAAATTGGAGTCCGCTCTTGATTTTGAAGGGCACACGCAGAAAGTCAGAAGAGAAAAAGAGAGGACGAGAGAGAGAGAGAGAGAACAAATTTCATCAGTGTGTTTTAAGCCGGCAGTAATTTTCGAGAGAAGACACCCGATAGATGGGACAGGATGAATGTATCTATAACGGCTGTTCTTGCGTTCTCGGTTCCCTCGGTATATTCCATCTCCGAGAGCCCGACTGCCCCCCCCCCACCTCCCATCTCTCTCTCTCTCTCTCTCTCTCTCTCTCTCTCTCTCTGTCCTTCTGTCTCTACCTGCTCTCGCTAACGAGCCTACCTGCGCTCCCCACACTTCTTACAAGCCACACATTTCGTCCCGATCCTCCCGCTTCCCCTTTTTAGTCAGATGAATTTTTAGTGTTCTCTACTTTTGCCTCACACGCGCATGTATGTATACTGTCTTATGCAACTGGTTAGACAAATTTTTCCATAAACACTACAACGGCTTTCCCAAGGAAATTCTTGTAGCTTCTTCTCTCTTTTCTTTGTACTCCATCTGCTTTAGCGTCTGCTTGTTTTAGCGTTCTTTTTGCGAACCGGCTTACAAACGAGACGAAAATGTGCGCAAAACACACGGCGACCACCCTGAAGTGTGAAATCCTAAATGCAGTCGTCAGAACGCTCGACTCTTTCTAGATGATTGTAATTTTCTGGAATTTCTTTTCGGATCGAATTTTCATATGTACATTGTACACATGTAACTTGTACAAACTTGTACAATATATAGACTATCATGGGACTTATTTTTTGCTGAAAGTTGCCATCGTACCTATGCAAATGTTAAACATGCGTATTCAACTTTCACAACTTTTAATTGACGAATACTGTCTGTGAGTGTAAAATGTCGGTATAAAACACGTATATGTTTTTATTTACTTATTTTAATTTGTACATTTTTGTTTGTTTGTTTATGTATTCATTCATTCATTCATTTATTATTATAAGAGTCGCGCTGAGAAACATTTGCCAGAATATTCGCAGAAAGGCCGGAAGAGAAAGAGAGAGAGAGAGAGAGAGGGAGAGAGAGAGAGAGGGAGAGAGAGGAGGGAGGGGGAGAGTGGAGGCGGCAGCAAAATCACACTTGCCGATGCAGCAGCCTGTAAAATAAAGCTTGGGCTTTGCATAGTGTATGCATACCGCGGGAGACGTCGCCGCGCCCTCTTCGAGCCTGCAGCCGTGCGCAGCTTGGGTTCCGTGAAGCGCGCCTGCGTCTATACATGTGTATGCTTATGCGCGAATCTGAGTGATTCCAAATGCGGGGCCGGAGGTAAAGCTAAACGAGGTTGTTGTTGTTGCTGCTGCTGCTGCTGCTGCTGCTGCTTTTTGCCTTGCTTTTTACGCGCTTCCTGCTACTAGCAGCGCAACTTCTCTATATAGATATACATATAACAACGCTGCAGTTTAAATTCAATTCATTTTGTGCGCACGCGATGAATGAACCTGCTGCTAACGCTGTCATTTCGTCGGGGCGCACCCTTTCTTAACGCGCGCTTCTCCCAAAACGTTCCCTCCCTTCTTCCCCCTCAACCTCTTTTATTATGGGGTATCAAAAAATGCAATGGATCGAAGCATGTAATTCGACGAATCGTTGAATTCCTTCAAATAATCTTCGGATGTTCATCCGCGTTTAATAGATTCTGCACATACGACGGTCAGAGAACCCAATTATGGCCTGTTCGCATCGCATGTTCTCTAACTTTGATTCTACAGATTTTAAAAAAGCTTCGAGTACATGCAATGCCAACCAGGTGTACTATTCTGCTAGAGGGCGCCTATAATATTAGAAATTCAGAAAATATTTAAAGAATATGTGCAACTGTGCATGTCATATTCCGCGGATACAGCGCAGTCTTCGAAAGCCAAAATTGACGATTTTAACATTTTTACAAATTAAACATTGACACTTTTCATTTTTACTAGTACTGCAGATTATATTTAAATCTGAGAATTGAAGAGAACTCTTTCCGAGACTCTTTCTCAAAGATATTGATTGAGTTAGAGAAACGTTAAAAAAACGTTTGAAAATTCGTGGAATGTCCGCATTTTGATCTTGTACGGAATGTCATAAAAACCTAGGTGAGAAAAACGTTCGTAAATGACATTAGTATATATATATTTCAGTACAATTAACAACTAGAATAATGAATTTCAGTGAAGTATGTAAACGTCATATTAACGTTTTTCTCGCACGTTTACATAAAGTTGAACACACACGTTTTGAGCAGTTTTTCAAACGTTTTTCTAATGATTCTGTGACTTTTTTGAAAAACATTTTAACGTTTGGACGTTTTATGAATATTTTTAAAATGTTTTCTGCTAATTTTTTGATGATTTGTGGGAATTAGTTAAGCGTGAATGAATGCGAGTAGCGTTTCTTACAAGGTTTAACATGTGATATTGGCATGGTGTATGAATTGTTTATATTAAGGGTGTAATGTGTACATGTTCGCGCATCAAGGCCACTACGAGCATTTATACAAAATCTTCTCTGCTTCGCTGTTTCTCGTCAGATCCTTTCGTGGAAATTTGAAAGGACATTCATGACGTAGTCTAGCTATTGAGAATATCTAGCTATAGATTATAAGTATGTTATTGAACCCAAGTTTTTGACAGATGTCTGTAATAGCGTGTATGGGTAGGTCGTGCTGCATGACACGTGTTAGACACGTGGTGATCTTATGATTGTTAGGTGCTCCTCATAAAACTAGTGACCGTTTTAGCGCTTGCAAATACTTTGAACAGATCCAGCATCTGTTATTTGATTAAAAAAACAAGTACTTTTTCACAGCGGGGCTTATTTTTTATCTTAATTTCCGTGTCTTCCGATGTTCCCGCACTTGGACCGCAAATTTTTAAGTAGTGCGCGCAGTGACAGTCTAGCCGATAGAATATCTTATTTTTGACAGTGGAGAATTTTTTGAAAAATCGAAGTAGGGCTGGGGGTGACTGTGTAGAAAAAGAAGGAGAGAGCAAGGAAGAATTGCGCTACATGATATAAGCAGAGAGAGAGAGAGAGAGAGAGAGAGAGGCTGCGCGACCGTTTAGCGCGCGAGACTAGCAATCTGCGTAGTGTTTTACGACAGCTATAAATATGGCCATAAAGCTCTTTGTTTAGAACAGCTAGTCCGGCTTTCGAAAGTCGAAAAGAGCGAGAAGGAGCCTGCGTACGCAATGGGAGAGAGTATACATATAGAGGAAGGAACGAGCGCGCGCATGTGCACTTCTTCTCTCTCTCTCTCTCTCTCTCTCTCTCTCTCTCTCTCGTGTTTCTCTCTGCCGGTATCGTTGGTGCTGCCGCTGCCGCACCGTGCCTGCATTAGCGAATTTTCTCTTGCACTGCAATTATTGTTCAAGCCTATTTTATTGGACTTTTGACACACTTTATTACGCAATTATATCATCTTGCTTTACGAGGCAATTTTTAAATATCCATTTTCCTTTCGCTTTCTTCCTACTTGCGCAGCTTACGTTGCTGCTGGAGTACTGCAGCGGACTCTCCTAGCTCTTGGAATCCTTTACGATTACGCTCGCCTGCACCGAGACGATGAATTATCTTTCTCCCGAATCAATTTGCATTGCACGCCCGATGCGTACGTCGTCGTAAACTCGCATTTGCTCATTTGACGAGAGCAATTACAAATTAATCCCGAGTAATTTCCAACTCGAGCCATTCTCTTCCGTCGAACTGCGCAGCTCTTTCGGCGCTTGTGCGCCATAAAGAGCTGCCAAGAGCTGCCAAGAGCTGCCAAGAGCTGCCAAGAGCTGCCAAGAGCTGCCCAGAGCCAAGGTCACGGGGGTACGTCGCCGCTGCGGAAAAAGGCGCGCACGCTATCTCTCCTCACGATCATTCGCAGCAACAACCCTCGGGCGGCTCTGAAAATTCTTCCCTTTCGTCGTAATGCCACATTCACCTTTCTTAGCTGGCAAGCTAGCTTCGACGATCGATCTTCCTAACTCTCAAGGGAGCTGCGATCATCGGCCTATAAGAACAGAGCGTCCGTATACTTCTTCGGCTTCGGCCAGCTAATCATGCAAAATACTGCCCCGGCTGCTGTGCCTTTATTTTCTACCCATAATAAACAATATTATGCTAACTTACTGGTTCGCAATGCTTTTTCTTTACTCGATCTTATCGATCACATTGCAATGTTGATGATAATCCCCTTTGCCTTGGATATATGCGCGCGATCACGAGTGATAATATGATGCGAGTCGCTGAAAGGAAAGACAGCTAGCTCGATGGGAGCTGTTTGATTGAAATAAAAGGAGAATAATATTGAATTGAGTACCGCCGCAGCGGCGGCAGCTGCTAGGGTCGAGAGGCGCGGAGAGTGGTTAAACGCTTTTTCAAAAATTTACCGCGCGCGCGCGCACAATGCAAATGTGCTCGTGGTGGAAACTGGACTGAAAGCAGCCTGGCAGTCTGGCAGCCTGCAGCAGAACTGCATGGGGGAACTTGAAAAAAGAGAGACAAAGCATAGAATGCAAAATTCGTAAGAAAAGGTCTAGCGAGTACTAACTCGCCGAGTCGAGTTGCGCACTTGCATCTCTAGCCCGCTCTCGTCTCTCGCGAGTGCTCGCGACACAGGGCTTTTTTCAAAAAGTTCTCGCGGCACTAGAGCCTCTGTAGACGTGCTACAGCCAGAAGAACAGAAGAACAGAATAGCAGAAGAACAGAGAAGGAGAAGAAGAGCAGTAGAGTATAAAAAGAGTAGGTCCTCTAGGCCAGGGCAGCGTCTGTTCGTGCCCCGAGAAAGAAGCGCGCCGAGAGCCGCAATCTTCGAGAGTCACCGAATCCACGGTGGGACTAGTGGAACCCAAGCCCAATAAAACCCCCTACGAGTTTCACCCTCACTAGAGGTATCGAGAGGGATGAAGCAGGCCCCGAGAGCCAGTCCAATACCGAGACGATGGTCAATCTGTTATTATCATTTCCATGTTTGCAACTAATCACTGCAATAGCCTTATTAAGTCAAGTTAATTAACACAGCATCTGCTTAACCATTAAATCCCGCAATCTACGCATATACACAAAGAGATAGAGAGAGAGAGAGAGAGAGAGAGAGAGAGATCTCGGATAGAGTTTACTCAAAAAGACCAATGTAGTTAAAAGGATTTTTAAGAAAGTATAAAATAATCGAACATTGTATTGTGTATTGCGAATAATTTGATCTGTTTTAACGTTCACGATTTTCATGACCAATTCATCCAATCCTAACAGATCATCTTTTTGAGCTAAAGCTCTTCCCGTGCAAAAATTTGAGTTGGAATCTGGTCAGTTTTAAGCCAGTTTTACCTAGATCTTATCAGATTCTAACCAGTAAATCTGATGTGCCCCTCGTAGGTTAGTGTCCCATTTTTTTTTAGGATTCTGCACAGTTTTTCTAGCCGGATTTTTCATGGGATTACCTATCTATTTCTAGCTATATTATTATTTACATCAAAATATTAATAATTAAATTATTAATTAGCTCGCGCTATTGCTCACTTGATTAAAAATAAATAATCCAAAAATAAATTATAAATAATGACATTTTAACAATTTGAATTTTATTATATTAAATAATTATTTAAAATGACGCATAACAATCACTAATGCAAAAATTTATGTTCAAATAAATAAAATTTTAATTCCATTTTAACTTAACTTTTTAGTTTTGTTCAGATTAGTCAAGGGAAATTTTGTTATTTATGAATTATTATTTTTATTATTAAATAAATTTATTAGTTTAATATTTAAAGTTCACTTTTTGAAAGTTTAAATGTTTTTAATATTCAAGTTAAATTAAATTATTTGAATTAATATTACATAATTAATTTTAAATTAATATTACGCATACACGCTAATAAATTGGTTATTGTTATTAAACTTATGTTAAAATAGAAAATCTAATGACAATATCAATGGAAAAAGTTATTTTGGAAATGGTTAGAGCCTCTAGTTAGTTTTGAATCAGGTAAACTTGGCTTGTACGATTTTAAGAATTTTGAGGTACATGGTTAGAGCCCCTAGTTAGTTTTGAATCAGGAAAACTTGGCTTTAACGATGTTAAGAATTTTGAGGTTATGGAGTTATGGGGTTATGTAAATCATACTAGAAACCGATTAGATTCTAGCGAGTTTTCACCAAGTAGGGGGGTCTTGCGTACAACCAGCCAGAGTTTAGCCTAAAGAAGGTAGAACACAGGGAGATTTCTGCACGGATTTTTATAAACTTTTTGTTCGATTCAGATGTTTAAAACTGATCATTGAAAATAACGTATTCTTTGAGAAATGAATAGCAATCGAAAAAAAAATCTTTGGTCAAGCGAGAGTTTGAGTTAGAGTTTCCAAGATATAGAGCAGATGCGGATCTACATCTATAACATTATTTGACTGTTGAGCTTTAATAAATTTGGTAGTTTCATTGTGTAGGTAAGAGGGAAAAGGAGAGACTGTTGAACAAAAAGCCCAACGGGAAACTTGGTCGCTGACGCAATGACAAATAAGCGTAACAAAAGAAAGAGTGGTATAGATAATGGTTTGATGAAATATAATAACAGCTACTGGCGAGAGTCAATAGTTAGTCTAAATTCGCGAATTGCTGCTGAGGCGCATTATATAAATAAAAGTATCGACGGCTCCCGCGCATTATGTTATCGCGAGTCCAACTGGTCGAGTCTCTCGTTCAGATGTTATCTCCAGTTGACTGGATCATAATAAGTTTAATATAACAAATGACTAATTTCTCGGCTCTCGGTATATTTACATTGAATTAGCTCAGGAGCTCTGACAACGATGTCTCGTATAACGCGTCGAAGGCTCCTGCTGCTCTTTTCGTTCTGGCCTTTCGGTCTTTCGCCAACGTGAAACTTGGATTGTCTGCGCAGTGGCTGGGAAATATTTCAGAGACTAGGCGAAGCTTGTGTATAGCGTTAGCAGCATAGTTATTCAATTCGAGAGGATTCAATATATACGATTGAAGATCGACGCAGATAGTGTCTTTATATGAAAGTTGGCATAATAAATTGCGTTGCAGCACAGGCTGCGCACAGGAGACTTATTGGCTCTGCTGTTTTTTCTCAACGCATAAAATGCCTACAAAGTGCCTATCGCGTATAGGGTTGCCGTTCGCCGCGCGAGGAGAGCTTTGACGGATCGGAGAATAGTCAAGGTTGTGCAAACTGTACGCGGACGCACAAAAGTCAATTAGGATTTTTTTCTCTATAAATTATCTTTCCAGAGAGTAGCGATCAGCCATTGTCGGCTGGACTTTTGAGTCGCCGCGCCGATGCAAATGAAATTCGCATAGGAATAAGTTTCGATTTCCATGACGCAAACGCGCGCAGTAGCAGTGTGTGTACTGCTATACTGCTACTACCCGGCTATAGGCTATAGGCTATAGACTGGCAGAGACAGCCGCAACTTGTTTTATAACGTGCGCGACGATAAGTGAATTGTGCAATCCTTCGGCATCGGCAGCGCTTTATTTGCCGTGCTTGCTCTTGCCAATCCTCCTTTCTCCAGCAGCAGCAGCAGCACCGAGAGAAAGCTTGCTCTCCTCAACATTTAGCTTCTTTTCCAATCTCCATTTCCGAAACTGCGTAAACTCTGCGGACGGTCATCTCCTTGCGGCCATTTGTCCACTGACTCTGCACATTGCATATTTTTCCGCGCAGACTCTGTGTTGGAGGAGCATTTTGAGAGAATAGAGCTTTACGGCATGCTGTAAAGTTGAAATAAATAATTTAATTACAGCCAGTGCATTCAATTCTTATGGAATTTGATAAGGCCGATAATTCGCCTTAACAGCCTACTGCAGCAATTTCCGTTTATATAAGCGCGGTAGTCGCGTAAATATTAATTAAACTGCGGCAGCAGCAGCAGCAGCAGCGGCGGCGGCGGCGACGACCGCAAGTATATAGAATACGGCAGCCGATCGAGGATCGACGAGTCCCCTGCGTGCTGCTGTGCTCGGCTGAAAATGGTCGTGCAGCAGCTCGACGAAACGATGCTCCTCTCCTAGAGAGTATACACAATATGCACAGCAGCAGAGTATAGGCATATATATGCTGCAGCAGCCTTGGCCGGCGTGCGGGCGCCCATTGTCCAGCGCGCACACAGTGCGCGCGTCTCTTGTTACGAGGCAGAGAGGGAGAGAGAGAGAGAGAGAGAGACGCTCGCAGCAGCTCGCGCAGCAGAGCAAAAGAGGAGATTTCTTATTCTTGAAAATAGATGGAATTATTGAGAAGATGCGTATAAAGTATATTTGTCGCTTGGCATCGTCGAGAGAGAGAGAGAGAGAGAGTGCGAGAGACGCAAAGCGCTCGTCGCGTCCACGTCGCCCGCTGCTGTCGTCGAGGAAAAGAAAGGAGAGGGCGTTGGGCCCGGCCTCGAGGCTCGCCAGGAATCCGCTCGCTCGCTCGCTCGCGCGCAAGGTCCTATTACGCGAGGGTGCGCCGCCGCCGCCACTGCCGTCTCATTCTCTCTCCACGCGGACTCTCTCCTCCTTCTCGCCTTCGCTCGGCTCGACCTTTATTTCGCGAGCGCTCTCGCTCTCCGATATTCGCCTCTCTCTCTCTCTCTCTCTCTCTCTCTCTCTCGTTCACAGCGAGTTAGCTCGCTGCTCCTCGCTTTTAATTTACGCTCTCGTAAAATACGGAATAGGCGCCTTTTTGTATTTTCTCGCCCGTCGCCCCTCGCGTCGCCTCGCTTCCCATCTATGGAGGAGACGTTTTTTACTTGCTCTTTCGAAGCTAATCGGGCATCCGACTGGGCGACGCGCCTGCTTCATTGCTCCACTTTTCATTCGTTCATTTCAGTCGTAAGTCTAAACAAATTTCAAACCATCACCTTTCAGACAAATGCCTCCAGTTCAACCTGTTAATCCCGTAAAAGCGAAAGATCTGAAATTGCCGTAGATACTCTACTGACTCGATGGCAAAACTGCTTTATTTACATTTTTCAAAGAAGCACAAAGCATTCTGCTTACAAGTTCCATTAGTTATGCACGCTCTCTCTCTCTCTCTCTCTCTCTCTCTCTCTCTCTCTCTTTCTGAAGAAAAATGATGAGTTTATACCTACAAGGAATTTTCCGTTGGCGAAAACGCGGAGCTTTCGAAAATTTCTTTATGCTTTGTAACTCGACGTGGAAGGAAGCCAACCCAACAGTGCAGCAGCGATGTTGTCGCAGCGCACTAATGTTTTCGGTTGTAGAAAATTTCTCTTTCTGTCTGTCCTCTCTCCATCTCTTCCCCCCCCCCCTCTCTCACTCTCTTTCATTCTGTTGCTGGCCCCATTCTTTCTGCTGCGCTACAGTGATACAGCAATGGGGGGTTCGGGGCAGGGGACTCCTTCCGGGAAGTTTTGGGATTTGAGGTCGGCAAGCATGACCGAAGCATTGCACTTGTTGCTCAAAACGAGAGAGAGAGAGAGAGAGAGAGAGCAGGCAGTAAATTTCTGTTGGGCCTATCGAGGGAGCGAGAGTGTGGGGGGAGAAAGAGATAGACCCCCCGCATCGAGGAGCCGAGCGGACATGGTCGCGCATTTCTATTGACTATTGACTATTGACATTGACTATTGACACAGCTCAGCCTCCTTTTCTTCTTTGCACTCTTTTCACTCTTCTTTGTCGAAAAATCTATCGGCCAGTAGAGTTCCATTCCCCAGCTCGTTTTGCTGCCTTGCTCTAGTCCTCTTTCCTAGGACAGCGACTAATCCTTGACCTTTTTTCGCACTCGCGCGTTTCTGAGCTGCCGATGCTAGACGCTGTCATGCTGCGTCTCCCAAGCGGCGCACAAACTTTTTTCTCTTTTTCGCCCGCGCACTTCCAACGCATACTCTCGCTGCCCGAGATTTTTTCAATTCTGCTTCAAGCCTCTTTAGCTCTTTTGCAGTACTACCAATCTCTATGCACATTGCACATAATCACACATGCGTATACTCTTTTTAGCTGAACTTCAAGAACTATTTTCTAAGCAGCTCAATCACGTGCACTTTCTAAATATTATTACTCTACAAAATGCACGACTATTATACGCTTATTAGAAACTCAACTAACAGTTGCAGATTACAGAATTCAGTAAATATAAAAAATAAAAGTTTTCTTCATAAAGCTGTAAAAACGTTGATATTCAAGCAATTCGTTAATTTCACCATTTTTTCGTCTTCAAACATTTGATTTTCTTTTAGTCAACCAGTCAATAGTACTGCAAATCCACACCCGGGTTAAAAAGGCCTTCTCGTCCTAGGTAAACAATTTACTATTTTGAGTTGGGTTATAAAATTAATTAATAATTTTTTTAGAAAAATTGTGTTTCTAAAAATAAAATCGAAATTTAAAAAACAAACTTGGACACATCATTCCTATAGAGCAACTAGAAATATTTTTAGTAAAGGATAAAAACACTAAAATGGCATTTGCAGGCAAGTTATTCAGGCAATTAATTGCTTTTTTTCAACTAAATCGCATTGAATCAATAAAGAGAGGGAAGGCGTGTAATAAAAGCAGAAAAGTAAAGTTGGGATAATCGGCGTTAATAATAAATCATCCGATTGAGCTTCATGTCCGAGGTATCGAATCGTATAGGCAAGGTAGAGGGCGTGCGCACTGCCGCGGCCAGTGCAATCGATCGATTGCAGCTAATTTTCGGTGTTGCGCCGCTCCTCGAGAGCTCAGTGCACTCTCACCACGAGATGGTGCAGAAAATGTGAGCGGGAAGGATCGAGGGGGTCGACGCACGAGGAGAGACGATAAAAGTTCTTCCTCCGAGATTCGAGAATCGACTCGGCTTTTTCCCACTTCTCCATCGTCCCCTCTTGTGTCTCCTATATTATACGCTCTGCTCTCGCGGGCTGACTCTCTCCTGTTGGGTTACTTTCTGCATCAGCGGCGAGTTTGGTTGGTAGGTGGGTAGGTGGGTAGGTATGCGCTTGGCCACTTGATGGACCAGAGCTAATCTAAAAATCGCCGGAAATTTACAATTATAGTAATTTACCAGTCGACAACAAGCCTGTACACACTGCGCACGCACACACAGCTTTCGAAATAGTGGCATTAACAGCTCTTCTTTTCTTTGTCTCTTTCTTTTTCTCTTTCTCGTTCCCTTTCTCTTTCTCTTTCCATTCCTTCGCCATGCCTGTAATCTCTTCTTCCTCTAGTTTCTTTCCAAAACTTTTCAAGTCGCTCCCGCACGGTCACATATGGCTCAAAATGATAATTCTATTTTTAAGTGCATATCTGCAACTCGAAATACAAGTTGACCATTTTTTTTTTTAATTTATTACATCTTTCTTTACAGTTCCTTATTTACACTGAAAAAAGGTATACAGAATTTTTAATAATTAGATTGAGTTTAGTTATCTTTTACAAGTTGAAAAAATTCTTATTTTATGTATAATTTTGCTGAATTTGTGTAATCGAACTATCAAATAATTAAATGTCTGATCCGACAAAATAAATCGAATCCAATAGTCTCCCCGATGGAAATTTAAGTTCGATTGCAGTGGAGCTGCAAATCACTTGAATCGGATAATTGAGCGAAATGGTCGAGTTGATCACAAAATTATCAAGAATAATAGTAAACTTTATCAATTAGGTTAGTACCTATCAATGATCATTTCAGTAAAAAATATTATTGTGCTAAAATATACATATCATATACATAGCATTAAAATTCAATGAATAGCCCAGCAGGAATATTTACCGATTACTAGACGCTAAAATGAAAGGTATTAAGCAAAAACAATTGAGTTTAATATTTCAAAAATAGTTTGTTATTAACTCTCGTTAAATTTTTATCTATACTCACTGAATTAACGTGTATTTATCAAACATGTAAGTAGCACATTATGCCATATTTATAGTTGGGGAGGAAAATGGTTCGTTTTTAGCGAGAATAAAGTGGCTTAGGTTATCACCCGATTATCACAAAATTTATCATCAAAGTTGTCATCCAAGCTAAACATTATCTATTTTCCTCTGTTACTTTTTTCAAAATCTTCAATCGGAAATTTTCTGATATTTGCAGAAAATATAATATATTATATTAAATTTATTTGCAATGGAATCAACGGCTATTTCTTATTTGTGCTATTTTAAGTTAGTCGAAAATCGAGGAGTACAAAGTAGAAATAACAGTTTCTTCCCTTGCAAAGAAAATTTAAATATTGACTACATCAAGACTAAGAATTGTTTTGAAACATCACATTGTCATTAAAAATTTCTGAATATCCAACAGCTCAACTTGGATTATTTTATGCTAGGTATTACTTTTTGACTTATCAGCCAGAGATCGCTAAACTCTTTCATTGGTAAATGGATGAATGGATGAATGGATCGGTGATAGATGCCTAATATACAAACAAATGAATGTGCAAATATTATCACAAATTTCGAATATAGAAAAATGTGTATATGAAATTTCTAAATTTTTAAAATACAGGCACAACAAATTTTATGTACGTAAAATACATCTTAGTTAAAACTGTAGAGCCATTATTACATCAAAAAATAGAAATTCTGTAGAATTGACAGTATAATCAACTTAGAACTATAATCAGCTCCTAGAATCAATTTTTATGCACTTGTATCGGAATATACTATTTCCATTTCAGATCATTAAACTTAATCTAGCTAATTTAATTGTAAACATTAGTTAAGTGTGCGGGTTTCGTGCAGTTACTTCTAATTTCTATAACCAATTTTAAATACGACGCGAGATCAAGGCAACGATGATAGTGAGAATCAGTAAGCTGATGACCAGCACTGTTATGTATAATAGTTCAGAATATTTATTTTTTTTAGTAATCGAATCAACAAAAGCTTTGCCAAGAGCGCTAATCTACATAACAATAAATAATTATCAATTTGGTGTTGATTGATGATGGTACAGAAGTTTCTATATTACACTTAGCAGATTTTTCAATGATAAAGAGACTCCATCGCTACTCCTAAAATTGACATGTTTGTAGGTTATTGGAGACTTCATCGATTTCTCTGAGACAATGGTGAAGAATAAAGAATGTTTGCACCTTCTTTTTTATTTTTAACGTTTCGGCGAACATTATCGCCTTCATCAGGAAAAATACTAAAACAACGTAGTTGAAGTACAATAATTTTCAAAAAATCCTTTCCCCGACTAGAAAAAGAAAATACTTCCGAAATCTGTAGCAGTCAAATGTCTACTATTTCCTTTCTCATTCCGGGAAAGGGTTTTTTGAAAAAAATTTGTACTACGACTACATAAGCTTCTGCAGTGGAATTTGCTGTTAAAGGCGAGAATGTTCGTCGAAACGTTGAAAATAAATATGAAGGTAAACATTTTTTATCTGTTACGGGAGAGGACGTCTCCAAAATCCCACCGAGAAATAGAATTACGTATAGATACTTACGACATATTTGTACTAAAGCGCAGACTTAAGGATTATTTTCAAAAGATTTTTTTTTTTGTATCAAATAGAAATTCAAATATATAGAAAGGTAAAAAACAGATTTTTTCGAAACTATCGAATTTCTTCCCTTTTGGCTATTTCATAGAATGGCCATGGAACTATCCATCTTGACGAATAATAGAAAAGATTATATTTTTATCTTTTATGACACTCTAACCTAAAAATCGCAACTTTGACATAATTTTTAGGCTCTGGTGGCATAAAATACGGTTCGATATTCGCTTCGTTCGATGCGAATAATCATCTTACACACCTGAGTCGAAATGTACTATTGTCTGATATGTTTTACTGTATTTTTACCAGTTTTCGAAAGTCGAAAAAATTTCTTGAAGGCCTCAATACACGGATTTAGGGATTTACGACTGAATTCCTCAATCATTGTATCAGTAATATAAATTTATTATTCTGGTAGAATAATTCCCGAAAAGTTACTGAGAAAATGTTGTCTATTATCGATTGTTGGCAAATTATCGTGATAATTCCGCCAGAAACGCCAGCATCTGGGGGCATATTCTGGGTATGATAAGCCGAACTTATCGTCAACGATAAATTATAGGTTTGAGTATAATAGAAATAACAATGCTTTCATAGATTTTTATGTACTTTTAGAATTCTCTACAGTTGTATAGCATTAAGCTACAATTTTTAAAATTTAAATTAAAACTAAACTTCTTTGAAATCTCGATTGCAATTGACAAAACCTCAAATCCATTCTATATCTTGTTTATGTAGATTAAAAAGATGTGAAAATTTTGTTGTACATTGTATATCCTTGATGATAATAAGTT
The DNA here is from genome assembly GCA_018906965.1 of Philotrypesis tridentata. NCBI lineage: Eukaryota > Metazoa > Arthropoda > Insecta > Hymenoptera > Pteromalidae > Philotrypesis > Philotrypesis tridentata. The sequence goes on along the minus strand of JACCIB010000072.1, from coordinate 399,929 downwards.
ATTCAAGGAATAGTTTTGATTTGCAAAACTTTATAAAACTATAAATTATCTGAGATGTATTACTTTTGTGCATATACTACTGTGATATAATGAAATGTAGTTGATTAAAAAATGAAATGTATACTGTACATATATGAATGTGCGTGTATGTGCAGCGTTAAAAAATGACATGTGCCTGCAGCGTAAGGTATATTGAGAGCCTAGAATAATTTCTTTTGTCCTTTTTTGTGTGTTGTCCCTGCAGGAAAGGTGGACCCGACGCCGCACACCTCCTCGTTCAACATGGGCTACCTTGTTTCGCCGTACCCCTACCCGAACGGAGCGGGAGGACCCATTCCAGTCTCTATGGTGAGTCTGCAGCTCTTGTCTGCTTTTTTATTTTCTGTTACACTCTGCCTGCTCGTGCTCTGTTTTGCTTTTATTTCTTTCTCTTCTTTTCTCTCCCTTTTCGCCATACGAACTCGCCGATTTTTTTTTGACGCGTCCTCCTCCTTTTTCCACCTTCCAATATGTCCCGTGGTTTGTTCCCTTTTTTGCCATTTTCGTTGGGTTCGGCACGCGCTCATCCTACCACGGCTGCGGGATCGTTTTTCTTGCGCAAAAACATTGATGCGAGCACTCGCAGTGAAAAAGAGCATCGGCGCCGCGGCCGACTGCGTCCGGAATTCTAGTTTCTATTGCGATCAAGTTTGGCAGCTAAGCTCATGAAAATGCGCATAGTTCAAGTACTAGTGCGACAAGGCGATTACAATTTTTGTGTAGCGCGCACTCATTTCAGGGGTGTAGCTGAGCACTGCGCAGCTTGCGAGCAGCCGCAATTAATTCCATGAGTGAGAGTAAGTGCGAGAAGAGAAGAGAAGTCGTGCGAGAGGCTGCGCACGCACGTGATTCGAGATCTGCACTCGTTGCGTCGCAAGGTCGTCTCTCGAGCCTTCTTGGAGCTGAGAGCCTCTTGAGCGAGTTAATCGCTCTGGACCTATCCTCTGATTCTCTATTTTGTTTTTCCAATTAAAGGCTGCAGCTCGATCGTAGGGCCGGAAAAGACTATGCGAGCTGTATAATAGCGCAGCACGCAGTGCGCATGCGCGCCGAGCGCAGGCGCGGCAAGGAGAAAGAGCTGTTCCGCGGGAGCTGGAGGGGGAAGGCAAGAGCGGTAGTCCCAGTACTCGATGTAGCTGCTGATTCGAGCAATTACTCATTAACGTCGCTCTTAAGTAACGTAACCTCAATTCGCTGGCTCGAGCACGTAAGCGTGAGCGTGAGCGTGAGCGTGAGCGTGAGCGTGAGCGTGAGCGTAAGCGTAGCAGCGGCAAGGCTTTTATCGGAGTAATTGCCCGATGGTGTGAAAAGGCGAGGTATAGCGGCAAACGAAGCTCGCACCGAGAGCCAAGGCGGAAATCGCTTGGTAGTTGATAAACTCTCAGCTCTCCTCTCTCGCTGTGCTCTGTCCCTGTGCTCTGGAGATTTACAAACCTCGGGCGCGCAGCGCAGTCATCGGGCCACCATATCATTATGTCGTTATTTCCAACAACGAGCGTGTCTCGTCGTCCGCGCCGCGCGGAGCCCACTCACTCACGCGAGCCCTTGCACTGCTCACGTTGTAATCTGCATGCGAGTAAAAGAGGATCGACGAAATCAGGTCTTGCCATCCCTCCCCCTTTGCTTTCTCTCCTCTTTCCTTCCTTCCTTCCTTCCTTCCTTCCTTCCTTCCTTCCTTCCTTCCTCGATTAATCGATTACACGCCGGCTGCGCGCGTAGCTTTGCTGCTCCATCACTTTCAATTTACATTCTCGCGCTCCCAGCTTTTTCAATTAGCCCACCTCGCATGCGAGCACGAAGATGGCGCACAGCGCACTGAAGATGCGCACTCGCGCAAAACCGATCCCGGCAGCAGCTAGCTCGCGTGGAGCAGCGGTATCGAATAAGGGAATGTCAACTCGCTTGTGCTCGCACCTACTTTACGGAGTGGAACGTGAAATTCAAAACCTCTTGAATTAAAACGCTCGCCTAATTCAAACCGCTCTGACTATGCTTGCTGCTCCTACTGCATCGGGCCGGAATCGAAGGAGAGCAGCAGCATTACCAACGACAAGGTTTTGTTCTTATAACTGCGGCCGCGGCGGAAGGGCAGATTCTTATTGTTCACATTGTCCAACATGTATAGAGAGAAAGAGAGCAAAGCAACATCTCTCCGCCGCCAATAACGCTTTATGTAGCCTATTTCTCGTGCTTGCCAACAAAACACTTTTTACTAGCTGCTGGCACCTATTTCCACCAGCCCGCGCCCTGTCCACGAGTTGTTGTTGCGGGCTGGCAGTCCTACTGTGCGCCTCACGTGAAAAGATTCTTTTTCGAGTTACGACAATTCCAAGAAGGTCGCGCGCTCACGCTCGCTACTCCTCTGGGAACTCACACAGAGGCGCACAACCTCTATATATAGTAACACCAAAATATGGCTCTGCCGCTGGCTTAGAGAGCCCATACTCAACTTTCAGCGAATCACTCTTCGAAAATTCAAACAAATAGACTCTTTCAATTAGATTTCGTAGAGGCGGTCTACTTAAGTTGCTCCAACTTTCCACATCCTTCGTCAAATTTTCTTCTCTTATTCCTCGATTTTACTCTAATCATAAATCTAATGAATACTTCAACGGTCATTTGTGTGATGCAAAATATTGTACATTCTGTAAGGAGAGAGACTTACGCAGCTGCCAGCTGATAGAAAAAAGCAACGTCCCAAATTTCTGCCTTTTCTGCCTAGATAAGGAAAGAACAACAAGTTGTCTTCCTTTTCCCGATAGCCGATTGACCCTCTCGATCATAAAAACGAAAACTCATCATTGTTTCCCATATTATCTTTTCCATTCGCCTGTAAAAATGACATTTGCTAATCAAATTGCTACAGTGAGAGAAATTCGATAATTCAACGTTATCGACAGCGAGAATTCAGCATGAGGAAAATATTTCAACTTCATATATAATATAATAAATTTAAAAAACAAAGTAAGCGACACTTTTTGATTTTCAAAATGCTAAAGCTGAAAACAAGTATTCGCAGACTTTAGATGACTACACATGTATCGAAAGTCTGAAAAGTTTTAAATTAAATTACTGGGTTATCAGAAATACTGTTTTTCTTTTATATGCAACTTTTGAAATAAAGCTTGATTTGAAAATCGCATACACAAATCAACTGATTTGTGTGTTGACTGTTGATAATGGTAGATTGAGGCATGGATGTAAGAAAATAATTATGAAAGAAGCAACGCAGACTAACACAGTTCTGTAAAGTCAATTTTTAATGGTTAGAGTGTTACAATAAATTAAAGCTACTGCAACGTATGGTAAATTTTATACGCGGATGAAAGTACAAATTTATCTAAGTTTAGATAATTTTGCATTATTTACAGATATTATATAACAATATATAGCATTGAATTTAGGTCTATTTTGAAATTGACAATCTTTATTGGAAGCGACGATGTATGGTTTTACAATATTTTCAACGCATTAAAGCCGCATTTGTTTGCGCGTAATGTTATACCCAAAAGCGAGCTTTGTGAACGACGCCATGTACATAATGACTGATAGTGCATCGTTGGGTCCGCGAAAACGCAATAAATTCGCTCTGCCCCACACCGAACATTAAATGCACTAACAGAAAGAAAAGCAGCAAACACCTTGCAGTTTCTTAGCCAGGATATACAATATACATCTGTATATTATATATAATAGTTAATAGCTAATAGTCTATTTATATAGGTATATCAGTACACTCGCAAAGTATACACTATACATATATTATAAATAACTCGATAAATAACATATGTAAAGGCAAAGGGAGTAGACACACGCTCACAAACACACACACACACACACACACACACTCATAGGGAAATAAAGCCTTGAACGCTGTATAAGCTGTAGTACACTGCGTTAAGGACCTGGGAGTGGGGGAAGAGGGCGAGAAGCTCCCCACTTACGCACACAGTATACAAGTAGCTAGGTCTCACTGTAAGTCAGTTGCATCGAGACTATTGGTATCTCGATTGGTATAGTGGGGACCGCGCGCCCCTCGCTCTCACCAAATTCTGGGTTTCACCTTCCCCTCCAAATTTTCACGCAGACACACACAGTTTTGGACAAAATATTTTACAAAGCTAACTTTTTTTGTAACAAAAACGGCTAAAAATAGTATATTTGTATCAAACGTTTCGATACAACAATTAGGAACCGAGAAAACTCGGGAAAACGTGAAAATTCATCGTTTTTTTAAATTCGTAGGTACGCGGCTTTTCACATTTAAGAGCCGAACTTCTAGAAAAAAAACTAGTAAATCGGCAATTACATTTTGCGTGATTGTCATTTCAATTTTTATATCCTCTTAATTGTTTATGCCCTACTGTCTCGGGAAATAGTTCCAGAAAGATTTTGGAAATGGGTTTTAAAAGTTTGACTTTTTGTGAACCCTGCAGTGGTAAAAAATAGATTCGATTTATCATGATAATTATATGCTATATTTTATCATATCAACACAAGCCTTGCTCCCATTATAGTACAAAATATGAACAGATACGTTATTGTAAAATAACATGATCAGTTATCATTCTATTATAGTATTTCATCATAATTTGATAAATTATGATCAGATTATCATTTTATTTTTGTGTTTATTATATGACCAATTATGATCGAATTATCATACGATAATCAATTGCATGAATCTTATTATTGAGTTGTGTATAAAAAAGAAAAGAATAGTAAATTCGAAAATTAAATTATTTATTTTATAGTGTAAAAAATATTGTTGCTGTAAAAAAAACTTATAATTAAATTAAAATTATTCATATATAATTAGTAATTAATTCCATATTCCATATATTAATGATTTAAGAGTAATTTACAAGAGTATAGAGCGATTCGTTATTTTTAATATGTATTACCATTAATCGTTGGTTTAAGAATAATTATATGCACTACAATTTTCAGAAATCTGATCACAAACCAAAGTTAATTTTTTTTACAGAAAAAAATTGTATAAATTGTGATCTGTACTTAACAATATTTGAAAGTTTATAACTATAGATTAATATTTTGTCCCAGCTTATAACTTAGTTAAATGTACCAAATAAAAAGAGAACCCAAATCTCTATGGTGAGAAATCTATTAAATTTATTGAATTTATTAAATTTATGAAATCTCTGTACGAGAGGTGAAGTCATTCTTTAGAGGCTTAAATCACTGCACGACGATCGTACGAAAAAATTTAATTCAAATTGACCTCAAATCGCGCTTTTCTGATATTTGCATAAGTTTTTTAGAAAAACCAAACTATCCATTTTGTTCTCAAAAAGTTAAGCTTTTAAAATCCATTTTCAAAATCTTTTCGGGACATTTGGGAGTATATAAAAATTGAAATGACAAGTAGGATTAGCTACTTTTTTTCCAAAAGTTCAAAAATTTAAAAAGAAAACGGTGACTTTTCGCGTTTTTCCGAGTTTTCTCGGTTCCTAATAGTTGGATCGAAACGTTTAACAGCTGAGACTCTGCAGAATTTCCTCACCTACAATTTTGCCAGTAGTACTATATATTGATATAAGTTCTCGTAAAAATCTGTGTAACTTTTTAAAGCATTATAGGCAAAAAAGCAAAAAAGAGCATTTTTAGCCGTTTTTGTTATAAAAAAGTTAGCTTTGTAAAATATTTCTGTGGAAAAGTAGTTTTTCATTATCAACCTTTATAACCTATCGATTGGTGTGCGTCCTTAAAAATCTATTGCTCTATTGCTTGTCCTAAAAGTGGAGGGAATGTTGGGATAAGTGAGAGGGCAAGGATCAACTCGGTGCGACCGAGTCGATGGGAGTAGCAGAGAAGAATGTTGTAGTTTTGGAAGCGGTGTACAAGTTGAGCTGTAGGGCGAGATTGCGAGAGGAAAGAATTATTAGGTGGTTGACATTTGCTCGGCGAGTGCAATGCGGCGCATTGCGTATAGACTCGATACTATAGGATATTGTAAGCTAAGTGGGGGAAGGCTGTGAATAAAGGCGCTTTATGGAACTGCAGCAGCAGCAGCAGCAGCAGCAGCAGCAGCCGTGGGAGAGGGATATTGAATCTCAGCTCGAAGGCGTAGGACTGTGTGGAGTGCAGGAGGCAGTGCACGTGCACTAGGGCCGTCTGCGTGCGTGCGTGCGTGCGTGCGTGCGAAGGAACTGAACGAGCGAGACGACTGACTGCGGTGAGAGTACAAGTGTATATAGAAGCGGCGAGTGGGGGCCCGCCGAGTCTGACCGAGGCACAAACCTTCGAGGATAAATGAGGCAGAATAAACGCGAGGGAGGGCCGTGAACATGGAAGAATGCCCAGAGCTAACCAGCTCTCCTTCTCTCTCTCGCGGCTCTCCCTCTCGTCCCTGCTTGTTTTTCTCCTACTCGCCCGCTGCAGCCCCCCATCAGCTGGCAGAAAACTTGAGTTTCCCAGAGCCGCCTCGTTATATGCATGTATATAGAGAGCCGGTCCTCGGCTTCTCTGCTTCTAGCTGATGCTCGCAACTAGCAGTCAACTGCATTATCGGCAGCTGTCGGGCTAATTTAGCCGATCGCAGCTCTTGCACTTGACGCGCGACTGCGGCTGCAGTGTGCAGCGAGTGCAGCCTATATGGAGAATCGCAGCTGCTCTGGCAGCGTGAGTCACGACTCGGGCAGGATTCGGCTGCAGCTCGGGCGATAAGCCTGCAGTACAAGTACTCTTTCGCTCATTCATCAAGATTAGTCGCCAGCGTACATGCCGAAAATCGAAATCCGAGGAGTCGCGTTCTGCAGCTCGCTCTCTGCTAATTGCCTTGCCGGCCCCCCGAAGCCGCATTCGATCCGCCGAGACAGAGCTATCTCGTCGCCGCGCAGCTCCCATCTAATTATTCGCTACTTTTCGCTACTTTTATATCGGATATGCGAACTCTCTCCGACTCTCCGCTCAGCTTTGCCGCCGCGTATCTCCGAGCGAATAAGGAGCTAGACGGCGGCGAAAATGCGTGCGCTATAAAAAGACTGTATTAGCCCATGCTCATTCGAGGGAAATTTCTTCTCGTTCCCTCTTCGCAGCAACACGCATTGGCGCGCAGGAGGCGAGAGGCAGCGGCGGCGAGTAGGTAACGCATAAAAGCTGCATTTCGCCGCGCGTGAGCTATTTCGGTGAGCAGCGGCGCACGGGGGCATACACAAGTGCAACGGGAAGTTTAGATTGCGCGTGCCGGGGCGCAGCTTTCGCGCAGCTCCCGCGAAAAAACCATGCCTTGCTCAGCTTTTTCCAATCACGCTTGTACTTGCGCACTTGACTTTTCGAGTCGCCCGAGACGAAGACGAAGACGAAGGAAAAAGGAGGAGAGGAGAAGGAGGAGAAGAAGAAGAAGAAGAACAACAACAACAACAACAACAACAACAATGGGCGCGAGAACGGTGGCTGGCCAATTACCGCCGATAATGTCAAAGAGAGTAAAAAGCGAAAAAGGAGAAAGAGAGCGAGCAAACGCATTTTCAAAGCCATAATCGGAAATGGACATCCGTCACGCTCATCAGCCGACGAGTTTACGATAAACGGAAATGAAGGGACGCGCGATCGCGCTCGCATGCGCCAAGAGCTACGAGACAAGAATCTTTTTTGCTGTTCTATCCTGCAGTAGTCTCTCGTTGTTGAAAAGGGGATAGGAGGCACAGCCAGCTACCTACTGCACACTCTGTCCTTGTAATAATCCACCGTCCTTCGTCGTTCTGGCGGCAAATAAAAATAAGAGCCACGACATGCGTGATCGCGCGCGCCTACTTCTTCTTGCTCCTCGCCTTGCGAGCTGAAAAACTTTTTTCTCCATTTTCGCTCGACTCAAAACAACTTTTATCTCAATTGCGAATCCACAAAGCTCATCTCTACAGCCCGCAAGGCTGACTCAAGGCTCGCAATTTAGACGTTCTAGCGGCCTAGCTTCGTTCAACGTATCTTCCTCAACTCAACAAGTTAACGACTCGAGGCTCAGATTGGCAAAAACCCGGTATTTTAACTCTACTTGCCGTAATTATTGCGCTGCTTTGTCTATGCACATTGCACAATGCACATGTATACGATCAAAGCTTTACAGTCCAGCTCTCAAGTGTGTACGCAGTCTAGCTGACCCGCGACGACGAAACATTTAACTTAATGAAACGTGCTCGCGATCAAACTTATCCGAACTTTTGACGAAATTGCGAAAAAACTTATAACTATAGAAATCTATCAGAAAAAGTAGTTTTAAACACATTGTCCTCGGGCGCAATTTGAACTGGTCATCTTTTGCTCAGTAACCTTACTATATCTATACACTGAGCTCTCAGTACTCGTCTTAGTTTATTTTTTTTTCAATTCATTTTTCTGTACTTCTGTTAATTACTATATGTGTATAATGTGTATTAAGGGGAGTTAGCCTCGCAGCAGCCGAAATGAAACGTTTGATATCTCTTTTTACTCGTCGAAACTTTTTTCCATTTTGTCGAACAAATTTATGTAATTTTATAAAAATTCGTTCTAATTATTAAAAAAAAATAATTTCTAGTAATAATTCCAAATTTTCGTCTACATTGTTTTTATATTATCGCTTAACGCAGAAAACATTGAAGTTGGATAGACATATAGATATTTTAATATTTTTATTTTCAATTTTCTCCTGCATCAATACCATTTCAATAATATACTTAAAAAATACAAGTATAAATTCCTGTCCCAAACAGTATGGACTCGCCATACAGATGGTAGAATTCCAACGGCTTTATTTAGAGTACAAACATTTAGCTTTGATAGTGTTAATTTGCACTACGTACGGGATTATACATTAACTTTATACGAGACAAATTTTAAGCCTTTTTTCATTATTTGCAAATTCATAAATCCTGAGGGAATCGTTTTTCGTCGATAATGCATAAAATACTTTTTCAAAGAAATTTTCTCTAGTTTCCAAAAAAAAATGCGTCCAATACCTTGCATATGACCAAAAAGAACATGCGAAAAATAACTAGTAACCATATTTCTGAGCCATTTTACGTTTTTTACAAAGAACTAGTGCCTCAAAATACTGGAATAATAACATCTACGAATGTTTCCGAGGCACAAATGAAATTTCAAATTGCACTACAATAAAGTACAACCAAAGAGATTTAGTTTTAAAAAAATGCCTAGATTCAATGCTCCGATCAAAAGTTATGTCCGTTTAAAAAAAAATAATAAACAAAAATCTGAATAGTCGATTTTCCTTTTTTCTCCATATACTCTCCATGTTAAATTCCCATATGTTCCTCTACATTTTCTATCATCTTTTGGCTTTCAAAAGAAAATTAGACCAAAGAAAAGTGCATTTTTCTTATTGAAATTCGACATATGCATGTACTTGCGTCAATGTCATGTAAATTAAAATAATGTGCAAAAAGCAGCTAATTCGCATTGCATTAAACAAACATTTCTTCTCAAAAAATCCAAAATTAAAGTTCAGTTTTTTATTTCTCCTTTTTCATTTAATTATATAATGTAGTAAACAATGCATTAGAGTTCAAGTAGTGGTTCAAAGAGTACAATATGCAATTTTCATAACTGCGTTTTACCTCAAACAACAAGTATTTAATTCGAGATCAAAATCTAATATTTTCTTTTTTACATGTATAACAGAATAATGTATTAAATGCGATTACATATGTAGATCGCGTAATATGCAAAGAAAATAAATAAAATTAAAATCTAAAATTGTAAATAATTTTTTAAGAACATAAATTGTATTTATGGTGTACATAACTTTTTAAATCATAATTATTTTTAAATGCTTACACTAACTTCATAGCAGTAAGTATTTATAATAGATCTATAGCCTAGTCAGGGTACTCTCGCACAATAAGTAATAACTCTGCAATGAGTGAAGTAATGAAAACTGTTAATTATTTTCGCTTTCAAAGACTCTTTCAACCTAATGTATGGCATACATATTACATAACAATTCTTTTTATATATTCTTTACATTCCTTGTAAATAAAAACATACCACTCTTAGATGCATTATTTAAACAATTTAAACAGTGATCGCCGAAACATCGAAGAACTAGGAAAAGTGTAATTATTTCCCTTCTCCATTATCAATTTTCATTTTTAAGTTACTTTAAGGTGGTTAAGAAATTTAAGCATAATATTTACTATTTTTTCAATTTTCATAAAAGTTTACGTTATTAGTTTATACATCATTTAAATATATTAATTATGAATGCTCCTGTCTGCATTTTTGACTATCTTTTAGCTCACAGAAGAAAATCTGATCAGTCCTAAACCTCTAGATTTAAAAAAAAATTTCTATTTCTGGACATCCGAAAAGTGCATTTTTCTAGAAGAATTGGTCATATACGTTTCAGCAGCTTTATATGCAAGTTAGACATTTAAATTCAAAGCTTTGAAGGTTTTTTCTTCGGATTGAGATAAAAAAAATTTGTAAAGGTAGCTTTTTTCAATGCAAAAATATCTGGGTAAGTCCCGAAACGTGTCCCTTAAAAAATCAAAATGTCACTTGTCAAAACCAAAAATTTGGCAAATCCAGAGATTTTTTCCTTTTTCCAAATGCTTGAAACTTTTGATTCAGTTGTGCGTTTTCAATGTTTGATAGCTCAAATTAAAACTCTTTTCTTCTACTGTTTTGTTAGTTAGTCTACATTTTTTTATATTATACAGTGTGCTATATATATGCTTTAAAAAATATATCTACTTGAGAAGCATATATATAGCTCACTATATCAAAAAATTTTAATTTAGATTTTTTTGCAGAAAAGTAGAAGAGAATAGCTTTAATTTAAGCTATTAACCGTTAAAAGTGAATGCCTGGATCAAAAGTTAAAAGAATTTAAAGAAAAATGCGTAAAATTGTCTATTTTTGTAAGCGCCTGAAACAGACTTGGTCGACTTCAAACGTGTGTATCTTTTGATTAGTACATCCGATCCATACAAATTAATATGCAAATTAAAGGTCTTTTAGTGTACTTTAAGTCTATGTAGTAGATAAATATGGAAATATATTAATTAATAATTAGAGATACCATGCTTGCTGCGCAAAACAACCGTCATATTAATCTCCTGTTATTAGGCACGAAAATCGCGAAAATCAGTACGTGTTTTGTAAAAAGATCTGATATTCACCGCATAAGGGCTAGAAAGTCTTTTTTTCTCGAGGTTCGCCGTAGGTAAACAATATATTATTGATTAATGAATCGATGACATTTCATAAAGTGGCAAAATAACAGATTAATTTTCCATTGCAACTGCAGAATCCGGAAAAAATTTTGATTCCATGAATTTGATTATTTCTTTGAGCGCTTAGCGTGTCTGTCTATAACAAGCAAAAGTTATAGAGTAGCTTTAATACTCGGTCGTTGGTCGTTTTTGAAATTGCTTCCATTTTTGAGTTGATGTCTTTTTTTATCGCGCCTACTACGCTAGTTGAACTAACGATAAATGTTATTACAGGTACACTTGTTCCTTTTTCTTCGAGTGCTGTTTGTCCTTCTACATAGAGTCGTATATGAGCTTGCTGCAGAGAGAATTTGAATCTTTTGAAGCCATCGCGGGATGGGCTATTGATTCCTCCTCGCGAGTGCATATCTTTGATGTTACTATAAATTTTCTTTCGAGAAATGCGCGAAAACTCGTTAACTCGACAGGCAATACTTTATAATGCCATAAACAAATAAGTGCGCGGGCTACTCACTTGAGCACTGCTCCCGCTGCGCGTTTTTGTTTGTTTTATCTGAAGGAAAATGTATAGGAGAGGAATTAGCGATAAGAAAAAGAATTTAGTGTCAGCAGCGCATGAGAGTCGTTAATCCGCTTAGTCTGTGGGCAGATGGGTCACAGATATCATAGCTATTAGCCCGCTTTCCTCGAGCTGCTGACCCTACTGCCACTCCACCTGTGAAGCACCCCAAATGTTCTCGAGCATGTTCTTTCAGCCGAAAATGCACAAATTTTCTCCTGCCGCTTGAAAATCCTACCCACATTTACCAGGATCACATTATCCGATCATTTACATACAACATCTCCTGCAGAGCTGTCTGCGCATTCTTCCTAACAAGGAGAATTACTTTTCTATTAATCTTCGATCATATAAGTAGATAAATACATTGTCATTTTTTGTTAAATTCGCATCTCATCTGTATAGGGTTTTTTAATATCCCTCAGTTGTGAATCTGCACTTTTAAAACTTGTAAGAGCAGTTTGCAACTGAAATTCAATGGAGCTTACAATAAGAGTGTACTTTTCTTTAATAAAACTGGTTTACGTAGCTCTCGTCCAGTAGATGGCCATCCAATTGATTATCACTGCGAAAGCTCTTGAATTGATGCGGCAATTTATTAAGCGTTTCATCCAGCTCTTAGCAGAACGAAGTGACGAGCCGTTATAGAGGACGCGGATAAGGCGATGCCGAGGACCGATCGGTCCAAGAGAAGATCGATCGAGCAAGCCCTGATTTAGAGAAGGAAGAATTGGAAATTGTAGAGTGCAGGCAAAAAAAACCAGCTGCATTTGCGGAAAAAGCGTTTGTCTAGAATCGTGTCTCAGTTATATACGAGTATTCGCGGGAACATAATTTTATTTCAAAGCTGACTTACAACGGCCGGCAATTAAAACTTTGGTAATTGCCGTGACAAATTGCGTAATTGCCGCGATGCACGCGCGCGGCGGCGGCGGTGGCACTATCACGTCGGCATTTACCGTCTCCCTCGTCGCACGCACCTTCCGCGCCGCCTCGCTCTCACCTGCTGCTGCCCTGTGTCGCTAGTTCCTTTTAATTCTCAAAGACTCGCGCTACGCGTACCCTCCTAACTTTTCGCTCCGGCACTTATTTTTTATTTAAGTATGCCTTTTACTCTCTCCTCCGTTCTCCGTTCTCCGTTCTCCGTTCTCCGTTCTGCGGGCGCAACTTTCCTCGCTTTTCATTTTATCACTTTTTTTGCCAGCCACCCATCCCCCTTACCTCTCAAATGTCACTTTATTTTACTAATTAAGACTCGACGGCTCTGGCGACGCGCGCCGCACCTGTGTTGCTTTTATTCAGCTTTTAATTAGATTTTGATGGATTTTGATTGGAGCTGCGTTGCAGCCTGCCGCTGCAATTACTATCGCGGCTCGCGTTACTCGTGTGTGCGAGCCTATCTTGCCGCGACAAGGTACATACAGCATTGTTATCTTGCCTGCAGCTCCGCCGCGCCGCCGAGATGCGACGCTTCGCTCTTTCTCCACAGCCGTTTGCAGCGGCGGCGCGCGCGGCAAACGATAACCGAGACGAAACAACGCTATCACTGTTATGCTCCTGGCTGCTCTGCTCGTCCGCCGCCCGCCTCTACGATATGCAGTTTATCCTCAATCGCTGCCCACTACGCGGCTTACGCTCGAACGCTCGGGCAACAAGAGATCTCGCCATCTAGCGATGCCCGTTGGTCGCCATGGCAATACCTCAAATTAGCTGTCGGCTGCAACGGGAAAAATGAATATATGAAGCTCGCGATTTCTCATGGGGGCAAATACATATATAAGGGTGCGCGCTCTCGAGTCTCGTGTGGACCAATCGCAGCATCCAGTCAGCCGGATTCGCTGGCTCGGGCCGTCGAGCGGAAACATAGCGGTGCGACCCTGCCATTGGGCTGCACCATGCGTCTACTCCATCTCCGCGGGGAGTAGCCCCTTGCCCTCTTCCCCCCTGCCTTCTCCACACACACACACACACGCACACACGCGCGCACACACACACACACACACACACACACACACTCACATCGCCGATGTACATGAATCTGTACGAGCCTCTCAACTGCCGTCGAAATTTCTCGAGATTGACGACTCTTGTCGTCGTCGTCGTCGTCGTCGTCTTCGACCTCGCGCTCCAGCCAATCGCAATGCCAATCGTCCTTTTTCAGATTGCTATTCACTTTGACTCGTATTCACTGTGTCTACCGTCACCAAAACCATTAAAATGCGCTAATCAAAGAAAAGTAAGAATAATTCCCGGCTCTCTACTGTCACAAGTCTCAGCTATATCAATATTTCAAACACTTCAATTCCAACTTAATAAGCTGCATCCATTTTCAACAATCATACGAGGGATCACCTGTTTTTCAACAAGCTGCAAAACTCCTCTTTCACTCCTGTTTAACTGAACACAGCTCATTCATAAACATTAGAATTTCTTCTCGCATACTTATTAAGAGTATATAATAAATTATGTATTGATTATACAAAGAATTTCGTCAACACTTGTTATAGAAGAAACTGAAGGAAAAATCCTCAAACATTGACTTTTGCAACAGGAGGGTTAGTAGAATGATACCTCAGGGAGCAAAACACCCCTCTAATTCCAATAAGTTTAATTTGCAATTATAGGTGCTGTTTTGTACAGACAAAATCTGGTGAAGCTTACTGATAAACTTATACCGAAACAAAATACTTGCTAAGTACATGTTTAAATTTTCGTTTATGTATTTACTGTATGTGTAGTGTGTAACTGCGTACACTGTACACTGAAATTCGTGGATTTTCGGTGCTGTTTTTAGGACTGTTGACAAAAAATCGATGACATCGATACGAGAGCTAAACCAAATCTGTCTGTTACGATAAGTCCTACATTGGGGCTAGATTCTGTTGAGGGCTTCATGTCCTGAGTTATCCCGTAACATACATAACTTACTCAACTTCCCGAATGTTAATGTGACATGCGGTATAATACACATTGCGCGATTACCGTGATCGCGTCATAGCCACTAAATCTGGGCACGGTCTAGTACAGTATCTGCCCCATTCCACAGAAATTTTAACACATTCTGCGCAGAAGTGCCTCAATTTTCCAACAGGGTGAGCCCGAAAACATTTTCAAAAAGGAATGAGGAATGAGTTGATTTTATATATATTTGCGAATCTCAGTGGCAGTTTTAAAGTTCCTTGAAATTTGAAAGGTTGAAAAGTAGAGAGTACGCGTGACTGCGTAATATTTAGTGGAGGGTAATTAAAGCAAAATTACTAGGAAATAAAATAGTGCGAGACGTGCAGACTGAATGCAGAATAGTTGCAGCAGGTGCAGTTTGATAGATAAGCGCGAATATTGGGTAGGTATAGAGTGTAGAATTGTAGAGAATACTGCACATAACGGATAGAGATAGTGGGAATATTTGCAGAGAGCAGCAGTGTCCGCGGTTGAGGCGGCGTCGGCGGCGGCTGCAATTTAGCGCAGGAGCGCGCAGTGCTTTGCGAAGATCCACGCGCATGAGCTATGCTAGAGTCGCGCGGTGGCGGCGGCGCCTCCTTGTTGCTGTAGCTACCGGCAGAGAGGAGCGGGCTCTTTCCTTCGATATATCCGCATAGCCACAGCTCAGTATTTCCTTCGTGAATCATCAGAGTGCCTCGGTAATTGGGGGCTTTGCGATCCGGCAGCAAGCGGCAGCGAGCAGCAGCAGCTACTATTGCGTGCGGAAGATGCGCATTGCGCGCGCTGCACACCGCCAACACCACCTTGTTCTTCGACAACTGCACTCTCGGCTAAAGCTGCTGCTGCAGCCAAGGAAGGAATTAGGGACGAAATGAGCACCCCGCTCCCTCTCTCTCTCTCTCTCTCTCTCTCTTTGGCCACTCCCTCTTCTCAGCAGCCTCTCTGCCTACTCCGATGTGTTTGCCTCTCGCTGCTTTCTATACCTACATATTATATTTCTCCTCGATAATTATTATTTTATATTCCGAGATCGCATCTCGGCCAGCGAATGTGAGCTAAGCTTTTTCTCTTTCTCTGTTTCAGGTGAGTTAGCTTGACCTTTCTCTTGAGCTTTGCGGCCAGTACGGTTGACGGTAAGCGTGACTGTCATCATCTATATACTTATACATTCAACAGTGTCATTGTACCTCGTCGCTTTCGCTCCTTTTTTGGGCCGATGCTCTTTTGCGGTGCTTGCATCGATTTTCGGAGATTAAGCACGTTGAGCAGAGTTCCTTTGTCGAGAGCTGCAAATAGATGCGTTGAAATAACGCGAGGAGCTAACGGTTTTGTTTTTTGGCGTTTAGGCCCAAGTCATCATCATCATCATCATCAGGAGCAGCAGTAGTTACGGCAGCAGCAGCAGCAGCAGCGGACTAGCGCTATAATAGCTGGAATTTATAAGTGGGGTTGTAAATCACTTTTATTGGTCAATGCGAGAGGCTGCTGCTGCTGCTGCTGCTGCTGCTGCTGACCACTTGCTGGCAACTATGGGCACTAGTGAGCTCTAAAATTCTGTAAGCAACCGTGGTAGAGATTGGCTTTCTTGTTCGACTCGTTGACAAGCTGGTGGAGGCGCTAATTGCACGGGTTCCCGCGAAATATGGAATGAAGAATAAATAGCTGGAGATTTTTCGAGCGAGTCCGCTGCTAGAGTAGTAGCAGCAGCATCTAATTAATTAGTTTGCCGGAACAAACGAGGCTGCGGCTTGGCCATGCGAGAGCGAGAGCGAGAGCGGGAGCGAGAGCTATAGCGAGAGGACGCGCCGCGCCAAATATTTGACGCTAACCATCGGTGAAACGCAGGCGGCTGCTGCTGTTGCTTCCCGCGGGGCTTACTAGCCGGCTCGAAAACATCGACGCCTCCTCACTCCTGTTATTTGCATTCCCCTAGCAGAACCGCCGACGTTGCTGGCGCGATGTCATTGTCTCTCTCGCTCTGGCTCTGGCTCTGGCTCACTCCCACCGCACAAGCGCTGCTGCGCGACTACCTCTACCAGTATAGCAGCGCGCTCCTCGCCGCTCTGTTTATCCTTTTTTTGGCTCTCTGACCGCTTAGAGCCTTGTCTCGCTCTCTCTCTCTCTCTCTCTCTCTCGCTGGCTCTCGCTCTTACTCTTTCTGCTCGCGCGAGCGCGCAGGCTTTCTGCGCCCGGTCCCTCTTCTTTTTGCGCGCTTTTGCTTCTTTTTTCTCTATCCTCCTCTCGGCTCTCCCTCCTCTCTCCTCTCTCTCTCTCTCTCTCTCGCTCCGCACCGTCTGCTTGTCTTGTATAGCTTCGCCCTCGACGCTTTTCGCCTCCTTCTCCTCTACTCCTTTTTTCTCTCAACCTCCGCGCGCTCTGTTCCTGCGCTGCAGCGACCGCGAACCATAGCAACTTGCCAGATAAAAATTCTTCCGCTCCTCCGAGTGTGATATTCTCTGATAAATTATGAGCTATATGCATATGCTAATGCTAAGCCGGCAATTCCGAGCTAGCCCAACTTTTACGCTGGCGCGAGCGGCGCTTCATTTATATTATGCGCAACCACGCGTCAGCTATTCTCCTTTTTCTCTCCAAGCTGCGCATGATCACTATACGCATTTACACACACATATATACCAGACGCATCTACATGCGTATGTCTATTGTCTAAACAACTTCAAATTCAAATCGACAACTTGGAAAGCTTCTCGCGCCAAAGTCATACTTTTCCAACCTTCCCGCATCAGTTTCCTGACATTTTTTTCCTTTTTCCTACACTATCCTACACTGTATTCACTGGCCACCTCCAAAGTCATCAATTTTTCAAATTTGGTTTTCCTTTGAGCCTATTAATGGCTGGCCTTACCTTTTTAACATGCTCAAATTTATAATGGCTACGTATGTGGAGAACCCGCGAAAAATACTCAGATAATTGGTTGGGATATCTTAAAACAATTTTTTTAAGCGATTTTCTTCTTCTATAAGACACACTGCAGATACGAAAAAAATAGTGTTCTCGCTAAAACGGTTGTGTGGCACTGCTCTTTTAATAATTTTGATTTGTAAGTGTAGAATTTAAAAATTCAATTTGGGGGTTATTGACAGTTAATCATAGCAATGGTGCCGCAAATGCAAATTTTTAATTGAAAAACTACACATTCTGTAAAAAATTGCCAACAGTAAAAAGTTCTTAAAATTAACCAAAGAATACACGAGAACTTTTCAGATCGATTAGAGCAATTTTTCCATTTTTGAAAAATTTTTAAATTTGATTAAATTGCTCTAGCACCAATAATCCGGAATCTATAACGATCCGATTTTAATGTTCTACGGCTCAATTGCAGCTCTATTTCTCTACTCTAAATACCCATTATACGTGAGAAATATTTAGGTTAAAAAAAATCAGTAAACATCACACAACCTTTTTCGTGGGAACACTTGTATTTCTTCGTGTTCTGTGCGCTCTATAAAATAAGAAAACGCTGTCCCAGAGGTTTAGCGCGATGTTTTTTAAGATTCCTAACCAATTATCTGAATATTCTTCGCGGAATTCTCCATATACAATCACCAGTTTATCAAATTAATGACAGATGTAGAACAAAATACAAGCTTTCAAAATATCAAATAACATGACTGTAATAATTTTGCATTGAGGAGACTTGCTGAGGAACCAGACAAAAATGCGATCCACTAAGTATATGCCGATAAGTTTGGCGGAACTTTAGCTAAACTTTATCCAAGCTTGGCCAATGAACAACTTGGCCAACTTCTTCCAATCACGATTTGAAGGAACCACCGTTTGCAGCGTGGACTCGCTCGCTCGTTATCCACTGAGCTATTGATTTTAAACACGGGTTAAAAGTTGTCAGCCCCGATTTGTCTGACTTTTTCACCTGCACATGGACAAAAACAAAACAATAGCTCAGTGGACAGTGAGTGAGTTCACTGAGCAAAAGGTCATCAGTTCGAATCCTGATCGGAGAAATTTCTTTTTAATTTATTTTTTATTTTCAATATTTTTGGTAAATTTTTAGCAAGTTTGGTAAAGTTCTGCGAGGTTGTCCTAAACTTTTTTTTCTGAATATTCAAGTTTGGCTCCGTCTCACTGGCTAAGCTTATCGGTTTTTACGGGGGCTAGCAAAAAAGCTTTAGACTTATAGTTTGAAATTGTTTTCATAAGCCGTGGAATTAGTCTGTATGTAAGAAAATGAGTCAGATAATTCTTGATGAATTAGTTTGTTTGATTGTTTGCCTTTGAGTACCTTTGAGTTGTTTTTTCTTAATTAAATCATACCTCGTGTTTTGCATATTTTGAGAGGAACATTAGTCAATTGGGATTGCCCATAAAAAATTATTGCATTGTTGTTTAGATAATAGATAATAACGATCACAAGTTTTAATTATCATTTGTTATTTAGCAATGATAACCCAATAGAACAAGCCAATACAACAATTTTATTGTGGCTCATCATAATTGTAATATACATACTTAACTATAGAGAGGCATACTAGCTGCGAAATAATATTAAAATGTAATGATGAGTTTGTGTGAGATATGGATGTAGTGTAGATAAATTTGCAGCGTTTGCGATAAAATTGTGGTCGCTTTAGATGAGCAGTGTAGGAGTAGAGAGAAGAGAGAAGCAAAAAGGAGCTAAAAGGAGAGAAGAGAGGACGAGAAGCAGAGTTTGATGCTTTGCACTCAGCTTGTGCTCATCCCGTAGTAAAAGTAAAAGTAAAAGTAAAAGTAAAAGTAAAAGTAATTTCCGCCCCCCCCCCTCCCCGCCCCCCATGTGGTGAAAAGATTGTAGAACTGCGCGGCAGAGTATATAGTATGCAGATTGCAGAGGCAGTGGGGAGGGAGCGATCGCTGGCTAGACTGAAAATAAAGCCTGCTCGAGCGAACGCGTATGTCGTAGGAGTAATGTGGATTGCGAGGGGCAAGGGAAAACAGAAGCGCATTGTCCACTTGACGGGGTGCTAGGCAGGCCAGGCTCCCAGTCGGACGAGCTGGATAACGCACGGTACTTAGCGCCCGCGCATTTGGATAATGCGTCTTCCCTCTTTCTCTCCCGCGCGCGCGCCGAGATCCCGAGATGCGGAGATAAAAGCCTAAAGCGCGTATCCTTTTATCCTCTTGTGACTTTGGCGGCGGCGGCGGCGGCGGCGGCGCCACATTTTCCTGGCTATACGCGCTGCGCCGACTGTTACAGCGAGTGCAGCAGCTCTATGCAGTGTGTGTAATTACGACAAGCAAGCTCGACTCGACGAGCAGACCGCCAAATGCATCCCAGCTCGCAACTGAAAACTACGAGAGACGGAGCTTTTTCACTTAAACGTATATTATCGCAGCGACTGCACTTCAAATTAGCAGATCGATATCTAGCTGCTAGCTGCAGTTTTTCATTTCTGGACCAAAATTATACAACAAATGCTCGTTGCAGTGCGAAATTGACCTCCACTGCCAAGTACTCGTCAAAATTACACGCTCAGTATAGTTAAGTATAGCGAAAGAAGAAAAAGAGAATGGGAAGCGTGGAAATATAAAAGGAAAGAATAATAAGCTCGGCGACAGAGTATATCCCGAGCATACAGGAATTTCTCATTATAATTGCATTGGAGCGCCACGCCCAGCAGTAGCAGTAGCGGCACCGCGCGTGCAATACGCATGTATATTGTACATAGTATATAGTATATATTGTATATGCGCAAAGCGAGGCTCACACTGCAGCGACTCTCCGATTCTTTGCTCGGCGCGAGCAGCAGCCGCGGAGCGTTCTTTGTGCAGAGCGCGGTGAGCGATCGGCGACTCTCTCTCTCTCTCTCCCTCCCTCGCTCCATACCACCGCGCCGGTTAAATATGAATGGTAACTAAGCTCGTAAGCAGTTGCTAGTTGTTTGTAGAGGTCAAGCGCACGAGAGCTATATGGATAAAAAGCGCGTGAGTGGGTTATGCGCTGCAGGTGCTCGAAAAGAGGGAGCTGCGGCTGTGGCACCGCTGGCTCGACGAGTTGTAAAACAAACGAAATATGATCTAATTTACGGAGATTACGCTGGCGTCGGAGCTTCAGAGGCGAGATGACTATAATTTCCTGGCGTTTACGCGGCTACGGTCGTCGGTGTCGTCGGCGTCGTCGGCGTCGTCGTATCATTAAGTTGGAAACACGCGTACGTGCGGGAAATGGCCGGGAATTTTCTCCTGCTTGTGCATACACGCTATCAAGACTAAGAAGCCATGGCTGCAGCAGACGGAAAAGGGAGCTGCTCGCCGATCGATTTTTCTCCTTCTACCCCCGAAAGCCTCCCGTCGTTTTTCACCAAAAATATTTTCCTCCAACATAATGGCCAGCTCTGGCTTTAGGAGGCTGAAAACCGGCTACCTGCACTACGCAAACGCCTGTAAACTGCAGCTACTAGTCTATTCGCTGCAAAACAAACAGGATCGAGGGAGGAGAGAGAGAGAGAGAGAGTCGTCGGAATAATTATGAGAGAAATGTGAGGAGCGGAGACAGAAGGGACGGAAAAATAAAAGAGTGAGAGAGAGAGAGGAGCGAGCGATCGCGCGCGCCGCGCTGAAGACTATTATTTGGCCCGGGCGCAGGCGATTGGTATTATGATCGAAAGGAGCGCGGAAGGGTCCCGTTAGCGGGTCAAAACTCCTCCCTCTCGGATCTTTCCTCTCTCCCTTGCTCCCTTTATCTCACTCGCGAGCGAGCGCTCAAACGATCTGTCTCTGTCTAGGCACTCTCGCCTCGCAGCTCGTCCTTGTCTCGTTCTCGCTTGCCTCCCCCCCCCCCCCGCTCCTTCTCCCGCGCGCGCTTGCTCTCTCGGCGCAGCTCGTGATTTCTCATCTCGTTCGACCAGGAGCGCAACCGAAGGCCCCAAGGCGCAGGTATAATGTAACCTTCCAGTTCGCCACCTCTCCCTTCTACTGCTTCTTCTTCTTCCTCCTCCTCCTCCTCCTCCTCCTCTTCTTCTTCTTCTTCTTCTTCTTCTTTTTCTTCTTCTTTTGTAACCTCCTCGCTGCTGCTATCTCGGACGGCGAGCGGCTTATTTATTGCGGAGCCTCGGCATTTATATTGGATTTACACAAGTCAAACAGTCGGGGAAAGACTAGCGAGCGCTGTTTTATTTCCATGGCTGATGGCCGCAGCGCGCGCGCGATTCGCGTTGAATTCGCGGAAGGCGGCGACACACCGCCGAGGATTTGCATAGCCTGGAATCCGGAACGCGGCGCGCCCTCTGCGCGCAATTCTCAATTCTCTTCGCAGTTCCCTCTCTCTCTCTCTCTCTCTCTCTCTCTCTCTCTCTCTCTCTCTCTCTCTCTCTCTCTCTCTCTCTCTCTCTCTCCAAAAGTACCATACATCCGACACACGTGTGCACTGTGCCATGTATCGCGCTTTTCAGCGCCCGGAAAAACGCTCCAATGAGATATTCCAGACAGGATTTTCGTTTTAACAGCGCATCTATACTGCAGGACAGCTGTACAACACGTAAAAAAGACGGACAGTGTCGAGAACAAAGAGTGAGCTGGATCGAGCCTATCGTATAAAAAAAAGGATAAAAGAGGTGCATTCGCCAATCCTACTTGGACACATTGCGCTTGGCTATTTTCGATCAGACGCATCAGAACAGAATCTCTTGCCGTCAATTGCGAATTACTGAGTGCAATATATTGATGCTTTGAGCACCCCACCAGCAAAATTCTATGAAATACACAAGCATGATTCAAATAAAAAATTTCATACTTTACTCAAGCTTTCGCGCGTCAATGACGTGAATTTGAAGCATTAATTAAATAGCAATTGCGAGGAAATGTTTTTATGTTGTGCCATTGTTGAAAGACTTGCATTTATTATTTATTCACGGTATGTCGAGCGGTCGGTGCATCCTTATCTAAAACTATATAAATATAAAATAGCAGAATTAGCTGCAGCTAGAAAAAGCTTTGAGGCAAAGAATATGCGGAGGCTCGCGCGCGCGCAACTTATACATTTTAATAGAAAATTAACTCGGAATTTCGGCAAAGTAGGAAACATTTTGGATAGACACTATGACATCATAGTGCGAAATATGCGCGAAGGAGGATGTCGCAAATGAAGCACACGCGCACGACACTTAATAACACCTCGGGTCGAAAACTTGTTTTGAAAAATGGCCAGCCATTAAAGCCGAATGTTAACTGTAACCTCAGCCGATCGGCGATCGACGATCGTAGCGATGGTCTATCCTTCCCATTTTACGACTTTTACGGCAAAATACCGTGTTCATCATCATTAATCGCTAGTTTATTTATACTCTAGGCGCTTTCCCATCCACCATATCCTTTTGCATTTTAACTGGATGCCGGTGCTGTGTGCAGACGATTCTGGCTATGTAGCCAACGATTATTGTTCTCCTGCACATAACGATAATTAAAAACCAAGCGTCGTCCCGTTTCTACGCTCCATGCTGTATATAGGCTGCACAGGTATTGGTATTGGAATACCTATAAAAAGATTAGAGGCAAAAGACAGGGAAGCGAGTTAAAGTCGTAAAGAAGCGGCAAACTTGCTCTCTCCGTTATAAGGCTCAGGAACGTGCGAAATTACAAATGTCACACGTTTACGAAATTAGCAGGATATTTGTATAAAAATATCCAAGAGTAGCGAGGCGGCTGTTTCGCGCATAAATAATAAGCGACTAACCATTGGAGAGAACGAGAGAACGAGAGAGAGAGAGAGAGAGAGAGAGAGAGAGAGAGGAGAGAGAGAGAGAGAGAGAGAGAGAGAGAAGAAAAAAACCGGTATTGCCGGCGCGGTCACTCTCGTAACCAATCAGCCTGTCGCCTTTGGGCCTGTGCTGCTGCTGCTGGTACAGTCGTGGTGGAGCTGCCGCTGTTGCTTCGGACTTTCAAGTTATCGATTATGAATCACACATCTCGCCTTTGGAAGCCGGATTATCGGACTGGTGTGTATGTAGGTATATTCATTGATAGCACGCGATTCGATTGGCAAGCGAGCAAATTCCCTCGCTCGCGCTTCTCTTTTACACGATAAAGTTTACTGTTTATGTATTGTGCAAGAGCCAGTTCCAGTTCCAGTTGTAGCCGACGGGTCTGCAGATCTAATGGAGAGCTGACCATTGGAATTTCTCGAGACAATGGGAGTTTGGGTGAAAAAAAGTAGGCGTAGCGCGCGGTGCGTTCGATGACTACCTCTGAACCGCTCTCTGGCGCTCTCTCGGCTCTTGCTGCAGTATATTGGCCGCGTCTCGGGCGTTATCGGAAAGCGCTCGGCTCGGCGGCCGATAAGACAACTAAATAAACCTTGAATTGGCTTTATCGCGACGCGAAGCCAGCTTTCGTCGTACACATAGGCGTCGGTCCGACGATAAGCAATCACCAGCTGGTTTACGCCCTCGCTGCTCTTTTTTCAAACTTCCTTTTCGGAAGAGCATCTCGCTCCTCCGCAGAGCCGAGTCTCGAGTCGAGTAAGTACTTATGTATAGAGCATGAAAAGCCGAGCGTGAGCGCGAGCGCGAACGGGTTCGTTAGCAAACGGACGAGCCGTCCGAGCAACTATTTAAAAGCCTTAATTCCGCGACGATTGACGGCGACTACGGCGAGTGAGAGCAGAGCGGGTATCAAGTTAATTCCACGCTAGGAGGAGGTTATGTCACGGCCACTCGTGATTGATCAGATGCAAACGCCGAAGAAGAGAAGCAGCACGACGACGATGCGATAGCGACGAAGAAGGCGAACGAGCCAAGCAGAAAGAGCGAAAGGGTTTTCGCGCCCGACGGCTTCGTCTTCTCTCTCTCTCTCTCTCTCTCTGTGCTGCTGCGCTGCTGCTGCGCGCTGCTGTTGCGAGCTGTGTGTATGCTGCATGGGCGCGCACGAGCAGACTCATGCGGCGGCGGCGGCAGCACGGCGAGAGACGTGGCAACGCCGCTCCTGCCCGCACGAGGCGCGAGGTGGTTAAGCAGCGATAAACCCGCAGAAAGAGAGACGAGAGAGAGAGAAAGCAAGAGAGGAAAATAATCAAGAGACTCGCAGCAGCAGCAGCAGCAGCAGCAGCAGCAGCGGCAGCGGCGGCGACGGCGGCGGCGGTTCTCGTTACCGACCTGCGAGAGTCATAAAGAGAATGGACGCCCTTCGCTGCGCCGCTCAGCCACCGACGACCACTGTCCTCAGCTAGTATTATACGTACATCGCTCACCTGCATCACTCTCTCGCGCGCGTGTGTAATCCCCCGGCCGCCCTGTGTTCCCGCTTCCTCCCGCGCCAGAGCTTTTGGCCCGGCTGGGAATCGCTCGAGGCTTTTTATTCCTTCCAATCCTCCAAGAAGATGCAGGCGCGCACTTTATTTAATTTTTAACGACAAAGGAGATTCCTGTCAAAACTGTTTTACGGCTCGCTGCTGCTGCTGTTGCGGCGAGTCTATACTCTCGTCCCGCCAACGTCGACGGTTAACTAGGTACAGCGGGGAGGGCTTGTAAAGTTTTTTTTCCCGAATGATCGTAAAACGCTAAATTTAGTTGGATCATATACGCACGGGAGAGAAAGAATAGAGCATAAAGAGGGAAGCCGAGAGAGAGGCTGTTGCTAAATAAACTATGACGGTTGTTTGCTCGACGGATTTTTTCTCCTCTCTGCAGCGCCTTTCTCTCGAAAGCCCAAACTCGAATGAAAATACAGGCCCGGCGCGCGTAGCAGCAGCAGCACATTAGGCTGACGTCACACGTCAGGCGGCCGCTGCCCGCTGCTGTACGCGATGCTGCACGCGCGAGATGAGCATGACGTCAGGCCCTCTCTCGCTCTCTCTCTCTCTCTCTCTGCTACATAACATCACACAACTTTCCTCGAGCATCGAGTATTTGGACAATGAGCGCGACGTCCAAAGCTATCAACCTTCTAACAAGATGGCCGACGCTGGCTAGCGCTGTACCAGCAATGTTTATACCCTCGACGTTCCCTGCGTTCGCTCTCATCTCAAAGAAAAGCTCAGTATTGCTAGAGCCGCTTTGTCCACATTGTCGCCATAGAATTTCTAGGCTCGCTCGAGGGAGAATAAGCAGAAATTCCGGGAAGAAGTGGACTTTGATTTAACGAGGGCCAATGAAACAAGGCTCGTTTTGAATATAGCTATATATGCGCTCGCACGCGACAAAAAACGGCGAAACGAACAAGAGACTGCGCGCGCGCGAGCGCGAGAGAGAGAGAGAGAAGCGACGGAGCGGTGGGGGAGGAGGGGGACGTAGAAATCTGAACACGGCCCTGCTCTCCCTCCTCCGGCTGCTGCTAAACTCTTCGGCTCCGAGGCTCTTATTCGTCTTTCCCAAGGCGCGCCGGCGGCGGCGGCGGCGGCGGCAGCAGCGGCAGAATCGGCGTCCCCACCGGACGTGCCGCGCAGCGGTTCTCAATCGGCGGGGCGCAGCGCGTTGTACGTACTTACGCGCGTTGCGGATCATAGACGGAGGTACGGACTACAGCAGGAAAACTGTGAAACGAGCCGAATTCGTTGGCCATTATTTCACGTCCACTTGATGGCACTTATGCAAAGTCGATGATTCGCCTGGTTAAATTAGTTTAAATGACCAGCGTGGCCGAGGAGCAATTATTAGCGTCGCGCCGCTCTTTTTGCATCCGAGCAGAGCGCACCGCCTCGGGAAAAAAATCCCATTCATGCCCCTCGTCGCTCTGCGCTGCTCTGCGCTGCTCTGCGCAGCCTGGCGCAGCTCTGCAGCGCGCGCGCTCTCGTGTATTTATATACTTACTTTACGCTCTGCAGTCTGCACAGTCTGCACTCGCTCGGCCGACTTTCGACAATGCTACTTTTTATTTTTTCTTTTCACGCTCGTGCTCGAGTGCTTGAGCGCGCGGTTCCGTGTAATCAATTAGCGACTCTGCGACTGCCCCCCGGAAAATGCCAGGCCTTTTTCACCTCTCGCTCTCGTCCGAGCTGCTCTCCTCTCCTCTCGTCTTCGACTCGTCGAGAGTCTAATACGAGAATAGTCATAGTCATGCGGGGACTAGCGACTAGTCGAGAAAAAGCCAGAGCCGGTCAGTCGGGTTATACCTAGTCGGGTTGTCGCGCAACAACAAGTTCGCGTCTTATTTCGACGGGTATCGCTGCGCGCGCTTAATCAGTCTCGGGCTTATCAGACGTGCCCCGGCCTCGGAGGCTGTGCCCGTAGAACCTCGTATCAAAGGCACCGCTGCATACTTTTGCGCAGCACTTAATTTATGAAAAAGGCATGTAGTACTTACTACTGCTACTGCCACTGATCCCTTACGTGTCAAATCAAGCGAGCGAGTCGTCGAGCTACTCGAGACGACTAGCAGACGGCGCGCACGTGCCGCAACGCTATGTGCAATGTACATTGTACTGCACGCTGCTGGACTTTACTCTCGGCTATACTACTTCATTTACCTCTATCCTCATTCCTCATACCAATATACTTATACATATTCTGTATGGTGTGAGAGAGTAGCTCCTTGCGACAAGCGTGCAATAATTGATCAAAGGCGCGAGCGCGCTCTCTACGCTCTCCGCACACTCTCTACTCTGCGGCTCCCACTCCGGCTCTAGAGTCTAGGCAGACCTTGTCACGCTCGCCTTGTTAATCGTTCGCACGTTTTTTACAAGCGCTGCTCAGCTATACCGCTGCGCGTGCACTTGCATTTAAACTTGTTGGCGCGACACGCAAAAACTTACCCCAGCTCATTCCACTGCTTATCTATACTCGCTCTACTCTTCGGCCCTTCCATTTCGTTGCTCTTCAGTTCTCTCTCTCTCTCTCTCTCTCTCTCTCTCTCTCTCTCTCTCTCTCTCTCTCTCTCTCTCTCCTACATAGCGACGCAATTGACCGATGAAAACTTATAAATGTACCAATTCACTCGCAACTACGCGACAACTTGATTTATCAACTTATTTTCGCTCTCAACAGCCGCATTTTACCGCTGTAACTGAAGAACGCCTCCTACCTCGCTCTCGGGTTTCACTTTCGGGTTTAAAAAAGAAAACAAGCAATTTTTCTATTGTATAACATTCATGTGCTTGAAAAATACGCTTTTGCTTATGTTTTTTCTAAAATTACCTCGGAAACATTGCCGCAAACTTTACTAATATAGTCTGGGAAAGTTTTCCGGAAACTGGAATAAATTTACTAAATGCGTTCAGTAAATTTAACTGATTTCGATATACTAAAATCTTAGTAATTATTCGAGTAGTAGGTTGGTTGTACACCAATTTTGGGTGGCAATTAATTCAATTATAATCAAGTACTGAAATATTAACGAGGTGAAATAAAAAGTTGAAGTAATTTGCGTAATAAAAAACCGAAGCTTCTGCGATTTGTAGATGGATGCGCGCGGTGCAGGCATAGAGGTGAAAAGATAAGAGCTCGCGCAGTCGGTGCAGCGACCGGTGCGTTGATTGTCGTCCGTGTTGGATTCTGGGAGTGCAACGAGTTGCAGAGAGTAAATTGTGCATCATGGTATAACGCGAGGAATGCCACCGGCTCCGAGCTCCGCAGCAGCAGCAAAGTGAGCGCTAGCTAAGCGGCTAGTGAAAGTAGTCGGTAATACGCATGCGCATTGCAGCGCACTCAATGCGGAGCTCCATATCCCGATCATCGTTCCCGTCCAGGCTATCCTATCGGGGGGGGGGGGGGGGGGCGATCCTTCAAATTAATATCGCACTTCCGTGTTCCGCGCTAGTCATGCATAGCATACAGAGCATGCATACACTGCCACAGTCGCTCTCTGTAATCCAGACTATCACATGACACCCTTGAGCGTGCAGTCGTGCAGCCAATGCCAGCGGAAAGTGTCGAGTTGCCTAAACGGCGTAGTCTGCTCCTAACCTGCTGCTGCATGTCGCGTATAGCGACGTCCAAGGGGGGAGTCCCCTACCCCGTCCCGTCGCGTCTATCGCCCCCCCCCCCCCCGTACATAGCCCGTCCTTTCGACCACATTACGGAGAGATGCGGACGGACGTACGACCGCACCGGACCATAACTCTAATATCCACATATGCATCCGAGTATACACTGGCTGTTGTCGATTGTAGACCGCCGCCGCTGTAGACAGTTAGACACACCTATCGTGCAGCTCTGCGCAGCGAGACAACTGCAAAAACAGAAAGATAATCTGCTTATTCTCCTTGTCAAAGCATTTACGGGCACATCGCATTTATATATATCTACGCTGTTATAATCACATAGAGTTATAGCGCGGCTGTACAATAATACCCATTCACCATATTCTGACTCTTAAAACGAGCAGTAATAATCGTTTTTTACACTGCAAATACAGTAATTTGTTCATTTTTTAATCATTTAAGTAGGTCTTTCAAGAAAATTTTAAATAGAACATTAAGCTCTGCGCAATCATTCCTATAATAAATTTTCGAGACGCATTCAAGTTGGAAGCTTATGAATTCATTATTTAGCAGATATTTTCAATGCGTGCAGCGTGTGCAGCAGTGAGCTGCGGCATTTCGCTCTTTTTTGAATTTTGCTAATATTTGATACTTCAAATAATTTCTCTTATCAATTCTTTGATGTCAGCTGACATTATTGCGAATAGTGCGGTGTTTTGACATATAAAACTTACATCCTTAATTCAGGAACGCGGTCGCACATATTCTGGTAAATCAATTTGCGCAAGTGAATGAAATTTCAATTTAACTTGATGAAAATTCATTAACCACCCGAAATTCCCAATTAATTCGATCGAGTTGAAAATTACATGATTTTTATTATTATTTTCATCAGACCCATGTTTTTGGTACAAAGCAAACTAAAAAACTAGACAGAATTCATGAATTACGTATCCAACAATTTACCAATGTATTGTTTTGCAAACAAGACGTACCGCAAATCTATATCAGCTACGCGAATTTTTCTACGAGAAAAATGCTGACGTCAGTACAATTGAAATTAACTTGCTTAATTGACGGGGCAACAGAAAAATTTTATTCGAGTGTAGATAGCAGAGAAAATTGGGATAATACAGAATTTGATGATACATTATTACATAAATCGAATATTCGAATACCTTATCTCCTCTATCACTACCTCCTCGTGAATTAAAACTAAGATTGAATTGTGCGTTGTTATGCTTACTCGGAATCTAAATATTAGCCAAGGACTGTGCAATGACGATATATATTAATCGAATCAGGTTAGACTCATTAGGAAGTGATTATCCTTTTCTACAATTTTCGACTAGAATATATAACTTTTGCTTTAAACAATTAACAAAGAAGCTGAAGCTCAGCTTGAAAAAATGGAATAGATTTAAAAAGAGAAGTGTTTAATCGTGATCGCATGCTACTTTTCTATAACAAATTTTCAAGCTTATTTGCATATTTATTCAATCAAAAGTAGTACCTGTAAACGATATATTATATACCCATTACGCATGCTTATTTGAAGATTGTTCCATAGATAAAAATGTTTTGCAAGTCGCATGCATATATAGGGCGAATGCAGAAAACAATGAGACATGTGTGTGTGTCCGCACAGGGTGGAAAGAAAACGATATCGTGGTAAATGCAGGCGAGGAAACAATTGCTGTTGCAGAGAGAGTTGTGTGAGTGTATGGGCCGATGTGCGGTCTATTAAATAAATATGACGATGACGCGCGTGTAATACGCTCGCGTGTTGCGTAGTTGGCTATTCTCTGGTGCGCGTCGGCGGTACACCCCATTTTCGCCCCTGCATCAATTGCCCGTGCGGTTGTCTAGTCCGACACGCGATGGTCGCGACTACTCCCTCCGTGCAACGTAATCTCTCCCTCTCTTGCAGTCTGCAGCGTGCTGACTTTTCGATGCGCCGATCGACTATTGGCCGCCGCGGCGTCGTATTGCCGCTTCTCCCTTTTCAAATTTTGTAATTTACCTTTGTACGCGCGAGTTTTTATGAATTTTATCGGAAAATCGGCTCCGCCAGCCCGAAGCTAGATATATACCTAGCAGGAAGAGCGAGAAGCGGCTTCAACGGGAATTTGAATAATTCCGATTGAAAAACGCTGCTGCTGCTGCTCTGGCCACAATGGCATCTGTTTTGCGGGCTAAATCGCTAGCAGCAGCTCGACATTTGTTTACGAAAAAAGCCTGGATAATGGAGAGCTTTTCTCGCGCATTAGCTTGAGCCCTCGGACAAAAGTGTAGTAGCCAGGCTAATACCCGGCAATAGTGTAATCTCTTGTCGAGGAGAGGAGCAGTCGATTTATGAATTGCGCGCAGCCCGTAATCCGGGGGTAGCGCAGCCCCCAAAGAATGGAAAAGAGCGTTATAGCTCTGCTGAAATATTATAACATGGGTTGGGGGGTTGGGGGATCCCTCGAGGGTCGACGGCCCACCCCAGCGATTATTACTCGTGCAACCAGCCTCGCTGCCCATTAACATAACAATCGCCGGGTAATTGCGCCATAATCGTCGGCCCGATGCGCCACTCTGCGCTCTATACTTCCGCGTATAATGCAGAATACACACTACACACTGCAATCGTCAATCGTCAACGCCCGTGAAAAGCCCTATAATTCATAATTCATCGGCTGCAAGTGCACGACGCGCTATTTAACTTTTCTATCTCTTGCGCGGTGGCGGCGGCGGCGGCGGCTACTACTCAATTGCAGCTTACACTCCTATAGTCCCGCCATTATTTTGTGTTCCCTGCGCAAGTCCAAAGAGTATACTTATACTAATAGTCATTTACCGATAACCAATCCATTTGAAAGCCGAGCTCCCACGCGTTCGCTTGAGCCCACCCCCCCCCCCCCCCCGCCGCCGCGTGACCTCCTCATCTACCTACTACGATTATCATTACCGCTATTCTCAATAAATAAATACAATACGCAACCGAAAATCTGAGTTATGCGCTTAGGCGTTATTCGCTGCTTTCGACCTACCACATCTTTCATCCTCGTCTGCAGCTGCTGACAACTTATTCTACATTCATGTTATCTTCGCTTCATGCGCTTATATTATCTTACACTCGCAAAAAAAAGATTCCATTATTTCTAGCGGCATGATATATTATATTTTTAGCATCTCTGCGTCTAGTAGAAAATAGACCAGCTTTCTTTTTATTTATAAAAAATTGTAATATCTTGGGAGAGGTTATTTTTCTACAATAATATAGTACCTATGGCTTTCATTACATGTAGCATATATATACAACTATACATAATAAATAAATTTTACAGTTTTTGTTTATACATGAAAAAATCGACCAAGAACCACTCTTTTTGATTTTTTATCTTCATCAAAGGACGTACAAAAAAAGAAAAATGACCGTATGGCATCGACAAAAAAAAGATACGGACCGAAAATTGAAAAAAAAAACACAAATCTAAATAAAATTTGCAATCAATAAAAAGCAAGTCCACAAAAAAACCTTTCGTTTGCGATTATAAATATTGTCTAAATTGAATGCACTTGTTATAAATAACTTATAAATTAATAGGCAATTTTATCCAAGCATTTATTTGTTCTACATTTTGTTTACTTGAAGCATTTTTTTGTTGCACTTATGATCAGCTATCTGCTATACATATGCTTCTCACGATGATTTTTTGAAAGCATATAACAAATAGCACACTATACCGTCGTAATACATTTAAAACTACTTATTCTCAAATCCAGATATTTTTCTTCAAATTCTTCTAATTTTTTATCTGCGAATGTTTTGATGTATAACTTTACAGAGCTGTGAGTTGAGGGGTCATACAAGACTGCTTGATGGCAGAAACGAGACTGGTAATTAAGCTTGCGCGTATACTTGTTTAGTGAATTTAGATCTAGTTACATCATATAAATGACAATTCCAAAAAATGGAGTCGTTACACATTGATACGGGATAGGAATGCGCTGGGACTATAATGACCGGATCTTATTCGGTTAATAGCTAGTAGTAACTACATTTTTCGAGCTTAGTTTTTCTTCGAGATAACCGCAGAACTGCAATGCTGTTTGTAGAAACTTTGAAAGTACTCAATTCCTTTGGTTAGTAAGATAAAAATATAGATCAACGAGTAGATCGAGTCTCGGATCGAGTTTATTTAAAGTATACCTATACAGTACACTGTTCGATACTGAGCATTTGTAGCAGGACCTTTGTTACATAAATATCATTAGTTCTAATTTTAATAAACAGCTGTCGATCATTTTGTCCGCTGCACGTATACGTAGCACTTGAGAATAAACAACAAAGCTCGTGTCGCAGCACCCTATGATCTTTTTATTTGTGTATAAGCTGGTGTTAGCTATTATATGTTAATTATAAGGAAAATGTATAGGGAAATGTATTTTGAGAAATGTACTCTGCGACGATGGTATTATATAGGCGTAGTGCGGTAGCGACGAAATGACTTAATTGTCAGCTAGGGAAAAGCAGCATTTTTGCAGATTGCATTTGGAATATTTGTCTATTTGTATTCTAGCTGAAATTTGTTCTCGTTTGCGATGGAAGATTTAGTCTTCGTTTCCGGGAGCGCGTTGCAGCAGCATCGCTTGTGCAGATTATCCCCGATGATCGCGTATGTCTGCGTAATGGACTGGATTTTACATTTTACTCGCGCAAGTTTAACTGCATGAGAAGAAAAAAGAATAGGGGGAGCCTTGCCGGAGCTAGCACTGGTGACGTACGTCTATTTTCTCGGCGGCGGCGGAATAAGCTAGAGCGAAGCTAGGCGTGTTTACCTTGTATGTGATCCCTCCAGGCTCCAGCGGCAGCACATTCGGTCGCGATCCCTACGCCGCGGCTGCGTCCCCGTTCGGGCATGTGTTTATATATAGGAGAAGTCGGCGGAAGATCAAAGAGCGCGGAGCTTGCGCGCATGCTAGTACTCCCCCGCGGGATCTTTCCGGACGGATAAGCGCGAGCTTTAAAAGTGACGCGTGCCGCCCGCCGCCGTTTAGCGCATATACATCTTGCCGCCGCGCAACTACTACATACTCTGCTACTCCTACGCGTGAGAGCTACTGCTAATAATACCAGCGTCTCTATGTACTATCCTATGTGCTAGCCCTCAGTCCGCACGAGAGGCGCACCGATCGAAAGTCGCGACGAAGAGTCTCCAAAAATCCTTTACCAAAACTGCCGCTCCTCCCTGCAATAGTTTTGTATGCAAATAAACCAGCTCGCACGCCAGCGTCTTCTCTACTATATAAGCCACTCAAAGTCCTTGCGGATTTTGCGCTGCGTACAGCGAGTGCGAAGGAGAGAGAGAGTTGGAATATTCTTCACGGACTATGGCTTCATGCAGGGATATGAGTCACGAGTGAAAGAGCTAATGGGAGATTCGTGCGGGGAATTTCAAGACCTTTGCACGATACCGACCACGATACCGCCAGCCGCTTAGCGTGCGCGCGGCATACGGAGAGACGCTGCGCTATTGCAGAGCTCCAAGGGTTTTCTGCTCGTTCGCAGCATCGCCAGCTGCACCCAGTCAAACAGAGAAAATTCGAAAAGCCAAATTTGTTTTTAAAAACGCGATTAGTGCGATGTTGAAAAAAAGACAGCGACGATGATCAGCTAGCCGCAGTGCGGTGAAAGGCCAAGATGCGGGGCAGACGAGACGCGCGGGTCGCTCGGCAAAACTGCGCCGAGAGATAAATGCTGAATATTAATCAGCGTTAGAGATACACGGGGCTGTAGTGTCGAACGGCGCGCCATGTGCTGCAAGACTACGCAGGAAAAAGAGCGAGCTGCGAATTGGGCTTGACGAGTCGAGGCTGAAGGCGCGTCCGCCAAATTTGTTATCGACAAGACTATACGCCAAGCAAAAGAGAAGGATCCCCTCGGGGCCACTTGGTGGGTAATATCGACTCGTGAATCCGCCCCTGTGCAAACAACCTGCTGCGGTCGCTCGCTGCGGCCGAGCCAGTTCTCGAGAGCTGCCCTCTAGACCGGCTGCTCTCCGCAGCATTATGGCCGATGGACTATAGAGTATATATTAGCTGCCTCTATTAATATCATAATATAAATATAACTCTCTCGCGTGGTGGATTCGCGCTCGAGCGACTCGGCAGTGGCGGCGGAGTAGCCAATGGTAGCGCGAGTCGATCAAGTGCGCTTCTGACGAGCCGAGGGGGGACCGACTCGCTCTCGCTCGTGGGGTTGGCTTGGCTCGCGATCGAGGCTGCTGCAGTCGGTGCAGGGGAGAGAGCAAGTGGCGCGTGATGAGTAGGGTGTGTTACACGCGCATTATATGCGAGATCCTGCCGGCTCCCTCCCCACACTACCACGCTCGCGCATCTCCACGGCACACTCTAATCCATCTGCGATTCTGCAACTAGCACATGTGCAGTACTTTCATTATGCGTAGACGCGACAATTCTATTCTATACTAGTAGTTTTCTGCGATCAACTTCTTCTTTCTGCGAGCTGCTATTACCGACGCATGTCAGCGTCTTACAGCGGTCCCATTAGCTTTTCTCCGCTTCACGCCCTCCACTTGCCTCGCTGCCCCCTCCGCCAGCAATTTCCACTTTTCTATTGTGCACTTTATGCGCGCATCGATAATCCATATCTGCACACTCGCGCGACAACATAGGTACTCCCACGCACATAGCTCGTGCTATACCGTCTCGGACATTGCCGCAAGAAAAAACACCTGACACAGAGCTGAACATTTTACAATATCTACAATCTACATCATTAGCAGAAATGACGACTCAATGGTACTCGATCTCCGCGTGCCAGTTATAATTATACACTCGTTGCAGATCAGTCGAGTAATCCTGATATGCATTATCCAACAATCAGTACTTTTTATTTTGAGCTCAATTGCGCAGCAACCGAATAATTAAGTTGGCGGGAGCGAGTCGATCGTGATCGTTCATCACCCTGCGCCTCGAGACTACTCTCATATATGCGCATTGCGCACTGCGCAGTCGCCGGAGAGAAAAACTGAAAAGAAATAATACGCATTGGTGCACTTGACTGTAGCAGGCTGCACTGATCGTGACTGCTGCTGCAGCCCGAGAGGGAGCAAACTGCGGTGTATGGATTAGCGGGGCCAAACGCGCAATATAATTTTGCCTCTCGCGCCCCCTCGACCGACTTTATTCAGTTGCGCGCAGCAGCGCGTCGCGGCGGCGGCGGCGGCGGCGGTTTCGCCGCAGCGCGCGAGAAGCCTGATTGTTTGCGGCTTTTTTTTGCGCCCGGCTCTCGTCGCTTGTTGCCATAAAGTAGATACGAATTGCGGATGAGATTATGATACCTTTAGCGGCTTGTCTTATTGTTTTCCTTGCGGAATTCCCGGGATTTCTCAACGAATTCAATTTGCACTCAACTCGCTGCGCATCGCTTTTCTTGCATCTGCAATTCTGCATTCTACCCGCGCACACCCCCACATCCAATACAATATCCACAATATTCATGCAATGTATTTGCTGCTCTAATCTCGGCGCTTACGTTGACTTATCGAGCCGGCCAGAAAAAAAGGATTGCCGCCGCGGCTGCTGCTGCTGCTGCTGCTGCTGCTGCTGCTGCTGCTGCTGCTCTACGCTCACAGCTCACAGAGTTCCTCTCGCAGCTATTTCACAATAACAATTTTTCAATTATAAGAAACCTCGATAACCCCGAGCTCGATAAACATATAGGCCGTGCTGTGGCTGATATTGCTTCAATTAACTTGTATTTGCGGACAATTCTCACCTACATATCAATGCATCAGCGTAACTCTCAAGAATATCAACACGCGAGCAGCGCCAATAAACGTGCTCTTCTAATATCACCGGGCTAATTATTGTAAACTTTCTCTATTATTTATTATTCCAAGAATATAATTATTATAATTTTTAACACTGCAAGTTTTCATGCACCAAATCGCTGCAGCAAGCCTTACGAATCTCCCTTTATAATATTATTACGTTCGATCAACTTTTTCTTAAACTTATAAGTTAACATGTTTCAACACTTTTCTTTCTCGCAATTCT
Organism: Philotrypesis tridentata; assembly: GCA_018906965.1. Classification (NCBI taxonomy): domain Eukaryota; kingdom Metazoa; phylum Arthropoda; class Insecta; order Hymenoptera; family Pteromalidae; genus Philotrypesis; species Philotrypesis tridentata. Next base: position 363,258 of record JACCIB010000072.1, on the reverse strand, counting down.
TAATTTTACTTGTAAGTGATTACGCATGTAACTGGATGAATATTATAACAATTTGTCGATTTATACCAACTCATGGACATATTCGATTTTTGTACAATATTCATATTGACATCAAGACTCGTTCGGTTCCGTAAAAACGCAATTTACACTTTGCATATAGTAATTACAGGATAATATAACCAATACAACCCTGATAGAAAATATGATCGGATTTGTGATGAAAGTCTGCAATAAATATTATGTTGAATGGCCATAGTATAGCCTATATACATCATTGTCAATCCTCTGCCCTGGTAGAATCGAATCCTGGTTCATAGGAAGTTCTAACTCGTGTAATCTAAGAACTTGTCGGTTTTCTTTGCTTTTGGGTCAAACTGAAAGGCTTTTAACCGACTTAGTAGGTGGTTTCTAGATACCATTATTAATACCTACTTACCGAGCATTTGCTGTCTAAGAAATATGGTGAGATATAGAATCTAGTAAAACTACGTACGAAATTGCTGGTTTTTAGGTATTAATAATGAGATATAATAAAAAAAACATATTTATTTTTACTGTCTCTAAATCGGCGAATGTCAAGCTTGAACCCAGGACCTTTAGATTACTATTCCGACACTCTACCGATTGAGCCATCATCGCTTTTGTTGAATGCATATAATCAGCTACATATGCTAAAAGTATTGTATAAATAGGTTAGGAGTTAAGAGCGAAGATAACTCACTCAAACTGTGTAAGTTTTTGAGAATTTTTAATAGGATTATTATGACACTCTAACCTAAAAATCGGAACTTCGTTTTTTGTTTTTTAGATATTCGTAATACAAAATATTGCACAGAATTGCTACATAAAGGATTTATTTGTAAAACACGATCAGCACTCCTATTCGGCTCGAGCTATAATATCTCTCGTTTCGTAAATAAACATTTTCCATGCCTCTTGCATATTATTGGCTTTAATTACAAACCATTTTTTGATTGCTAAGTACTATTAATTTATCATTAGCAAAACACCGATTATTTCTCTCGCACAAAAACTTTTTAGGAATTCAAAGTGTAATTCCATTCATTTTAAGTGCCCCGGTACTTCCGTTAGTACAAACTATGATCAGTTATGTTATGGTAACGTAATATGATTAGTTATGATTATAACATGACTAATGACTATAGTAACAAAATATTATGATTAGTTATGATTATAAAATGATTTTGCTAACATAATGCGATCATGATCAGTTATTAGTTCGCAGTAGACCAACAATGGATTTTGCAATAATATTAGCTGGCCGGCTGCGCCAAAGTAGTTTTTTTTTATATATGCGTTGAGCTGTTACAAATTCGAAAAACATGTTTTTGTCGAAAGCGATGACATTAAATGTTATAAACAATTTTTATAAATATATTATTAATTATAAAATTTCAATCTGGCAGCAACTTTTTTAGATTAATTGGAGCATTGTGAACAACAAATAATCATCTTCAATAATCTGTATTTTGAAAAGTATGCATCTTGAGAAAAAATGTATGCGTTTGTTTTGTATCTATAATGCTTCAATTAATATAAAAAAGTTGTAATATGTAATAACAATTTATGGCCCCACTTTCGGCAAAAATACCCAAGTTTTTCGGATTCAGCAGCTCAAAGTACATAAAAAAACTTTGGTGGAGACGGCCAGCAGTAATTGTTAGGATGATATTGTGATGGTCCCGTTATATTTTATAGGAAAAGTTTGTTGAATTATTCTTACCATATTTTAAGTTGAACTTGCTATTTTCTCGCCTTACTATAACTAAACGCTGTGCCATGAAGTATAACTCATATAACACGAGTATGTAATATGCTGTTTTATAGCACTGATTATAGCATAATGAATTACTACTTACGCGCAGCGTGACATATGAATGCTGATTTTTGCCACACAGTTATTAATCGTAACTTTTATTCTAAATATACTAGGCCGTCCTGAATTGAATCTTCTGCAACTTGTATATGCATGCAGTATAATATGTATTATACTGCACAACTCTTGCCATTATTTTATTACAATTTTTTACACCTATAATTACTGCATAAAATATTTTTTGCTTTTTTAATGCGCCCGAGCTACACATACATCTATTCAATCTTGCGGGAAATTATATATTGCTGCAAATAAGTTTTGAAATACGGATTATTGCATTGAACTAATCAGAGAAATGTGCATCATGAGTGTATAGTAAAGTCAACGCTGTGCATGCAAGCTCTCTTTAATACGCATTACTATTTTCCTTTCGAATATTGTTTCCATGCAATCCGTAATTTAAGTTATACAGGGTGGCGCAGAGAGAGAGAGAGAGAGAGAGAGAGAGAGAGAGAGAGAGAGAGAGAGAGTGCTACAGTAGATTACGAGAATTAAAAAAAAATTCATATTTCTAAATCGAGTCGCTGCTAGAGAATTTCTGTACGTGTATTATTAAAAGTTTGCTTAAGGTAGATCTACACAGAGTGGGGAACTGTATTCTTGAATAAACTGCGCTGTGGAAAGAGATTTTCCAAAAGCGAAGTACCTGAACTGGTATTAGATTTGTAAAAAGAGATGTAGGTGATGATATGAAATGAAAGAGGGTTGCGGGTGGAGACGCGCGAAGAGCGGCTATTGGCGCATATGAGGAGTGAATAAGGAGTGCAATGATTAATCCGCAGAATATCTCTGGATCGCGCAGTTCGTCGTCGCGCCTACTTTAATTATCTTTTATCGGCGATGCAGCATGAATGCGCGCTAACAATGAATAATTTGTCAGCTAATTAACCCGCGGTCCTCGCGAGGAGTTTCCTTTTCTTCACAGCAATAATAGCTTAAGCTTGGTAGAGTCTCAGCGTATAGTAGCCGCGAGTAATGTGAGGTGTCGCGCGGCATCGTCGCGGGAAATGGCCTCGAAAAGGGATCTGCCGAGGAGAGGAGGACGAGCGCTCTTGCGACCATATTTGGCTAATAGCTCGCGAGACTTTGAACTGAATTAACTTCCGTCTGATAATCTGCGCGCGCCGGCCGACTCGAAGAGATACAAGATTATGCCGCCTGCGCGCGCGCCCGATCGCGTTCACGAGGGAGTTCTTTCGCAACGGAGAGAGAGAGAGAGAGGGGGGGGGGGAACCTCTCTGTTTCTCTCTGCCCACCCTTATTAAGATTCCAGCTGTGGAATTCTACCTGCCCGTCGTTGCTGCAGCCGCCGCCGCCGCCGCCGCCGCCGCCGCCGCTACTGCTACTGGTCTTGAGTAAATAAAACATGACCAAACCACGTCGCTGGAACCTAACTGCCCCTACCTCCTCTCTGCAGCCTATCTTTCATGTTGTTTTGCAGGAGCAGCAGCAGCAGGAGCAATGGCAATAGTACCGTCGTCTCATCGCGTAGCTTTCCTTTATCTCTACACCAACAGCACTGCACGTGCGCGGTCGTGCTTCTTCTTCTCATCCACTATTTCGCTGCTTCACCTACTTTAAACTTCCTCTTGCATGCTTGCGCACACTCTTCTTCGCCAGCTTCTCCGGCCTACAAATGAAAACGGATTTTACGATGCGTTTCCAGACTGTTTGCTTGAAATATTTATTTCGATCCTCATCCGGCTCTCGCTTGCTCAGAAATTTGCATGATAAATCATATGCGAAATATTTATGCCTTTTCACCCTTTCTCTGCAACGCACTCTCTTTCTTTCTCTTGGATATTAATCTCGATGCGTTGCTCGATGCGAGCAGACATTATCACCGTTGCATGCTCAACAACACTTGGCTTTCCTATTTGCGTACAAACAACTTTTCCAAATGATATCCATGTTTGTTCTCAGTTTTATTCAAATATACCCGTGATACACTTGAAACTTAATTTTCACTCCTGAGGCGCAGATTTGAACTTGGTCGTAAACTGATTCACTGTGGCAATAATGCAAACAGAGCCAGAGATACGTTTATTCGTATAATTTGAATGAAAATAATTTTGATGGAGCGACTCTTGCGTATAGCGTACTGTAAGGCGTGTTGAGAATGAGGAGAGCATAAGAGAAAATAAGAGATGGAGGGTTGGTTCGGGTGTGGCTCGACACTCGACAGCTCGACAGCTCGGCAGCCAGCAGCAGCAGCGGCAGTAGCAGCAGAAAGCCTGAACGATTTTTAATATTCCCGGCAGCGGCGTCACCAAGAGAGAGAGAGAGAGACAGAGAGAAAGAGTGTGTGAGAGAATACCGATATCTTTCTTGCTCCCACTGCGTGCAGGACGTCACCTACATTCCCGCTCGAAATTTCAAGGAACGCGCGCGATTGCTCGCTCGTAGCCGCGCGCTGGAAAAATTGGAAGAGGGCTGCTGCTGCTGCTGCTGCTGCTGCTGCTGCTGCTGGCTGGGACATAAAGAGAAGACTTGCGGGCATAATCGGAGAGCGGCGCTAGAACAAATCAAGCCGCGCGCGTCGCGCTCATTGTCGCGAGGCCTCGGGCGAGCTGGGCGCGCAGCGCCTGCGATTGCTGCAGCCCTTTTCATTTTTCACGCTGCGTGCCCGGTCGATTGGATGCTCCTTTATTTTTTCCCCAGCTCGCCTAGCTTTTCTCATTCTTCGCCAGCTAGCCGAGCGCGAGGCACTCTCACTTTCGCTTCTCGCTCCTCATTTCTCACTTCTCACGAGTCCCTTTTCTTTTTACTCGAGTACACAATGTTTTACATCGATTGCTCAGTTTGATTTTCTTTGTCTGTTACAGGTGAGTACTCGCATGCGGGCAGTAAGTGACGCAGGTACTTTTCATGATTCCGTGTAGCAGTCGAATTAGAGTAGAGGCGCGATTGAAAGACGGAAAGAGAAGCGGCGTTTAAGGTTAAGTGCAGGCGAGATATTGTGCAGAAGCTGGCAGTAGAATCCGGCGAGGCTGGAGCGCGCAGGCGCAGGGGGGGGGGGGGTAAGCAGCAACAGCTTTATGGTAACGAAGAGTCGATCAGGAAGAAGTGCTGCAGAGCTGGAATCGAAAGAAACGGAGAGTGAAACGGAAGATAAGTGCAGCGCGCGAGAGGAGGAGGGAAAATATGTGAAGCTGTTGTTGCCGTCGCTGCGAAAGCGAAGGTATGCATTGTACTCGCAAGTGCGAGAGACAGGAGGAGGACGAGGTGCGGAGGGGGGCAAGCTCGAAGGCCCCCCTTCTCCGCTGCCGCTGCTTGCCGCTGCTGCTCGCGGACGTTGAAGGCTCACCTCCTTGCAATTCTAGGAACAGAGCGCTCTTCCCCATTCGCAGTAAACTCGCCGCATGAGGCCCCAAAACTCTCGACCGCGACAGCGTGCAGCCACGGCACTGTCCGACGCACTGAAAATAAGGTGGAAAAGCTAAGAACGGAGCTGCTCCTTGCTTCCTTGAAGGGGGGCCGAATGAAGGCGAGGCATCGAAATAGCTGTAATCTACAATCAAGAAGGTATACGCGCAGCCAGTGCGAGGAACCTGCAATTATGAATTAAAGATGAGTAGGCTTTGCGAGGAAAATCCAAAGGAATGTTTGCGTGGGCGGGGGAAGAGATGAGCAATGAAAAGGCGCGCGCGCAGCTAGAGCGTGCAGTAGGTCTATGCCAGTTCGTTAGGACACGATTGAAGCTGCGCATAAGTAGAGGTACAAGTCGATCATCTCATCAAATGAAATGGGCAATGGGCATTATTGGAGTTATAGCGCGGAAAAATAAGTTGGGTGGGGCCGCGCACTTGCTCCCCTACCCCTCGTTTGCGAGTGTGCGTTCTGCGAGCTGTTGCAGGCGTTTCGCAGTGGCGCGCTGTACACATTATATATACACATACACAATGCATATTGCATATAGAGCGGCGCGCAGGAGAGCGAGAGTTGAGACGTCGCCGACTGGATAAAAGTTGGCGCGCGTATATGCGCGTGCATGCATTGAGATGAATATACGCGGTAACGAGCGCGGTGCGCCCCGAGTTGGCTCCCCCTTCGCGCAGCTAGCGGCAGCAGCACCACCACCTCCAGCCTCCCACATCCACATCCCAAAGGCGGCGGCTCTGCTCTGCGCTTGCACGCCAGTAATTGCTTCCTTTGAGTAGCTCCGGAGGTGTAATTTAGTCCCGACCAGTAACCTTAACTAATTAACACACCCAGTAGCGTGCGAGCGAATGAACGAGTGCGACGAGGGCCCCGCCGCCGCCGCCGCCGCCGCGCGCGCGCTCCTGACTGATAGCTCGCTAACGCGCCGACTTGCCCTCCTCCCCCCGCCGACACCTGTACTTCCCTTGCGTCGTCGCTTTGAATTTCGCGCTCGGTTTTTCAATTCCCCGCGCCACGCTGTTTATTCTTTTTCCATTCTAACCTTGAGCCCGGCTCTATACTTTCGCATCGACAATTGGAAATTCGAGTTTTGCTTCAGTTGAAACTAACGCCCGCGGAGAAAGGGAATAAACACACTCTATAGCTGCTGGGCAACCGGTTCCGATCGTAAATTTCAGCTCAAATTACGCATTCCTAAAATTCTTTTACAGCTCTGCCTATCTCGTCACTGTACACCATATTCACTATACTGTGCAGCTATCCGCGGCGAGCTCGAAAATTTATTGCCCCGCAATTTCAAGGAAATTCTCGCTCCCTTTTTTTATACCTCCGCCAGCATTCAGCTCCCTGCAAGACGAGCTCGTCCCTCCAAACTGTTATGCACCGACTCTCATCTCATGCGATTCATTGCGCAGTAATCATAATAAAAGCGCAGCCTAATGAATTGGTTTCCAAATCGTACGTCCGAGCGTGAAAATCGCCAATGATAATTATTCGATCTTGTCAAAGCGGAGAGAGCTGGGGAGAGAATTTTACGAAGCAAGCGTAGAGAGAATTTGCTCGTATTTAACACCTGATTAAAGCGCTGGAAGAGGGACGGCCACGGCGACTGCGACGGCGTCGGCGGCGGCGGCGGCGGCGAGACCGAGACGGTGTGTGCTGTGGGTGAGGAGCCTCGAGCGACAGCGTAATCACCTGGACCACGCTTGGTGCCGCCGCCGCCGCCGCCGCCGCCGTAGTCGTCTACCTCGTTCTCTCTCGCATAGGTCCCAGTCCATACAACGCCTTTCTTCCTCTCCTTTTTCGCTCTTTTCTTTTCATCTCGTCTTGAAACCTACGAGCTCTTTTTTCCCCTCCTTGTCGACGAGACAAACTCGGATTTTAATCTCCCATAATTATGTATGAAATCGCTCGTCACGTAGTTGCTCCGTCTCGTTCGCCTTATCTCCTGCACTCGCGCGCACCCGCACCTCTTCAAATCTATTCTCGATCATCTAAACTCACCCTCACCTATGTACTGCAAACAAAAGGCCTTCGCTAAATTCCCTTCAATTCTTTGCAAATATTATTTTGACCCTCTCTGTAAATTTTCGCACGTACTCTTTTCAGCTTTCCTTCAAACAGCATTGCGCAAACTCGTCTATACCGCATAATAGTATTGTGTGCAGAGCTCTCTCGAAAATAAGTTTGCACGAATTCCAGTTTCCGCAAATTTCGATACAACAACATAAATAAGAGTGGGTAGGAAGGGAGTTGGGGAAGTGAAGGAGTTCAATGTTTCGAATTGACTGCAACTTTACTGCCTTTGATTATTTTTCAATTTGCCAGCCGAGTCAGCTTAGTGATGACGTATCGAATAATCTGTTAAAGAAATTCCTGCGTTTACACAAACTATGAATTTTTCATAAAGTTGTGCAAGGGAAATGAAGTGAAAGTGCATGATTTTAAAACAATTCTTTTTTGCGTTTACTAATAATGCTATGTCAGCAATGGAAAAAGATGATTTCACCAATTTCCCATGCAGATCAAGAAAAAGGTAAAGAAGATTTTTTTTAATTTTGGGAGTTGGAAAACTGCGCGTATTAATTTTATGGATTTTCTCATATGGTATTCGAGTTCGTCTTAACGCTCATCATTATACAAGTCTGAGACGAAAAACTTTGAGGAAATGATAATCTGGAAAAAAGAGAGTTTGAGCAAACATTTTTTAGCGCGATTAGTCATAGAACTGGATATTAGAGCGCGTAGGCTTTAGTTTGAGCGTGTGGTGAAAGTTTGAATAATTTTTTGAGATGAAAATTAGTTATATGTTGAGAATATAATATAGAGTTTCCGCAAAAGTTCCGAACTAGTGCGTTGCGCGAGCTAAGTCAGTGATGACGCGATATTAAATGCATTCCTCGGCGCAGAGTACGTTAATGCATGGGGAATTCGTAGGGCGCGAGTGCCATCGAAATACTTTATATATTCTGTAGTGCATGGACTACAACAAGTATACATATAGTGAAAAGACGCAAGCATCGCTGCGGCCGCGTCCTTGACTGTCGATTTAATTGGGCAGTAGTAGCAGCAGCAGCAGCAATGCAGCAATGTAGCAATGTAGCGACAGCAAAGACAAAGAACTCTCGATAACTCTTTAAACTGGCTCGCTGGATATCGAGAGCGATCGAGCGAGCGAGCGAGCGCGTGAGAGGGGCAATCCGGACGAAAAAGTTTTCGTGTTTTTGCGCCAGCCGTCGATAATTGCATTGATTTCGTCTTCTTCTTCTTCTTCTTCTTCTTCTTCTTCTGCTGCTGCTGCTGCTGTTGCTTCAGTTCCCCTCGACGAAACGCAATTCAATCTCCGCAGCCAGCGCTTCTTTTCTTCTCACGCGACTTATTTGTCGCTGTGTAAATACTTACTCTTCGCACGCGGAGCCTCGACTTTCCCGATTGCGACTAAGCAGAACGCGAATTGGGCTTATCCAAGTTTAACTGCACGCAATAAACGCTCGTTTCCTCGCCTAATTACACAGAACAGAGTAACAAACAAAATCTTCTCTCTTTGGCTAACCTCGCTCCAACAACATAACCTGTAGTTTCTGCTTACAAATTATCGCATAGTTTCTCGACTCTAATTCAATAACTGTAGTTATTCTCCCTAAGAGCGATGTATCTTTAGTGAAGTTACGTAGAGTTTCCGCGATTCATTTTTAACGCTCATAGTATGTTATTCACGCTGTGCAGCGATGGGCCAGTTACGCGCTTCATCAGTAGAATTTTATAGCACAGCTTACTTAAATCCGCAGTCACGCTTATTTGCGTTATTAGCGTTCGATTAGTTCACCGTGAAGGTAGCACTACCCGAGCTTAATAGTCGACTACACTTATTTCTTGGATCGTCGTTTTAGTTCATTGTCGAAAGCTGCAGTTGAGATTTTTGAAAAGATGATTTGATTTTTATTCTTCTTTACTAATTTAATATTGCGTTGTATAGTACATTGGAAATTGTCTACAATCTCTCATGATGGACAGATATAATCTACATGGATTTTAGTAAATTAGAAATAAACGTATTGGATATGACACATTCCCGTGATTTTGGCAAACGAAATTATGTCCTTAGCGCGCTTCAGTTCAAAGTTCAGTGAAAATTGTTGAATTTACTGAGAATGCCATGAAATTGTATTTTCAAATCCATTGACCATTCGATTTTTGTTTTTCACTTAAAAATTGATTCAATGACTACTGAGTTATATTCATTATTAGCGTGAAGCGCATGATGTTTGCAGTTGAAATTGCTTTGAAAAAGACTATAACGGCGGAGCAAGGATGAGTTCCTGGACATTTTGATTAATAAAAATCTTTCTCTTTCGCTCTCTCCTTCGCTCCTCTCTATCTCTCTCTAAAATTCTTTTGCGTTGCTCTTGTTCTCTCCCTGGCGGCTTGTTGTTTCTGCCGTTTATTTTCGCAGTCGCGCGAAGCTCTTCTTTTTTTTTCCATTCTCTCTCGGTCGCTTGCTGGTTCTCCACTGCTGGCAGCGGTCAAAGTGGCTCGAAATTACGACCTCCCTGTAAAGCTTCGTTCGGACCCCTTGTGGTCGAGACAATGACTCTCTCTCTCTCTCTCTCTCTCTCTCTCTCTCCCTCTTGAGAGGGCCAGAGAGAGAGAGAGAGAGAGAGAGAGAGAGAGAGAGAGAGAGAGAGAGAGAGAGCGTATAAGTGTAATCGCCAGTAAGATCTTAGCGGTTCGCACTCGCAGCCTTCGACGAGCAAGGCGAATCCCCGCAGCTTTCTCCCTCTTTCAAACATGATAGTGCACTCGTGCGAGCATCTCTCTCTTCCTCAATCGCAAATTTGCTTCCATGCTAGAGCTATTATAAGCAATTGCTCTATACGTCATTTCTTCTTTCCCATAAGAAAATGATAAAGAGAACATGCAGAAATAGATAAAGTTTTTTCTATTATTTCATCAACACAGTTTGCAGAAATGATTGGATAGAATAATACATTAAAATTTTTACGATTTTCTAAGTAAGATTTTATAAGTAGTACATTTTTTGTACCAACTTGTAACACGCACTATCAACGTTTTTTTACTTCTTATTGTTTCGCATTACAGGATATTTTTTTACTAAATCAATCAATCAATCAACCAATCAAAGATACTTGAATCATCTAAACTTATAGTTTCGAATGAAACTGCTTGTACGTGATAATTAGTGAAAGTTACGTAAATCCTATTCATATCTAACCGCAGTGGTATAACATGTTTTATTCCGATGACAAAAAGCAAATTTATGAAAGATATATATAATGATTTTGTCTTTAACTTAGTGTTGCCTTGAAAACTTGAAAGCATAAATACAGACTCGTATTTTGTTTATGTAAAAAGTAAAATAGGTGAAAGAGAAATGATATGCGAAGTTGACGTTGTTTCCCTTCAATAAAAGTTATGCGAATTGAATGGAATTTGTTTGATGCACTTTCCACGTATCGCTATTCTATAATGTGTAAATAATGTATAGAGATGAGATAGAGAGAAGGAGAGATCATTTGATTGAATACTTAACTAGATTTCTGCTGTGCAGGTCATATCAATAAGCAGCAGCTTTACATTGCGATGATTAGTAGTAGGAAAATGGTATGGTGTTATTTAGGAAAAGGGAAGGCGGGAAGAGTAAATGCGAATAAAAATGTGCCATTCGCTAAACTAAAACAAGGTTGTGCGCGAGCAGGAGAGAGATGGGAGAGACAAAGAAAGCGAAGCTCGCAGACAAAGAGAGAGAGAGAGAGAGAGAGAGAGAGAGAGAGAGAGAGAGAGAAAGGTCGTAGCTGGAGAGAAGGAGAAGAAGGAGGAGGAGGAGGAGGAGAAGCGACGGGGTGAACGCTCGGCGAATATTCGTGAGCTCGTGCCGCGCTGTGTGTCCGTGGCCTTGGGACTCGAGCGCGAGCGCGCGTATACACATAAACGCGAGTGAGTGAGAGAGAGAGAGAGAGAGAGTTACTGCTCGCGCAAACTTACTGGATCGCTGCCAATATGAGCGAGCGACAGATGTTGCCTGCTGCGTGGGAGTAGTATCACAAGCGGATTATCGTATATGTAGCCGCAGCGAGAGAGAGAGAGAGAGAGAGAGAGAGAGAGAGAGAGAGAGAGAGAGAGTACCGAACGCTCTTGCTCTCGCTCACTGCGTTAATTGACAAGTTGGCTCCGCCTCGCGATTCAGGTATAAATTACTTTGAACGCTCCTGCGAGCGCTGCACTAGCTGCAACCTGCCGCTCAATTATATCCTGCGCAGCAGCTAAGATAAGAGCTTCCGGAAAAGTAGTCTCGGTGTAACTAGCGCGAGTTGCCGAAAAACCTAAACGAATCTGCACTCTGGAAAATTCTTGTTGCTCCCAATGCCAATCGATTGGCTGGAGCGTAAATTTTTTCTCTCCAACGCCGCGCACGGCTCGTGTATAGCTGTAGAGCAGCAGCAGCAGCAGCAGCAGCAGCAGCAGCAGCAGCAGCAGTCGGCAACGGCGGCGGGCTGCAACTCGAGAAAAACAAGGCGGACTCGAGTCATAAACGCTGCACGCGGGTATAAAATACGCGCAGATACGAGCTGCTCCGGCCGGAAAGTTTGCGCTAAAATCGAGCAACATTTTGCAGCCGAGCGAATAATAGCTGTCGAGGCGGAAGAAAGTCGAGTCGACTTTTTCCCGTTGCTCTCTGCAGTGCAGCGCGCAATTTATGCAGGCAATGCGCAGCTGCGAGAGACACACTGTATTCGCGCATTTATTATTGAGAGCAAGAGTGAGTTTGGCATTTGCATGGGGAAACGGCGGCGGCTGCTCGGGCGGATGAGGCACAAGGCTTCTCTCCCTTGTGCTGCTTTTACCTTGCCTTGTATATACTTTCTCGCCCTCCGCGCGCCTATAACGCATACACGTCTCTTCGATTTGCGCGCGATCGACGTCTGCATAAATAAAATACAAGTGATTAGCTTATCTCGGTCTCGTCTCCCGACGTCGCGGCGGCGGCGCAGCTTTTAGGATTTGGCCCGCTGCTTGCAGGCTTAAACGGCCGCGCCGCTGTTAAGATCCCCAGCTGGAGCAGATATAAAGCCAGCTTGGAAAGTTCAAGTGTAAGAGCTGGAAAAGCTAGACGCGCGGTGGCGGCGCGGCGCACAAATGTCGCGAAAAATCGAATCCTCGCGTACTCGTGCATCAAACGTAGAGCTTGGCATCGATTGTCTGCGCAACTGCGGAGGGTCGCCGCCGTCACGTGCCAGCGAGGCAAGATCAGCGGAAGCAAGGCCAAATTTCCGCGTCGAGCAGGCATTTTTCTGCAGCGAGTTTGCACTGCGCTTCCAGCTTCGCGCTAGGAGCTTATTAAATTTCCTCCCTCGACTCGCTTCTCTCCTTCGGCTCGGCGTCTTTTTACTAAATTCCACGTGCTTCTCTTTCTCTGCAGCGCTGACTATTTCATAGCACGCTTCGACCTTTAAAAATAGGGGAATCCTGCTCGTCCCAACAGAGTGAGGACAGCTTTTTCCCCAGAATAAGAGCTAAAACTGAAGTAGCTGCGACGATCGCAGCATGGACCAGAACTGAGAATCAGCAGCAGCAGCAGCAGCAGCAGCAGCGCAACAAACGGCTGCTGCAACGAGCAGGGGGGCGGACATGATAATGAGGCTGCAGCGGGGACCAAGTGCGGTCTCTACTCCAGCACTGGCCATTGAACAGTGGTCGGATAAGATTGCCCATTCGCTTTGAAGTCCAGTGAGCCGTGGATCCACGGCCCCCCTGTGTCGCCGAGCTCGGCTTTACCCTAGCTTTTCGCTCGACCCGCGGAATACGAGCAGAAAGAGCCTGCAATTTCAAATATTCAAATTCCAAAATTAACTTGCACACGTCAAACAATATCATGACGGATTTTCAAAAACTTGAAAATACGCGGCTGCTCCAGCTCTGCTCAGCTATACGGCCTATATATACCTCATCTCCACGATATATAGCTATGAAAGAGCGACTATACAGATATACTATGCATGTATGCTCTCGGGTAGACGCAACGAGAGCCAGTTAGCCCAGCAGCAAACGGAATTTTTGATGAACAATCTGTTATTCAGCGCAGCGGTGGCGTCGGCGGCGGTCCATTGTATACGATCGGCCCTTGGCTCGTCCCTCTCTCTCTGCTGCTCCAACAAACCCTAGCTGCTGTATAAACTTGCGCAGAGGAAAGAATGAAAGAATGAAAGAATGAAAGAATGCAGCGTGTGTAGGGACGTATAGTGCGGCGAGCCCCTGGAAAATGAAGGGCAAATTCAACGAGGGAAACGAAAAGCTGGCGAGTCCCGCTGGAAAACGATGCTTATCGATGAGTAGCGCCCGCATAACTCGCGTATACCTGCTCGATCCTCCGAATCTGCTGTCGTCATTCTCCTCCCGCGCGCCGCAACGAATTTTCTTCTCGCACAGCTATTGTTTTTTTTGTCTTCGATTCAGCTTCTATTTCTCTCGTAGCGCGCACGCGGCGAATGGAATGATAATGAAAATGAGAATATAGCGAGGAATATAGCGCGAGATGGTGTGGCGCGGGGCGACTCGGTGCCTCATTATTTTCGAAATGCGGCCCGCGTTAATTGACCAATCGTGGAGTGCGGTGAATGAGTGTCGCGCGTCTTCCCAGTGTTAAACACAGTGCGCCGGAACAATTTAATGATCGCCGGGATTATTTGCGAAAAAGCTCGTGCGCGCGCGGCTGAATGCAAGTGGAGCGGCGGCGGCTAGAAAATGAAATGGAAAAGGGGGAAGTTGGAGCAACGCCGCGCGTTGCAAGAAAGCAAGAAAGCAAGAAAGCAAGAAAGCTCCCCAGCTCTCTCTCTCTCTCTCTCTCTCTCTCTCTCTCTGCCTTGCTCCACTCATCTTTTTCTGCTGGCTCGCGCGCAGGTGCTCGTATTCCGAGCTTACGAGCGAGTGGAGTGGTCCTCTTACCTGCGCGCATCATTTCATCTCAATGGGCGAGAGCTGCGATGGAGAGAAAGAGATGATGGAAAAGGGGCGCTGGATAAATCAGTGGGATTTCCTTCCAGACTTCTCGCTCGCGCGCGCGTTTCGATTCCTGTGCTCGATTACTTGAAATCGCGCGCAGTACCGAGATGAGCAGATGACTCGCGTTGTCTGCGCAGTGAAACATGCAGAGAAGCCTTATCTATTGCTCTTGCTGAAGCCTGCGATTAACGATTGTAATGTATGGCCGTCATTGAAAATGATATTTACTTTGATAGTTGGCAGAAGGCAGTTTATATTGAATAATCATGCGCGATTGTATATCTATAGTGCGGATTGGGGAAGAGCATATCTGCGCAGAGAGAGAGAGAGAGAGAGAGAGAGAGAGAGAGAGAGCAGTAGCGCGAGGATAGAGGAGCTGAAGCGAGGAGTTGCGGCGCGTTATGCAGAATGAGCGCAGTGAGCGCAGCAGATGCATGGGCAATGGGCATAACAGTAGAGTGTGTCTCAGCTTGCATGCGTATATGCACTATGCAGCGCGAGCTGACGGAGTATGCAACAACGACGACGACTCTCCGACTACTGGCGACGCCCCCCTCGGAAACGCGGACTGCATATTTAATGGGCTCTCGCGAGCTAAGTACGTGCTTTCTTCTATTTGCGCGCTCTGTTGCCGCGCTTGCCGCCGTTGCGTGTCTGCGCGCGGAGCCGCCGTAGTCTGACGCAGCGCGCGCTCGCGCACTTTTCAATAGCGCGACGGCCGCTGCGGTTTTTCTCTTTACTCGCCTCATTCTTCGGCTTCTGCCCACTTTTTCTCGCTCCAGCTGCAGCTCCTGCTCCAGCTACTTGGCTTATTTCACATAAATAATTCGCACGACGATTTGCAGTCGACATGGCGCTTATTCGCTTTATAGCGCTTCCCGCGCCTACTTGCACTTTTTTTCTCCATCAAACCCGCAGCCAGCTAGTCGCGCTATTTGCATTTTATTGTCCGCACCGCCACGCCGACAATTTCTTTCAATTAATATCATCATCCTCGCGCTCTCCTGCTTTAAATAATGCCTACACAACGCATCAACACATATGGACGCACGGTATAATCAATTTGACGGTTCGTTAATTTCCAATGAACGAGCTGCTCTCGAGGCTGCCCCGCCTGCTACATTCTATATTACCTATGCCAAACTAGTTTCTCTCCGCGCGCAGTAGTCTTGTCGAAGTAACTCTTGGGGGGGAAAAACGCCGGAATGAATAATAAAGTACAGACGGCGGCAGTGACCTGCATCGCTGCACGCGCGTACATATATGCGCGTGTTATTTGGATATATGCATTATGCAATTATACATTATACGCAATGTACGTAAAAGGAAAAGGCACTAGAGCGCGAGCATGAGTCTTGATGAACAATACCAACATATTTTCAACGAAAAATCTACTTGTAGAAAATTCTCATCCTCGCTCGTCGCATTCTCATCGTCATCTTCCTCGTTGAAATTTAGCAGCGTAAGAACCGAGTTGCGCGCATTGTCATCTCACTAGCACGGCAATTGCGCCTCTTTTCTGCAAGCCGTGCGACCAATAAATCTCCAGTAGTCTATCCATCATCTCGCAGCTGCAGCTTGCTGCGAGACCATAGTCCGATCGTTTCACTGCAGGAGCTCTCACGCTATTCTAATAACAACGATCCCAAATTCTCCAAGCAGGACAATTAAGCAAAACAACCTGCAAGAGGCACTCGTTTCGCGAATGAGCCACTCTTTTCCAAATCACCAGACTTCAGAGTCAGCACTGCGGGCAAACTGCGCCCATCAGACCTCTTTTTCACTTCCCTCCAATTATATATCACGTTATATAGCGACGACTCTCTTTTCTTATTTCGAACGCTACATTTCATTAATTTACTATTCCTATAATTACAATATAACAGAATGCATAATCTGATTGAGGAAATAAATCTTTAACATCTTATAATTTACACTGCATGCAGAAAGGGACATTAAGTCAAAGAGTGGCAACCATGTCATACTAAAGATTCTCCTACAGCAGCTAATTATTGTAATTACGAGGTGAAGCTCCATGTTCGTTTAGAGCATGAAGCACTTCAGGATCTGTATACTCTAAAGTTACAACATCAACGCTTACAACATTATTTTTATATGCGTTGATATGTATCTTCGAGGCAGAGCAAATTCTTTTAAAAAGTTTGCCGTTTCCTGATGACAATAATATATATTGTTAAGAACGACGAGTAAACTTGGTGCGCCCGAATCCATGTGAAAAACATTTTCTTTCTTTTTTAATGCGGCTTTTGAAATTACTTCAATTTATTCTCAAAGAAAGTCTCAACAGATTTTATTGTGAGCCATATTATAATCGCATGACCAGAATGAAGTATTAGTAAAATATATAGTATCATTGTATGATTAAGAAACAACATAGAACGTCAACAGCTGAGGTCCTGGGTTTCAGCTGGATTATCGGTGATTTTGAGTCCATGCATCGGAGTTCCAGTGGTACACATTCCACTATTGCTCTAGGCGAATCTGCACTTAAAAAATTGATTGAATCTACTTAAATAAGTAGTCAGTAGAACAGACATCGTAGAGCCACATAAAACTCGTCTATAATTTAATAGGATTATGCATGAGTTTTAATTTTGTACGGAAAAAATTGAGTAAACGCAGAAAATATAAATGGTAACGATGCTTTTGAAGAAAAGCGACCTTTGAAAAAATGAGCATTTGCAGATTTGCGTGCAGGAAAGAAGTGGAGATAATGGAAAGTATAGAGAGCGAGTTTGTAAAACTAAACGATGCCTTGGTAGTTTAGTCTGAATGAAGGGAGAGGGAGAAACCGCAGAGGTGAGGGAAGCACTGCTGGCTCTGCCTCTCGAGCGTGGCTTTCCGTCAGTCGCGTGAGCCTTAAGTGGTTTATCGCTCCCCGGCGTCTTGTGTTTTTATTGAATGACGATTGCTGGTAATGCAATTTCACTGAAGCGTATAACCAATCGATTTACCTCGGCTCTGCGATGAGAGACATTAGGCGAGTAGGCCGACAGTATAGCAGTAGTATAGAGTATAAGTGTACGTCCTTTCAAGTCGCACTAGTAGGCCGCGCCGCTTCTTCTCTGCTACTTCTACTTCTTTACACGCACTGCATGTGCCGTTCGCGGCGTCTCTTTTCTCAGAAAATCTTTATTGAGCGCTTCGGTCCTCAATTCTCAGTTCTCAATAATGAATGAAGACATAGCTCGCTCTCGTTCTTCCCTTCGCTACATGCGCAGCTCAACGCTCATCACTCGCTTGCGCAGGCTGCACAGCTATATCAATAACGCATCGATCGTTACATCTTTCTATAAATGCTTCTTTTGCTGCGCCCCTATATTATAGCGCAGGTCTTCCACTTTTTTCTAGCACGATTAGTAAATTATATTTTTTTAATCTTATTTTCGCGCGAGTCTTGGCAGGGGCGCTGGGAAACGTGCGCGACGATACGACAGAAATTGAAAAGATAATATATTGCTCGTCCAGCTAACTCTGTACATAGCTGTAAAAGTGAAGAAAAAGGCAAAGGTAATGTGGCTGTTGGGTCAACAGAGACGCATACAGGCGCATTGCATGACGCGCGTGCTTCGTGCCGATTCAGCGAACTTGTTGAATTCGCAGTGCGGCTCTCCAGCGCGAGTAGACGCACGAGAGATGAGCCGCTATTATTAATCCGCCAAGCTCCGTCGGATACGCCCCCCCCCCCCATTCACGGATTTCTTTGTCGAAAAATTACAAAAGGCCAGGGTAGCCGGCGTCTCGCAGTTTTCATCGATTCTCCCCCGATACACTCCACGAGCTCCTGCTTCGCCCATTATACCTATAATATCTATATCCGCATTTACGTCCCCGCCAGCTCATAGCTTTTTCATTAAGCTACGCGCAATTGCGCCCACATACTTGTACTCGCTTTGCTCATTTCATATCTAATCCTATACTGATATAATATTATAAACCAATTCCACCAAAAAGTATACAGCAGCTGCGTTGCAGGGCATTGTGTAGGACATATTTGTATGTGTCAATATATTCTCATCTTATATACATTAATAAGCGCGATCTTTTTTAAAAACGCATTGCCGCATGGATAGCTGCGTCAAGTATTTGAACAAGGCGCGCGCGCGGAAATGTAAGAGATGTAAATTTGAATAAGACGCGGAATACATTGTATATTTGTACATAGAAGGAGCTGCTCTGGCGTCCGGCATGATAGATAAAAAGCAAAATTAGAGGTTGAATGCGGTGATGGGAGGATGAAATAAGAGCAGCGTGCAGCCAGCGCAAGATGAAGACCAAGTCGAATAAAAGTTTGAAAATGAAAAGAGCTGATGTGTGGAGGAGCCTTGGTGCGTGAAGCAGCAGATGGAGAATGACGCGCGTAAAAATGCGTGCAACTCGAAGATGAGAATGCGATGTCAGGTTTATAGTTGGTCGTATAGAGGAGACAGCTGAGAGTTGATTTAAGAGGAAGCTCGTCGCGCGGGGACGGTGGTTTTCAGCGAAGCTGCAATGCGCGGCGCCAGGGGAGAAAGCGCTGAATCGTAGAAATGGTAGAAAAAAGAATTGCGATAAGCTGCGGGCCCCGGCTTGATTGGGATTATGTGCAGGAAATAAGGTGCGCTGCAGAAACTGCGTCGATTCTGGAGCTGCGATGATACTTTGGATAAGGCGGCGCATCGAGCTGTTGGCTCATAGTAGGGCGACTGACATAATAAAGGCTCTTGTCCTTGGCGCGCAGCTTTTATGTGCTGCTGCGGCTGCTACTTCCTCCTCTCTTTCTCGAGTCCCGCGGCCTGCTCCGGACGAATATGGTCTCGCGTCGCGGGTAAATATTTGGACTTTGCTCGAGCAGAAAACTGCTATAGGGGCATTGTGTGTCCGGTCGGAGCGCTTAGCCGAGCGTCATAACAGCTTTATCCGGGATTCGATCGCGAGGATCAGCATTGTGCTCTTCTTGCGGACGACCAATCTCGCCGCACAGCATCCTCGATACACCTAACGCTTTCTCGCCTCCTGCTCGATACTCAATTCAACTGCAAATGATGAATTTTAATCGGTCGCGTCCTTCCTTCCTTCCTTCCTCCTTCCTTCCTTCCTTCCCGCCTTCCCGCCTTGCTCTCGAGTTTGGCTCCTACAAGAGTATACATAGCTTCGTGCGTGTTTGCCTTGACGTCTCGTCTCCTACTGCTTCTTCGGTTGCTTTTTCTTTGTTTGCTCGAGGCACACAGTTTGTCTTTTGGTCCATGTGTAGGGCAAACGTCGAGCCGAGCTGCAGAGCGATGAAAATTTGCAGCTTGCAAATAAGTTGGGGAGGGGCTGGAAACGAAACGGGACGAGCTGGGGATATAACGATATTCGTTTTTCCGGGAGCTGCGAATTTATTTTGAGAGGAGCAGAGCCGCGCATGAGGCCAGAGAGAAAGATATAAAGAGAAATAGGGGATAAAAGGAGAGAGAGAGAGAGAGAGAGAGAGAGAGAGAGAGAGAGAGAGAGAGCAGTGCAGGGAGCTACTGGCGTATACACTCGTTCCGTACGACTTGGCGCGCGCGATTCACGCACGCGGCGCTCGGCGGCAGCAGCTCCGTGAGCCGAGTTCTTTGATGTTGGAACGAACGAGGCCTGGGCGTAACGCCCGCGCGCTGCCAACTCGTATAGACACTGCCGCATAAATATTTAGCTCCCGCGGGGCGGAGAAGCGTGCAGTGCGGGCGCCTGCCTGCAGCCTACATCGCGGCTCTCTCGGCAGCTTGGCTTGTATTTCTGCAGGATTCGGAGGGGCCAGCTCTAGGTCGTCGCATCGAGAGCTCTTGGCTCGGATTCATTGGAAAAATAGTAGTACGCGGACGTGGGTACTGGACGCAGTGGACTGCAGCCGCCGGGGAATTGGAAAGTGCGGTGTGTGACGCGGCGTAGCCTGGAACTGACGTGTACAAGGTACGTCGGCCGTAGGTTTGCCGCCGACAGGTAGGACAGACCTAGTCCGTGCGTAGCTACTCGCTTCGAGGGAGCTGCTGACTAATTACGAAATGTATAAAGCCGCTCGCCGGCAGCGGCTCACTGATGAATATTTCACGGGGCTGCATTAGCGCGGGCGTGTGCTCCCTCGCTCTCTCGTCTCTCAATAACGCGAGAGACGCGTGTTTCACACGTTCGCGCACAGCCGTCCATTTTATCGAAGGACGCCGGAGCAGTTATTAAAATTGAAGATGCCGGCAGACATGTTTGAAGCGAGAGGCGGCTGCGTTCGAGCAGCAAATTTGAATAGGGCGAGGGTGAAATTCCAATGGCAACGGGCACTCTGCGCGGCATGCGGAGCTCTCGACGGCGGCGCGCACTTGACTACGTCCGGCGATCCTCGGCATTCGAATTTATTGGCGCGTGTTCTCACACTCGTGTATATATATATATATTAATGCCCGCGCCTTACAATATAAGCGCAGAGTCGCACGCGGCGCCGCGGCCGATAAGAATCCAAGACGCGCGCGGCGAGGGAAAAGTCGTCGTTGCTCGCCGACAATGCCGTGCGCTGCGCTTTTTCCAGCAGCTAGATTCGAGGACGTTTTCTTCTCTCCCGCCCTCCCCTCGGCTCTTTCTGCTCCAGCTCTTTTGCTCTGTGTATAGCTGGCTGTGCAGCGGCGCAGTGTGTAGCGCTAATACAGCGAACGCGTCTGCCGCTGCCGAGCTCTTTGCCACTCCACCAAGCAGAAATTGATAGGATAAATTCCGGCTCTGAATTGGCTCCGCCGAGCCGGAAACTCGTGCACTCCCCCCGCCGCCGCCGCCGCCGCCGCCGCTTCCCGCCCCCGGCTCGCCCCGGTGCCCGGCCGCCGCTGTATACTCTTTTTTCCAGGGCCGCTTCTTACGCTTGGCGCGCGAGTCGACGCCATTTTCACTTGCGACGATTCGTAATACGCGCATGCATCTGCAACTGCAGCGGGCACCCTCCTCTGGCTTCGCTAACTTGGAACAATCCGGCAGCCGCGCCAACAATGAGAGTTGGCTAATTTTCGGCCGCAGCAGCAGCGCACACATACACATGCGCCGAAAGTTGGGGGCCGGGGAAAGAAAAAGAAGAGAAAAAGCTGCCGGCAGCAGGCGGGCTTCTTTTTCATTATTTTCAGTCTTGTTCGCGGCGTTATTGTTGCTGGAAGAGCCATCCGAGTGTAAGCTCGACTCGCGCGCGAGTCGCGCGGCCCCGCCGATTCTCTATTCGAATGAAGCCCGCTGTGAGTGAAAAGTACACGTCTCGCTGGCGCTCGGCCGCTCGGAGTAGCGTATGATATTGGAGTTGGAGGATCGTTGGTAGGATCGCTCATGGAGGATCGCTGCAGCAGGGGAGAGAAGTAGCTGGCGATGCGAAAGGAGCAGCTCGAGAAGGAGAACGTATAGATGGAGCCGCCGCGGCGCGGATTAGTTTGTAGTACGCATAGTATGCAGTATGTGGAGCGCGCGGGGACAATGCGACCAACTGTCGGATCCATTATCTGCACTTAATTAGGCCGGGGCGCGTGTGCGCGTGTGCGCGTGTGCGCGTGGAAACGGGACAAGATAGGAGGAAGCGCGCAATGACAGAGCTCACCTCCCCGGGGGGTAGACAAGATTATAATCTGTCCCCATTATTGTGCCATCGACGTTGGCAGAAGGGATTTTTTACATGGCCGCCGCTGGCCTGCGACAATGCCCTTACGCTTTTTGTGCATTTAGCGCGCAGGAGAACTGGGCGCGCGTAATCAAGCCCTTGGAGCGCCCGCGTGGACGAGACAAATCCGTGGCGCGCGCTACACAAGTGACAGAATCGAGAGGGAGGCAGCCGGCGGGCTGCAGGCAGCTCATCATTTCCTAAACGCGCTTTGCCCGGGGGGGTTGGGTTACGGCTTAATCCTACCTGCACACGATGTTTTCGGTATTGTGCGCTCCGCTCGAGGGGGACCGGGACACACGAGTACATTTTTCAATCGCGATATACCGTCGTCGAGCGTCGCGTCTCGTCGCAGCCGTGTCAATCAATCGACTAACCCTGCGTTTTCCCTTCTTCTCGCCTTCTTCTTCTTCTTCTTCTTTCAGGTAAGTGATGTTGTATAATCGCAGTCGGACTAGTCGGCGCGGCGCGTACGTATGCCTGCTGAATGTTCTATTGTTGCAGAAAGCAAAACGAGACGAGGATGTTGGAAAGGATGCGATAGCTGCAAGCGGCGCGTGGGTGGTCTAGAGCTCGGCGCGGCGCCCCGAGAGAGGTGGAGGGGGGGGGGGGCTCCCTGTCCGTAATTACAGGTTCCTTATTTATCGCAGCTGTTACACACTTGGTTAACGCATCAGTTATTAAGCAGCAGTCTATGGAAGGCGAGCTGCCAGCCACTCTCTCTCGATGCTCTCGATGCTCTAGCCCCCTACTCCGCCGCGCCGGCTTCTTTCCATCGGGCGCAGCTGAATGAGATCGGTTGCGCGCGCGCGCGCGCGCGGCTACTCGGCCGTACGTATTTATGAATGAATCGCGTGCGTGCAGCCAAGAGCGCCAGGGCTATTAGTGCAGCTCTGAGCTCGGATGTGCAGCAGCCGCGCTAGCTGTCACCTGCATCAGTCGACTACTCTATCTTCGTTCTTCTCTCCAGCTCTGCAGCTTCGTCGTCAGCGACTGAAGCGGCGGATCGTTATAGTTGCTTCGTCGCGGGGAGCAAAAGTCGTTGCCGCGCAGCTAGCGAGCATTGTAATTGCGATTCTAATTAAAATTCTCGGCTGGTGCAGCTAGCGAAAGGAGCTGCTGCTGCTGCTGCTGCTGCTGCTGCTGCTGCTGCTGCTGCTGCGAAGGAGGGAAAGAAGGACGGAAGCGAGCGGCCCGTAATTGGAGCGGTCGCGTGCTCTCTTTGCGGCACGCGCGAGCCCAACAACGACACAATGGATCCATCCGAGTGCGAATTATCAAGCTGCGGCGACGGCTCCCTTACACCGTTACGCATATACCTCTTCTATTCTCTCGTTCGAGCTGCCCGAGTCTTCGCCAGCTTCGCGTGCGCACAGCAACGTATACAACACACATACGTGCACGTATCGATTCGCTTTGCGGCTAATTCCCAAATAAATGTATAGACGTAGTTGTAAGCTGCGCGCGGGTGCTCAGTCCGGAATTTCAAAGGGCTTTTCATTGGACATCTTTCTTTGCCGCTTTTTCTTACTCTTACTCTCGCTCGCGCTTGATAGAAATTCACATTTTAAATGCTAATTGCAAGTTTTTTAATGGCCCTCTCGCAGAAGGCCTAGACAGTCTGCAATCTGCTCTCTGCCAGCTGTCCGTGCGACGATATCTCGCGCGGAAAAGATAAACTTTGCAGCAAAGCTGCGGATATCGACAGCTGCGACTAACGACGTGAAAATTGCCAAAGAAGCTCGGCGGCGCAGAGGAGAAAAAATTG
The DNA here is from genome assembly GCA_018906965.1 of Philotrypesis tridentata. Taxonomy (NCBI): domain Eukaryota; kingdom Metazoa; phylum Arthropoda; class Insecta; order Hymenoptera; family Pteromalidae; genus Philotrypesis; species Philotrypesis tridentata. The sequence goes on along the minus strand of JACCIB010000072.1, from coordinate 339,552 downwards.
CCGGTCGAAAAGAAGAAGAAGAAGAAGAAGAAGAAGAGGGGGAGGAGGAGGAGGAGGAGGAGGAGGAGGCGGCCGGGGCGCGCTTGCAGGAAGCGAATTGAAAAGCGCGCCGCCGCGATTATTTTCCGCTCCTGGTACTGTGCGCGGAGCATGCCCGAGCTCTCTTTTTCTGCCTAATCAGCGAATTAAAGCGAGCCGGGGGCGGGAGCCGAATAAAAGACGAGGAGGAAGCCGATTGTCAAGGCGGCGAATGATTCCGTGGACGCGATTCGGAGCAAAAGCCGGAGGAAAACGAAGGAGCGCTCGCGCACAAGGGGGGACCGCCACACCGGAAAGTCATTCTTCGCTCTCAGCTCTCGCGCTTATTATTATATTTTGACGTGCGTGCTCTGCGACGGCGGCGGCAGCTCAATTGCCAATGTTGCAAACTTTTCCAATAGCTTCCGCGCTCGTCTCTCGGAAAAACTTTTCGGCGAGAATTTCAGGATAATTTTGCTGCTATCTTTTCCGGGAGTTCAATGCCAGTACATTTTTCTCTATACGTACAATGCGCGCATTGTGCCGCGGTCGCGTACATAATGCACGAAAGCTCCTATTCAGCTTCTCGTACAGTTTCCTCGGCTCGCGTCTCTAATCTGGCTTTTGCCGCGTCGTTTGCAGCGAGGCGCGAAAACCGAACCGCGAAATGAAATTACTCTATAGCTGAATCGGTGTGCACGACACCGCTTTGATGCTGCGGACTATATTGATTTTTCAAGCTCGCGCGGCCAGCAGAGTCGGCGACGCATCGACGCATCGACGCATCGACGCATCAAGCCCACCTGCCTGCAGCACATCAACTTGGTCGCCGCTTCTTTCTCTCGCCCGGCCCTGGCTGCAATACTGTTTTCATGTGGGCGCTGCACCAACTGCAAACGAAGGCTGATTCGCTGATTGCAGTGGAAATGGTCATGAAAAATGTGGCTTATTAGCGATGAAAAGCAGAGCGGCGGCAGCGGGCTGAAGAGGACGCGAGACAGCAAAGAGAGAAAGAGAGAAAGAGAGGCAGGCAGCCAGCCAGCGCACGCGCACCAGTAGAGATAAGAGAAGAGTAGCGCTGCGATGCAGCGAACGAGAGGGAGTCGAAGCGAGAAAGAAGGGTAGCTACGGGCGAGTGAGAGAGCCAGAGCTTTAATGAAAAAACGCAGGCCGCGCGGGCTGGTCTTTGTGTGGTCTGTGCGCATTGTTGGAAATAGCAACACTTGGTAAAAGCGCGAGCCCAGCTTTCGCATTACGCACTTTCTCCCCGCTACGTTTTTTCCCAGCTAGCTCGTCGCTGGCGCGTTCTGCATTCTGCATTCGAGTAAATGGATCTGAAAGCAGCAGCGGCGGCAGCAGCTGCAGCCACATTCATTTTCATGGATAGCTCGTTGCAGCAGCTCGCGATCCTGTCTGCTACACTGCATCGCAGCATCACAGCTCTTCACTTTGCCGCCGCCGCGGCTATACGTATGGGACACGAGAGATCGAGTCTCTTTCTCGATGCGATCATATGTCCGTGAGGCCGTCACGCTGTGATGCTCCCGTATTATCTGCATCGCGTAGGTGCGCACTGCATATTCGAGTTCATTAAAAAAAGCACTGCAGCCGAATAAGGTACACCGCGCCGCGAAAACTGAGCTGAGCACATAATGCAGGCAAGCGAGTCCGCCGCGCGCAGCTCGTCGCGCATAGTATAATTAATGCAAGTGAAAGACGCGGACGAAGAAAGTTGGTACATGCTTCTTTCTTCCTTTCTTCCTTTTATTTCTTCCTTTCTCGCTCGTCGGCCTTGCGCGTATCTTGAAGCCCGGCGGACGCGGAGTGAAAGAAACGAGTGTGGGACGAAACTCGAGTCGCTGCAAATGACCTGTCGCGCGGTTCGCTGCTCCAGAGCGACCGAGCCTGCTCCTTCTTCATTATAGAACTCGCTTGCGAGCTTTCCGCCGAGAGCCGGCGCAGCAGCGGACCGACTTATACATTGCCGACTACTCCTGCGTGCGCAAACAACTTTTATTACGCTGCACGGATACCTGCTTAGACTGCAGTGCAGCCCTCGATATATACTCGACTGCTTAATTTCATTCCCCATTCGCGCATATTTATATGCGCATATTTGTGACGAAAATGACAAAATCATTTCCTAATTGATCGCGTGGCATTGCGGAAGCGAGGGATTTTCGTGTTTGCGATTTATCGGGGCTGAATAGAAAAGACGAGTAAGAGAGAAAAAGACGAATTAGACGGCGGGCGCGTATCTGGAGAAAGGGGCGCTACGCAGAGGAAATCGGCTTTGCCGCGAGGGCTTCGGCGGCCGAGGTACGAAGGGTAGGCTTTTTCGCCAGCTTTATTCTTAATATTTCTGAGCTCGTGCTTTATTTGCGCGCTCGCTGTATATAGAAAACGCGAAGATGATCGCCGCATGCTGGCAGCAAAAGAAGAAAGCGGGGCAATTTCCAAATGAATTCTCCCTCTCGAGCGGAGAAGGAAGAGGCTATTCATAGTGGCCGCCGCAGCAGCTAGTTCGAGGTGAAAAAAAGGAAAAAGCTCGCTCGCTGCGCTGGTTATCGCAGAGAAATTAGCAGTAGGCGCAGTACTGCAGTATAGGATATACAGAGGCAAAGTTGATGAAAGCTGCCCAGGCGCGCGTTGCTGCATCTCTCGCTTGGCGTCTAACAAATAGAAATAGCAGCGATGTGTGCTGTAGCTAAATGTAGACGACGCGCGCGCCTGGAAACCTATGTGGAGCTTACGGCTACGCAACTAATTACCTGATCCTGGCGTCGGCAGTGTAACGCTAGCGCCAGCAGCAACGAGTAAAGTCTCATCGGCGAGAATGACGCTCGCGCTGCGCTGCAACTGACAGCAAAGACTTCTCAACCTGTGCAGCTGCGCGGCGGCCGACTCGCGCTTATATTAGTTACGCGCTAGCTGCCGGCCGCCGCTATTATTCTCTCTCTCTCTCTCCCTTCTCTCCCTCTTCTCTTCTGCGCCCGTCTGAGCCGCTCACTCAGTGCGGACAATCCTTAATTATCAAGCACTAACAGCGACTTTGCAATGCTTTTCCGAATTCGCTATTGCTCGCTGTGCGCGCAGACTGCAGCAGCAGGTGGGCTTTGCCCTTTACTTTGTGCAGGTAAGAGCTGATAACGAGACGGCTTTGAGCAGGCGGCGGGGAATCGATGCGATTTTCCAATTTGGAGATTGTATTTGAATTCCAGGGTGAGCTGCGGGCTGGTGGCTTCCTGTGTGTGCACCAAGTAGACGCATACCGCGCGCGCTCGGCCGCCGCGCTGCAGTAGAAAGTCGGAATTGCAGTAGAGGAGGGATTAGTCGCGCTGCGCTGCAGAGCAGGTTGGCGATTTTTGAGCATTTCCGAGCATGTTTTGCAGCGACGTAGCTGCGTAGCATATATAGCATAGAACTGACAGATTCGGCTAGCCGCGCGCAAAGGCGCCGCGAGGAGACGAATGTTGTGTTTGCAGGTGATGGGCCTTTGTCGAAGCAGAAATACACAAGGCTATAGTTGCGGCCGGCGCTGCGATTGAATGCTAGGAATTTCATCATGAGTTGAGCCGGCGCTCGGCGCTCGGCGCTCTGGCCGGGCCGGAACGGGGGTAGAGAAAGCGGGGACACGCGGGGAGAGCTCGCACAGCTCCGAGAGAGGGAAGGAGAACCGCCCCCGAGCAGAGCAGCCCCTTGCTTAGCGGCGGCGGCGGCGGCGGCGGCGGCGGCGGCCGCCGTTCCAATCATGATTCCACGCTGCACCGTTTGAAGTCTCGATTGAAAAGGGGCGGAGGTTTGACTAAAGAACGAGTGCTAGCTATCGGCTATCCCTCTCTCTCTCTCTCTCTCTCTCTTCTCGTCTTTCCACGCGAGCGCAAAAGAGAAAGAGCGAGTCGAAGCGCGCAGCCTATATACTTTCCGAGCGAGACTCGCATCGATTGCCGGAGTGAGAGCGCGAGATGAAAAAGCTGCTGCTGCGTGCTCCCTTGTACGCGCGCGCACGCATATGTATGTAGAAGCAGCAGCAAGCTCGCCCGGACCCCCGAACGTCGTGTTTATGTTCGACGCGTTCGAGCGAGTGCGAGTGTGTATGTAGTTGCCGCCAACGCCGAGTTAATATTTGTTTTCCATGAATATTCGAAATTTTCGCGAGGCGCACATTTTGATGAAATTCTTGCCCGCGCGCGCGCGTCTAGCTCTCGCATATTTTTCCATACTCAACTCTGCGAGCGCTGTAATATGTGCGTTACAAAAGGTCACAGTGATTCGCCATAGTTGGGCTCGGTATTGGTGAGCTTGGCGAAGAAACGCGACGAGAAAAAAATCAGAGTGACGGGCGGCTCTCGACTCGAGGGGGGACGGTATTCCCTCTTGCAACTAATAACTTTATCTTGCGCGAGCGTACGTCGCACGTCCCCTAGCTCCTAATGCCCGCGGATAATCCTGTTTTGCCAAAAAGTACTTCCCCCAGAGCGTAGCTCTGATTTTCCGCTCGTCGACGAAAGCGGCCGCGTGCTCTAATCTGCCTTTGCAGCCCGCCGCAAGTTCTTGGTACTATGCCGTTGCTGTATCAATGGTGGGAGTGCGTGCTGTAAGCGATCTAATCCAAGTGTAGCGCAGCTAGGATATACTGCGATGCTATCGGTCGCCGCCTTTAATAACGGCTTGGAACAACGCATAATTTTCCAGGCTGCAATTACTTTAGCGAGCGTACGCGGTGCGACGACAGGAGTAAAATAATCGCTCCTGGACGAGTAAGTACTCTGCGCAATATGTCTCGGAGCCCGTGAAATCTGCTAAGAGCCGCCGCCGCCGCCGCCGCCGCCGCCGCGATGTAAGAGAGAGGGGGTCGAGAGCTGAAGAGAGCGAGCGACTGTAGGGGACAAATGAATGAGCCGGCGAACATACGCGCGCGCTGAAAGAAAGCTGGGCTCGCCTGGGAGGAGTAGCAGAAGGGCTGCTGCTGCTGCTGTATTGCTGTGTAGCCGATCCTATCGACGCTCTCCGCACTCTTTGTGCGATGAAATCCGGCACAATGATACGCCACGCATTCCCCGATATACAACTCTCTGCGTCTGCATTGTGCAGCTCTGCGCAGTCGAGGCAGGGCCCCACTCGATCTCTCGCTCCAATCTATCCGGCTCTTTTTTAAATGAGATACGCTCCTCGTCTGCGCGCGGCTATCCGAGCGCGTATCCATTTCGCTAATACGGAGCTGTCGCCGCGGGAAAAACTTGCCCGCAGATCGCATAATTATAGGAGGTAGTGCTCCAGCGAGTCGCGAGTAGAAAGGACCAGCGTCTAGTCGGACGGGCGTAAATTGGTGCAGTAAGCGCGGGAACTGCAAGTACAAAGCAGCTCCGCGCAGAGGAAGGAGCCAAAGCGCGTTTTCACTTTAATCCACTATCCTGTCGTTTGCAATAACGTCTCCGCTTGGAAAATTTTCTAATTAGGTTTGTTCGGCAACGTCCGCGTCCCCTACTGCAGCAGCTGCCTGCCAATTTCTTGCTCGCACTTTGATCTCGCAACTCTCGTCTCGCACACGCGCGCGAGAAAATCTTTCCGCCCCCCGCGCCAGCTGTAAGCCAGGCATCTCTCTCGGTGGAAAAGAAGCGAGCTCAGCTGCAGCTCGTGTAAAACTATGCTAAATTTCTAGTCGATGTGTGTCGACTGTCGACTGTCGACTGTCGACTGTCGACTGTCGCTGGCTGCAGCAACACGCGCCGGCAACTCAGAAGTATGCCAAAGTCCAAGCCGGAGTGTAGCCACTAGACAGCGACGAGCCACCGCGCCAGTGTGCGGCGTCGTCTCGACATGGCAACCACGGCGGCGGCGGCGGCGGCGGCGGCGACGACGCAAGTGGAGCGAAAATCAGATTTGCTCGTTGTCGCCTCCAGCTCCGCGGCGATCCCCCGCGAAAAGGGAGAGTCGCCCTGCCAGCTCCACTCTCGGAGCGGCGCCCTTTGATCCTGCACTGCCGCCGCCGCCACCTCCTCCTCCCCACCACGCGACCTCCGCGTGTCCGCTGCGACCCGCCGACTTTCTCTCTGTCGCACACTTTTGCCGCCCCCGCACAACGGCGCGACTCGATAATCCGCCTCGGAAAGCTTGATAAATACGCTGTATCGGCTTTTCTCGCCGCGCGTACTCGCATCGCAATTTCTTCCTCGCAGGCGCGTCCTTTGCTCGCGCTAATTCTTTATCGACTGTGCATCGCAGCTGTGCAGAAGAGCCAGGGCAGACGGCCGTGTCGCATCGTTGACGAAATTAACGCACGAGAAGGAATGAAGGGCAGCGACCTGCGCGGATTCGCAGATCAAACCTTGTTGCGCGCCTTGATTGCGTCGACTGTGCGCAGCAGTGCAGCGCTACGTGTTTGTCTCCGCCCGCCCCCGACGTACCGAGGCGGCACGCGTAACTACGTCGCTCAGCGCTCTAGCAGCAGCTGCTCTAGCTCTTCTACTCTTACTTTTAGCAGCTTATTGGACTCGTGAAAAAGTTTCGGAATAAGATTTCAAGATAGCATCAAGTTTCGCAAGCGAGCGAGAGGTCAAGGTGCGCCGGAAATCGAAAGCGAAGCGGCTGCGCTGCAGCAAACTTTGTATCCTGTGCAGCCGTGTATAAGCGATCGGCGCAAACTTCTGGCTGCAGCATAGCACTTGCACCAATGCTTTGAAATACAAAGTTGACGCGCCTGCAGCGAGCCGCCGAGAGAAGTTTGCGAGTAGTGAAGAAAGTATTGTGCGCGCAGTCCCATCACTGGCCCCCCCAGACTATGTTGAAAATGCCAGTTGAGCAGTGTGTATACTGTATACTGTATACGCGGCGGCCGGTGATGAGAGCAAACAATGGCTTGCCAGCGCTCTGATGCGCAGCTCGACAATAAAAAAAGCGGCTATATGGAACTGCAAAGATTAACAAGGCTGCACTCGTCGACACGGCGGCTAACGAGATTTCAGGGAAAGCTAGCGTGCCGGCCGGTAGAAAACGAGGGAATTGCAGGATAGCTGCTCCCTCTTGCTCTCTCAACGTTTATGCGCTGCGCAAACTGGCGCCCGCCGCCACCCGTCACGCTTTCATAAAGCCCAAATTATAGGTTTGCGCAGCTCGCCCAATTGCCTAGGCTCGTCGCTTTCATTTACTTTACTCAAGAGACCGAGCGAGCGAGAGCCAGTGAGAAAAAGCAACCCGAGATTGAATTTAATGAATTGAATTTATTGCGCGCATAAACTAGGTCGGGCTCGACCTATCCGACTAGCGGCTTGCCGCTATCGCTAATCGCACACATTTCAACATATAGACTCCCACCATATCGATGGCTAGAGACTCAAGCTCCACATGCAGACATAAACATCCAAATTCATCTCCAAGTTAATATTCGTTCTTTCTTCTTACTATACAAGCTGAACAAGTCTGCATCGATTAATCCATTCATCCACTCTCCACTCTTATAATCCAGTAGAATTTATTGCGGTAAAGGAAGATTACATCAGTCATGCTCGTTATCATCGATTATGCGAGAGCTTCTATTAATTGTTAAAACAAAATAAATCAAGACCCATAATTAACCAATAAAAGCATTAAAAGCGAACAATACACGTTTATAACATTTTGAAATGAATTAATTATTTGAGAATCAACTTTCTGAAGCAAACGAAATCTCGAATAAAAGTTAGATCCTTTCTATCGTGTAAATATTGTGTACATATCTTGCAAGAAAATAGAGTCCACTTAGCCAACTGAACTGTACGTTAAATTTATCCCCAGCGACTATCTGCAGCATTGATAAAGTAAACTACGATGATTTCGTACTCAGCAGAAGCCATCTTATGTAAATGCAGCGTCAGCTTTTTAATCCTCACTAATTCTTATAACTTTTCGCTTTCTTAAAATACATATTGTATGCACGTAAGCTTGCACGTGCACCGAAATAGGATTATTGGATAGCAACTAAATGTATACTAACGTATAGCGAAACTTAGTTTTATGCATACGCGTTTGTATTATATTAAGCGTGTTAAAACCGCAAACATGGTGACGATCAAGTCTTTACCAGCACGGGAATAAGTGCAAGTTTAAAATCCAAATTGTTGCTACGGCCTACACTCCACCTGATTATTATTGGATTTTGCAGTATTTAACAACTTGACAGAGTTCCCATTATCTGAATAGATAATAAGGAGTTGTACATATGGAAAAGAAATAGCCAAAAAGCCGCACAATTAAGTAGTTAGGAGACAAACAAAAATTGTACTGAGCACCTTAATATGATCCATGCACGATTGTGATTGCAGATTGCTGCTGGTGTATTTTGGTATTTGATAAAAGTATAATATATTAAACAGCTGATAATTGGAATGAAATAACTGTGAATTCGTGCAAGTTTCCTTTATATATATATATATATATCTAGAACATCCTTATTGGATTGTTTCAATAGCTCTCTTCTATAGGTTTGGAATTATCTTTGATGCGTTAACAAGGGATGCGAAGGTGATGAATGATGCTTGGACTTATGTTACTTGGGATAAAATAAATCAACATATATTATTTACACAATATTGTTGCTAAGCGTGTTCACTGTAAAACAGATAGCTTATCTTCCAACTTACTTTATATGAAACTAAGAATATAAAGATAACCAGATTCGTATAACTATATAATAGTGAAATCGCATTATCTTTAAGCTTGTGCATAAATAATAAATACTTGACGGCTTGAATTAAGCTGCAAGTATATTGTTAGTTGCAGGGGAGTAGTTGCGGTCAGTCGAGGAGGTGCGAGAGGTGTTTTAGCGAAATGGACGCTGGGATGATTATCGTTGAAACGGTGTGAGTTGGCTCGGCTGAAAAGATGGGTATAGCTTTGCAGGTGGGCTGCGCAATGTAGAAAAGAAGAAGAGCTAGGAGTCGATGGGGAGAAAAAGGAGACTGCAGCAAGAAGTTTGGCCGGCTGCAGGGAGCAGAAGTTGCGGAGAAAGTTGAGCCTGCAGCCTCGAGGAAGTGGGTTAAGCGGAGCTGCTATCTTTGGCAGGGGCAGGAGCTGAGGATGAGGGAGGCATCGAAGCCGGATCTGCGAGGGGATATGGCGACGCGATGCGCGCGCTTAGAGTAGGCGACTCCGAGAGAGCGGCGGCGATAATGCTTGGACAGTGGCGGCGCAGGCGCCCCCCAGTTTCCATGGGAACGACTCCTTCGGATTGGCCGCAGCTTCCACTTGAATCCCCGCCACGCGAGGCCGGCGCCACGGCGTGGCCCCCCTCCCCCACCCCCTATGCCCGCTTCTTCCCTGCCGCCGCTGCTGCTAGCTGCTTCTGCAGCTCCATTGAAGCAGAGTGCTGCACGCCGGCATCGATAGCTGCGCCCCCCCCCCCCCGCCCGCTGCCTCGTCCGCAGAAAAACGCCGCCGCCGCCGCCGCCGCCGCCGCCGCCGCTTTCTCGATCGAATCAGTGGAAAAGTCGCAGGACCAGCCCCTTGGTCTACCCCGCCGCGCCACGCGCTACCCATTTCCATTTTCATTTTCATTTTCATCCCCATTTCCATTTCCCTGCGCGCTCACCTATACATATACATAAGCAATAAGTTTTTGGGAAAAGCCAAGCCTGAGAAATCATTACTTATTCGAGGATTCGTTGAAAAAAGAAGCAGAAGAAGAAAACCCGGGGGTGGGTGAGGCAGAGTGCGACCCCCCCCCCCCCCCCAGCCCCGACTCCACAGAGAAAGATAGAGATAGAGAGCCCGGCCCAGCGCAGCAGGACTGTGCTGCTGGCGGCGGAGAAACTTGCTCGCACCCCGTCGCCGCCGCCTACGCCTCCCGCGTTGCCTCGGCAACTCGTCGAGCTTGGGGTTGGCCACCGCCGCTGCCTCCTCCTCCGCACCATTCATTCAGCGTCTCTCTCGCTCTCGCTCTCGTCTTGCTAGCCCGGCGCGCTGGCAACACAGCAGCAGCAGCAGCAGCACCACCACCACCACCAGCCGAGAAAAAGCTCCCTCTCTCTCACTCGCTTTACATCGCACGTATACGCTTCGACTCGTTACGAAACCTTCGACACCGCGGCTTACGACCTCTACGTTACGCACCTAGTCGTGTCCGCGCTTATTAACAAATAATTCCTTCTCAAAACATCTCGTCAATTTGAATAACTATAATACTTAATCCACTGCTGCAGCCTGGACCGAGTCCGCAAATACATCTTAACAAAATTATGCAATGAAATATAATCTTACGTACACGTATATGAGGCGAAAGCAGGTATAAAAAGTATCATAGAATTTAATTGTCTACAGAGTGAACTCTATACACTGAGGAATATATATGCGAGTAAAAACTAACAAAATCTGGCTAAAAATTACTATAAGCTATAGTAACTGGAGGACAGAGCTGTCAGAATATTAAAAATTGTTATGTCTGCACATGGTAATATTTGCAATCCAAAAGTTCTAAAAATTGATAAAACCATGGCAATTTTTGCTTTCAAATTTGTCATATGCAACGAAAAAAATTTGTTCAGATTATTTTAGAACGTTGTTTTATATATTTATTGCAATCCCGAAATTTTGATAGCAGCATCTGGAAAAACTGAAATTTTTAATATGGTTTAAATTTAATTAAAATATTATAGCAACTTGCAGTAACGCATCCCTATTCTAAAAGCATATCGCATCGCTCGTACGCAATTGTACAATCGATGTAGCAGATCACGCTTTGCGCTTGTATACTAATCGAAGTCTTATCCTATAGCACTTGCGAGTTTGTAAGCTCATTGCATGACCTCCGGTGATCAAGTTAGAAGCTCTCCCCAGTCCCCACATGTTCACATGGTAAAAACCAAATCTAAGAAAACACCGAGCTCATATAAGCGACACATCAAAACACTGTGCTGGTGTAAGATTTTTCGAGCTTCATTCCCTTCATCCTCTATAACCGCATCCATGAACACATATTTCGATGAGTCCTTTATTATGAGCACAATGTTTTCTTGATGCTACCAAGTTACCAGCTCATTTTTTGTCTTATCATTGACAGCTCTGACGCGCGGAAGCGTTCGCGCATGCGCGCAATGAAAAGAGAATATTTTTACTATGTTTCATAGTTAAATATACTGTGCTTACAGCATTATGTAGAAAAATTTTGGTGAAATCCCTCAGAATTCGTTTCTGTCACCCAGTTACTACAGATTATAGTCATTTTTAGCCGTATTTTGTTTATTTTTACTCAAACATTTTTCTCAGTGTACAGATCGTGGCGTGACTTGAGTAAACGCAGTTAAAAGTTAAAATTTTTCTAGCTTCTTTTCTAACTGCGTAAAGACCTGATCCCTTCAAACTCTATACATGTGGGAAATTCCGCCAAAAATATTCAGATATAGTTGGTTGCAAAATTAAAAAAAAATGTCTGTACTGTTTTTTTTTAACAATTTTAATTTTTGACAATGAAATTTATTAGCGAAAATGTTTTTTTATACTTTACACAGTTCTCGAGAATCTAAAGGTTTGTCACGCGTATAATCGATATGTAGTAAGTGATCAAGAGAGTTTCAATTTAAGCTATAGAATTGTTAGATTGGGAGTTATTGGCTGCACTTGAGCAATTTTATGAAAAATCGTTATCTTGCAAAATTGAAAAATTAATATGAATAAATATAATAAAACTGAATCTTCGATTTTTGTAAGGTTGTCATTCACTAATTATGCATATTGCAAACGCTTGCAATTCAATAGATAAATAATTATGCTTTAGAGTTTGCAAAGTAGAGCAATACAAGCTTTGACTCATATAGTGATTCGTAATTTTATACTATAGAAAAAAATGTAATATGCAATATAGAAGTGAAAATGCTATGTTTAAATTATTGAGGGGTGTAATAAAGCGCGTCGTTGTTGATCGAGCATGCGCTATATAGCATGGAAGCGAATAAGTTTGATACGGATAAGATAGGCGCGGATATTAGGTATTTCGAGAATATAGGAGCGCAAATTGGCCGCGGCGTTTATGAAAATATGCAAGCTCGAATTGAAACGCGACGACGCTTACAAGCGCATAATGCAGTTATACTTGTGGGCGCATCGAGTAAATATATAGCAAATGATTGATAAATGTGAACTGCGGCGGCGTGCAACTGCAGCGCTGCACATTGCAGCATATATGTGCAGCAGTGGGCGCTATAATTGCAAGTGTAATTATGTGCGGATAGGCAAAGCGCGATCGTGTAGCGCACCCTGCAGATAAATAGTATTCGCGCGGCGAACTGAAGAAAAAGTTATCACGCCTGTGCTGGGATTCGGCGTCTCTCTCTCTCTCTCTCTCTCTCTCTCTCTCTCTCTCTCTCTCTCGGTCTGTCTGACTCTGTCGCGCCCGCGAGAGCCTCTGCTGCTTTGTGCGCGTCGAGCGCTGGCACATCAAAGCCGCTGTAGTTGCCGCTTCGGCCTTTGAGCCTCAGTCATCGCTCGGTAGCGAGGCTGCGCGCTGCTCGCTCTTTCGCCGGCGCCGCTGCATCAATTTAGAGAGTGGCAATCGAACTCGACTGAAACGCTAGTAGCGCGCAGCAGCTCCGAGCTGCCGGGAGCGAGCCTCGGCCCAAGCCTCGGCGGAGAGCGATGGTCGATGCGCCGCCGCGCAGCGCATGCGCTGCACCTGCCCATCCGAACCTGCTTCGGGACGATCGAGAGAGTCGTCGTCGAGGGCTACCCACAGAGAGTCGTCGGGAGCGTCGTGCCGACTGCCAGTCCAGTACACCGGCTGATTAGCCGTCGACGAGGAAGACGCGTGTGCAGGGCCGGCTGCTCCTGGGCTTCCCGCCGATCAGGCGGTTAGGGCGATGCGCGCGCGCGCAACAGAAAACATTTGGCTTATCGATCGTGCCGCAGCGACGACGGCGACGGCGACGGCAGCGGCGGCAGCAGCAGCAGTATGGAAACGAGCTGCGGAGCGTCGGAAGGGAGAGAGCAAGAGGGTTGGCAGTGACCTCTCCCTCGCTCTCGCTCTCGCTCTCCCATCGATGTTTTGGGCTAATTAGCTTTGTAGGAGCTGTTGAGAGCGAGGCGTACTTGACTCGAATTGAATCTGGTAAAACGTCGAGACGATTGACGCGCTCCTGTCGCTCAACAATCCTACATTAGTATTCCGCCTGTCCCGAAGATGTAAGAAGCCTGCATCTTTCTTTCTGCTCTGGAGAGTCGCCTTTTTGCGCTTCTTCCCTCGAGGAAGCTTATTAGAGGCGCATAATCTGAATAAGCGCGGAAAAGGCGAAACGGAGCGGATATGCGGCGGTGGCAGCGGCGGCAATTAGCGACTTGTTTATTCATTGGCCGGCTGCGCGCGCGAAGGAGAGATGAAAGGGAGAGCGCGCAGCTCTCTGCGTGCAGTGTGTAACTAGAGGCTCGCTTGCCGATGATGCACCGTCTGTAGCATATACTGCCCGAGTTAATGCAATTTCCAATGTAATTACAACGAGCCTTTCTCTTCTGTTGCAGGCGAGCAAGATGGGACTGACGGGGACGCACCCGAGCGGGTTGCCGTTCTTCTGCCCGAACGGGGACCACCTGACGCAGCCGCCACCCGCGCACATGGGCATACCGCCGTACGGAGCCCTCGACGCCGGCAAGGCTGCAGCGGCCGCCGGTGAGTACTGGCCCATGGGCCACCAGCACCACCACCACCACCACCACCACCATCATCCTAGTCACCCAACCTGGAAAGAGCTTCTTAACACGGCGGCGTCCAGCACAGGTCAGACATCCGATCCTTGTCCTCTGCCTCCTGCCTCTACTCTTCACTCCTCGGCACTACTTGGCCTCCCCTCAGCTAACGTATATTATTAACGTACACACCTCTTCAAACATCCAAAAAATATACTGCGCGCGTACAAGTTTCATTTCCGCACTATAGTGAGATCGGCACAACAAATAGCGCACAATCCTATACGGGCGGTCCACAAGTTCTTTCCTCCCCACATGCGCAGCTGCCTAGTATACTATTTCTCTTCATCCTATACCTATAATTCATTATAGTTTTTAGCTTTCATCTCGATCAAGCTGCTTATACACCCACAAACCTACAACGCGACTAATTGTATATTTATCAATGCGATTTCATATTATCGAGCGTCATTCACGAATTTCGCACGATTTTCAATTGCTCGCTCGAAAACGTATACAATATACATGCAATTACACGCATAGTTTTCCGATTAATCTATAATAGCATAATATACTGTGTGCAATGACTCTACTACATATGTTGTGCCGCGTCTGTTATATATGAAATGATTTTATTATCATGTCTTGTACTTTACTATAGTCACTTTAGAGCGACTGATGCGCGATGATGAAAATGCCAACTATGCCAATACTAAAATTCGTGCGTACACCTCGACAAATAAGCTGCGCCCCCCCCCCTCTCTCTCTATTTTTGTGCTTTGTAATATGACAGTTGTCTTAGGAGTAACAATACGAATACGAATTTCAATCGGGATTTCGTAAAGGATCATAGCGCGCATTGTTGATGAGCTTCGAAGGACCATTAGCACCTGGAATGCATTTCTCTTGTAATTATAAAATTGATGTTTCTCGAGACTGTGATGTCATCGACGTTGATCGACGTTGTGCGTGTGATTAGGTCATATTACGCAAGGAATCTTCTCTGTTTTCATTGTCAATGTTAAACAACTTATTGGGCTACTCAGTTTTACGGGGATGACCTGGTAATTTTATCCGGAGGGAAGTTTCGTCCAGGCCGAGCTCTCAATTTCCAGTAGTAGGCCATGTGTATACAATACGGTCTTTAATACTCGGAGAATGATGTGCGAGTTAAAATCAATAGAATCACACTAAAAATTTGTTATAAATGGGGGAGTGAAAGGAGAAGTTTACGACTACTAGCTGTCGGCTTCGCAAAAATATTTGTCGTAATTGTCGGATTATATTGATAAGCCCGCCCGGTTATTCATGGGCTTTTCGCGCAGGAAACTTTAAAATTCTTTTCGGGTAGGAGCTGCGCTTACTTTATGGGATTCGGTTGCAGAATTAGGGTTCTAATTCATGTAAACATTGTTTTGTCTAATTATGTGTAGTTTGTATTTTACTTGACAAGCACGCTTTCGTCTCTCGTCGCGCTGCTCCTTGTGTTGTTTCATTATTATTCTCTTTATAATTTGCAATTTATAATCTGCTACCGCGGCGCGTTTGCATTTTACTTATTTTTTAATGACTTGGAGCTGCGGCTAGCTGCTATGAAAGCTGAGTCTCTATCTATCTCGAGGTATGATGCAAGCCAGTGCTCGATGTACGAGCGATAACTCGCTCCCCACCTGTAATTATATTATTATCTAGTCTATAACATTAAAATGAGCAATCGTAGAGTATTCGTGCAGGAGGAATGACAGTTGCAGAAAGCGGGTAGTTAATGAAAATTCAAAGAGATATAATTATCGCACGAATTACAAGCGGAGCTTGTCACTGTCTGCGATTTTGTGCAGGCGTATATAAGCGCGTTTTATTCGTAATTCGATCCGAGATGAATCAGGCTGCAGCGAGGCAGAATTTTCGTTGACATTATGAGAGATGAATTCGCAGCCCGAGGTCCTTGAATTTAAAAAATATATATACTTGTATAGTTGTATAGAGTATACAGATGTATACTGTTGAGTGGGGTTATAGGGTATAGGACGTCGGCGGGGAAAGAAGCGCGTCGCCGCGTCGCGAAAAATGAAAGTTGTGCGAAAGCGGCTTAATTTCTTTTTGCATCTGCATCTTTCATGCGGAATTGAATGCGAGAGCTGGCTCCTTGTGGAGAAAAAGCACTGGTCTCTGCGGCGATTGGCTTGCTTTTGTCGCGCCTTCAGCTTGCAGTTGAGAAAGAAAAAAGATAAATGAGATCGTTGTATACGCAGCGTGGCGACGACTGATTTGTATAGGGTAGGCCGTGCAGCGTGAAGCTTCGTCGATGCAAATGTGAGTGGCTTCTTTGGAAATTCTAATTGTGCCAGGAGCTTTTTGTCAATCGAGTAAAAGCCGCGAGCGGGGCGGGTGTCGCGCTCGAATTAAATACGCGCGAGCTGGAGACGGAGCAAGACATCGCGATCGCAGCTCTCGCGAATTCGCGTCAAGTAGGAGAATAAGAGGAGAACTCACCATTAGGCTAATCAGCGCGAAGCATGCGCGGCACCGGGGTCAAGGGGGTTTCATCTCTCCGGCTCTCCGTTTACCTCGCGGCTCACTGCTGCTCCCCTCGAGCAGCCCCCCCCCCCCGCCTCTCTCTCTCTCTCTCTCTCTCTCTCTCTCTCTCTGCCTATATACCGCGGAAGCGGCGCTCGATAAGCAGAGCTGCATCAGCGGCAGGGGAAGCCAAACATCCAGCCGCTGCAATAACGCGAATCAGTGACTAATTGCGGAAAGGAAACTTTTTCATGATTAACATAAACTATATTTGATACGTCGCGAAGTGTAGAGTACAGCAGTATAGTCGAGTTGAATTGAATTTTCTCTATAGGAACCGTCGCAAAAGCTATAGTCGCTAGTGAGTGAGAAATGGCAACCGCGAGGACTAGTAGCTATATAGTAGTTAGCAGCAACGCGCATCGCAGTTCTTCTCTACGTACAAGCTCTCTCGTGCACTCTGTTATAAGAATAATTTTTTGCCCGAGTACTTTCTCATCTGACGAAGAGAAGAAAAGCAGTGTTGAGAGGATGAAAGCGAGCTCGCAGTATACACGCGCGCGCGTCTCCAGCAGCAGCAGCAGCAGCAGCAGCATCTCGCTGATGAAGGAACGACGAGGAGAAAAAAGGGACTGGAAGCACCAGCCGCGCCCGTCTCTCGACTCTTGTATGCAGCCGAGCTGGGGATGAGGGCACATGCTCGGCGGCTGCTTGGCTCTCGTTAATGAAACCGACTAGGCGGCATTTTTTTTCTTCTCGCTCTTCAATTCTGTTATCGCTCAGCCGTGGCCATTGATTCGAAATAATAGAGAACCGCGAGTCGTTTTTATTATTTAACCGCGGTGAAATTAGCCGAGTGCAATCGCTGGATCGAGCTTGCTCGCGCTCGATTAGCCGTGGGTAGCTCCCGCGGATCGGACGAGTCACGACGTCTTACGCTGCTCGCTATACGCGAGCTATACGCGAAGGAAATGCGGGAAAGGGCTGGGGATCGGAGTTGGCTGGCTGCGTTCGAGAATAAAAGAGTAATTTTCCGGCTGGTGAGACGCTGATAATGGGCTTGGAGCGAAGACTGCGCAGCCGAGTCGACTGGAAAGTGATTAAGCACACATGAGAGAGCCGCTCGCGCGCAGCTATATACTAGTATTGCCCTGCTATACTATGCAGCCAAGCTCATCTTTATCTCACAACTGCGTCTGCAGCAGTGAAATTCCGCGATCGGCGGCGCACACCTCCGCACGAGTCGAGGGAGTTCACCCGTTTCGACCCAAAGCACTACTCGCGCGCGGCACGTCGTCCTCAACAGCCGCCCATTACTCTCGACTATTGCCATTCACAACCAAAAACATTTTATTTAAACTATGTGAGAAATAGAACATTTTTGAAAATGCATAATTATTATGGCTTTGCTTTTTCTATCGAGTCTCGAGTAAGCACTTATTATTTGCACTTTGCATTTTTCATACATGGGAATTTTCTTTTTAAAAATATAATACCCAGGATGAAATGTTGCATTCTTTCGGAGCGATGTGGGCTATTTTAAAATTTGTCAAAAACCCTTAATTTACAAAATTGAAAAAATTCTTCTAATCTTTGGCTAATTTCAACAAGTTTGACTCTTGCTTTGTTTCTCGTTTCACAAAAGAACCAGCTCGGAAGAACATTGAGTTAAACTATATTTTTATTGTACGAATTGGCTTGCGGTTGCGATTTACAATAGTTATAGGCGCGAAACGGATGAAATGTTGAAATGTTGTCGTGGGCTTGCGGGAAAAAACAAACGGAATCGCGGGAGAGGCATCATTAAAGATAAAAGTGTCGGGGTGTAGGAAGCATAATCGGGGGAGAGCCGAGAGTGGCCCGATCAGGAAAAGTCACGCGCGCCTTGACCGAAATCGCAATCGCAATCGCAATAGCGCGCAGGGCGTCTGAAAGAGGCTGCCGGGGGAAGCCTGCATCGCGCATTGCGCATCGCCTAGTGCTGGATTACGCAAAACGCTATTGGCTTCATCAAGTTTCGCCACGCCGCAAGTTTCGCCGGAGTTCTCCCTTACGAAGCCAATTATTTTCATTGCCAAAGGCATTTGTTCGCTGCTCTGCTATTGCTGCTACTGCTGGATGCTCCCAATGCGCAGGCGCCTCCGGAAAACTTGCTGCTGCTGCTGATATGCTCTTGGACCGCTAGAGTTTCATTTCCTCGTTAACGTGTAACCAGAGTTAATAGACACGTAATTACGCGTTGCCCACACTCCTCAAAGCATCAATTTATTATATTTTTTAACGCGCGCCCTCATAGTTGCGTAGCTATACTATACCCACTATACAGTGGAACCCTACAAAATATTTCTATCGAGCATGGGAATTTTGTTGAGCCACGACGTAGTTATAATTATCGTTGTCATATAGACCCTCCACTATACAAGTATTATTTCTTTCCTTCTGTCAAAACTCATTTTTTTATTATAGTTACTCTTCTCTTATTGTATTACTTAGTGTATGAGTAAAAGACTTAAAGAGCATAATTATAGTTGGACAATTTTATCTTGTATCTTAAACAAATAAAAAACAGAACCAAAACGCAGAATCTGTTAAAATTTCTGTTGAGTGGGCAGATTCTGTGCCAGACCGTGCCCAGATTTAGCGCATGTGACGCGACGGTAATCACAACAGGATATGTTAAAAATTCTGTTCATCTATTAGTTTGAGGTTACAACTTATAAGAGAGACGCATCTCATGTGTCAGCTGCTCAGTATATATAGCTATACTCTCGAGTCTTCATACGCTGTACTCAGAGTGTAGTTTGTACAGACATAATTGCAGTGCGGAAGGGTCTGAATAAAATAATAATTAAATAACGATAATCGCGCATCGTATTATACTATGTTATATTTAATATAAAAGGTCGATAACTCCTATTATTGAGTTCGTGAAGTTGAGGTTATGTTATGGGCTAACTCAGGACATCAAGTCCTCAAATTCTAGGCAGACGGTGTTCTTGAGCCCATGTATTATGCTCAATTTTTCAGCGGGGATACTCTGGCAGAAAGTTTGCCAAGAAAATCAATAATTGGCTAATTTTAACGTCAACGCTTAATGAAGATATTTCATCAGAATTTGGCCAGTGGTTCACCAATATCTCCAGTGTAATTTTAAAATATCGTATGGAATTCGCAAAACTTGTTAATAATCTCTCCTTGTCGTAATCTCTCCTTTCGTACATTGAACGACTACTACGCATCGTGATCGTGCATGTTTCCTGTATTTCTCATACTCGTTGGTCGGATGGGGAAAACGTGTCGCTATACGTGGTATCATTAAGTTAACCGTTACTACAATGGTTGCGGCTAAGCCAAATAATACTGGTCAAATATTGGACAACAAATGGGTAATGTTTCTATCAGGGTTTTAAAAAAATGTAACAACAAACCAAAACCATTATTTTATTTCAGATTTGTAAATAGTGTCCAAGGTATCGTATAGACTTTTTATTTAGAAGCTTAATAGTTTTTAGAGAGTTTTAATAGTTGGACACATGTAAACCAAAAAATTAAAATCAACCAGGACATATACTGAAGGCAGAAAAAAATACAAGTGTCCGTATTAAAAATGTAATTAACAGGAGGGCCCAAGATCAGGGTTTAAACGGTGTCCAAAATGAGTGTTTAAGGGGTGTGCAGAATCGTGGTTTAAGGGAGGTTCAAAATTAGGATTTAGGAAATTTTCGAGGTGTCCAAATTGTGGGTGAAGAGGGGAAGTGAAAAAGGGCGTGAGGGAGGAGGGGCTGCTTAAAACGGCGGCGGTGACAGTATCATATCTTTATATTATAGAGTATTTATACTATACACAAGTAGCTGTAGTCAACGAAAAATAAAGATGGTATTTCAAAAGAAATATAATTTATTGATATGAATTTTCAACTTGATGGCGGAGAGAGAGACGAATATACGGACAAATTATCGCATTGCCAAAACAGTCTTTTTTCTTTATATTTTCAACAATTGTTTTTGCTGCGCTTATATATGAGGAAATCTACACAGAGTCGGACTCTTTTTTGCTTAAAAGTGGAAACTGAGTAATTTTGAGGGCACACTGACCGGACTAGGCTTTTTACACTTGTTAGGACAAACGAAAAAAGATGTATGGGTGTAGAACATCGGGACCCTATGTCAATAAAAAGTTACGGGCCAAAAATTAAAAAAAAAAATACGTCAATTTTTGCGTTTTTTTTTCATTCTCCTACAAGTTTAAAAAGCAGGCCGTATGTTAAATCAAATTTCTAATCAACCAAATAACGATAAAGTACTTGAAAGAACCTTTCATTTCGATATAAATTTGTCTAAATCGGATGCACTGATCAAAAGTTTCGCATTTTAGAAGACGATGAACTTGGATCGAGACTTTTAAGAAAATGGTCGATTTAAAAAAA
Organism: Philotrypesis tridentata; assembly: GCA_018906965.1. Classification (NCBI taxonomy): domain Eukaryota; kingdom Metazoa; phylum Arthropoda; class Insecta; order Hymenoptera; family Pteromalidae; genus Philotrypesis; species Philotrypesis tridentata. The sequence goes on along the minus strand of JACCIB010000072.1, from coordinate 318,946 downwards.
AACACTTCAAGCTATTCAAAAGTACAAGAAAAGACCTGTAATTTAACGTATTGAACGTTGCAAACGGATGTTTGGATCAAAAGTTCGAAGGATTTTAAGAAAAAAAGGTAAAATCGACCGTTTTCATAAAAGCCTCAATCCAAGTTCATCGTCTTCTAAAATGCGAAACTTTTGATCAGTGCATCCGATTTAGACAAATGCAGTATATCCAAATGAAAGGTCTTTTCAAGTATTTTATTTTGGTTGATTGAAAATTTGATTTAACACATGGCATACTTCTTAAACTTGTAAGAGAATGAAAAAACGCAAAAATTGACTTTTTTTCGGTTTTTAGCCCGTAACTTTTTATTGGCATAGGGTAGCAATGTTCTACACCCATACATCTTTATTTGTAAATTGTATCGAGTGTAAAAAGCCTAGTCCGGTCATTGTGCCCTCAAAATTACTCAGTTTCCACTTTTGAACAGAAAAGAGTCCGACTCTACGTAGATTTGCTCATATAGGCATAATTCGAGCCCGAATACAAAGGGAACGAGCGCTCGTTTTCGTTAATCGAGTATGCAGCACAGTCGTATCGTTTTGATACGCCGAGCTGGGAACTTTCAGTAATTGTTTTAAAACATAGAGATACTGTGCAAAACCTTTTTTAAATCATCTTTGCAGATTGCAAGTATTTTAAACCATTTAACCAGTATTTTAGTCATGTTTATTGCGTTTTAATGAAAGTATGATGGAACTTTACATAGTTTTTTTGATTTCAAAAATACTTTGAAAATTTCTTTGGAATAATATGGCATAAAATATTTGTATGCCAACTTTTGAATAAACATGTTTACGTAGAAAATTAACAGCTTATTTAGAGGTATGGTACGTTTATTTGTAAACAATAAAATAGAAGCAAGCGGGGTAGTTGGACATGACCCTAGTCTTCTTGCTGATGGATGTGAAACCGCTGCTACATACGCAAATGTAGCTGCAGAGATCAAAAGCCGATAAATCCTGGACTAATTAGAGTCTCGCTTGTAGCCCAGCTTCTTTGTCGTGCGGCTACTGTATCGAGCCGGCACACGTCAGTCTGACACCTGTTTTCACCTGCGATTCTAATATTATAACGGGCATTAAATGCGGTCGTTGTGCGCGCCGGTCAATTTTCGCTGACTGATTCGACTCGCTCTCGTTTCTGTTTGTGCAGGGCAAATCGATCGCGCGCCATGTATGTATATATCAAAGCCACCGACCGCATAATAGCTGTATAATGTATATGCACGCAAATATATACACACGCGCGCGCGCGCACACACCCACACACACACGCACACGTGTATATGTATATGTATTTAACAATTAGTATCGATACGAATTCAAAATTTTGTCTTTAGTCTCATTTAAAATCGATCCTAGCTACGAGTCTCAAATTTAGCTCATAAGTGTGTCTGGAGCTATCCAAACAAAATATTCAATTAATTTACCATTGCAGGGGCTAATAGGATATCTTTAAAGAACTTTATTTGGATCCATTTCATATTATTATATGTATAAATAAATAATATGTCAAATCTACATTATAGTGATATAATGTAGATTCAACGTAAAATGAGTTACATTTCGACATTCGATGAAAACAAGAATATATATTTTTCTGCCATTATTAGTTCGGCCGTAGCGAGAGAATAATTTATTATGCGCAACATGAGACTAAAGTAAGGTTTACTGCCCGAGCGAAGCAGGATGGTAAACACCCCCGCAGTAATAACCAACTTCACTCCTGAATTGCATTTAGTACTTTATTTACATTTCAACTGAAATAAAGCCATATTTTTATTTTTAAAAATGGAAACTAAATACTCACTCTAATGTGATTTAAAATGGATTTAAATATATGTGTATACTGTATATGAGTCTACTCATATGTCCAGGGAAACAACTCGGGCGGAAAAGTTGCAAAACATTTTCTTGAAGGCGCACCTACCAGACCTGTTTTTTCTCGTTCCTTAGGAGAAAAAGCTCGCGTACATGGCCGATCGTAGCGCATACTTTTTCCGGAGCAAAAACGACTCGAAAAAACGAGAAATAATTAACAACTAGACCAAGAGCAGCGCGCTTCGCGCGCTCTAATTTTTCTTGCAGTTTCTTCATAATTTAATAGTACTCAGAAATACTTAAAATAATCAAATTCGATTTTTATTTGGAAATTTTGAAGAATTATTTCTCTTTTAAAAGTTATTTTTTAAAGTACAGTTTTTAAAAAGAACTTATCGAACTGTGCATAGGTATATCTATATATGAAGAACTCATGAACCCATTGTCGATTCTATTGTGTATAACATCAACCAATCACAATTCGTCTTCAGCGGCTTCAAAACATCCGGTCATGACTTTTTATTAGTGGGAAAAGAGAATTCATAGATTTTTTTCTCGAAAACCATGGACTTTTATAAAAATTTCATTAGAACGAAAATATCTTAAAATTCATGAAAGAGTGCTCTGAAATTATTTCAGTTTGATCCGATACAATTTTTGATTTTTTGAAAATCCAAAGAAATCGAAATTTTAGAAAACGTAAAAAATCTGAAAAAATTTAAGAGCATTCATTGATGAATTTAAAGACATTTTTGTTTTAATGAAATTTTTATAAAAGTCCGTTTTACGAGTCGTTTTTGCTCCGGAAAAAAGTATACCCTATGATCGGCCATGCACGCGAGCTTTTTCTCTTTCAGAATGACCTAAGAAACGAGAAAAAACAGGTCTGGTAGGTATGCCTTCAAGAAAATTTTTTGCAACTTTTCCGTCCAAATGGTTTCCGAAATTTCCTAGACACACACACACACACACACACATATATATATATATATATAATTAATAAAGCTATATGTAAATTAGCAAAAGAAAAGTGGTATATTACTTGCCCTAGGGAATAATTTGGGATATCATTATTTCTCCCGGTAATTCTCGAAAAAAGAAAGGAAAAAAATTCGCTTTTTTCGCAAAAGGGAGTGAGAAAAGTCATATGAGCTAAAAATCTTCTAATGCTGCAGTATTAAACCGTATTTTATGCCATCCCACGTAAAACTCAATAAGTCTCGCGATTGTCTGCCGATAGTCTCGGAGAATTAGTCTCGCGTAAGTCCCGCAGATATATCGCTAATGTGGCAAACCAGTAGCTTATGCTTGTTGTAACCGTAGACTTATGGAGTACAAAAATGTTTCGTATAGAAGCAATAAAAATACCATTTATTAATAAAAATGATTTTTAAGAATTTTGACATTAGATGATTGACAGTATTTTAAAACTATCAGTTTTGCGAGCACAAAAATATTCTTGTTGATTATCTAGAAATAGGATCATTGCTTTGTCTTCTTTGACAAAAAATGAAGTTAATTCGTAAACAAGATATATAATGAGAGGACGAAATAGACCTGTACAAATTAAAAACATAAAAATAAATGAATAATTAATAATAAAAGTTAAACACTGTATCTGTATACTGTATTATATAAAAATATTTAGAACAATATTTTGTTGACACTTGTGAAGAACATGCATCACCCTTAACATATAATCAAATCACCCAAAAATTTAGTGTTTCAATAAAATACTTACAAAAATTATGAATTTCCACTTAATAAATAAATAATAAATTTTGTATATGAATGCGTGCATGTATATATTTGCTGAAAGATTAAAATTGAAAATTGATAACAATTATTAACAATTGTGCATACGTACAAATGAAAAAAGTGACAGTAGTGAGAAAAGAGGGAGAGAGCGTGAATGAACAGTATATGGGATTATTGTAAGGGGGCGGGGCAAGAATTATGTGTATCGTTTACTAACTAGAATGTTTGTCTTTTGTAGGTTTGACGAGAGCGCCAATGTACCCGTTCTCCACGGGCCAGTACCCCTATCCCATGCTTAGTCCGGAAATGACGCAAGTCGCTGCTTCCTGGTGAGTATAAGAATGAAGGAGGAGGAGAAGCCCTTAATTGGTTCCTCCCTTCTTTCGAGCGATATTCACGCGCGATCAGAATGCAGGAAAAGCGAGCGAACAAGTGCAGTATACAATGCGCGAATATACGTGTATTATGGGCAGAGAGCAGGGCAGAGCAAGCAGCCTGTATGGATCCGGAGAGGCAGCGAGAGAGAGAGAGAGAGAGAGAGAGAGAGAGAGAGAGAGAGAGCTAACGCTGGCGGCGGTCATCCTCTCAGTTCCGGTCTATTAGACCGTACACAGGCACTCGAGCGGACTCGCTTAGAAGCTGCTGCTGTCGATGCCTCTCTCGCTCTCTCTCTCTCTCTCTCTCTCTCTCTCTCTCTCTCATACTTGTTATTTGCTTTCTGCCCGAGCCACCCCGAATTGAGATTTTTCACGGCTGATTAGGCCTTCTTTCCTCAATTACGCGATCGCCGAACTAGCCACTCTTTTTTGCTGGTCTAGCCGGGCATCGATCGCTCCACTTTAATCTCTCTCTCTCTCTCTCTCTCTCTCTCTCTCTCTCTCTCTGGCTATCTTCATTTCGCTATTCTTCTGGCCGCGCTTTGCTAATCGAGTCATTTTCACTTGCAGGCACACGCCGAGCATGTACCCGATCTCCCCGGCGAGCGCTGGATTCCGAAGTCCCTACCCCACGAGTTTACCCATCACTAGTTCGAGTTTGCCCAGGTCAGTATATGCATATTCACGCTCATCTGAACTTTACCGATATAGCGCGCGCGGCTAGTCTCGCGCACCGAAATAACTCCCCTGCAGCTCAAAGCTACTGCCGCTCCACTGCAAATGCCGCAGTCTTTCGCCAAAAACTTGTGCTCTCTGTGCTGCAGCTCTTATTTCGCTGCGCGCCATTTCCCAACCCGCCGAACACCGAAACTGATCAAAAACTTACTTTAACCACCTTACAAAATCACGCCAATTTTCCGCCTTCCCTCCTCCTCCTCCTCCTCCTCCTCCTCCTCCTCCTTGCAAACACCACTACAAGAATATTCAGAAATTTCACATATATCACAAAGCGCTCGTGAAACTTTTCTCAAACGTTTCGCTCGCAACTGTCTGCCAATAGATATTTTAAATATTTTTGTCCAAACATTTCGAAAAAGGTTTCAATAAACTAGCTGACGAAAGTATATATTTCGGCGGGGCGTTAAACAAATTTCAGTAAGATTTGATGAACCTTTTAACAACATATACTTTATTATCCTAAGTAAATTACCGTTCATTACGCTTGATTTTTAATACTCAGTTTTCATATCAACATCCATCATACATCCTATATCCTCTGACCCTATATAGCATTATATAAAATTAGAACAAAAATATGCTTTATATCGTGTTTGTGAACACTTCATACAATGCCACAAACTTTACTTATAAAGGAAGTTTGAAACCTCTGGAAATGGATTTGGCTAAAAGTTTGGAAACTGCTTTGAAATACCTATGAAAATGAAATAAATGACTATTTATTTATTTATTTAATATTTTCAACGAGCATTGCGTTTTTTGCACGTCAAGTAACACAATAATGCAGGTAGCGGTAAACCAAAATAAAAATACATACTTTATTTATAGCAAAACTAAAGAATCGAAATTACATATTATAAAAAATATAAAGAGCTAAATGAAACGCCGATCATAGCATTTTTATTCTTCTAAATCATCTACACAAGCTGAGGACAAGCTATAATAGATGATCATATTATTACATTGATTCATTATAGCTTAATGATAATATATAATTTTTTATATTTATGAAATTCTTAATACTTATAAATTTATTACATTGATACACACTTTTAACTACCTCGTGTTTTTAAATGAAAATATAATATGAATAAATATATATAAAGTAAAGTAAAGTACAATGTTTTTTATATAATTTCTCGGCAACAAAGGTCTATTGAATAATAATAATAATAATAATAATAATAATAATAATAATAATAATAATAATAATAATAATAATGCATTATTTAATTTTTTAGATATATATCTCGAATCTATTGCTAAAGTATTGCGGCTAAATCCATTTCTCGAAGATCATTATATTTCCTTACAAGCATAGTAATGCAAATTTTATTTAAATCAGCGAAAACTCATGAAACATGCATCTTTAACGTTAAAATTTGAGAAGTACTATATACAAGTAAAGTACACTGTCAAAAATGCTTCCAGCACCGATTCTAGAAGCTAATTTCATACACGAATATTAATTCAATTTGAATTTACATTCAAATTAATCTATCTTAATAAAAGTAAATGATATTTTTTACGTATTTACACTAAATTGAATACCAAAATGTATTAAACCTCATGCTAAACTATATAAATGCTTTATTTGGTACGTATAAATTAATTTTAAAGCCCAATAGACGCAAGAATAAACGCAAGAGTATAGCATATTCACCATTTTCTCATCGCTGTAAGTGCAGGAAATCTCATAAAAAACGCCTTAACATATTTGTAGTTTAATACAATTTCCTTTCCTTCGCTCTTTTTTGGGATGAATTCTTGCAAACTGTCTCTAGGCCGAGTATTTTGTCATTACCGGGAAAATCCATCACGTTTTCTAACATTAATTAATAGCAGCTGTAGTTTTTTTTCGGAAAAACTATGTTTTTTTAAACCTTCAATAATAAAACGATTTTTGTAAAAGTCACTTTTATATATATGGCTTACAGGAAGAACCACTTAAGTGACATTTTCGTGTTTTCGAGAAAAAGCGATTTCAATGTTTGGAGTAATACGTAAGATCGAAATGTCAGAGAAAAGATCTAAGTATTGGCTCATTTGATTAGGTATCTGATACGGATAGAACCGTAGTATTACATTTGTAAATAGTTTCTTTCTCGACGCCCAAGCTAAACAAATTACTCGAGTTAAGTGGTTATGCGGTCACTTTCTTTGAAGGCTCGTAACTAATGTAATTTGCGATTAAAAAAATTCGGGCGGGGCATATTTTTAAAGTTTAACTCATGCCCTTTCCAATGGTATAATTAAAATTTTCGAAAATTGTTATTAACTATGAGAAAAAACGGTTTAAAGAAAAAAAGCATGGTTTTTCCACAATTTTTTTGTTTTAATTTGAGATTTCAAGAACGTTTTCATTTGTAATGTATCTGGAACCCCTCTAAGCAATGGGATAAATGTGCAAACCTAAAAGATACGTGATTTGGGGATTGATTTTGAACCTCGGTGTGGTCAAACTGGGGCATATTATAATTGAAAATTTTTTACGAAGACTTTTACGAATTTTTTATTCAGAAACCACAAACTTTTGGAAAAAATTTTCAAGAGGAGTAATAAGTTCTTAGAATCAGCTAAGGAATACGTATTAATTTTATCAGAGCGGTTCCAGTAATTTTTTTGTTTTTGCAAAATGACAATTTTTGAAAAATTTAAAAACGTTAAAAAATTTTTTTTAAATTTAAAAAAACCGACGAATACATCGGTATAGGTAATTAGATATATATTATACCGCTTTAATGTACTCCACACGGTGAATCTCGCAGAAAAATAAAAAAAACGAGTGCACTTAAGTGGTTCTGCGGTAACATTTTTACGAGAGACGCAGTTAAGTGATTATGCAATCGGCTGGCATTTAAAATATTTGTGCATTTCGGAAATCCTACTATTGTACAATGAAAAAGGGTACTAAGAGCACCTCGAATTCGACATAAAAAAATTTTTCGCAAAATGTCACTTAAGTGGTTCTTCCTGCAAGCCACAGATATAATGTTTAGTAAACATTTTTGTAAAAATGAATGCGTTATCTGATAATACCTGACAAGTTCGTACTGAGAAGCATTGTTTCATGAGATTTCGCTATATTGTTTTCGAGGTACGAAAATTTCGACAAGCTTTAAGATAGAGAGTTTATACTTTAAAATACTTTTCAGGCAGAAAAGTAATTATTATGTATTGGTCCTAAAGTTATTACATCTAAAGGAAATCTTGTCCGCAAAGCAGTTACATATTTGATACTATATGTAGCAAATTTACATAGGATTTGATAGATTTCGAGTTTTGTATTGTGCGAATTAATGAGTGTTTCAATGTTGAGATTGAATGTTTTTCTTAAAATTGTTTTTTAGCCTTTTTTGGGGTTTAAAAGTTGTTTTCCTAAATGGAATTTACTTTGCAGGATTGGTTAAAAATTGGAGTGTGGCTGTAGGCTAGGCTTTATTTGTTTTAGTCGAAAAATATGGGGAAAAAAATGTGTTCACTTATTTAATAAATAATAGATTTGCCTGGGAATTGGTTATAGAAAATTGTGCGGGGATATTAGATATGTGTGTAAAATAAGGCATGTAATGTAAAAGTTGTTGACGAGTGTTGTTCTGGTGGTTGCAGTGATCTCTACCGGTTTTCGCCGACAGGCTTGATGCCTCCTCACCCTGGCCTGAGTCCGCACGCGCACGCGCTCGCGTCGCACGCTCTGGTCTCCTCCGCGCCCAAAGCGGATCACTCGAGCCTGGACCACAATCACAGGTGAGCATCGTCAATCGTCATCGTGGAGTTGAAAGAAACCGTCCGTCGATAAGCATCCCCCGCGTTCGGCTCGCGCTCACCCCGTCCCCGTGACCGATAAAAGAGAAAACTGCCGATGGCAACGAGCCAGAAGCGGAGAAGCCAACCCCCCTGAGAAGAAGTGGCGAGTTGGAAGGCCGACCGCGCGAGGGTAGCACTGCAACAAATAGCCTCCTCCGTGCGCAGCGAGATAAAGACAGACTGCAGCAGTAGCCTATAATGACGGGGGGGCCAGGAAGGGTGGCAGCAGACGGAGAAAGCGAGTACCCCCCCGCGACGACGCATCAACGACTCTATAACTCGCTGATCGAATGCCAGGCGTCTGCGCCTCCGTGGCTGCTCTTCTGCTTCTGTCTTCTCACCCCCTTGGCCGCCGATCCCTCCCTTTCCGGCCTTTTCCACCCTTCCCCGCCCCGCTATCTACATCTGCATACGTCTCTCTCTCTCTCTCTCTCTCTCTCTCTCTCTCTCTCTCTCTCTGTCGGGCGCCTCGTATTGATCATTACCCTCTTGACAGATCTCTAATTTCCATTAGTCCCTCGCTTCCTCTCTCTCTCTGTCTCTGCTGCAGCCGCACCGCGCGGCTCTCCTATAACTCTGCACGAACCTCGGATCAGCAATGTGCTCGCAGAGTCGCTGAGCGATTTGGAAACGCGCATTTGGTAGCGCAGCCCGCCAAAAAAATGCCATTTTCACCCCCCCCCCCCCCTTGGCGACGAATTTATACATTATATACATTATAGGCACTGTGCTGGGTTGGGGGGTGGGGGGTGGCATGCCAGACAGAGACGGAGAGACACGCACTTGTATAGGGACAGACAGACAGACAGACAGACTGGCAGGCAGACGGACGGGCGCACAGGCGGACAGACTCTGCTGCTGCTGCTGCTGCTGCTGCTGCTGCTGCTGCTGCTGCGGCGATATAGGGTGGAGGAGGCGCGCGCGCGAGCGAGCAAGCAAGCGAGAGGGAGAGCGCCATGAATTGCAATGATGGGCCGACGGCTCGTGCACCCGCCGCCCACCAGCAGGGATAATCAATCGAAACATCGCTCTCCAAAGATATTGCCATGGCACGCGGCGGACAAGTGCCCCGAGCTATACCGCGGCTTCTTCTGCTCTTGCCGCTCTCTTTCCTGCTGCTACTACTGCTGCTACTCCAACTACCGCTGACTCTCGCTCGTCCAACACCCTGTCGTCCTGCTGCTCCAGCGAGTCTCATTCTTCCGCACCTTCGTCTTCTTCTTCTTCTTCTTCTTCTTCTTCTGCTGCTGCTGCTGCCCGGATGCTGAACTGACTGCGGCGTCCTCCGGCGCGCTGAGGCGAACAAGCTCGGCAAGGATCCTTTGTTTACGCCTCGCGCGAGTGCGACATGGCAAGCCTCTGCCAGCTGCCCGCTGCAGTGAATCAAGACAGTGCTGTTGTTTTGCCAAAGATTTTCTATTACATACTCTATGAGAAGGACTGATTCCCATGGACTTTGCTCAACGATTGTTCAGAGGCAGAGTTCAGCAGCTAAACTGATAAGCTTCCATGGCAATGGAGCCCGAATGCCTGGAACCATTGAACCTAGTCATAAAGAAGAACAGTAATAGCAGCCCAGCTCAGCTCGAGCTGCCCGAGAGGAGCAGCACTCCTGTGGACAGCAGAGACAGCAAGGACTTCGAGGACTCCAAGACTGCAGAAGAAGACAAGTCGGACTCCAAGCTCGAGGACAACATGACTATTCTGCAAGAGACTGCCAAGCCTGGAGAGGCAGGTGCCCCGGCCACTGACCAAAAATTCCTCACTGCTCTATACATGAGCAGCCTCATGCAAATGTCCAATGCCTCTGCTCTGAGAAACGTCTCTCCCAGTCCCTACAGTGGACAGCCAAACTTCATGCACCTCTTAGCCATGCATCGAATGTGGCAGCAACTTAGCTGGTCGGTGCCAACCAATTTGCTTCGCAATCCAGTCGGACTACCACAACCCTACTACGATGGTGCTCTCACCAATATCAATGAACAGTTGTGCAGTTCACCCAATTCCTTGCTTTCTTATCCTTTACCTACTACCAAAAATCAGCCTGCAACTAGTCCTGAAATCAAACAAACTTTCTTCAAACGGTACACGACTATCCCAACTTTTACAAGTTTCTCTAGCAACATTTACTTACGTACTCTACTTTTATTACAGGTCCACGATAGAACAGAAAAATTCAACTTCGTTACCTGCTGACAATACAAAAAGTCAAGATACAGGCCAACAAAATAATCAAGGTATCGGTTAAGCATGTTTCTTTTAGCTTTACATCTTTTATTACTCATAGTCAAATCAAGCACTCGATGCCTACAAATATTCTCCTATTCATGCTTAAGCCAAGGACTGGGCACATTTTTCCATGTAATTGCTTGCTTAGAAGCCTAACCTCATGTGTGTGCTTAGGCTCTAATCCAATATAATGTTTACTGGAAAAAACTGACCTGTTCCTCTATCTCTGCGAAGAATAGAGGTGTGTTTGAAAATCTAGTGCAAATATATATATTTGTCAAACTAGTTGTGCTTGAACTAACGTTTTTAACTGAGTTTAAAAAATAATTAAAACATCAGAACTAACCTCCACTTTTCCAATTTTTTCACAGACAAAAAGAAACCTCACATTAAAAAGCCTTTGAATGCATTTATGCTGTACATGAAGGAGATGAGGGCGAAGGTAGTGGCAGAATGTACCTTAAAAGAGAGTGCTGCAATAAACCAAATTCTGGGGAGAAGGGTAAGTTTTCCAAGCTTGTTGCTACAAGATTGACTTTACATCGAGGCAACAAGTATAAAATTTTTCACTATAGATGCTTCTTAGCTATTGATAATATTTGCAATTCCGCCTTGATGTAAATGTAATCAATACATTTTGAGATTGAATTTTTGCAGTCTGTTGAAAGTTTGATAGAGCATTGAAAAATTAATGAGGAAAAAATTGTTTCCAATAGCGAAGCACAAGCAGCTATTCGCTGCGAGCAATCTTTGTACAGGCTGTGAAGCTTCGAGGGTTATATGTAAACGCACGTAGTCTAACGCTTTTTAGAGAAAAGAAACAAATGATAATGAGCATTATTTTGAATGCAAGTAACACAAATTCGATCAGTATATAATATTAGCACTAATAGAGCATTGTAGGTGGAATCTAAGGAAATACTTATAACTTAATCAATGGGTGGGAAGGGCTTAAAGGGCAAGTTTCGAAGGTGATTTTTTTTGAAAAAGAAACGATATTCATGGCACAAAATTGAACGCTTTTGGGGGTGTGTACACACAGTGGCATTCGCTAAGTCGAGAGGAGCAGCAGCGATATTATGAGGCGGCCAGGCATGAACGCCAACTGCATCAACAGCGATATCCCGGCTGGAGTGCCAGGGATAACTACGGATACGGCAGCAAGAAGAAGAAGAGGAAGAAAGAGCGATCCGCGGATCCCGCCGGAGGTACCACTTTCCAGTGCTAGAACAGCAGGCCCTTTTAACTCATGCATACATATATATTTATATATCTATATACATACTTACATTTCTCTCTCTCTCTCTGCGTATGTATTGTATATACATATGGATATATACATATATAACTATAATCACTATAGTTTTACCTGTTGGTTCTATTGAAACGATCAAAGTCTGTGCGCTTTTATTTTCGTTGTTTCAGTTCTTTTCTCTACTGTATTTGATGATGATAGTGATAATAATAATGATGATGATGATGATGATGATGATGATGATGATCATTATAATGACAATGATAATCACGATGATGATGATGATGACGACGGTAACTATGAAATGACCGATACGTAACGTGCTGTGCTCGCAAAACAAATAATGCAGCACCTCTACGAAATAAAACGTACCTTAACTTTACAATTAATTTCTATTTCTATCTATCTATCTATACGATGGATTGTCTGTGGGGAATCCTATGAAACATTCAGTTATCTGTCTCTCTTTCTATTTCTTCTCCATATCGCGTTCTACAATTAAATAATTGCATATCTGGCCAACTCCCTAAAGCGGTATATAAGTACGCAGATTTTCTGCAAGATTTTCTGCGCTATGTGCGTCCTAGAGCTTACTGTAACTTTAAGTTTTACATTATGCCGATGAGACGTAGGAAACGCACAGCAAGATGGGCTATAGTTTATCTATACTTTATTTGCGTACATTTGACCGTAGATGCTTAGAATGCGCGTGTTCAGGAAAAAGTGTGAGAATTAACGCCAGTTTTAGAAGGCGCAAAGAGGCTAAATTTCTCATAACTTTTGCTTGAAAAATCGAATCCACTAGGTTTCACAGGTAAAACGATTGTCCGTGTTACTTTTGTATGTCTGTTTAGAGCAGCGTACGACAGACGACGAACGTAGGAGCACAATATACTTACGAGACGAGTCTCTCTCTTTCTCTCTCTCTCTCTCTCTCTCTCTCTCTCTCTCTCTCTCTCTCTCTCTCTCTCTCTCTCTCAGTCTCTGTATGAGTGCGTGTGTCGTCGTGCTCTGTCGTTATTCTCTTCATTTTCCAGGGCTTAACGAGTCACGAAGAAAGACGAAGAGACAACCGCGAGATGGCCACGAGAAAGCTCACTAGCAATCCGAGCGCCTCTTCATCTTTCTTCGCTGAGACTCGTTGTTTCGAAACAACCTGCTGGATCTTGAGGACGTATAAAACTAACAATGTCAAATTATATACTTGCAATTAGTTGCAATTATTGCAAAGTCATGAGAGATTTAAAAACGAACGGCACGTGCAGCTAGGACAAATTTAGGCTGTTCTTCTAGCACTTGAAACGGAAAGTAGGGACCCCAATGTCTTGGCGAAATGCTCTTGTATATTTATATATTTATAGATATGTCTTATTAGGAAATGCAATACAATCATAATATGGCAATAGAGAAACTAGATAAAAGCTTTTATAAGTACTATAGCAACTTTGCTGAAAGATTGTTGCCTACATGCATACACATATAAATATCTGTGTATATCTATATGTGTGCGTGTGTGCGTGCGTGTGCGTGTGCGCGCGCGCGCGTGTGTGTGTGTGTGTGTGTGTGTGTGTATAGTTTCACATCTAACTCGAGTAAAAGCAACCAACATCACTTAATACCAGCAACTTTGATGTGTAATTACTAAAAATGAGCGGGTGGCGGCAGTAGCATTAGTGGAACTTTTTGTCTTGGTTGCCTTGATTAAAAACAAAAAAAAAAAAATTAAAAAAAAATAATAATTTTTTAAGAAAAAAAAGAGATAAAGAAAAAAGATAAGCATCAATAGTATGTTGAGTCAATGTAAGCAATCCTTTTTTAAAAGAAGTGTTTTAATTCTCTCTCTCGGTAGTGGCACGCGCTAGGGCGAGACGAACAGGCCAAGTATTATGAAATGGCGCGACGGGAGAGACAGTTGCACATGCAGCTGTACCCTGACTGGTCTTCCCGCGCAAATACCAACCGAACTAAGAAGAGGAAGCGCAAACAAGACACAAACAGTGATCCTGGAGGTACTCACAATGCCTCGATCCTCACGTTCTTTTATACGACTTTCCTCTCATCTCCCTAGCCCAGCAGGACCTGCCTAGTCCACGAGAACCAACCCCTTGTTCTAATATATTATATACTGTTATAATTATATATTAATATCTTGATTTTTTCATTATTAATTACATTATGTATCTCTATATTATATATACCTTTACACTTATACATCATGTTGCATGTTTGCCCCGATGCGGGGGTTTTGGGTCGATATGTATATTTATATTATATTGTTATAAACTCTCATATAATATACATATGCATACGTTTATCTACATACATATCAGTATCTCGCATCTAATACACCATGAATCGTGCGTGAGCGTGTGTATGAAGATAACTTAAAATGCTGTTAAACTGCTGTGGTTGCGCGTACACGACCAAATCAACATTTATTCATGATCAATGGCAACAATATAGTATATAATGAACAGTATATATATATTTTTCTCTCTGACAAAAGTACAAAGTAATACACGTGCACGCACGCGCACATGCATATTATACATTTATTATATTAATTATTATACGTATACAACTTTGGGGACGCTGGCCATCTTGCATTTTACAGGAACCTACTCCACGCAAATCAGACAATCCTGAAGCGTTTGATTTCTCTTAGTATCTTTATGCTCACTTATCTCTCTCTCTCTCTCTCTCTCTCTCTCTCTCTCTCTCTCTCTCTCTCTCTCTCTATCCCTTTCATTGACTTAATTTTCCACACTTCTTTCTCTGTTCTACATACTTTTCTTTCTTAACGCCTTGTTTTCAAAGTTTCTTTCTGTCTCTCACTATTTTTCAATGTCTCTTAATTCTGTTTTTTATGATCGATTACGACGTTTTCTCCTTTGATCGTTTCAATGCTGCCTGTTTTTCCCTTGGATTTTATTTGTTTTTCTACTATTATTATTTTTTTAATTTATTTACCTTAAACCATTATTCATTGACATTCATTATCTTGATACGCCACATTTTCAGTTTATAACCACCATCAAAATCTGTATCAATTTTCCTTTCTCGATCACAGCCCTAGAATTCCTTTCCTCTTGATACCCAATTGAGCTTAAATTGCCGCTGAAATTTGTATGATTATTTCAAACATCTTTTTTATCGATATTTCAATTAAACTATTTGTATCTAAGTATGTGTGTGTGTGTGTGTGTGTGTGTGTGTACACATACATGTCTGCACACACATCCAAGCACATGAATATGTAAACTTATACTCACATACATCGAATATATACATAGTCACACACTCCCATACACTACTTACGAGGAAACAGTATGTAGTTTTTTTTTAATTTGTATGAGCACTTTCCTAAAATAGTTGTGACAGAGTGTGTTCTAAAGAACTGTTCCGTTTTGTTTTTCTAAATTTTTAAAAATTTTAATGTTTCTTTGGAGCACTGAACCAGGCATTTCTTAGAAGCACTAAATTTTTCTGCACGTCTACATTACGATTCTCGCTTCGTTTAATGATTCCATATTGTATTTTTCCAAGTGACCTGGTAGAAAATTGAGCAATTTTCTAGCAGGGCTAGGTTCTTCCCTAAATTGCTGCTTTTCAAATGCAATTTCTGTACTGCAGTCACGGAAATTTTCAGTGATTTGTAACCATTGCAATTTCGGGAAGTTTAAATCAGATTAAAGCACGAATGGGTAGTTATAATTTATACATCCTCAGTCAGTAGTAGCTTTTACAATCTTCTTGCTTAGAAAATCAATTACACACACCAGAATTAAAGTTACTCCTTGTCCCTACACCGATCTCTGAATGACATACCCCCTTCCAGTAACTGAAATTGCAATCTACACTTGCATAAAAATCCATTTCATTCTGTTCTCTGTTAGTTTTAAATAGTAATAATGAAAATAACTTTTTGATATGTTTTATTACCTTTTCAATCTAAGAATGCATTCGAAACTTGACACATTCGTGGTCGATTAAAAAATGTGACGTGAAAGACGATGTAAAATGCAGAGTTGATTAATCGACAGAGTGAATGTGTTTGGTGTCGATTACGTTTTCGAGATTTGTCAAAAATCTACCCGATGACTAATGTTGCTTTTTATGAATCCGTAGGTAATAACATGAAAAAATGCCGAGCGAGGTTTGGATTGGATCAGCAAAGCCAATGGTGCAAGCCCTGCAGGTATGTCCATCAATTTGCATTGGCTGTTTTTAAAGAATAAAAAAATAATTGTGTACGCACTAGGTGCTAGGAAGTGCGGCGGAACCTCGGAACAATCTGTACATTTTTTCTCTCCTTAGTTAGCTAGTCTTGACGCGATGCATTGGTATGGCAAGCGAAAAAATGATGTAAAAATTGTGCAATAATGTAATGAAAGTTTTCGTCAACCACATGTACGAAAATGAGCAAATCGAGCAGATTTTGTAAATTTGAGAGTAAGACTTAATCGTGGAGAGATTGCGAATAATGTGTAGGGTGGACGCAACAATCAGAAAATGTGTCTTCCAAAGAAATAATTACGTCTCTTATCTCTGCCTTGCCCTTGTGAGAATAAGAATAATAGGCATTACGGAATAACGGTTCGCGCCTCTTTTGGCTATTGCTTGTAAATAGTAATGTACCTAGATACACCTGTCGAAGGCCTCTGCGGCTCTGTGAGAAAGCTCGCTTCGCGTTCTCGGACGCACAGCCACAGCCACAGCCACGGCATCAGATCACTCAGAGTCAAACTTGCACGATAGAACAGGATGAGAGTTGTATTCTTTGAGTGGTCCAAGTACATACCGTAGTCTAATTACTTGCAACTTATTAACTTGTTGTACTGTCCAGAATTAGAGCGACTAACTGCTGTGATGACTTGTTGGTACTCTGGCAATAAAGCACATGCGTATACGCGTATGGCGTATGTAAAAAAAATCCTGACCGAGTATGAAAATGAGAAAGGAGAAAGTAAATAGAGAGAAAAGAGGTTGGCCCTCTCAACGCCCCGGCTCCCGGCTGGGCACGATGCAGGACAATGTCATTAAAGGGGCGAGCTGTCGAATTCGAGTCAAACGAAGCGGAGGACAGGACGGACTGTGACGGTTGGGAGACATATTTTCTGAGGTGCAGGCGACGGTCTATATAGCCGCGTGCGTGTGGATGACGAAACAAGTGGTGCGAGGAGAGGAAAGATGGTGCGCAGATCGAGTGAATGATGTGGATTTGCAAACTGAGACGGAGAGCGAGAGCGAGCGAGAGAGCGAGAGAGAGAGAGAGAGAGAGAGTGAGAGAGACTGCTCGTGAGAGAGCGCCCCTTTAATGGCTGGTGGTTGGTTTTGGCAGCCCAGTGGAGCATGGAGCGGGGATGGGCATCCACGCGAGCATAATCCATCACGGCGTGGGGAGTAGCGCGGGTGGCGGCGGAGCTGGGGTCGGCGGTGGTGGTGGCGGCGGCGGCGGCGGCGGCGGCGGTGGCGGAGGCCCCAATAGCCAGGCCCAGCCGGCGAATGCCGCGGCGCCGGTGCCCCAGAATCCCAACACCGCCTCCAACGCCTCCTCGCCTCAGCAAGAACCCACTTATGTTAATCTCTAGTCAAGCCTATCGCCTCCCTTCTACTGCAACACTTCTTCTTAAAACAGTGGTCAGTCCCGACACTCAACGCCAATCAACGCGGGGCCCTTACTCGCTTCCTCCGTTCACCGCACCGCACTCGGCACTCTTGTCTATGTAAATAACGTCTCTCCAGCCGCGCGCTCACTCTTCCTTGCACACTTACTTATCGTGCAGTCGCTCGTTGTTGTCGCTGTCTTCAATCGCACATGTACTTGCGTTATGTACGCGTTCTTGGACGGTGCGAGACCGGTGAAGCGAGGGGCCCCCTTATGCTCGCATTGTTTCTCATTGTTATGGCTCTTAAACACTTATTGTTCTATATACTAGTTTATTATTCTTGTGCATTACATACATATCTATTTATTGTTGTTACTTTTGCTGTTGTTGTTGTTGTTGTTGTTGTTGTTGCTGTTGTTGTTGTTGTTGTTGTTGTTGTTGTTGTTGTTGCTGCTGCTGCTGCTGCTGCTGCTGCTGCTGCTGCTATTGCTAATGTTTCTTCGTTTTGTTTTTGTTTAATTTTCTTGTTTTTGCTTCTCAGTGTTGCCTTTGGCATGGCTCGTTGCGCAATGAATCTGTATTTGTTGACGCCTGTACCTGCAGCAGTTATTCGCATATAATCACGTGAGCGTGTATATTGCGAAGAATTCGCAGCTCCTGCATAGGCGGGCGTTTTTGTTCTCTCGATGTAGTCCGATTGTCACGTAGAGGAGAGGAGAGAAGAAGGAAGAGTCGAGGCGTTGAAGACGCACGCACGCCCGCACGCACGCCCGCACGCACGCCCGCACGCACGCACGCACGCACGCATGCAGTTTGACTGTTTTTCTCTCGGCGTCGTCTCTGTCCGACAGCAGCAAGACAAGGCGCAGATATCCCCTACTTACTTCCAATTCTTTAGTTTCTCATTTTTGTTGATCATTTAATTGGAGCATGGCATTTCCCGACTGAGAGTGATGGTTTTTTATGTTGTCGTTTTGCTAGTTTGCGCGCACGCATGCTACGCGCAATGATGCGACTATGACAATGACGCTGCCCTCGCTGCAGTTGCGCCGTGCGTTTTAACGAGACGAGTATGTGCGCGCTGCATTGTCATAGTGTATAGAGCAGGCATCATGATGGAAAACGAAGAGAATTGTGCGAATTTAGCGGAGAGCTGCAGCACAGAGCAGGCATGCCTTATATACTTATTATACACATCGCTGACTCGCTGATTCGCTGATTCGCTGTGTGTATACGTGTGCAGTAGCCCTAGAACTTGTTTGAAATCATTCTTGGCGATTATTAATTGTCCTGTGTATACGTAGATTGTGAGGGCTGGGCGGGAGGGCGGGAAGAGCCTGCGCGGCGGCGGGAGGAGGAGGAGGAGGAGGAGGAGGAGGAGGAGGCGGCGAAGAAACGGGGAAGCCGAGTCGGAGGCGCAAGCCGACCGCAGCTAGGAGAGCGAGCCCGTCGGCGAGTTTGTAATGTGAGCATGCTTTGTCATTTGCAGACGCAAGAAGAAATGTATAAGGTACATGGGAGAGGGAGGAGAGGGCGACGGCGACGGCGACGGCGACGGCGACGGGGACGGCGAGGACGAGCACTCGGAGGACAACCTGGGCAGCGTGGGAGAGGCGGGCACGCCCGAGGACGACGAGTCGCTCAGCAGTCCCGGCGGCCTCTCGGGATTATCTAGTCTGGCGAGTCCGTCGCTGGTGCTGCCCTCGCCCTCGAGCCTGGCGAGCCCCTGCCCCCTGACGCCGCCCGTCCTCGTGGGACCGAGCGCCGGGCACCAGCAGCAGCAGCAGCAGCAGCCGCAGCCGCAGCCGCAGCCGCCCCAGCCAGTCCAGCAGCAGGCGCCGGCGACGCCGCACCGCAACCCCGTCGGGACGAACCCCCACGACATCAACAATCCGCTGAGCGTGAACCAGCTGACGGGCCAGTGCATCAAGACGGAGCCGGGCCCACAGCCCTCCAACCCCGCGATAAGCGTCACGTAGCCCCGGCTGCGGCTCGCAGCTCGCGGCGCCGGAGTTCGAAGCCTGCCTGCACCGTGGCAATGCCGACGGCCCCTCATCACCGCGACGCGACGACGCACAAATACTCAGGACTCGTGCTGTCCTTCTTACGTTGTGATGCCAATGACTGACCAAGTCATGTTCCTGTGCCAGGTACTATATTCTATTAGGAGTTTACATAGCGGACACCAGATTTTAGCTCAACGACATTTATTATTATTACGTTTATTACTACTACTACTACTACTACTACTACTACTACTACTACTACTACTGCTATTGCCTCCATTATTATTATTATTATTATTATTACTATTATTATTATTATTATTATTACTATTATTATTATTATTATTATTACTATTATTATTATTATTATTATTACTTTTACTATTATCCTTACTATTATCAACGCATTTTATTATCAAGAGCAATCCACGTGTCCAACACCTTCGAACTACTTCCCACACCCTGTACAATTGTCGTTTGTTATTTTTTTAAAAGTCTATATGCAGCGTCGACAACCTTCCCTTCCCCTCCTCTGCCCCCTTAAGGCGCGCTTGTCGAGCGGTTTTCTCTTACCCGATAGCTTTCTTTCAAGTCTTCCAACGCGAAAGCAAAAACGACGTTAAGAAAAATTCTCTATTGTATGATATAGACCGCGTGAAATTTTAGAGTTTTAACAATTTTATCGCCAATGTTTGCAGCATATTTTTTTACGTTATTAAAGTATTTTTAGCCTTAAGCTTGGGAAACACCGCGAAACGCGGCATTCCTTGATTTATTGGTCTGAGTATTTTTATCCAGTGAGTTACAATTTTCTGTTTTTTCTTTCTATCTTTTTTTATTTTTTATTATTATTTTTTTTACGTTGTTTCTCGCTCGTACACGCACAAATCGACGAAAGGATTCCACTTGAGAATTATCCTCCTTTCCCCCCTGCAGTTTCTTTTTCGTTAAACATTCCCGACATTAACGAGGAATAAGTATATCTACTAAGGCGAGGTTTTGCGTTGTAAAGCGAAAAATTTTGTATTGTCCTACCTAACAAATTACAGGCTGCTCGCACCAGAAGGACGCTGTGCTTCTGATTGCGATATTAAGATTTTAATAATATAATTTGGCGCTCAACGATTAAACACGAAAGACTTTATAATTTTATTTTCTTGGTTTTGTAATTTTCTTGCGAATGTGCAATTTTTATTAGTACAGTTTTTAGCTTTCTTGTTTTGAATCAAGTGCAAAATCCGATCTGCAACTGTTGCGTTCGTGTTCTTTTCTTAAAATATAGAAAAATTGTACGATTCCTGCGGAAGTAATAAAACCTGCAAAAGCGTCATTAACACAATGAGCTTTCGGTGCAATTTGATATGAAAAACTTATTTCAATTCTGTTTGTTATTTACTGTGTATCACCAACCAAAAGCACGCAATAGAAGGCATATATACGAAAGTTCATTAAAATGCAGCTATTGTATATAATAATACGTTTAAGATGCATTTATATTGTGAAAATGGGAAAGTGCAATGGAGGACTGGCGATTATAACAAATTCTGTATATGCTAGAAACAGATTGGAAATGGCGAAAATAAATCTTGAGTGTGTATAGTGTTGGGAAAGTAATTTTCTTGACTGAATATAATGTCTATATAGTGAATAAAACACGTAAAATGCTGTAACCCGCCACTGAATAGTAAACTAAACGTGCCATAATGACATCATGCCAATATACAAATAATTTTTTACATTGCCGTCTCTCTGTCTGCGGTATGTTTGAAACACTTCAAAATATTTTTTGTAATGCTTGAACTGTCTTTAGGCGTTGGAGTCTTATTTGTATTTTACCTTTTAGTGAATTATCTGTCTTTATAATTATTTGTAACGTTCTCTAATTTAAAAGATTAAATAGGGATAACAAAATTTTTCTTTGTACTGAAGAAGTGTACAGACAAGAAACAAGACTTTATGCACACGCAGTGGAATAAAACTTTCCATGGAAATATTAATAATGCATAAGAAAGTTCATAACAATTTTTAAGGAAGGCCTTAAATAAATTCTAATTTGGTTAAGAGCTGTCGGAAGTATAGTTATAGACAGAATTCGTGTATGTGTGTGTGTGTGTGTGTGTGTGTGTGTGAATATGCAGAAAAGAGGTAACTTGAGAGCTCTGTTCATTCCAGCTTTTCGATAAACCTCTCCATTAACGTTACTAAGAAAATTATTCAAGATTATCTGATTCGCCATTTTACCCGGAAGCGAGCTCACGAGTCTCCGTAAGCTCAGTGGCTCGGCAAAGAATTATTTAAATAATCTTTTTGGGATCTAATAGTTCGACTATCTTACATATTTACATGCACTAATTCAAAAGCAAGCGTGCCTTGATAGCAAACTTCAAGGGAAATAAAGTCTGCCAATAAAATAAACTTATTGCCATGCCTTTAGTTTCATTTCAAATAAGCAAACATTTTACTGTATAAGAAGCGTGTGCGTTGACTACAACGTACTTTCTATTTTAAACTTGAATAGTATTTTGCAACAACAACAATAATAATAATAATAGGTTAATTTTTGCATTAACTGCTAAAATTCATCTATCCTGATTCAGTGCGATCATAAAGTAAAACATTGCGGTGCAAAGACTTACTTTAATTTTCAATAAAACTTGCAATAAATATTTGCATGGATTGTGACTGTACGCTAATTTGATGTCTCACAAATGGATTATTAAATTAATTTTTTGACTGAGAGAAGGGAGTTTCGTTTAGTGAAAGAAAGGGAGAGTGCGTGTCAATACTCTAGTGGTTTTTACACTAACAATGGTGCATCAAATTTTATACCAAAATTGGATAGACGAGAGCCTCATTTTTCGAGATTAGTGTGTAAATGAATTCAATGTATGTCTATACGTCCGAGGGCTCCTTAATTTGGTTCGGCATAGTTGCTTACCACGTTTCCCAATTATTGTTTACTCCGATTCATGGTCATTCTTTTTAGCTCTATTGTGAAATCGAGGCCTTAGTTTACTTAGTCGATTGGGTCTCTAATTCTTTTAGCAATATCAGTAGTTGAAATAGATTGTTTTTGTTTTGTTTTTTTCATTTAAAAAGGCCCCTGGAACTTATTGATACGTTGCATTTTTTACGTCATAGTACTCATAAATACAAGTTTTTTTTACCTACGACCTACTGTAATTATTTAAAAATTAATAGAAAACGTAATCTGTAAATGGTGATTTGCAGAAATTACTTCGACGTTCACAGGGCTATGAAAGTGTGATACCAAAAGCAGTATATTAAATAGAAAGAAAAAAAGAGAAAGGGCCTGTGGAGCAAGCGATATTTCTCTAAAGAAATTGATTGATCAACAATGGCGATGTTTCAATAAAGTGAGCACGAAGGTGATTGCTTAGTCTTCCACCTCTTTGATTAGCACATAAAGCAATGAAAATGCAAACGCAAATGTCGCAAAGTCTTCAGGTCCTTACTTTTTTAAAATGCATTATTCAGCATCGCGACATCGAACCTTAGACTCGAGACTGAAGATAGCAAATGCGTACAGAGCTATAGTCTTCGTAAGGAGATACACGAGCTTTGAAAATTGGAAATCTTTGTACGTAACTTCGATATACGTAATTAAAAGTACTTGTAAACAGAAAAGAGTAATTTTTTGAGACATTAAAATTGTTTTTGAAAGTTCTCACGTTCACGGTGTATCTCCTTTGGGATAATACAAATCAGTAGAGAAGGAGATGCGAAAAATGAGCAGTATAGGAAAAAGATGGAGAACGGCAAATTGAATAAAAGCAACAAGGGAAATGTAATAACGAAAAAATGTACCAATATAATGTATGTTTGTGTGTATGAGCTTACCGCTGCGAGCGGAGAGTAGCGATTCCGGTCGCGTACCAACTGCGTTGTGGCCTATTCGATAAGCTCAAGAGGATGATAAAGGGTCTTTTATTTCTTGTTTTCTCGAGCGATACGAGAGAGTGAGAGAGAGAGAGAGAGAGCCATGCGCGTTTTTATAATGAGAAAAAAGGAGGAAAAATAGCGAAAGAGGAGAGACGAAGATGCGTTTGCCTTGCCTCTCGTAAAGTATAACTTTGTAATTTGGACGAATAGCAATTTTGAGAAGTGTGTGCGTGTGTGTGTGTGTGTGTGAGAGAGACGAAATAAATGGTTACGTAGATAAGAAAAAAAGAGAATCGAAAGCCTTGCATAGCCAGTGGAAAAAGGTGAAGACGACGAGGCGGAAAAAAGCGCGCGCCTTAAAACGAACGACTGATCGAATGAGTTCGTCTCGCTTTTAGGCGCGCTTGTATTATATGTAAAGTATGCCCGAGAGTTCGGCTGCGTTGTACAGTGTTTTCTAAGTATCTAGTTCATAGCATGTAATTGAGACATTGTATTTACGCTAATAAGTGATCTGTATCAAATTCATTCTCGTATAGCTTGTAATCCTACTCATGTAGATGCTAAAAGTGATTTGTGTCATAAAATTATAAATAAAATTAGGAATTTGAGAACGTTGTGGAAAGTTGCTTTGTTTGATTGAAGTCGTTGCTTTGCTCCCGTTTCAGCCCGCGCTCGCCCGCGCACTCGTCGAAACGAAGAAGTGGGCGAAGTCAAGGTCTCGGCAGTTTATTTGATTTAGGTAAGGAAGAAGTGCAAGTCGAGGACTTGGAGGTCGCTGAGCGAGTAGACGGCGGGCTCGTTGAACGCGAAGAGCCGCAGCAGGAGCTTGGCGAGGGTCTGGAGGCTCTCGCACTTGAGGAGGCAGGCGAGGCCGTGGAAGGGGTCGTCGCTGAATCCGTTCCTGTCGGACGGGTCGAAGACGTAGAAGCGAGCCCAGTGCTGGACGACGGCCAGGGCGTAGTTGGCCGTGTGGAGGATGGCCGAGCGATGGGAGTCGAAGAAGAGGCCGAGCGCGCTCGTCAAGTCGTGCTCCAAGCTGATGCCGGCCACGAGGTTCTCGCGCAGGCGGACCCTGGCCCTGACGTCGCCGAGGACGAAGACGTCGAGCAGCTCGCCGGGGACGAGGTTGCGCGAGCCGGGCCGAGCGAGCCGGGCGCACTCGGTGTGCAGGACGTCCCCGTACTTGAGGACGGCGTCGAGCAGCGGCCGCGTCCAGGTCGAGGGGGCGTGCAGATTCGAGAGGACGATCGCCACGGCGGCGATGGCCGTGCTCTGGTAGCCCCGGTTCTCCGGGGGCAGGTTCGGGGAGGCCATGTGGCTGGAGGCCAGCATGACGCTGAGCTGCCGGTCGACGCGCCGGAAGAAGCTCTCGAGGTCGACGTTGAGCTCGGGGGCGCTCTGCTCGAGGAGCTCCTGCTCCAGTCGAATCGGCGGCATCGGGCAGTCCTCCGCCGGCTTGGCCCTGCGCGCGCGCGTATAATATAACAGCTGTGAGACTCTGCTGCTCGCCCTGCAGCGATTCGCTCAATGAGAACGCGAGTTACCCCTTTGGCTGCTTGACCGCCGAGTAGCCGGCCGGAGCGGGCAGGGGCTCGACTATCACGGTCCTCACGACGACTCTGCTCATCGCGAACTTGCCGTACCTCTCCTCCTCGCTCATGTTGCCGAACATGAGCTCGTAGAGCGGCTCCAAGCAGGCGTACCAAACGACGCAGGAGGCCTCCCCTTGGCCTCGGCCCGGGCCCACCACGATCTCCTCGTTCCCTCGTCTTCCTGCAGCAGCATAGCGCGCACATAGCTCACGCATAATAATAAAGCATTGAAGCCTGCATACAATGCCGCAAGTAACGAACGGAACGCCTCCACGAACCTTGCTCGTCTCTCGCCTTGGGGTCGTACATGAAGTACACTCCGTTGTCTCTCCACACGGCGACCATGAACTGGCCGCTCACTAGGATTCCCGCATTGTTACGTCTGAAGAACTCGTCGAGTCCTTGCTCCAACAGAATCGGAGGCGGCGGCGGAGTTCGTTTGGATTTCGCCTTCTTGCCCTTGTCTTTCGCAGCAGGCTTGCCTTTGCCCTTGCCCTTGCCTTTGGCGGGGGGCTCGGGAGGCGGATTCGCAACGATACCTGTGCGATAGTGCAGAGTTCGAGGCTCCAAGCTCCGCTGTAGACTAAAGCGATTGGCCAAACCTACCGCAGAGCTCTTCCTCCACGTCGACGGCGAGGACGTTGACGCCGATGTAAAATATCCTTACGATGTCTTTGGCTCTCAAGGTCGTCCTCGCCGTCCTCCTCGAGTACTTTTGACTCTCGCGATGCACGTTAAAGCCGATCGTCAGGATTTCATCGAGAGTCTTCCTCGTCCAGCTTACGGGATTTTTTATTACAGCCATGGCAAGACAGACGATGCAGTTGGCAGCCGTCTGACGTCCTCTGATACCCTCGCCAAATATGTCCGAGGCTTGATGAGTGAAGCCTCGTAAAATGGCTCTGGCCCTTCCTGCAGCGCAGTACACATTCCAATGTACTAAACAATTTACCATACTACTTTACTCCACGAGAATGCTCCAACACACACACACACACACACACACACACACACACACACACACACACTATGCCATTTATTCCTACTTTTCATTTTCAGAGATTATCGAGTAAGTCAGTCAGTCAGCTACTGGATATTTTTCAAAATTCCTTCTCAATTCATGCGACCATGATTTTTCACCAACATTGCACTAGTGTTTAATGGTGCAA
The DNA here is from genome assembly GCA_018906965.1 of Philotrypesis tridentata. NCBI lineage: Eukaryota > Metazoa > Arthropoda > Insecta > Hymenoptera > Pteromalidae > Philotrypesis > Philotrypesis tridentata. The sequence goes on along the minus strand of JACCIB010000072.1, from coordinate 292,640 downwards.
TAGACGACGACAGCAAAAGAATCAACGGTAGAAAAAAAGAGTTATAGGATTTTGCGTACCGGGTAATTGGGAGTAAGCGTTGAGAGGCGGAAGGTTGGATGGTCTGACTCCGGGACTAGGATCGAACTTCCACGGGGGCAGTTTGTTCGAGTCAACGATCGTGAGGCTCGTTATTTCGAAATCAGTCTCGGCTTCTCCGAGTTGCAGTATGTGATCGGACAAGAGATCCATTTGCTCAAACCTCATGAGGAAGAGGCCGGGTGTGAAGCTATAGAAACAATTTTCACAAAACCATATGGCCATGTTGGCCGACTGTGCTAAGCTCACGCAGCCGGCAATGGACTGCTCAAAAAACTTCCAAAGTCCATCTCTTAAGCTTTGAATTTTCGGGCCTTTGCCGAGCAGCGTGCCGGCCTGCTTGCAGTCTTGAATTTTCAAATCTATTCTACGGTTCGACAGGAAAAATTCGCTGATTATCTCGTTGGGCTGGAAGGCTCTGTTTTCTCCCAGACGAATTGCGCTTTGCGAGTGCAATTTATCTCCAGTTATCATAATCTCGTCTAAAATCTCAGTCGACCAGTGACGGGGCTGATTGATCTGTTGATCAGTTGCAAATCAAGCTCAATGAACAACATGTGAATGTCGAGGAATTTTTTGCGGGGGGTCTTCTGCTGATACTTGAAGTATTGCTAATTAATTGTTAAAAGTAATTAAGATTTCAGCCGGTTCAGCTCGAAGCTCGAAGCGAAAAATTTTTATAAGAGTATTAATTAAGAAACCGTGAAAATTGCAAGTTGTCAAGGAGCAGGTCTGTCGGCAGACTGCGCGTCAGGATTGCAGGAGGAGTTACCTTCGAAAAAACGATGGCAATAACGCAGACAGCGGCTCGCTGCTTTCCCCGATTTTCCTCGTAAAAGACGTCGTCGGCGAGGGAAAGGCTGCAGTCGATTTTCCAAGAGCCAGGAGAGACTCTGTGAAAATTGTACCAGCGCTGCTCCGTGACGAGGTCTTGAGGGGGGCGCTGACTCTCGGTACAGCGGTTCTCAAGGGAGATGCCGTCAAGGCTGAATTGCTCGGCGGTCGGCTCCAAGAGCTTGACCAGGAAGTCCGCGAGCGATGCGAGGGCCGTGCCGGAGTACCAGTAGTAGACTCCCGCGGCATTCCCGCTCTCTTTCCCAGCTCTCGGATTCATGGTGAAAACGACATTCTCGTCCGTCCAGACTGGCAAGATGATCTGGCAAGATGCGATAGCATGGCTAGAGTACCGAGTATCCAGATTCGTCGTCTGCCTCAGCTACCTGTCCGCATCTGAAGACAGCCATCCTGTGAACGCCGAAGAAGTCCCGCAGGACTTGCTCGAGGTCGCCGACCTTTCCGGCGACAAGCTCTTCGTCGATCGCTACGCTGATCTCGTTGACGCCGATGAAGAAGCTTCGATCGATTTCGCTGGGCAGCAAGTAGTCCCGATCGCTCGGAGCGCTCGGCTCCTCCTCGTACTGGCTGTCGCCGATGTTCTTGGCGTTCTCCGCGGTCAGTCTGTCGGCCATCCTGAGGATGTCGTCGATCACTTGAGGATGCCAGTTGTACGCGTGAAAGAGCTTGGTCGTGGCCAGGGCGAGCAAGGCATTGGCGGCTTGCTGCTTGTCCCGGGTCTCCTTGCCGAAGAAGCTCTCGTTGTTCTGGGCCAAGAGGCCGAGGAGAACCGCGCCGGTCTGCCCGAGGGCCGAGTAATTCTTGAGCTCGGGCTTGATCGGCACGGCCTTGTCCGCCTCGATCTCCTCGTCGCTCATGGGCTTGCTCACGGAGGCGAGCTTGAGCGCGTGGATGAAGAAACCGCTGGCGGCCTCGCTCCCGCCCTCTCGCACGGCCGTCCTCGCGGCTTCGCCGAGCAGCTCCTTGAGCGTCAGGGCGAGCTCGTCCCTGTCGAGGAATCTGAGGACGCAGGCGACCTCGCCCTCGGGCTTGTCGTGGAACAAGTAGTAGCCGACCTCCTTGCTCTTGTCCGGCAGCTCGTCGTCCTCGGATTTCCACGCGGCGAAGAACTTGTCGCTGGCCTCCAGCAGAGCCAGCTCGCGGGTTTCAAAGAAGTCCCTCACTCCCTGCTCGATCGTGCAGAGCGCGGCGGGCGCGGACGCCTCTGCGGGCTCGAGGCTCGGCTCGGACAGGTCGCCGACTACGCACGACTCCTCGATTTCGATGAGGGCCTTGCACTTTTTGTAGTAGAGGACCTTCTTCAGACTCGCGAGGTTCAAGCTCTTGTCGTCGACGGGGGCCTGCGCAACGGAGAACGGCGGAGAGCGTGAGTTGGTTCGTCGGTCGCTCAGTCGGTTGCTGCGCTGGCCGAGACCTCCTCGCCTGGCTGGGGTGGGATGCACCAGTTGTAGTAGTCGTCGCCCTCTCGAAGGACCTCGTCGACCGTGCGCCTGTCCCAGTCTTTGGGCGGGATGCTCCGGGCGGAGACGAGAGCGAGGACGGGCATCGCCAGGCCCTGGACGCCGCGGCTGTAGTCCTCGAAGCTGTCGTCCTCGCTGCTCATGCTGCCTCGGAGTATCCAGCTCTTGCCGAGCACGGCCGGCTTGAAGCAGTTCCAGGCACGGATCCCCGGCACGTCGTCGAGGATCTCGACCCGGCGAATGGTGAAGCGCTCGCTCGGCTCGGACGGCTCGAGGCTCTTCGCGAGGTGGCCGTAGAGAGAGGCGAGCTTGGGGAAGCGGATCACGCAGCACTTGCCAGCCGGCCTTCTCTCCCTCGGGCCCGCTCCCTCCTCCTCCTTCTTCTTCTTCTTGCCTGCGTTCCGGGCCCGCTATTGTACGAGCAAGACCGAGAGCAAGAGCGAGTCATGGCCAAATTTTACCCTTTTTCGGATCGGGCTCGTGCATGCCGAACATGTCGCAGGCCCTCGAGTCGAACAGGTAGAAGGAGTCGTCCTGCGTCCAGATGCCGAGCGGCGAGCCCGTGCTCGACTCGAGCACGCCCTCGGGGTTCTTCGCGAGGAACTCCTCGAGGCCGGCTCTCAAGCCGAGCAGGCCCGGCTCCTTGGAGACGACAGCGCCGACGACGGTGAGGACGTCGACGTCGATCATCATCTTGCGGCCCTCGATCTGTGCGGGCAGAGAGCAGGCGTTAGACCGGCCGGCGGAACCCGAGGGAGGGTTGGGGGAACCTGGAACTTGAGGCCGTCGAAGTCGGCGGCCGTGACGGTCTTGAGGGCCGGCTTGGCCGCCCTGAGTTGGCCGAAGAGCTCGTCGCCGGCGGCGAGCACCTGGTCGAGGCTCTGCCTGAGCCAGGAGCCCACGGGGTGGAGCCTCTTCATGCCGAAGGCCACGAGGCAGTTGGCCACGCTCTGCGCGCCCTTGGCCTTGTACGGGGGGCTGGCGTCGTGCGTCCAGCCGTGCAGGATGACGGCGCCGGGCCAGCAGGCCGCGTCGGGCGTGCCGGCCGAGCCGGTGAGCGGGTCGGGCTCCGCCGGCAGGGGGATGAAGCTCGAGGGCACGTTCACCTTCACCTCCTCGTAGCTGTACCGCTCGTCGAGGATGCTGCGGTCGGCGAGCGACGCCCTCGCGCCCAGCCTCTCCTGCACCTCGCTGTTGGTCAGCTCGATGTTGAGGGCGAGCTCCTCGACGAGGGGGGGCGCCCGGCGGGGGGGCCCGCCGCGACTCCGGCCCCGGGACGGCCGCGCGCTGCAGTCGAGCCTCGCCGCGGCCTCGTCCTCCGGCTCGAGCGGGCTCACGGCCTCGAGCAGCTTGGCCTCCACGACCAGTGCGCCGCCCTGCCTCTGCGGCGAGGACCGGCACTGGCTCTTGGGCCGCTCGATCGCCTTGACCTTGATCAGGCTGAGCCTGTCGATGCAGTAGCGCGAGTCGTACTGCTGCTCGAGCCTCGAGAGGAAGAGCTCGAGGAGGCCGTGGACGTCGCCGAGCCGCAGGACGCAGGCCTGGCCGGTCTTGCTGGCCCTGCCCCACTCGTCCGCCGGGGCCGGGTCGAAGTAGAACAGTTCCTCGGCTGCGCTCCGTCTCCAGATGGCCACGCTCCTCCCTGCGGCGGAAACGCGCTTTTAAACAGGCTGCAGGCCCGCAGCGCCGCGGCGGCTTGCCTCCCCCCCCCAACCCGCGGCACCTTGGCAGGTGAGCACCCCGAAATTAGGCGGCGGCTCCCTGGCGAAGAAGAGCTTGAGGCCGTCGAGCAGGCACGGCGCCCCGACCGCCTCGCTCCGCAGATTCCCGAAGACCAGGCCCGACTCCATGCAGACCCTGCACTTGTAGTCCTCGACGAAGAACTCGTTGAGCAGCAGCTCGCTCGACATGTACTCGTCGCTCGACAGTCGGGCCCGCAGCTGGCTCGCGCGGAACAGCCGGTCGCCGTACTCGAGCACGCGGTCCACCAGCGCCTCCGTCCACCTCTCCACTTGCAGCAGCTGCGCGTAGACCAGAGCCACTACCGACGCGGCGCTCGCCTGCCGGCCCCGGCTCGTCGGCTTGAAGCGCCGGTCCTCCGTCGAGCGACTGCCCCGCAGGATCGCGCGATCCAGCTCCAGCACCTCGAAACCGTGCCATTTCCCGCCTCCCCTCCTTTTCTCCTGCATCGCGGCCGTCTCTCCGAACCCTCCAGCGATCTCGTCTCTTGTCGTCTCTTGTCGTCTCTTGTCGTCTCTTGTCGTCTCTTGTCGTCTCTTGTCGTCTATTGTCGTCTATTATCCCCCACCCCCCGCTGCCGCCGCCGCCGTTCACCGACCGTCTACTCTGCGCGATTTCCCCCTTTACACTTTCCCTGTGCACGTCCGAAATGACGATTTTTTTTTACTCCTAACAAATTTGCACTTGAAGTTGCCAAAAGTCACTGCACTAACCTGAACTTGGCTACGACCCAACCTCTCAATAAATTCGCTGAATCGAACAAACAATTTTTCTTCGCAAAAACACGTTGAGCATTTTGAAACCTCACACCCATATACACAACACACTAGCACACGAATACCAATACAAGCTTTTCCTTCTTTACGACTGCACAACATGTTGCATGCTTTAACATTTATCACGTTTCCAAACTTTCTCAAAACATCGCATTCGCTCCCTTACCATTTCGTCAATGTCCACATAAACTTTGAATAAACAATGTTGCATTACATTCTAATGCTAGTTCTGAAGGGAAACGATGCTCTTAGCTAGCTTTCGATTCTTCGTTACTGTATAGGACCGTTATATTTTTTTCTTTATGTCATTAGTTCGCATACTGCGTATTATACTAGCTGCTCCATCGTTTGAGCGCGCAAACTGTGCAAAATATTATTCAGAAAAGCTAGAGAATAGTTGGCCGCGAAAAGTGATTTTAAAATGTTTAGGACACCAAGTTTTGGACTTAATTTTACCAACATCTGCCGAATACAAAAATAATGATGCCGCACAAGAAAACGTTTAAAAAATCAAAATTTCAGATCCTTGCCTATCAAAAGAAATTTTTATTAAATTGCATATCAAAATAAATCATTAAATGTTTCAAGTATAATAAAAAATGTTCAAGTAAAAAAAGTCAGATTTTTCATTTTTTCGATATTCACCCCTTTTTTCCCTCTACAGTGGATCCTACAGCTATAAATTAGCTAATTTATCGTTAAGTTTCTACCAGGGCTTTCATCATGTGCGGCTCCGATACACGAGATGCTTTTCTGAAACGGATGCCCCTCACAACACAACGGGGGACGACTCCTGCACCTTGGAATTTCAGGTGAAAATAATTATATGCATTTATTCGTCAAATTCATAAAAACAATATATATATAAAGCAGTGTTATCTTCAACAAAATCTTGTAAAAACAAATTCACTCAAAATTCTGTATACGCAGCACATGATCTTTTCTACTAATTATGCATACACTGAAAACTTGACAAATATTTTAATATTGATCACTATAGTATAAATAATGACGCCTTTGCTTGCAACATAAGTATTTATCTTTACGCAAAACGAATAAGCGCAAAGCATGTACATACATACATACATACATACATACATACATACATACATACATATACATACATTAAGAAGAATAAGAAAACATGTTCAAATTTCATGTGAAAGTATAATGTTTTATTTTCTCGAACAGATTCACCATAGCATTTACGAGGTGCGCGTAGGTAACACATACATATTTCAAAACGACTTATTTCTTTTCATAATTTCATTGTACAATTATTAATTATTTTATAACCACATCATTATATCAACTCGGTAAAATAAAAAAAACTGTAAGCAATAGATTTTATATTTTCTGCAACAACACGTTTGCAAAACGCGTTCACTTTTGTATCAAGTTCCTGCTTTTCTCTCTCTCTCCGTTTCTATCAAGAATCTTGTTTTAAATAACCATTACTTTTAGCCATCATGCACACCCGAGTTAAATTGAAACTTTGAATTTTTGCGACTGCCGCCTTGTTGTGAGCATGTCACATGTTCGGTCGCTTTGACGCCTTATATGTACCGCGTGGGGGTAAGGTACTTACCAAAGTGACCGGACATGTGACATGCGCAGAACAAGGCGGCAGTCGTAAAAATTCAAAGTTTCAATTAAACTCAGATGTACAAGCTCTCATACACCCACAGATTTTGTTAAATTTACGGACTAGAAAAAAGTCGACGACTACCAGAGCTGAATGATCCTAGATATGGACCTGTTAAGGCATTTACACATGATTTTCAGGAATGCAATGGGATAAACATCCACTTAAACATTAGACATACATCTCTAAAAATCTCAAAACGCAATGTTTTACTTTCTATGAAACGTATTATCAAAATTTGTAAAACTGTACTCTCAAGCACAAAACTCTGTAATAATCTAATAATGAATCGGTTTTAATATTTTAAAAATTTACGAATTCAATATCCAAATCATATCTGACACCATTCGGATTTTCATTGCGTTAAATGTCTGATCAGACTCGTAAATGTGCAACCAGATCGCAGCTGAGATGATACATACCGAATGCTGTACTTAATTTCTAGTCGGCTTATATCACACCGCTATTATACAAAAATTAAAATTTTGAAATTCTTTTCAGCGGCATTACCAGCAGTAGAATTGCCGCTATCGATATTAACGCTACATAAGCAGAACATATGCTAACATTTTTAGAACGACAAGTCATTCTAAAGTAATAAAATTTTTAATCTAAAAAGCGAATCAAGTTTTTCTTTTAATAGTATATTATGGAAAATGTGTAAATTACAACAATAATAGCTATTATGGTACTATATAACAAATTATATAAGACACAGCCATGTTTTCATTTTAGTTGGCGATGTTAAAGTTTATCCTTCTTTTAGAGTGACTTATTGCTTTAAAAACTTTAGCCTGTATATATCTTTACTTCTATTGTACAGTACATGAGAAGTCTTTGCTCTAAAGCAACATTACGTTTTTTATAATTTAATAAATTCAATTTTTCATTTAACTACAACACTGAGGCGCTTGAAAGACTTTTTTCCTTTATACATCGAGGACTAGAGGAAGAAACTCTTTGAATATACTATAATACAAGGGTACACATTTGTGTGATTGATATTGTTTTCGCACTTGGTGATCTGAATGGAAATGTTTATAACTTGTACATGTTCGTTTATACAGATAAAAATAGTTATTACTATGACAAAATTACGATCGAATAAAAGACGTCTAAACAATATTTTTGTACCACAAGCGCGATTTACGCGTTTTCGCTGCCCAATATAAGAGCAAACTTAAAATTTATGCCCGCTAAATTGGATCAAGGGCGGCGTTTTTGAAAATTTTGCGCCCGCTGCTTGCAGAAATTTTCAAAATTTTGACTATCTTTTAAAAACAACTAAGCAGTACTATGGGCATTTAACTTTTAAATGGGAATATTCAATATAATATTTTGTACGTATGAATAAAAAGTATAAAATCTAATGTTGACTTTTGCAATTAAATTCAGCGTCAATTATTCGAGCAGAAACATAAAAGAAGACGCATAATCTGCATAAACTTAGAAAATTTACACCAACCGATATACCCTGAATGATTTAAATTATACGTAATTTGAGACCATTGCGCAATCTTGAAAAAATTTTTATTATTTCTTACTGTCAATGATCAAAAGAGAAATAAATATTATAAGTTTTTATTGTTTTTTTTTTGACAATTGAAAAGTCCATTTTTTAACTCACATCAAAAGTATTTTTAAAATGTTCTTATAAGCCCTGTGAGTAACTCCGAATTCTTTTCAGATTTATATTCATCAACAGCTTTCGAAGTATAAAAAGTCAAGGTGGTTGAAATAAGCATTTTTCCAATTTTTGAAGGATAAAATTTTTTACTATCGACAATATCGACATGTATAGAATTTTTTGAAGTTTTTTAAAAATTATTCTTAAAATATGTTTAAGATGGCTATATGATTTATTCGGATTTTTGAAATCCATTGCCTTGAAGCGTCATAGTTTATAAAAACAGAATTTATTTTAATTCGTCACAACTTTTATTAATTCATAGCTGCTTTTTTTTAGAAGAATTTTGCAATATATACATAATCATGGCGCAGATTATCCATTTCAAAAGACAAATATTATTACGGATGTCTTCAAGCTTGTTCTCCTATACGCAAAGGATGCATAAAATAACACACAATTTGTTCTAAATTGTAGGTGCAGCCGTTATTTCAAAAATTAGGAGCAAAGCAATATGCAATTTTTTCTCTTTCACCGTACACATCATCAAACATTAGTCATCTACACAGACGTGTTCGAGGGCCCTTAATAGTATATTATGATACAAGTGGTGTTAGTCGTACTTTACGGCCCGACATGTATCAGCGCACGAGCGTAGCGAGTTATAGGGTTATAGGGTTATAAGTCGTGCCATGAAGGACTACTTATACCACAAGTGTAGTATACTATATTTTATAGCACTGATTAGCATAAATCCGCTACCATAACTATCCGTGGCATAAGTCCGATTTGTGTTATTATCTCATTGTAATATAAAGTAAATATACATTTTGAAAAATTATTAAAAAAGATAGTTTTAATTGTTAGCAGGTATAAAAACATCTATACAGTATGTTATATGATAATTAGAAACAAAGTATAAGATGAATTTAAAATGGAAAATAAATCGTGCCATCATCTACAGCGCAGGTGAAAAGTTGTATGACGTGTATTCAATTTAAAAAAACACTATGTGTATCTGTCAACATTGTACTTAAACAAGTATAAATACATCATTTTTGCATTGCTTTTTTTTTATTAATTTGGCATGTACTAACTCGTGCACAATCGTTATTTTTCTTTAAACTTTCTCAAGGTACCAAAAAAATGTAGTCTGTTTTGTGCTCCCTAAAAAGGAATTTTTTAACTTCAAATATCAAGTTATTTCCGATTTTCTGGGGAATTGCACATATGTTTCTTCTTATCATATACAATACAATAAATATGTACGCATGGTGTATAAATCAGAAAATTTTACACAAAGAATCTAATATAAAATAGTGCTGATTTAACCAATTTAAATCCATTGTAAATTGAAAACATTTTAAAGAAATAAGTAATCTGAAAAATTGAGCACATGACTTGCCTCAGAACTATTTATAACCCTATGCAATGTCAAATATAATGTTACTTACATTATAATAACATTGTTAATAGTATTGATTAGTTTTCAAACAATGAACAAATTTTGAAGACCCGAGCGTTAGTAACAGCACGAATTTTTTTTCTTAGTAAGAATTTCATTTATTTATTCTTTTTTATTATTTAATCATGGCTGTAAATTTGAACTTACAACTGGCAGATGCAACGTATAAATTCTTACGTTTTTATGAGTAAGTCTTTTTTTTATACCTATCTCTAATAAAGTTTATATATTTAGACCAACAAAGGAAAATATTTGCATACAATAATAATAGTAAAAAAATTTGTAATACATCAATAAATGTTTTTAAAGCTTTGCTTGTTTTGTATTAAATAGATATAAAATTCCATTTGCTATATGTATAATGACTCAGCTTCCGTTAAAACTTTGTTTACACAATGGTGTTAATATTAAACGTAAGAATAATAAAAAATAATATCTAAATTGCTTAACACCAATAATTAGCTTACAGTCATATTTATAATATGTACAGCGTTTTCGTACAACACAAGCGTTTTCGTTAGCCATCTCGAAAGCTTCGAAACGTAATGACAAATGTAATTATAATAAAATTTTGATTCGCTTTTGCAGATCTACATGTCCTTTTCTGTTTAGAACCTTTGAGTATATCGATATAATTAACTTACATGTATAATGTGTGTCTGTGTATGTGTGTGTGCACATCTAAAACAAGAAAGTCGGTTGTAAGCATTATTTATATTCATTTTTATACAGGAGCATGCTGAAGAATACTCTTAACTCACGTATTCTTAAAGTAAAATACTTTTACAATAATGTATAATAATGTATTATTAGCAATGTACCCGTTCTTCACATACCTTTTATAACATTATTAAAAATTATTAAAATTATTAGTATCGTTATTGCATTAAATAATTATTGTTTTATAATTATTGTAAAACCAGTTCTTAAAAAAAATGTATTTTGAATGTTTTATGTACAATTCAGCTTACAAAGGCTCACAAGAACATTTGCCATACGACCGACTTTTTCATTCATTGTGTGCATCTGTAACATTTAATTATATCGATATGTTTAGGTACCCTTCAAGTCCTTTCAACCCATTTTATTTACAAAATTACGAGCTTTTTTCTCAAACTATCCTGCTCGCTTAAACATCTTCTCAACAAGTTACCAAAAAATATCTACATAAAATATATAACTTTATAAGCGCATAACACGCGACCATGCGTGTACTAGTTATTTTATGAATTTTTAGAAATTTGCACTTCTTTAAGTATGTATAGATTAGATATCAACTAGACACTTACAAAAAAGCTTTTGACCACCTACTTACATTGTTAAATCTTCAAAAATTATAATTTATTTGCATCATTAAATATGTTATGAATCAAAACTGTTCATTTACCTTACGCAAAAAGTTTGCAGAGATCTTATACAGATTTTTCTCGTAAGGGCTGATGTATTAAGCAAATTAAATTTCAGTCACAACAATAAAACAAAGTGCCGATAGTTGTTACACAATGATCAAAATCTTCCCATAAAGAAAGAATATCAACGTATGCAACGTGTATAACTATATGTAAATATAAGTTATGCCCACAAAAGCATGTATCGCTTCATCGACCAAGGTATCGATGCTTTATTAAATTATTCTATAAGCTTTGTGTGCTGCAAACCGTACAAATTTCCACATTCTTTGCACAGCATTCACTTAGAATCTAACATCATTTCAATCTCATAACTATTCAACTAGTCACTGCACTTTCTTCTTTTTTTACTTAATATTGCAAGTATCCTGCTTAGCATGATTTTTTTCATTTTAGTACAACTATAATTGTATCAATGTACTCAAAAATATAACACCTTCTTCATAAGATATACATGTATACTAGCGAAGTTCGAGACTCTATAAGATAAAGAATATAAATTAAATAAAAACATGTATTTACTATATTAAATTTATGTTTCAGCTTGGAAAGAATTTTCAATCAATTACTATGGGATGTATGAATCAAGCAATTTTGCTATTTGATCCCACCCATAGACTGTCGTCTTATGAATCTATCAAATGATACTTGTTGTTTGCTTACTGCACTATAAGTGTTTATTACATATTTTTTTCTCTTTTCTATTGAATACCCAATCGTTATTGATAAAGGCAAGAGCAGTATCATTCATATACATCGACAATATTCAAATTAAAAACATCGATAAAATTTGTACAATTAGACGCAGTATTTCACAAATTAGCGCTCTGTGCTTCAAGGTTCATTTATTTAGCATAACTTTGAATAAATTAATGAAGAACCTTTTATTATTCTTTATTGAGATTCTTCTTTTTAATGCTATTCTAATCATTTTGTATATAGAACAGATTGCAATTTTTAAAAAGCTATAACACTTATTGTTACAATTTCTATGCAAACGATGCTCATGGAAAGACTTATCTGCAGAATTGGTTTCCAAACAAATCGAAACTAAGAATATATCTTTCAAAGAAAGTTCCAAATCTTTCATCATTTGCCTAAATTTTTTTAACATAAATTGAACCTATATTTTATTTTTTGTAAATTTCAATAATATACTTGTCAATTGTCAAACCCGTTGTCAATTCTTAAGGTAAGTTTTTCTTTGAGGAGTATGCAAGTTTTTAATGATTTTCAGTCAGAGGATTTTTGCGCAATTTTTTTGTTTGTTGAGAGAGGCTCTATTGTAAATATGTGTACATGAAACTAAATACTAAAAACTGAAATTCCGTACAAATATTGTAATTAAAAGCAAAAAACTTTTTATTTATATTTTAAGCTTTTAAAATTCTGTGGATAGAGTCTGCAACCAAATGTGATTGGTCCCATGAAATCGCAGAATCTAAAACTATTATAACCAATTGCTATTTTTCAATAAATTTATACTTGCAATATGCTGTGTACTGCATTTAAAATTCGTAATAAAAATTAAAAAATTAAATAACCCCATCTTTACGTAAACTTTGCGCAAATCAGTTACATATCTCAGATTAAGTCATATTGAAGTGCTGAATTATGAAAAAAATAGACAAATTATAAGAGTCGATAAAAGTGGAAGGTGAGCTCTTGTCACATAAAAAATATCACAATGCACAATTTGCTGAAAAGACTACACTATTATATTTTAACTTCTAATTTTAATTATTAATGGCATATCACTTTCCACCTCATCAACCCTTCACAAATTGATCGATATATACATTTTGTTTAAGATTTTCTCTACATCTACCACTGTAAACATTGTATCAAAACCAAGGAAAAAGTCAGAAAACAATATAACAAGAGAACCGTTTGATACAACGGTTGATCGAGCACAGTGGGTTATTGAATTGTCCAATATTTGTTCAGGCATTGACAGCGATTTTGTGTCTTGAAGATTTTGTTCATGATCTAGCTTCTGTGTCTGATAAGAAATCCTGCATTGCAGAGGCTTTTCATGTGAAGAAACTTCATATCATAACTCTAAGTAAGTATGTACATTAAATATCACCATGGAAACATAGGCTCCTTTGCGAAGCTCAGACAGATATTAACTATCTCTGTTAGGATGCTTGGCAAGTAATCGTCGAGGCCAGGGCAGAGGCCACTCATACTGTCGTGGAACAGTGCCACTAACATTCTTTTCAAAATATCTAAACATTGGGAACCACCAAAGTCGGGCTAAAAAGTTATTTGGGCCATATTGCTGAAAAAAAGTATTAATTTCTATGTGTATTAAAAAAATTTTGTTTTAAAAAATTTATGTAAATGAAACTTACTTTTAATTGCGTGTTATTTGCCATGGTGTGGTAAATATACCATAATCGAGTTGTAAGATAATATGCTACTATGACATCGATAGTGTAATGGCCATGGGAAATCAAAACCATGATAACACCAACAAATGATGCTATCCCAGCAAGCCAGTGAACGGGATGACATTTTTTAGGAGAATCTACAATAACATCATTGTTGATTACTCGCATACACTGATATTTGCTTGTGTGTGTACATGTATGTACAATGTACATATGTACTGATGTACATACAAACAAACATACATACAAACATATATACATCTGTGTGTGCGCGCGCGCGCGCGTATGTGTGTATGTGTGTGTGCGGGCGCATATGCATGTGTGCTGTGTGGGTACGTGTGTAAATTTATAATTTTGTTTGCAAAAAAGCTTCGTTGTCCCTCTTAGCATAAAAGGTACTATTTATACATAAAAGGGACTAAACTAGAGATTTTTCCCTCAAATTTTTTCTTGCATGTTTTTTATTAAACATGTGAATCTCACTTTTTCCAGTCAACAAAGAGGTTTGTATAAACTAACGGATCCTTTAGACTACCTTAGAGCTAGCAATGACCTTGATTAGGTATGCCTTTGCACTTACCTAACCTTTGTATACATAAATTATACCTTAAAAAAATATCGATTTTAAAGGTGAAATTAACAGCAATCTAAAGGTGAAGCAATAAAAGAACACTATAATACATGCAACATAGGACTAGAATAAATAAATTCTCGCTTTGTAAAATTAATTTTATAAAAATCCAAAGAATGCTTAATCTATCAACTTTAATTCTCTTTATTTTGGAACCATTTAGCAGAAAATATTTGAGAAATTTCCAGAATTTTTGAAAAAAATAAAAAATAAATTTTTTGCCAAAATCACTCACATACAATATGTAATTCAAATAATAAATTTTTTTATTTAACTTACATTCTTTGATGATCAGGTAACTAAGTACCAGCACAACAGTGTGACCACTGTATATAAAGTCTCCGCAATAAGTGTGCTTGCCATTTATTGATAGTCCAAAACCAGAAATGAGCTGAAGAACTCTTTTTGTAACAAGAAGGGGACTCGTTGCATTTGCCTTAGGGCTGCAGTAATATGTTTTACTTGAGATGGGGAGAACAGTAACATACATTGTAACGCTCCTCATCATGTATAACAACCCCAACAATAAAAATATTCGCCTTACTACTATGAATCTATAATTTGATAAAGAAATACATCATTCAATTGATTAGATATTGGTGCTGTAAAAACTATACATGTAAAACTCAACGCTTTAAACAAAAACAAAAACCAAATGATTCTACAAAAACATAAAATACTCTACACAAAAATTTACTAAATAGAAACTTTGTTAACATATTTTTAGTGATTTTACTGCATCATAAAACTTTTTTCAATCATATCACATAACCTGACGATTATGGGTTGTATATTGCTACAAAAGTAGGTTATAAGATATTACGATTGTGTAGAGTATTACAGTGCAGTAGAATAATTAAAAGCATGTACAGAATGTTGTTGTGTTTAATTCTTTCATGTACCAAATTTTTATGTGGAATCATTTGGTGAAGAGTGTACAGTCTTTTTATGCAAAGTCTTAACAGCATCTAGATATTAAGTTTACTAAGTAAAAGTACGTTAATATACCTGTGTTTATGAAAAATTATAAAGACTATAGCAGAATTGGACATTATCATAATCAATATCTCAGATACATTTAGAGCCCAATCTTGAGCAGCAACATATTCAAAGATCACGTCAGGAAGAGGACCATATATCGCTCGATCAGGTACACGTTCGTGAACCATTGCCAGGGAAGCAGTGGTCAGTATAAAATTCACGACCATAAATAGGAATGCTAAAATATTAAATTCTTATATAGATACAACTTTTGATACAGATAATCATGCATCAAACTAATTATTTACCAAGAAAAGTTTTCCATTTTTCTTTAGGAAATCTGGGCTCTTCTCGGAGTGGTGCTGGAATATCAATTTTAATGATGCCACTTCCAGAGCCATTTGGTATGCCTGGATGTCGAATGTGTCCCAGTCCATCTATTTTATCATCTTCTTCATCTTCGTAATAATCTGAACTAGATCCAATGCCATTCCATTTGTCTTTACTTTTAATTGGTGCTCCAGGAAGTAAAGGTTGTCTTTGATAAACATCACTGGATTGCGCCATTCCTCCACTTGTGCCATCAACGGCTGCCTCAACGTCTCTATTGTCTCCCTCTTCTCCTCCCAGTGGCTTATCAAAACTTCCGTAATCACTGTGAAGACTTGTGGCTTTGGGATCCAATACCATTCTAAGAATAAAAATTATCTTGTTAATTAAATAAAGTTACTTTGTTAGTTGCAATACAATTAAAAAGTTTTTTTGAAATCATTAGTAATTAAATTGGCTTTGATCATATTTGCAATAAAATTGCTAACTAATTTTATTACTTAATAAAATTTGAAAACATTAAAAACATATTGATTGTAATTCTTTTGGCTTTGTTCAACCACAAAACAGAGAAAATGAGACTTGCAATGAATCATAGATAATTCAAGTTGGGTTATACTGCCTTACATCACTTGCTCAATTAATTGTACAATTGCACTGGAATATCCATTTTAATTGCTTTTAATGATAATTTATGTTTTGTAAAAAAATTGTTTAGTCAATATGTAAAAAGTAGAATAAAAATTAGTTATGGACAATAAATAGTATTTGGTACAAATATCAGTAATTCAATCAATGCTTATCTAATAGTCATAGCTAATAAACAGCAATAAGTTTTCAATGACACAATAAAATATACAATTCAATGTTAGTAAATAAATATCTATTGTTGATAATTATGACTGCAGAAAAAAGTCTAAAATCCAACAGAGACAAAAATAGAAAGGAAACTGCATGAAACGAGAAAAAATAAAGAGGAGATGAAAAACTACTACTGTTCAACATCTGGAGAAGCTACTAGAATATGATTGCATGCTGTTACTTACTCTCCTGCTACTGGTTGACAAGCAACCGTATGCCGTATAAAAAGTTTGAGTGTCAACCATTTAGTTATTAATGCGGTGCATAAGATAATTGTAGACATGAGCCGCCGTAGCAAGACATTGTACGTTGGCATGTTTTGAAATTCATATTAAAATTCTAAGCTAGGCAGCGAGCTTAGGTCTTTCAATCTTGATTTACTTTTTATTCGGAGATATTTGGAGAATATTCAGAATTGGTACATTGAACTGGAATGTATCAGACTTGTTTATTTTTAATAGATGGTTCACTCATATGTGCTTTTTTAGCTTTAAAGTAACAGTGCTAATTGAAAGGTACTTGCTTGATTATGCATAGAAAAACAGAGATAAGTGGATGTGCACAATTATGCATAAAAATTGAGTATATCAAAGAAAGTGCAAGGATGGTAAAAGAAGTTGGGTCAACAACTGGAGTGGAGAGTACTTTGAGCGAAAATTGGCTACAAAATATGGAGTACAAGAATTTTCGTCGTGAAGTACCAGTAGCGAGAGCAATAACGAGAGCATAGCACAAGACATGCAAACAGCAGCAATGTTAAGCGCAAATTAAGAAAAAGTAACTTGACGGATAGACGTTAGAGAGAAGAGGCTTTGTAAGGGCAGTGTGCTGGCAAGAAACAAGTGATGTAGTCAGGCTTCCCCATACCTTGTCAGTGCAGCAGGCAACTCGACCTTGACAGGTAGCCTTAATTTATGCATTTTAGTGCGATAATATGCGCGGCTGACAAGTGTCTACGTGGTCAGCGACACTCACTGACTCGCGCTATGGCAGTATCGTTCCGTCTCAAACACACACTTGCTCAATTAAACAACAGTCTGATACTCTGATCCGATGTACATACTCTTGTGTCGTCATCAGCAATCTCACTGTTCGCAGTCGCAGCACTTTGATACTATTACTGACTGCCTATGCTTAAGGATACACCTTTTACACTCTACAGAAGCCGTGCAACTGTACCTATATAAACGTAATTATGGACAATAAGCACAACATAACCAAAAGCAACGTCGTAGAATAGGTGTATCAGCAGATAGCAATAGTCCTCATATTCTCTGTTTCTCTCTCGCACTCTGCCACACTCGCAAAGCTACACAAGTCTTGCCCCTCTGCCCCTCTCTAGTCTCTCTTCTAGTCTTTTACAAACGCAGAATCAGATCAGAGTTTGCTACGGCGCAAATAAGTACATGCAACGTACATACAAGAACATTCCCACCAAGAGTAAGTATCTATCCTGCTATAATAGGTATGCAGACGATTAGACAAGAAAAAGCGATGATTCGTGCTGAATTGCGAGAGGGAGAGAGGAGGGATGCGTGGCGCTGGCGCGCCGTAGCGGACATCAGCTGCGGTCACCGCCGCTGCAATACGCGAGGGCCGAGGCGAGACTCGAGTCTCCACTGATCTGACTGATGATCACTGAGACTGACTCGAGAGCTGACTGCGTAGACCGTAAGTATACTTATATACTTAGCTGTAGCAGTTATAGGTTGGTACTTACAAGAACTATAAAAAGTCATATAGGTAAATCGATGAATAAGTAGAAGAGATAAGTATTGCACTGCGAATTGCGATGAATACTTTGATGATAAATAATAGATCTGAATTCACACAATAACATGCAGGCATACGCACTTGCACACATGCACGGTAATAAGTTACGTGTAGAACAGAGGAGAAATACTTAATCGCGATTTATTAAAAAAACTAACCAAATAACTTGCGTGTTTTTACAAGAGTATATTTGGTGAGGGTATGTGTTATGCGAATGTGAGCCGTGTGGTCGTGCGGTTGCAATGATGTTGCATTAATAAATACGGTGCCTATATAGATAAAGAACTGCAAGTTGGTGTTGGCGATTTTGCTGGCTTTTACGATTTTACATGGACTGCACGGCCGGAATATCGTGGCTCGAGCGTTCCGTGCTTCCTCTCAGCTCCGCGGGCCGCAACAACTCTTTTCGCTCGGCGCAGAGTCATGTCACAGTCACAGTCACACGAACATCGACACTCGACTCGACAATACAGTCGCAGATGAACTTCCTGCGCGCGCTTGTATATTCTGTATATATGCACTCCAGTGTCTTCTCTCGCTCTCTCTCTCTCTCTCTCTCTCTCTCTCTCTCACTCGGCACTCGCTCGCACTCTCTCTTTGTAATATTGTCAATTCTTTTTTCTTAGCACCTTATCGCATCCAACCACTGCTTAGCTTACTCTGATCAATCAGGGTACAATTTCGCGCTTTTCGACTGCGGCCAGGCGGTGTATATATATAAGTAACAATATGATGGGTGCGTGTGTTGTACCAAAAAAGAGGTGTCTTCACTATCACTAATATAACGTAGTAATATGCTTGTTCTTGCAGTGCGTAATATAAGTATTAGTCCTGCGCGCCGTCGACTTTTCTTTTACGCCTTTTCTGCGAGTTCTCGCAACACGTATAAGTATTCGAGCGATGCGGTGACGACGAGTTCACTAAATTCTCTTGGCCGCCGCCGCCGCCGCCGCAAACCGCGAACGAGCTCACCAGTCTCTATATATACCTATATTTGCAGACGCACGCGCGCGCAATGTATAGATACTAGATATGTACGATGTACATACCTATATATATATATACTTATACGTTCGTATATAATAAACGCTTACGCAGCTATAGGTATAGCTGGCACGTTGAAACTTGAAACTAGAACTGTAGTTGCAGCTGAGTTATAGAGTTGCGTACGTACACACATGCACTGGTCTGTACATTACATACATAGATGTTGAGTGTTGAAACTTGAAATTGTTGTTTGCCCACGACTCCACGAGTTCACGGACCACGGACCACGAGCGGACGAGGACGACCCACGAGCCCACGTCCCCACGACGTATGACGGGTTGACGGGCGACTATACATTACATATAGTCGCAGATATACTTATATACAACATCTGATACAAGACATATATATAAGCGCTGCGAAGTAATACCGAGCATAGGCGGCGCTGCAGTGCTGTTTTAACTTTTTCAAGTGCAATCTCGGTGCACCTGTACCGGCTGTACCCTGTACTATAGACTGTACCAGACTACCGGAGGGTCCGGAGAACAATCTGCAGCATAAGGCTGCAGGTCTGTGCCGTGGTCTTGGTGTACTGCAAGTATATCCCGATATCCGTGCGCAAGCTTACATGGTTATGGGTTTTTCGTTGTTTCGTAAATTCGCACTTTCGTGTGACACACTGCACCTGCAGAGGCCGCGCGTCGTACCGCGATTCTCTGCACATCTAATATTTGTAAATCCATGTATTACATATTATATAGAGCAATCCTAGTGCCAAAAACAGCATTGCAGAATTGCTGCTAAAACTGAATATTGATCGCAAACACACTATAGTATAAGATGAATTTACACGCATCGCGAAACATTCGAGATTACAATATTATACAAGTAGCAAACTCGTGGGGTACGCATTTACATATTCGCCCGCGGCTGCAAACAAATGAAATCAGTATTTCAATAAGCGTCTACACGTTCTGTATTTCTTATACACACACACACACACACACACACACACACACACACACAC
Source organism: Philotrypesis tridentata (assembly GCA_018906965.1). Lineage (NCBI taxonomy): Eukaryota > Metazoa > Arthropoda > Insecta > Hymenoptera > Pteromalidae > Philotrypesis > Philotrypesis tridentata. Next base: position 272,599 of record JACCIB010000072.1, on the reverse strand, counting down.
ACACACACACACACATCAATATTATTTTATAGCTTAAGATAGTAATTGCAGAAAACTATATGGATCCTTTGCGCCATTAAATCTCCGCAGGGAAATAATATCTTGAGTTCAAAAAATTAAGTACGATAGATTAGGATTACGAGTTCAGACAGCAACTCTTCGTAATTTACGCAGGAAAAATCAATAAAAATAGCGTTCCGTACGTCGATTTAGCTGTCACATAGTCACAAGGTTTATAGTTATAGAGACTAACCATACGCGCTTCTACGCTTTGTCAAAAAGCTTATCAAAAAGCTTAGCTTTCTTATGAAAAAAGTTTTCATTTTCTACAAAAGTTAATTTCTTATGAATAATTTTTTAGAAATATTGGTATGCTCCTCTGAATTTTACCGTTGCGTGAGATAAAAACTACTATCAACATCGGTTCGTTTACTAAAATCCATTGAATATACTTTTCATATTCTCAAAGTATTATGTCGTATTAAAAAATTAATAAAATATCGGCCTGTATAGTGTTCCATACACACTCTCGCACAATTTAATGTACCCTTGCTAAATGAATCAATAGCTTTACTAAAAATAAAAATTATTCCAAAATGAAAAAGCACTATGGTCATTGAGAAAAGCGTGAATGATTGGTCTCTAACCTCATGACTGCGTATTCGTTCTCAGCGAATTCAATTGTACATTGACTATGACAGCTAAACCGACGTACGAAACGCTATTTTACTGATTTTTCTTGCATAAGTTACGAAGAGTTGCTGTCTGAGCTCGCTTCCCTACGATCTACTCATCCTAATCTATCGTTTAATGGCGGAAAGGAGCCATCGTTTTTCCCATTTACTATATCTGTGGCTTACAGGAAGAACCACTTAAGTGACTTTTTGTGAAAATTTTTTTTATGTCGAATTCGAGGTGTTCTTAGTAACCCCCTTTTCCATTATATAATAACAACATTTTCGATATACACATATATTTTAAATGTTAGCCGATTGTATAATGACTTAACTGCTCCTCTTGTAAAAATGTTACCGCACAACCACTTAAGTGCACTCGTTTTTTTTATTTTTGTGCACGATACACCGTCTGGAGTACATTAAAGCTATATATAATTCATGTTTAATTACCTACACCGATATATTCGTCGGTTTTTTTTAATTTTTCAAAAATTGTCAATTTGCATAAACAAAAAATTTGCTGGAATCGTTCTGATAAAATTCGTATGTATTCCTTAGCTGATTCTAAGAACTTATTACTCTTGAAAATTTTTTCCAAAAGTGCGTGGTTACTGAATAAAAAATTCGTAAAAGTCTTCGTAGAAAATGTTCAATTATAATGTGCTCCAGTTTGACCACATCGAGGTTCAAAATCAACCCCCAAATCACGTGTCTTTCTCGTTTGGACATTTATTCCATTGGTTCGAGGGATTCCAGATACGTTGCAAATGAAAACGTTCTTGAAATTTTTAATTAAAAAAAAAGTTGTGGAAAAACCATGCTTTTTTTCTTTAAACCGTTTTTTGTCGTTGTTAATAACAATTTTCGAAAATTTCAATTACACCGTGGGATATATAGGGCATGAGTTAAACTTTAAAAATATGCTCCGCCCGAGTTTGTTTAATTGCAAATTAGTTACGAGCCGTCAAAGAGAGTGACCGCAGAACCACTTAACTCGAGTAATTTAATTGTTTTGCTTGTGCGTCGCAGAAAAAAATTATTTACAAATTTAATACTACGGTTGTATTCGTATGAGATACCTAATCAAATGAGCCAATACTTTGATCTTTTCTCTAACATTTCGATCTTTATACGTATTACTCCAAACATTGAAATCGCTTTTTCCCGAAAACACGAAAATGTCAGTTAAGCGGTCTTCCTGTAAGCCACAGATATATTATGTCAGCTATATCGAGTGTATAGAGGGACCTTAAATTAAAATACTAATTCACGTTAGAAATTCATCCAATTCATCAGAAATGTTATTCGGACAAATATGTTGCATACACGCTTATCCAGATTCCGCAAGTTTTGCAGAACCCAGGTTCGCTGTATAAATTATGCACTAGCGATTCTACAAGCACTGCCAGCGCTGATCAACAAAAATGGCTACCGGTGAATAATCTACACTTATACCTGTATATATCCGAACTCCTATGTAAACTACAGAGAGATGAGCATATTATAAGTGTATACAGAGATATCCCAATTTTTCATTCACTCAAGTATATATGCACCGAAAAAAACTCGTGCTACCAGATGCAATTATTCTTGTTCTATACACAGACACACAGAACAGAGAAAAAAAGGGTTACTACTTATGCGAGATCGATCTTGTGACTATGTTTTTTTTTTTGTCATTTTTTGTATATGCAATTTCGTGCGTAGGCAAGAAATACATGTTATGTTTTTTTGAAATCCAGTTGACAGTTTCTTACTAATTATAGAAATAAGAGCTTTTGATTCAATATAAAAACATTTGAATTACACACTTGTTAAAAAAATTCATCGGCCCTGAGACTCAACGATATCACTAAACGAAATTTGATTCTCTTCGATAGTTCGATAGTTCGATAGTTACCGAATAATTAGGGCTTACATTAAAGCACTCTTTTCCTAGTTTAATTATGAAATAATAATGATTATATGTCATAAAGTATGTGTGTGTATAGCTATTTTACATAGTAAACAGTAGAACAGTTGAGATTACAATAGAACAGTCAACAGCTGTATAGAAGATAATTATTATAAAACAAATCAACTTCATTACTTTACTTTATTCAAATAATATAAATTTATAAAAATTCATTTTAATCATTTTATTTAATGTGATTGTTACATAATTGAGCGTAGGCGCTATGTGATGTACAAAGTTTGACCAAAGTCACGCAGACGTTGCACATTCGATTTTAACGTATTTTATGCTGAATACATTTGAATTTTTTTTATTAAAGTGTAGGAAAATAATCCTTATTAGTTCAGAATAATTACCCTGTTAAAAGTTATAAGCTTTCGAATAGAATCAAATTTCGATTTTGTATAACAATGTTAGCGATATATTGTTTAATTTCATCAGGGCCGAAAAAGTATATTATTACGTGCCTATAGGGAGCTGAAGCAAACACGGGATACTTATAGACTGTTCAAATTTACTCCCCTGGTGAGATACTATTTTTCTTTACATTAGCGCGAAAATTACCAATTTTTCGGTACTTTCAGCGCAGTATGTTTAAAACGCAGTTCTTCCCTTACACGGGTAGACAAAGATAGACAAAAAAAAATAGTGTTACTAGATCGATCTCATAGGAATAGAATTTTTTTCTTCTTCTGCATATCTTGTTTTGGCTTGTTTTGGGGGCCTATAAGTGAGAGAAAACTTGATGAGATTCCCTCATTTATATAGAATATTAGGGGGGTTCCGCTTCTGCTCGCTTCGTTCGCCAACCCCCCAATTTTTACTCTGAAAATGATGACTAACATGAAACAGAATAAATTTCTATTCGTTTTTAAAATTTGCAATAGCTATAGACTTGTGCATGTAGCAACCACATCAACAACAAATAGCAACAGATTTTTGTTTTTGCATTGCGTATATAGTCGCTTGTTGCTTTAAAAGTGGTTATGTAGTCTAAATGGATTTTAAAACAACTACCACAAATACATCGCATACATCTGTTTACGTTAATAAAATAATTTGACTCTTATTGAATCTGTATCATTAAAATTTGTCTTTTTAACAAGAACAATTAACAACGTTCCTTATTTAACATACATTATATAAAAAGGTTGAAAAAAGTGAAATAAGATAATATAATCGAAGCAGGCTTGAAACTGCTGTAGTATACTACTTATGATTGTTTAATTATAAAAAATAAACAAACGACGACTTGTCGGTACAGATCGAGGAGAAAAGTTAATGAGAAATGAAATTCTCGGAAATGCGTAAATAATTTAAAAATAGTCTTGTTTTGAAGGAAGAAGTGGAGTCTAGTATACATTGATGCGACATTGTTGAGATTAGATTACATGAAAAATTCAAAGAAATAGTCAGCGAAGTTGAAGCTATAGGCGTACTAGGCGTAGTATTAGGTGAAAAAGTGCTTAAGATGGTATGCGAGCTGGCGTGTGTATCAATTAGATATAAATAACAGTTGCGGGCTAACGATGATACGCAGTTGAATAGCGGCGCAGTGAAAATGATCGTGTGAATGGAAATTTATTGAATATGAAATAATTGCTCTCGCAAATGTCTTATAGCTGCTGAATATACTTGTGTGTAGCTATATGTGCGTGCGCAGAGTAGTTTCGAGAGCGTTTAAAGAGCACTCGCGGGGCCCGCATGCCCGCGCGTAAAGTTGGAAAGTCGCGAGCTCGCGAGGCGGGAAGCGCTATTATATATAAGGATACGCGTCGGATTTTCTAAGAATGCGCTGCAGCAGCAGCAGCAGCAGCAGCAGCAGCAGCAGCGTAATCGGTAATCGTGACTCATGCGCTCGCAGTGACAGCTATAGGTACAAACAATATCAGCGACTTATCGCGGCCTACTGCTGCATGTATTGCAATTGCGCTACAAGCTGCGACCGCTCACCGCCATGGATTCACCTGGACTTCCGATAAAATTTTAACTTAAGTTATTGCCGCGGCGCAATCAGAGCACATTGTCGTATATCGCATATACGCAAACACAACTTGCGCACAATTTCCACATAGGCTGCAGCTGCGGCGCAGGCGCGATCTAAAAGTAGCAACAGACTCACCTTGCGTTTTGTCTCGTGTAGCGACGAGAGTCCAAGTAAATGTAGTGATAAGTATGTAAGTGTATCGATATATAGATATAAGTTATTCGCAAGTCTGCGGCCAAGCCCAAGAGGCAGCCTGCAGGCTGCAATCACAAACACAACAAGACAATACTGCACATACTGCAGCGCAACTGCAGAGCTGTGCAAGCTGCTTCGTGGGTTTGACTATCGTTGCAAGCACTCGGCAACCTCTGCAGCATCTCTCTCTCTCCCTCAAACTGCAGCGAGCAGCCACATTGAGCGGAACCGCGGGATATAAGCTGTGCCGGCGATTGCTGTCGCGTTGACGCGCGTTCGCGCCTTACTGCGCGAGCTGTCGAGCGAGCAGCTATACCTATACAAGTGTTAGGTGCGATGGCTCGATTGCACCTCCAACCTCCAACGCTCCAGCGCCTGCAACGCCAACGCGTACATCGCGAAAGGATGCACATTGCACAGCCGTCGCGCACGGCCGTCGCTTTGCGCTTTATACGGCTGCGCGATTCCACAATCTACCAATTCATCTTCACATAATCAGATTGGCGCGGTACTCGCGCGCCTTTCTTCGGTATAGTATATCACTGCACCTATATATACACGCACACACCTACACTCGCACTTCAATTTCAGCAGCAGAAATAATTATCTCTTATTATCATTATTACTCCAAGTAAAGTCGTAATAAGTCCAAATAATATACTGCAGACCAAATAATAAGAAAAAGTATTGTCGACTTATATGTGATCACTATATGCCTGTATAAGTTGTAAAAGAACGCTGCAAGTCGCCACGATGAACGATCAAAACATGCGTGCATTACGTGTACTATAAAAACCATCGATTCGATAGAGACCAACACTATGGCATAGCTCAGCTACTGCAGAGTTCATTCTAAATAGACCGCTTATTCTTGTACGCAATATGTATAGGAAAATGGATAGGAAGTTGAAGATAAACTAATGAATTTGCAAATTTCCTCAACATTCAAACAATTTTCAAAGCCTCGCTGCTTCTTAACTTGAATCTCACATTGCATAATACTATATTATATCGTGCGATATATAATCTAAAGCGCCAGACAGGCTTGTAATTCTGCATTTTTTATAGCATATTGCAATGCAATGAACACATACAAGTACATATTGTGTATGGTAAACTCCTGTAAATTGTCAGTGTCACGCGAAAGTAAATCATTTTTCGCCACTGCTGCGACTGCTGACAGCAAACGAGCCGGGCTTATAAAGGAGTCCTCGCCGCAGCAACATAAAAAAGTCGCGAGCTGCATAAAATTTAAGTAGACAAAGCGTCCGTTATGTAAGCTGAAAATAATCAAGTGTTATTGCAAAAAACTCTCCTGTACTTCACAAGAAGTCTCAAGGTCAGCAGCCGGCACTGTTATATGCGTTGTTCTTAGCCAATCCTGTGACAATTTTTTTTTCTTATACAAACGCTGTTTTAGCTACTATGTCGTTTTCATACAATGCAACAACATTGGGACGGACTGATGTTTGTGTGCAGATACATAAATATATAAAATTTAAAAGCGTTTAAAAGACTTTTAGCTCTGGGATTTTTTTTAAATTTTTTCCATCAAATGACTTCTACTATAGCTATGTATCAGAGAATCAAAATTCATGTTAAAATTAGTGTTATTTGCATGCATTTAAATTTTCAGTATAATTTGGAATGCTCGCCGATTCTTCAAATCAAAATCTCAGTTTCAATTGATTTTAAAATTCATTTTAACGAAAGACAGAACATCTCCTAAAATCACCAAAAGTGCAAAAATACGATGCTAAAATTTTTAACTTTGATATTCTGTCATTCGAAGGTACTCTATGATAGAATCTGTAAAAATTAATTCCTGGAATATTCGGTCAACTTATTACTGAATAATGAACTTTCCGAGCGAGTTACAGCGATTTTAAAACTTATTGTCTTCGATTTCACATTAGTTATAACTATATAAGCTGTATAGCTATGCTATTAAAGAGTTGACTATACGATTAATACATTGAACCTGACCAGAAATAGACGTGAAATTAAAAAAAATAAAATTGAATTTGTAAAACAGTAGCGTTCGGCCAGAGCAAAATATGATCACCAGTATATGGACGGCGGATTTTATTAAAGAAAATTTTCGATTATATCCTTCTTGCGTGAAAACCTCGTATATTGCGATTGGAGCTTATTTGCTTGTGCGAGGTCCACCTGCATTTTTTGTATAGTATAGAATTTCTTTTAGTATCTATTTTTGGACACTTGGTGGGAAAACTTCTCTATGCATCTTGTTTTGTCTAAAACTTTAATACAATGTTTCTTTCTGATTCTCAAATGAAAAAAGGTTGAAACGACAGTTTTTAGATAAATAACATCTCTCTGAGACCTAAGATCAACCTTTTTTCCTTTATTCAAAAATGATAAGAAATTTTTGTACAAAGTACACCAAAGAATTTCATGAATTTTTTTCAGATATTTTTCTGAAAAGTTTCATGAAATCAGAGTATTTATATTCAACATTTTTTTGTCATTTCTCAACAATTTACTGTAAACAACTGTAAACAAACTGTAAACAAACAAACTGTAAAACTTAATTATCATTCTATAAAACTAGCCCTTGAGTCCAACGTAGCTTGTCGTCTTGCGTATCGCTTCGCGTTTTCCTTACAAAGCACGGCCGCACGTAGCTCGCGTGTGCTCACGTGTCAGGCTTGTCAACTTGACTTAATTTGAAAGCATTTATACAGCTTTCATATGTTATAATAGAAGAAAGCTATATTTTGTCGAGATCTATAAGTTGTATGCGAGAACGACTGATTTTTTAAAATTTAATTTTGATTTTTGCTCGTTAACTTGATTTAGAAGAATTTTACAGCTTTGACGACAAAAGACATAAGTTGTATTTTATTTTGAATTTTTTTTCTGTAAAATGCTTAGAATCAAATCTATAGACCAACAAATTTTTTAAACTGACCGCATATTACGTGAAAAATATTAAAATTAGTGGATTTAAAGAAAAAAGTATAGAAAAAAGATGTTCGTGCGCTACACTTCTGAGCGAACATTCTTTTTCGATACGAATACGAAAAAAAGTGTTCCCGCGAAAACGGTCACTCGACACCAGTGAATATTTACTAAGAAAAGAGAGTTTCGATTTTAGCTATAAAAGCTTAAAATCGGATACTTAGATTTATAGTTGTTGGCGCTCGAGTATAGCAATAGCACCTATTATAAATATATTTTTGAAAGAAACGTTGGTGAAATTTGAATTAAAAAACTATAACAATGCACTTGCCGAAAAGTTGATAAGAGTAAGAAATTCTTAAAATTAACCCCCAAGAATACATCTGAATTTTTTCAGACCGTTAAAAATTGTAGCATTTGATCGAACTTTGCAATGTGTAAAAAGATCAGAATGTGTATTTGTGGCTTTTTAATAGTTTCAGACATTTATGTGAAAAAGTTAAAACAAGAAAAATTGTGTGTTACACAACCATTTTCGTGAAAGCATTGCTTTTTTATATTCGTGTGCCCTACGGCAAGTGTAGCACAAATTTTTTTTTTTGTTCTCAGACATCAATATTTTTCACGAAATTGCTCATATGTATGTATGTATGTATGTATTGGATTGAGTCCAAGTGTATTCTATTACTTCATCAGTTCAAGATTTTTGCAAGATAATTGAAAAGGCATTTCTTGTTAAAAATGCAAAGAAAAAAATTATAGATAATAATAATAAGCTATTGAAAAAGGGAAATTAAGAGTTTGTCTTTTCTGATACTCCAGATGCGTATATGTCGAATTTCAATGAAAAAATGCACTTTTCTTTGGTCTAGAAAACGAAAATTCTTTTTTAAAGCTAGAGGTTTCGGACCCATCAGACTTTCTTCTGTGAGCCGAAAGATAGTCAAAAGTGCAGAGGAACATGGAAAAAATTACTAGTAATTGAGCCATTTTACGCTTCTTTACAGAAAATTAATGCGTCAAAACACTGGAATAATAACAACTATGAATGTTCCCGAGGTACCAATGTAATTTCGAATAACACTATAATAAAGTATTACGAAAGAGTAATATAAAAAATTTTTTAAAAAATTTTTTTTAAAAAAAAGATTGAAATTTCATGATCTTTTCAAAGAATAATATAAGTGCGTTTCGCCCCGGACTACTCACTGGGCTCATCAGTAAGATGACGAGTAGTCCTATTTTAGACGCCACATGATATGCCTGGAATGAGTGTTACTTTTGGAAAAGAATGATAAATTAAACTAGTGGATCACGAAAAATTGTGATCCGCATCTAGTGGAAAAAATAGGAACATTATAAGAAAAGACTCTAAATATATCCACAAGTTTCCGTACGGAGTAAGGAAATGGTAGTTTCCATTCTCATACTTACTCCCGAAACCTAACTTAGTGGAAATATACAAAGGACTGTTAGTGATGGAAATCCAAATTTTATAAGACAAGGAATCTATCGCTCGATAATAATATTAATATACTAATGAATTTATCTGTCTCTTCGAGACAAAAAAATTTTTTTTTAAAAAAAGATTGAAATTTAATGATTTTTCCATAAGTAACACTCATTTCAGGCATAGTTTCTTTGCCTTATATTACGAAAGAGCTTTAATTAAAAAAAAATCTGCCAAGTTTCCATGCTCAGATCAAAAGTTATGCCCATTAAAAATAATAATAATAATAATAATAATGAAAATCCGAATATAGCGAATTTTTTCTTTTGCCTCCATATGCCTGCCCATGTTAAATTTTCATATTCTATATTTCCCATGTTCCTCAGCATTTTTCATCATCTCTTGGCTTACAGAAGAAAGTCTGATCGGTCCGAAAGCTCTAGCTTTAAAAAATTTTTTTCGATTTTTAGACCAAAGAAAAGTGCATTTTTTCATTGAAATTCGACATATACTACCCAAAGAGTTTCGGCTGGTTCGGTGAAAAGTTTTTGATAAAAAGCCGTTCTTACTGCTTAAAATGGATTGTAAGCGCATAACGATTCTATTTTGTTAGTGAATAGATATAGAGTGCATGCTGGATCACATAGGTCGCGAGAGGTGCTGTACTGTTTTATAGAATTATCGGTTTACGTTGCAGTAATTTAAAATGTTGTAAGTTTTAACAAAAGCACATGCAAGAAAAGTACTTGATAACAGAGCAGCCTTAGCGCGGTCATGATATACTTATAGCTATTGTTGTTAAAACTTAGAAATATATGTATACTGTATAGTATTATAGCTTTTTGTGCAACTGCAAGCGTACGCACACACGTGCGTATGATCTGTGCGTCTGTGGACAACTAAAGAGAATACGCGGCTACTTTCACGCAGACGAACTTTGCAGAATGGTGAATTGGCGCGAAAAATGTAAATAAGGAAATGAATGCGAGCGATGAATGCGTAACGTACGCGTAGTGCAGGTAAGCTAGTCTGAAAGTGATTTGAAGACATAAGCCGCGAGCAGGATGAATTATTGTCTCTATTGTTATTGCGGAATTGCGGACGTATGTAGATTTGTGCGGCTCACCTAAACAATGCTTTCCTCCAGCAGTAGTCGGTTTCGATGACGAGCAGCTGCAATCTCATTCTATATAATAATAGTAGATGCGGAGCGACTTGATCCAGTATACTTAATTGGAGTAGCAATTATGCGTGCGTGAGTTTTTAATACTTTTGCATATGACCTCGCGGTTCCGGGCTTGCGGGCACATTCTTATGTATACTTATTGAAGCCTCTCGCACTCTCTCTCTCTCTCTCTCTCTCTCTCTCTCTCTCTCTGCACACGTCTGCGTAGCAGTCGCAATTCTCCTAGCTGTAATAATTTCTCCTATAATAGGCTCAGCACTCATCGCTATCCCCTGTTTTATTGCAGATTATCGATGATCGAATCAATGAAAGTGGGAAAGGGAGAAAAAGCGAGAGAGCCGCAATCGAGAATCGTCCCCGCGCGATCAGAGCGCAATTACGCGCTCCAGCAGCTCCGCAGCAGCAGCAGCAGCAGCAGCAGCAGCAGGAGAAAGAGCGCTGAGGCCCGAGGGAAGGAAAGAAATATCGATGCCATAGAAAATGCTATATTTGTATGGAATGCGATAAGTGGTGTCGTGGTACGATGCCAGATTGAAGTACGTAACTAAATAAGGAGGAGGGGGCTCCCGATCGCGCGTCATTGCCAACGGGCGGCGCGGGTGGCGCCTGCTCGTCCCCGTCCTCGCGTTGCTGCTGCTGCTGCTGCTGCTGACGACGACGACGGCAGTCCGAGGCCATTCTCCGCTCTCTCGAAAGTCGAAGAAGCAATTATGAACGATAATACCTGCACAAGTATACTTGTAAACTGTACATAGCAAGCGCGAGGCTTTGCGCCGCTGCGCGCGCGCGGTCTCCCGACGTCGTTCTCCAAAGACGATCGCTGCGCTTACTGCGCGCTTGGCTGGCCATCCTCGCAAGTCTTGTAGCATACAAGTATAAACTGCATAAAATATATATCTGTATATTTATACATGTAGACGTATATATAGCCAATTGAAATGCACAATCCAACCCCTGACTCGCCACTCGCAACTGCACGCAAGCGCGAACGAAAATTCGGCCAGATCGATTTTTCCTATACAGCCTCAGCGCTGACGTCAGTCTCGCACTGCATATGTCTCGCGGCTGACGACTACTTACTTTACTGGCGCCCAATGCATTATACTGCGCGTACATGTGCAAAACCACGCTCAACACGAAAAAACTAACTCGAGCTGATTATAAGTTCAATTTAGTTTAAGTCATTTTCAGAGAGAACAATCGCCTGTTATACACAAACACAGTCATTCTCAGGGCAAACATTTTTCCGGGCCAATTAGTATCCAAAACTTGACAAGATTTTTATTCCCTTTTTGTCAAATTCGCCTCGAAATATTCGGAATTTTCTCGAATGGCACGCTTAATTCATATATATTTGTAAGCTTTCAGTGCACTATAAAACCTTTCATTTCCAAAGTCATGCCAATAATAATTTAAGTAAAATTAGCCAGAAGCAAAGAGTTTTAATGTAAATTATTAAACGTTAGAAAAGGATACTTGGATCAAAAGTTACAAGGATTAAAAAAAAAAAAAAAAAAAAAAAAATAAGGATGCAAAGCAAATTTTGTTGAACCCGATGTAGACAAATTCTTTTTTGAAATTTTTAGTCTTTTAGTGCCAAACATTAAATATATTTCGCGACAATACAGTAAAAATGAATAAAAATCTTGTTAAGCTCTTTCTGTTAGTTTGTGTAGTAGGTTTGCGCACGTGTATGCAAGTCGCACACGTGCAATTCTATTGAAGAGGGACTTGCGGTGACTATAAGTATATATGCAACAGTCAAATACTACTGCGCACTCGCTTCATCACGTGTGATTAAACGCAGCTTGCTTGTGTTTCTCCCATTTTCCCATTTCCCCTTTTCCTCTTTTCTTTTAGAGACGTGAACCCATGCATTTTACATTAGAATTGAAAATGCAGGGTAACATAAGTATTTATAATCCTCGATCTAATAATCTAAGTCTTTAGATAGCGAGTTATTGAATATCATCAGATTAAAATTTTTGTACATTTTATTTGATCATTTGGAGTTGTTGTAATAATATACGCGAGTATACGTATAGTGTCGTATCAATATAAGAATCGTAGCAGGCAATAGAATAGTGCAATGTCAAGAAAAATGCCATTATCTGGCAATAATACTGCAACGGCAATCCTAAAAGGGCCAGGGGGGCGAGAACTGATGAAGCACATTAAACTATAACTATGATTCCTTCATTTCTTCTATTTTTAGGACAATATGCAATATACTTATTGTAGATCCATAGGTGGTTTTATTTATACAAAAACGCTGTCCGTAGCGGCGCGTACATTCAGCAAATTCCAAATAAATGTTCCACTTGGATAAGTAAGCTTCAAATCTCACGTTCTTGTTCTCAAGAGCTGTATTACGGTGGATGCGTTGCATATATATTATACAGTATTACGGTCTAACATACTCACAGTGAAAAGTAATTGACTATTTACGTGCGTGTCTGTGTGATTTCACTGCAGATTTAGATTACTCTGTGTGATAATAAGACATTAAAATATCTAAGAGATTTTTAACTATACCGCACACCTGCGTAATCAAACGAACAGCCAATCAAAACATCAAAATAAAATTCATAATCATAATTACGTATTTGTCACTCTTCAGTATTCATATACAAAACTGACATACTTTCTAAATATAACAATTTTTTAAGTGTTAATATTGTACATTACGATACGTGTGTGGTGTGACCTAAGTGGCCCATTATTGCACGGCCTGTAAATATTCTCGCAGTGTGATGGGTCAATCGTTTGCCATTTCGTTAATTCTAAACCTATCGAAGCGCGGCACCACTTGTAATGTTCGTCTTGATGAGACGTTTAAATTCTTTTCTTTTAAGCCAGTAGTCCGCAATCCGTTACTTCTACTCAAGGCTGTTGCCATTGAGAAAGCGCAGTTTTCAAAAATCACCAACTTGGATCTCTTTGTAGCAAAACTATCATCTTCGATTTTGCTCAAATTTTGGAAATTAATACTTAAATATCTTTCTGTATGTCGAGGTGTTCTGAAGTCATCAAAGTTGGAATTTTTGATCCCGTGTATTGTTCGCTATGGGAAAAAGTTACTGCGCGAACCTGCTCAAGACCCTACCTTACCCTGATCATTTCTGAGTTAATTTTGACTAACTGTTGCTCAAAACACTCTCCTATTGTTAATACTCTACTTGTTTGCATGTATGGTTATTGCAGTGTATAATGAAATGAAAAGGAATAAAATCAATTTTGAGGCATTTATTGCAAATTATTATTGTTGGAATATTGCTCGAATACTGTACTGTGAAATTTGAACATAGGAAAAGAGAGTGTGAAAAGTGAAACTAACGCTGTTTTATTCTTAAAGAATATCCAACCATTTTCAACTATTATTTTTTTTAAACATTTCAATTAAATTTTATTAAATTTTTTCTTTTACTGAATTTGAACTGCCGACTGGACTGCTGCCAAAGGAAATAGTTTTTACATCAAAAGTAGATCCATATTTTGGTGTGAAAGCGGGGTACTAGAGTACAGAAATCTACATTTATAATCTTTCTATTATCGTAAATGAGACAGCGCCAACTTGTAGATTTATATCGTATATTCGTACAATAAATTTATAAAAAAAAGTGCACAGCAAGTGTTTGTTATGTTATAAAAATTATTAAACGTAAAAAGCCCGATTCAAAATTAATGTTTTAAACTCGTAAAACAATGTAAGGGAGTAGGCTAAAAAGGGAAGCGGAGAGAGAAAGAGAGAGAGATAGAAATCAGGGTAAAATCTGGTAAAATGCCCTGTATGATTTGACAACTCGATGCGCGGACTAGTAATTTAGCATTTCGAAGCAATATACTTTTTGTTAAAAGCCTTATAAATTTGTAGTATATGTAATCGTCAGGCCTTAAGCTACCAATACGTATAGTTTATCTACTAACTTATGAATTTTCATAGAAAAATCATTTTAAAAATATTCTGGGATTTGAGCTTGCGATATTTACATGCCTAATTTTTTGCTGCTCTATCTTTATCACCAATATTAAACTATTGTTTTCTATTAATTAAACGCTAACAACAAAAATTCGTATTTGTAGCTTACTGCTTCTAATCAATCGAGATACGTATCAGAAAACAAAAAAATATTGTGCACGTATTCAATATAGCTATATATAGCTATGCCGGTCCTAGGGACAGCCTTTTCCCATAGAGGAAAATGTTGTATCAAAAATTTCAACTTTGAAGACTTCAGAATCCCTGTATAAACCCGATATACAAAAAGGTATTTTAGAACGTATTGGTACTATATAGTATTAATTTTCAAAATTTGAGCAAAATCGAAGATGATAGTTTTGAGATAGAGGTCCAAAATTGGTGATTTTTGAAAACTACGCTTTCTTCCAAGGGCATAAACCTTGAGTAGAGTAAAAAGAATTTAAAGTCTCATATGAAGACGAAAATCATGAAAAAAGTAGTTCTTGATGTTTGTCTCAAAAGTGACTATTTCAAAGCTATGCAAATTGGCAGTATTTTTTAATAAAAGTAGATATTAAGACAAGAAAAATCGTTTTCTAAATGTTAAAAAAGCTGCAAGTATAGAAGCCCTGTATAATATTTTGAAAATAGTCCTGTTTTAGCAATTTTCAAATATTCACTGACTTTCCTCACGGACTGTAAAGCACCTAGAGAGCTAAAAATTTGGTTAGAGGGATTTTCAAAAAATCGGTAGTTAAATCGGGTGAACCCCTGCCCCCCCCCCCCCCAATTTTCACATATATACCTATAAACATATTTAGGTATACATTATACATATAATTGTTAAGTGGGGGAAGACAGAATAGATGACTTCAAAAGTATTTTTTTTAAACTAGAGAGAATTTCCTAATAATACCTATAATACCTATGTGTATGACTAGTGAAAAATGTTTCACTGAGGAGCTATGAATTTATGAAAATCAGCAAAAAATGCAAAAAAGGTTGAAATTTGCAACTTTGAGACTCTGTAATTCTCAGAAAAGGGATGGAAAATAATCTGGAAAAATTCAGGAAATTCATCCTTTAACAACCTCTACAACAAACTCGCACGAGTCAAACTAATTTGACTCGTGTGAGTAATTTTCACGAAAATAGTAGTTAACATGTGGTCTGCCTAAAAAAACTGTCATTTCTAACCTTCTCACAATCGGCAACCGTCAAAAAAACTTTGTTTCAAATTTATACAAAATAGGATGCATTCCTTGCACAAGCGAATAAGCTCCAATTACAACATATGAGGTTTTCACACGGGGGATAATATCCAAAATTAGCAAACGACAGTACTTTATCTGTTTTTGAGCATTGCCTGTCGTTAAAAATGAAGAAGAATCTTAAATTGTATTATCTTTTATACTTAATTTGTTTTATGCTATAAATATAAAAATGTGACTTAACTTTTTTAGTCGGAGTAAAATGACAAAGTTTTTTCAATTTTTATTTTTTCTGTATGTAAAATCAATATTCATATATAGTATTATTTACAAGCATAGAACTAAACTTTTTGCAAATTTATAACGTCATAATTGCTCTTTTCAAAGCTTTTTCCTTATTTTTTCGTTTACTATTTTTTTTCTTTTGACTTTTTGTTGCCTCTTTAAATAACTCAATTCCCTCGCGTTCTTCAATCATACGCTGCATGTAAGCCATTCCATAAAGATTAAATCCAAGAGTCTCCTAAATTTTGTAATGAATGATTAATAGAACTTAATATATTCTTAATTAATTAATAACAGTTTTAATTCTTACCCTCAATGATGATACTTGTTGCAAGGCAAGAGATTTAATTTCTTCAATGTGAGATAAAAGTTCTTGACTAGCAACAATTGGTCTATGATGCGATTGAATCAAACTTAAAGTTAATTTGGCTACAGTTTCTGCTTGATATTGTCTTTTCAATAAATTTGGTAACATTCGTAGAATGTCACATGCAGCTGAATATGGCAGTAGGAATAAAGCTTCATCGAAATCGCTGTGTTAATATTAAATAAATAATTTGAATATGTTACTGTATAATAGTTATTTAACAAACAAAATAAGAAATTATAATTTCTACAATTTATGATTTACCTCGCGCGAACTCTTTTGATAGTTTCCAAAAAGAATTCTTCGACAGTATTGCATTTATATGTTTGCATTAATAATGGCAAAGGTGGCAATGGGTTGGGTGGAATCACAGTTGAACATTCCTCTTTGTAGGTTTTGCATATATCCAAACATTCCAGAATTAATTCAGCCTTAAATTTATAAATTTAGTTTAAAACTATTTAGTAATTGCATTAAAAAATCATTCTGAAAAAAATATTTTTACCGCTTTTTCACTGTTAACTGTTTTACGAGTTGGTAAAATTTGATTTTTTTGACCCTGAACTGCCGTTGTGTCACCGGTTACTAATTCATTTTCTTGTTTCTCCCTTTCCTCTTCTGCTTCGTCTTCCAAAACTAAAATTTCTACACTTTTTTCGTAAATACGAATTACTTTGTCAGCTCCACAAGAGGCAACATAAGCGCCGTTAGGCGATACGGCACAATTATACGCTTGTCCAGTATGACCCTAATAAAATAACATAACAACTTTAGTAATTTACATGTGCATCACAATATATACCATAATTTTAATTAAGAATCAATTTACCTGCAGTGTGATGATTTTTTGGAAGTTATCAGCATCCCATTCTTTCACGTGTCCGTCTTTTCCACAAGTAAATAAATAATGTGTTTTTGGTACAAACGCAATTCCTGTTATGGAATCATCATGTGCAAATAATGACTTGTGACAATCTCCAAAATCTAGACCCCAAATTTTAATGTTACGATCAGCTGAACCAGTTGCAATCAATGTAGAATCACTGGAGATGTCCATGCACAACACAGGTAGTTTGTGGCCATATAAAGATATAAAAAACTAAAAAAATCATATAGATTTGAATGAAAAAAAAAATTTTTCAACAAATAATTTAAGATTCTCACCTTGAACGTATCAAGAAAAAAAATTTTAACTGTTGAATCTAACAATGCAACAGCTACAAATCTATTATTAGGACTTATTCTCACACAAAGAACACTTTCTTCCAATTTCAAAGTTTTGTAATGAATTACAGACAGTACTTTGGCTTTACTTTCGCTTTCGGGATCGTCAACAAGTTCAAATTGCCAAAATTTAACAGTCTTATCTCCCCCACCACTAACTACACCTTTCTGCAAAAGTTTTTTATTACCTAAAGTAAAGTAAGATTATATAAAAAAAATGTTTAATTATTTACCAAAGTAGGTAATAGAGTAACACTCCATAATTCATTTTCATGTGCAGGTATTTCTTCTAAAATATCTCCTGCTGCAATGTCAATAATTAGCATTTTTCCATTTTTCAAACCAACAATTAAATGTCTGTCACCAGGTACAAATGTAACACTTAGTGCATACCCACATTCTACTGTCCTTAAGCATGTTAATGTAGGCCTAAAACAAAATATAAATTAAGTAGTTTTAAAATTTGTACTATTTACTGCATTACTTATACACTGCATAACAATCATATACCTATTCCATAATTTTATTGACTCTCCACTAACAGTTGCAAATGCTAGATTGTCGGAACTAAAGCAAATTGCTCTAACTTCAGTTCGATGGCCATGAGAACTTAATGTTCGAAGAAGATGTGGTTCAGCATTTTTTTCGGTTGGTGCTAAAGAATAGAGTTCAATAGTATTGTTGCTAATATTTGTGCAGATCTGAAAGGATTTTTTTTATTAACCAGTGATGCAGGCTTATAAATAATAAAAAGAATAATAAAACTCACTCTCAATTCGTCTCCCTTTCCCATAATGAGATCTAATGCTTTTATTTTAGCAGGAACTTTTATAACTGAAAGTCTGTTAATTTGATCCCTTAAAATAGTATCTAGTTCAACTTCCTGCAGTTTCTCTTTTATCTTTTCATCACTGTTAGCGTAATTCTATTAATAATTTAAATTAAATACTTAAAACTTGAATATAACTTTAATAACTTACATTGCTGCTTTCTTTTTTAATTTGGCTAAACGTTTTGATTTTTTATTTTTAATTTGATCATCAGGTAAAAAGTGGAATAATTCTACTGTATTATCAGTTCCATGACATCCAATAATCTGTCCACTATAATCTGCTAATAACGCATATATTCTTCCTTTGCCTACTCTTACAATATTACCAATCTTAGCACAGCGTAAAGTATAGTTCTAAATAAACATAAATTAAAAGAATGCTTTATTTAAAAATTTTTAATTTATTTATTAATTCTAATTATGTTGTGGTAAGGTTTTCCAAACTTTAAATGATGGTTATTTAAGACTGAAAATAAATTATTTTTTTACCATGTCTGCTTCATCACCATCATCTTCTATTGATAAATTAGGTAAATCTGCATTTGCATCAGGTTTTAAAGTATCAGCAAAATAAATTTTCCATACATGTAATTCACGATCGTTACAGCCAGTTACTAAATATTCATCGTCTTTGACCAATGCAAAACTCCAAACCTGTATCAAGTTTTATATTAAAAGAAAAATATCTAATAAACAGTATTGATAAAAAAATAGTAACAACTGTTAGTTTACCTCTGAACGATGACTAACAAGTGTTTTAAAATTATGTTCATTGTCAAGATTCCAGAATTTTATGAATGTATCTTTACTGGAACTAATTACAATGTTATGATCCCGCATGAAAGCAACTTTTGTTATCACACCTTTATGTCCCACTAATCTACACATTCCAGTTTCTGCAACTACATCCCAAACAATAACATCAGTATCCTAAAACATAATTTTAATGATTTATTATTAAATTCTTAATAATTTTATAAGAAATTATAAAAATGTATGCATGCAACCTTAGCTCCTGATACTAAACGATGCCCCAAATGGTCATAAGCCAAAGATGTAACCTCAGAGTGGTGTCCAACAAATACGCTCACATTTTCTGCTGAACGTAAATCAAAAATCTTAATTGAACCATCATTGTAACCTGCAGCTATTTGTCGTTTATTAGGAGAAGCTGCTAAGCATGTTACATTAGCTTTTTCACCAGATAATACTTGAACCTGTAAAATCATCAAATGAAAACAATGTCGTAAGTTATATGAAACAAAATAAGAAAAAGATATTGTGTTGTGTGTATACTTTTTCACCAAGACGAAGATCCCAAATGTAAACATGTTCGCAAGCACCAACAGCTACAAATCTTCCTTCTTGGCCTTCCAATGTTACAAATATTATATTACAGTTATTGTCAGCTATCAAATTTAAATTTCCTCCCGAAACATACTTCAAATATTGTTTGGTGAGACCCATTGTTTTTTTCACAGTATATTTACAGATGGAATAACAAGCTTAAAAAATATTTTCGAAATTTTGTATTATGGTACAATGAATTAAAATGCTTTATAAACCCACGTGGTTTTTTATTTGGTACATAAAGTCCTTACATTCTGCTCATCCATGTGTACAAAGTTACAAACTTATATATGCATATAGAGTCGTATAATAATTAATAGGTATTCATACATCACAATATCACATCATTGTGATTTAAGACGTGTGCTAACTGCTACTGCTACTGCTACGCTGCTTGTGACAATTGTGAATTGTGACCGACGACCCTACCTAACCTAAAAATATTTAAATATCTTTTTTTCACACCCAACCATAAAGTGCCAACTTTATTCCCTGGAATGGAATAGACAGTTGGCGTTTTAAGGTTGTGCGTGAAAAAAAATCGTATATGCACCATGGGAGTAAATAAAGAATGCATCAAATCGCATATTTATCACCCTCGCCTTCGGCTCGGGCGATAATTACATGCGATTTGAGACATTCTTTATTTTTACTCCCTAGGTGCATAATATACTATTTTAATGTCGATGTCGCTAATCTTTTTTTGCATGGAATTATGATTTGGTATTTGCTACACTATAATAATACTTATGAACAAATGAGCCAATATATGAACAAAACGTAGTTCACTTATTACTTACTATTTCAGAGCTTTGTGACGAAAACTTTAAAAAACACGTGCTATACGACGCGGCCACCGGTTCATACATCTACATGACTTACTATGTCTATGCCTACGTGTATGATGTTGGTGCAGGCAGCTTGAGCAGCTTATCTGCGCGACTGCGCGGTTTAGTCATTCTGAATTCGTGAATGGATGATGGAACTGATGGAGTGCAGATGGGAAGTAAGATACTTACCTATAATTTAAGTCAGTCGAATTTGGATATTATATTATTATATCGTTCGTTGATTATCTTATAGGTTTGAAGTTCGCTAATTTGCTTGTTATACGTGAGACGGCGACGCTAATTTTCAAATTTACTTTACAATCTTCAATTTGAAAAATAAAAAACGAACTGTATGTAATAGTGCAATCACAATGACGGATGTCAAAAATTTAGAAATTTGTTATAATCGGGGTTGTGGTAAAAAATTTGACATCAATAATAATAATGATGGTATTTATACTACGTTTATTATATAATTATTAACGTTTACACAACATTAATTACATAAAATTAAACAAATTTTTTAATCTTGAAATCTTTTTTCAATAAAATATTGATATTTTAGAAGATTGCCAACATCATCCTGGTCATCCTGTTTTTCATGATGCCTATAAAGGATGGTCATGCTGCAATAAAAAATGCACAGATTTTACTGAATTCTTAAGTATCAAAGGTTGTACAAAATCAAAACACTCAAATATCAAGCCACCAGGACCACCAAAGCCAGCAGTAGATAAAGCAAAAGTTAATGAGGTTATAGAAGTTTCAGTTAAAGCTTTAAATAGTACACCAGCTTTACAGAGGCCTTTGTTCGAATCTCAACAAGTCACTCTAAAACCTACCATATCTCCAGTGCTATTAGAACAAACTGAAGGGCTTACTTCCTTGGAAAGTACAAAAAAAGATGAGAATAGTGTGGCTATTGGGCAAAGTTGTAAAAATAATTCATGTAAGAAATCTTACCAAGGTCCGACATCTGATGATGAAGTTTGCAATTATCATCCTGGTGTACCAATATTTCATGAAGGACTGAAATATTGGTCCTGTTGCCAAAAGAAAACTACTGATTTTGCTGTCTTCTTGGAGCAACCAGGATGTTCAGAAGGAACTCATTTATGGGTTCAAAAGGTAAAAAAGTTGTAAAATATGTCAATTAATTAAGTTAATAGCACATCAATTTTACACTAAATAAATTTATTGTAACGTGATGAAATGAATTTAATTATTTATACATTATTCTACAAACTATACATATATATAATTATAAATTTTTAGGGCGCTAGCAGTAAAAAAGTAAAGTGCAGAATGGATTGGCATCAAACTGGGACACATGTTATTGTATCAGTTTATGCTAAGAAATATCATCCAAATTTCTCGTTTGTAAAATTAAATCCAATACATTTAACAGTAGACCTATATTTTCCTGAGGAAAATTCAAGGTACAATTTGGACATCGAATTAAGAGGAGTACGTACATTGTATTATACTTATTTAGCCTTAATTAAAAATTTGTTCATCATAAAAATGGTGATTCTTGGCATTTAAATGGTTTTACATAAAAAATATGGTTTTCTCAGATAAATGATGGTAACTTTTCATTACTTAAGGTAGAACAAAACATTTATCTGAGTATAATTTAGTGCATTATAAGTAGAATCAAATAGTTTCTTCAGAAATAACTTTAGTGATGCAATATATAAAATTAAAACATCAAAAAATTTTAGGTAAAAAAACTTTTATGTTAAAAAACGGATCACATAATTTAGCAGAGAACCACCCATATATATGGGCAATTCCATGCGAAATCGAAAGGTCAAAAAATATCCATCGTTTATATATAACTTTGGGAATTTTTCAGGACACATGTAAAATTTATCATGAATTTTTTCAGATTTTCTACATTACTTGCCTTGGAGTTATAAAAGGTTAAAATTCATGAAATCCGAATTTTTTGCATTTTCTATCTATTTTCAATAATTTTTAGCTCCTCAGGATTAATGCATTTTTCGTCGAAAATGCATAGAATACTTATTTAAGAAAATTCTCTTCAGTTTTCAGGAAAAATACTTTTAGTATGATATATATATCTGTGGCTTGCAGGAAGAACCACACATTTTGTGAAAAATTTTTTTATGTCGAATTCGAGGTGCTCTTAGTACCCTTTTTCATTGTACAGTAGTAGGATTTCCGAAATGCACAAATATTTTAAATGCCAGCCGATTGCATAATCACTTAACTGCGTCTCTCGTAAAAATGTTACCGCAGAACCACTTAAGTGCACTCGTTTTTTTTATTTTTGTGCGAGATACACCGTGTGGAGAACATTAAAGCTGTATAATATATATTTAATTACCTATACCGATATACTCGTCGGTTTTTTTTAAATTTTCAAAAATTGTCAATTTGCAAAAACAAGAAAATTACTGGAATCGCTCTGATAAAATGCGTACGTATTCCTTAGCTGATTCTAAGAACTTATTACTCTTGAAAAGTTTTTTCAAAAGTGCATAGTTTCTGAATAAAAAATTCGTAAAAGTCTTCGTAAAAAATTTCCAATTATAATACGCGCCTGTTTGACCACACCGAGGTTCAAAATCAACCCCCAAATCACGTATCTTTTAGGTTTGGACATTTATCCCATTGGTTAGAGGGGTTCCAGATACATTGCAAATGAAAACGTTCTTGAAATCTCGAATTTAAAAAAAAAAAATTGTGGAAAAACTATGCTTTTTTTAAATTTTTTAGAAAGTGACCGCATAATCACTTATCTGCAAAGTTCCCGCAGAACCACTTAACTCGAGTAATTTGTTTAGCTTGGGCGTCGAGAAAGAAACTACTTACAAATGTAATACTACGGTTGTATCCGTATCAGATACCTAATGAAGTGAGCCAATACTTAGATCTTTTCTCTGACATTTCGATCTTACGTATTACTCCAAACATTGAAATCGCTTTTTCTCGAAAACACGAAAATGTCACTTAAGTGGTTCTTCCTGTAAGCCACAGATATATATACATATATAATGTTTATTTTTTGACCTTTCGATTTCGCATGAAGTCGCCCATATGTTAATAATTATCTATATGCACAATATATGCTTGTATTTTTGAAATTATAATATTTTTAAAAGACAATTGTTTTTTTCAGATTGTAGATGTAGAAGCCAGTTCTACAAGTATGTTGCCAACAAAAATTGAGATTAAGTTAAAGAAAAAAGAGCCAGGTTCTTGGAGTAAATTAGATATTCCAAGACAGACTGCACTAGAAGAACCAGAAAAAACTATCGAAGACAATATTTCATTTCAAGTAAATGCTGTTGATCTGAGTGATATTTAGTTTCTTTTTCAATTAGTTTATTATAAAGTAGTTTACATAAACAAAATTATAGTTTTGATCTTTTTTTCAGAAGCGCAATTTTTTAAATCAACAAATTTTTCCTTTTTCGTTTTCATAAAACAACTTTATTCATATTGGATCACAAGTTAGAATCCCTAGATAAGTTATATTACATTTCATGATATATTTAAGAATAAATGTATTTGTTATCTATTTCTCGATTAAACAAAAAATAAATCTATGTTATACCGATATATACATTACATATACTAAACGTGAAAAATCGGGTCGATCTTTGCGTAGATGGTTTGTTTACACAAAATAAAGACAGACTTTGAAAAATGACTACGTTTAATAGATTTTATTATGGAGAATGCGATAAAGTGAGCTTACTCACGTACGTGCATCCATTTATTTAATAAAAAATCATGGATAATGGGTTTCTTTTTTCGTGTTGTCATTTTCAATAAACTTACCTATGTTGGTAAACAAACTGATCATCACTTGTCTTTGCTTTTATCACCCCCAAAGAAACGCAGCCATCTATTTTTAACGAATTTTGAATGAAAAACGGATGCATGTACGAGAGCAAGCTCGTTTTATCGCAATTCACAATCTGCATAATGAAATGTACATGCAGTAATTTTTTCGAAACCTGTCATTATTTCCTTTAAACAAATCATCTGCGCAAAGGTCTGTATATAGATTTGTAGGGAGGGACCTTAATTTGAATTTACTGCATATATACTTATTTTATTGCATCAGTGATCAGTCATCACAGTTATTGTAGTTGACTTTTTATAAGCATTTTGTAATGCTGCCACTTGCCAGTCGCAGTTAGACTGATGTCTACAATAGGGTAATTATGTGATCGTGATGTGTCTTTCGTGACAGGTTTCATCATCAGGCTGATTCAAACTTCTCCAATAAGTGCAAACTCTGAAACAAATTTTATTGAGAATAACTATATAGATTGAAATTAGTCATATTAGCACTTGATTCTTGCGAATGGTTATGTCACTTTATGGCCTCGCAAATTTGCACAAGATGAAAGAATCACGTCGTTATCTTATTGTAGACACACCTATACGTCCATAGTTCCAGACCTATGTCCCTATGTGTGACGTGTGTGTGTGTGCACGCGTATATATCGGTGGCTTACAGGAAGAACCACTTAAGTGACATTTTCGTGTTTTCGAGAAAAAGCGATTTCAATGTTTGGAGTAATATGTAAGATCGAAATGTCAGAGAAAAGATCCAAGTATTGGCTCATTTGATTAGGTATCTGATACGGATACAACCGTAGTATTACATTTGTAAATAGTTTCTTTCTCGACGCCCAAGCTAAACAAATTAGTCGAGTTGAGTGGTTCTGCGGGAACTTTGCAGATAAGTGGTTATGCGGTCACTTTCTTTGAGAGCTCGTAACTAATGCAATTTGCGATTAAAAAAATTCGGGCGGGGCATATTTTTAAAGTTTAACTCATGTCCTTTCCAATGGTGTAATTAAAATTTTCGAAAATTGTTATTAACTATTAGAAAAAACGGTTTAAAGGAAAAAAGCATGGTTTTTCCACAATTTTTTGTTTTAATTTGAGATTTCAAGAACGTTTTCATTTGCAATGTATCTGGAACCCCTCTAACCAATGGGATAAATGTCCAAACCTAAAAGATACGTGATTTGGGGGTTGATTTTGAACCTCGGTGTGGTCAAACAGGCGCGTATTATAATTGGAAATTTTTTACGAAGACTTTTACGAATTTTTTATTCAGAAACCACAAACTTTTGGAAAAAATTTTCAAGAGTAATAAGTCCTTAGAATCAGCTAAGGAATACGTATGAATTTTATCAGAGCGATTCCAGTAATTTTTTTGTTTTTGCAAATTGACAATTTTTGAAAAATTTAAAAACGTTAAAAAATTTTTTTTAAATTTAAAAAAACCGACGAATACATCGGTATAGGTAATTAGATATATATTATACCGCTTTAATGTACTCCACACGGTGTATCTCGCACAAAAATAAAAAAAACGAGTGCACTTAAGTGGTTCTGCGGTAACATTTTTACGAGAGATGCAGTTAAGTGATTATGCAATCGGCTGGCATTTAAAATATTTGTGCATTTCGGAAATCCTACTATTGTATAATGAAAAAGGGTACTAAGAGCACCTCGAATTCGACATAAAAAAATTTTTCGCAAAATGTCACTTAAGTGGTTCTTCCTGCAAGCCACAGAATATTCTTCATGTATGGTACAAGACAGCTGAGAGCTGAGAGTCAGAGAGTGCTATGAGCTAAGACTCAGCTGACTGCTGAGTGAGGTATAACCTACAACAACTACTTGTTTATGACATTTTCTTTTCAATACTTGATTTGGACTCAATTTTTCTCATATACTTATATTTTTTATGTCACAATTGTATTAAGAAAACATGACATCTGGTAACAAGTTAAAGGTATATAAACAAATGAGCATAGTTCAAAGTATGTACATGCATACTTTCAAGTGACATGATATTTAATTTATATTTCATTCAATGTTTTGTACATACATACATCAGATCTTGGCCATACATGGATATCGACAGTCAGACAAAGTGTTTAATGCAAAGTTAGGATCTCTAAGAAAAAGTTTTAAAAAAGAAATTGATTTTGTATTTATTAGAGCTCCTCATAAAGTACCAATAGAACAATCGAATTGTGAGAACGAAGAAGCAAAAGAAAAAGCAGAAGATACAGAACGTAAATTTTGTTTTTATTTCTTTTAGTAAACGAGAAAATTTAAAAGTTGTTATTTACTTTTTTAATAATAATATTTTTGTAGAGTTTGGTTGGTGGTTTAATACAGAAGATAAAGTTTTTAAAGCTGTAGAGCCCAGCAATTTATCTGTAGGCTTTAAAGAAAGTGTAGAATTAGTTGAAAAAACGTTCAAAGAACAGGGACCTTTTGATGGATTGATAGGCTTTTCTCAAGGAGGATCATTTGTTGCTATATTGTGTGCTTTGCAACAAAAAAAAAGTAATTGTTTAAATAATTGCATTAAAATTTTTAATAAAGTCTTAATAATGAAAAAAAATTTATATTTTAATTCCAAATTCATAATTTTTATACATGACTTTTTAAAACAATGAGAATTTTTTTTAACTAAGTAATATTTTGCAGTACTTTCAATAAAATTCCATTTTGCTATAATAGTATCTGGCTTTAAATCGCTTTGCAAACCTCATGAAATGTATTATGATGAAAAGTTATCATTGCCAACATTGCATGTTTTCGGTGATGGTGACAAAGTGATTCCAACGCGTATGTAAATTTTTTTATACCATTTCTTTTTCTAAATTGCAACTGTATATGGAAATTTATTTTATAGAAATGGCTCGTGACTTAAGCGATACATTCATCCATAAGCAGGAAATAGTACATGAAGGAGGACATTATGTGCCAGGAAAGAAGTGTATTTATAATGATTTTATAAAAGAAATGTACAAAAATATTTATGAAGAGAATAAAACTTCTTAAATAATTTGTTATTTGTCAATAAGATTAGTAAATTTATTTAGTTATACATTTATAGCATAAATGGCATTTAATAACTAAATATCATTTGGTAGAAGTTGAACTCACTGCATTTTTTATGATTTCACTACAAGAAAAGATTAAAAAAAAAAATAAATAAAAAATTCTTACACTTGTAATAAAATTTTCAGCTGCCTTGCAGTAAAGGAAATTAATGATTTTTCTTACAAAATTTTTAATTGCATCAAAAGCACCACCAATTTAAAGATCTATTACGAGGCCCTGATTTCACATTCTCTTAGGGGATAAAAGATAATATGATTAGTTATTTCATTATTAAGAATTCCAAAGAATGGTTTATTTATATGGAGTCTAATGCGTTTGTGTTTTCCATGCAAACGCAATTTATAAAATTTATCATATATTATACACATTACACCTTCATGAATGATTGAAATTTATAGACATGAAACAACAAAAACAAAATGTTCATGCTATGAAAATCAATAAATGATTTTTAATATGGTGAGTTTAAAATGGAAAACATATTATTTATATTTAGTGTACAATTTACAAAAGTGTAAAATTCTTTTCAATTGTTGCATCTTAAAAATTTAAGATGAAATTAATATCATTATCTGCTCACCCACCTTTGCAACATTATCACATGAATTTTAAGACAACTGATGTTTTTTTTTCAAAGAATATTGAGTTACAATAATGTTGCCAAAACAAGCATCCAGCTTACATCAGGCAAGTGGTTAGAGAAAATGTTAGCTTTCTCAAATTGATATCTGTGAAAATCCAAAAATTACAGAAAACAACAGACTTTCATAGTGAATTTCAAATTTCAAAATTCATCAATGATTGAAACACTTTTCTGAAAGTATGACTTCTTGGTTTTAATTACTATGCGTATTAATGCACTTTTAAACAAAAATTTTTGTGAAATGTCTATTTTCAAACTCTGATACCGTTCAGGGTTTGATGGGTTTCTTTCGTTCAAAAACAAGTAGATGTTTTTTAGTTGATTCGATACCCATTGGCAGAACTCATGGTGACTGTTCTTGTCCATTAGTTTCTTGAATTTTCATTACTTCAGGAAGATCTGGAGGTAGAGAGAATGGTGTCATTTCTAACTGCTCAAATTGTCCATTATCTTGACGTACAGCTAACCCAATCAATGCTGGACATTGAGCTTTGGCAGTAGCAGATGACAGACCATAGTCTGATAAGCATTTGCTATCTGACATTAGTAGGTTATCCTTATTGAATAGCTGCTGATTGATAGGAGGTATTTTTAATATTCCTAAAAGTTGAATTGGTTTTCTTAATTTTGTATAATTAAATAAATTGAGTGGAAAATCTTTTTGCATAAAAACAATGGTAAAAAATTTTCAATTAAATTATTTGTAGGTAGCTATGATTTCTACTTCTTAAAAACTTGATTGCTGACATCATGAGCAACATCTTTAAAAAATAAACTACAAGTGTACCTTCGATAATTTTCTTTAATTCGGCAACTGTTGTATTTTCTTTAGCATCAGTAAAAATTGTCATTTTTTTCCGCCGGATCATTAAAAACACGTCCTAAAAATAAATAGATATA
Organism: Philotrypesis tridentata; assembly: GCA_018906965.1. Taxonomy (NCBI): domain Eukaryota; kingdom Metazoa; phylum Arthropoda; class Insecta; order Hymenoptera; family Pteromalidae; genus Philotrypesis; species Philotrypesis tridentata. The sequence goes on along the minus strand of JACCIB010000072.1, from coordinate 243,701 downwards.
ATAGAGGTTAGAAGTTCGATATGTTTATGTGTTATCCTGTGAAGGTGAAAAAGTTTATTGGTTGGTTTCAAGCAAATAAACAATCAACTCACCATCTTTTAAAATTAAAAAAATTTAATTCGTTTGCGAATTGAAGTTGTAATATTCTAATTTGAATATTACAGATAATCCAGGTTATGGGCGAAAACTGCATAAATTTTGTGGATCACGCTCATGAAACACAAAAAGAATGTATGTAGGAGTGTAGGATAGACAGTACGAATTTCATTGGCAGTGGCAGACCGCACGTTCAACGAATTCGCACTTTCAAGCGCGGTTGTCGACCTCTCGAGGCGAAACTTGCAAGTGCAGCTCAAAATTTTACTCATATAGTCATATATAATATACAATACAAAATACAATCATTACAATTGCGTTGATATTACATATGAGATATAAGTTAAAGTAAATAAGTACTTACGCCATTTTATTTGGTTTTGGTACTTAAGTATAATAGGACAGAGACGAGAGTTCTAATCTTCTAATGCGCCTTTCTCCAAGTTTTTACCAGGTTTTACAGTATACATATATAAGCCATATACATATATTAGATAATAGCTATAGGTAAGTAAAAATAAACTTACTAACAGATAGTAAAAATATCTCTTCAATCTCACATGTAAGTAAAAATTTTATTATCGCAGAATAATAGTTAAAATACAAAGACTGCAGTGCGAAAAACATAGTACTATATTGATGTGATTTTTCGATGGGTCGAAATTACGTATTTTTGTATGTAACATGAATTTAATATTTAATTTTTAACGTGAATTCGTGATGTGCAAATTTCGAACGATTTATCGTCTAGTTTTATGATATGAAAATAAAAGTTTTCCAATTATAAAATTACCTATAAGCCACTTCTTGAGTCGATTTGCACAAGCTAGATTTGACGATAAGATCAAATTTTATTTTCTTTTTAGAATACGCATAGGCACATTGTGTTCATTTTGAAATATAAGTTGTGTTTTAACTTAATTCACTACTTAGCTTCACTCGGACGTATTCATAACTTCATAAGAGACTGCGTATATTTACATTGACCAATAGAAGCCAGCCGATAAATTTTCCATTCGCAGAAAGTGGCGGGACCAGGGGCCAGATCCCAACTGTATATATATATATATAGTGAATATGTGTATGTATATATGGAAGTATGTTATAGATGTACGTCATAAGTGGGGTCATTTTAACCGCGTAAGTGACGGTGATGAGGACGGTCGTCGGGATTCGGGAACATTTTTTTTATCATTGCCTTACTTGAACATAATTAGTTTCAATGGTAATTGTTTCCTGTGAGTGACGGTTTCTCCGGCAGATTTAAATGCTCCATTTTTCCATTTTTACTTTGTAATTGATTCCACTGCGAAAGTGTACTACTGGCATATCCTCTTCAAATTTAACTGCAACTCCTCCCCTGGGTAGTTATTCACCAAGTATATCTGCCGTGATATGCCTTATATCAGCGCTATAAAACTATAAATTGCCGAATGTTTTTTGAAGAGCGTAGTACTTGTAGTCATTGATGTACAATGTATCACTCTCGAAAGTTTTATCGACCCTTTAAACGCCGTTAAGAGGTCTTATCTTCAGACCTTGGTTTTGGCGCCTGAAGATGCAGTTGGACTCACAAGACCTTCAACAATTCGATAATCATTACATTAAGATAAAAGTTCTAGTTCCTAACAATACCTTGAATATTTTTACATTATTAGTATAAGTTTTTTATGGAAAAACATTGTATTTAATTTCATAGAAAAAATTTACGATAAAGCTTTAACATGCTATAGTGGATACGCGCTGCCTACTACGTATGTATTGTATCCACATACAAACTTTTTGAATTTAAAGTATAAATCTATTTTTTTTTGTTCTTGAGTACTTTCTACATTTAACAGTTAACAATGGGTAGGATTTTTTGAATATTTTTTTAACGCAAACTCTCGTATGTTTTTTATGTTTTATTGAAGTAAAATTACCGATCGAAATTAAATGATTTTGATGGTAAATTAATGTTTTTAAGCATTAACTTAGACTCAACATATTAATAATAATGAAAATAATATACTTTTTACAAAAGACATTTTAATATTAATCACAATGAAGAAGCAAATTTTTACTAAATAAAAGTTAAATATTAGTTATTTTAATAAGTTATTGCAATAAGTTGTTTTGAGAATTTTGCAAAAACTCGTAGTACTGATAATACTGTAAACAGAAAATTATTTTGTGAAATTTCCTTGTAATGAAATTTCTTAATATATGAAACTATGAGGCTACATCAAAAAATAGATATTGCTAACAGTATAAACTTTCCGTTTACTGCGTCCAAAAACTTTTGTGTGTATCTTATTTTATTAACAAAAGCATTTATGCAAACTCTTAAAAATTCCGTATAATCAAGCAATGCATGTGTACGATTGCAGTTCAGAGAGTATAGTTAGTTTTTCTTCTTTCAGATTAATAAGTGATACGTACATCTTACGTCCTCACATATTGTAAAAATTATTTTAATGTAATGATTATGTATGCCTCCAATTTCTTAGTAATTTTTTCTGTTGTGATCGTCAGTCAACGGCGTCCTATATAAGTACTACATTCTTCCGAAAACATTGGGCAATGTATGGTTTTATAGCGCCGAGTCGCTGCCCTTATCAAAATAATGTACAGATTTTCATGCAAAGATCTCTGCAGAATTCTCTGCAGGGCGCTACAGAGCAATCTACAGCTGGTTTTCTGTAGGAGGTCCAAATTCTCTGCAGAAGCAATTGCAATGCAGAAATCTCTGCAGTAATCCGTGCAGTAACCTCTGCAGAGAATTCTACATAAGTTACTGCAGAAGCATTGACATTGTTCATCTGCAGAGAATTTGCACATCCTGTAGGGAACCCTGTAGATTGTTCTGTAGAGAAGTATACAGAGATCTCTGCATAAATATCTGCACATTATTTTGATAAGGGTGATACAAGGCCTATCACGCAGATGTACTTACTAGTAGTGAATAACTGCCCTGGGATCGTATGGAGCCGTATGGAGCAAGAGGAGTTGCAGTTAAATTTGAAGAGTATATGCCAGTAGTACACTTTTGCAGTGGAATCAATTATAAAGTAAAAATGGAAAAATGCAGCATAAAATCTGCCGGAGGAGCAATCACTCACAGGAAACAATTATCATTGAAACTAATTATGTTCAAAGGCAATAATAAAAAAAATGTTCCCGAATCCCGACGACCGTCCTCATGACCGTCATTTACGCGGTTAAAATTACCTCACACACGACATGCATCCACATACTTCCACATACGCATAAACATACATGAACATAGTCACAGGAAACTGCCAACCACAGGAAACTGCCAGGAACAAATAAGCATTCGTATCTGTATGTATATCGTAAAAGGGGTTATTTTAACCGCATAAGTGACGGTCATGAGGACGGTCGTCGGGATTCGGGAACAATTTCTTTTTCAATAGTAAAGGTAACGTTACAGATAATCTACCTGAAACTTTAAAAATTACTGTGAAGTGTATAGTTGCTACACGAGTAGCTGCAGTCGACGAATAAAAAGAGTGAGAGAGAGAGATAAAGTCTTTCGTTAAAAAGTCGATTTTATTTTAACAACTGTTTCGTACAAAGACTCAAAGAAGAATGAACAAAAAATCAGCTTTGTTACTAGCAAAAAATTTTCAACTCTTCGTTACTACGCATGTGTTTTCTATTTAAAAGGACGATCGTTTAGAACGCATAATCAAAATTAAAGTTGAAGCGTGCAGAATTATAATTAAATAATAATATAAATTAAATAAGAAATTAGACCAAAATGGATGTCAATTTACTTTGAATTTATATTGAATTTAGATCATAAGCTTGCTCGTGCCATACGGTCATATAGAGCCTCTTCGATCCATGTCCGCGTCCTTTCGAATACTGATTTTTCTGCGGAAAGGAAAATGCGGTCCCGACTGATCCTCTTCGATCGTCGTACACGCGGCATACGTATTATTTTAATACGCCGAGTTTGTGGGAAGTTCCGACTGTTCTGGAACACCTTGCAACTCGACTACTGTGTTCTCATGTGAAGGAAGCTAATGAAATCAATTTTTTTTTATTGATCATTTCAAATCTTTACAGAACAAAAATTAAGAGAAAAGGAAATACAGTGTACGTTGTAATATACAAAGATTTCAGAATGTGTCGGTGTGTAAATTCTGTTTGTTCGTTGAATGTGTGTTATCTAGATTTTATAAATTAGATATTTTTGTGGCGTATGCTACATAAAAAGTTTACAATCTTTTAGGAATGAGTGTATGATGCGGCAGGCTTTAATGTTTGGTTCTGAGATATAGGCATCGACGCAGTGCCCCATTGAAAATCCGATTTTCTCTAAGTTTTTGATAAGAGCCAACCTCTGAGAATCATACATTTTACAGTGCCATACAATATGGTCAATAGTTTCAGGTGCAAGTCTGCATTTGTATTTGTCGTCGTTAATAACATTGTTCTTGCGATAGAATGAAGCAGCCAGATTATAGTGGTTAGCTCTAAGCCTATTGATGGTAACTATATAAATTCGCGCGAAAGGTCTCGTGTGTCTGAAAACGAGGGTTTGTTGGTATTTTTGTAAAAATTTTGGAAGTAAAATTTGTCTTTTTCTTGGCCTTCTTTGGATATGTTTTTAGAAGTTTGCCTAAGAAAACTTCGTCTATTTTTAATGATAACTTAACTTGATTGTATGCGCACGATATGCCTTTGCGAAAGCCGCCGAAAGATTATAGTTTCAAATAATTTGCATATACATTGTGTTAGGGAGATTGGTCTAAGGCTAACCCCATCTCTTTTAGGTACAAAGTGAGTAAAAGAGTGTTACTAACTGTGTAATCTTTTCCCTCATACATATGGTTCAATATATTGAGCAGCAGTAATTTATATTTAGTCGGCAGTTTCTGAATAATTTCGTAATCTACTCCGTCGGTACTTGGTGAGGCGTTTGCGTTCTTGGGGTCCAAGGCGGTGTTGAATTCAATAAGTTAAAAGGAGTCTCGAAAAATATATTTGTTTCGCAGTCTGTGAGACTGCTTGGATCTGTTTGTGCCCATGCCGGGCTGATTTTCTTAAGTGCTGCATTTATTTTAGTGTCAATTTTAGGCTCGTTATTTGTAAATCAAAGAGTAGTATTAAGCAAGCTGTTTTTGATTATTTTAAATTTCTTTCAGACATAGGAAGGATTTATTGTGAAATTCATGTTTCCGCGAATTTTATAACATAATCTTTTTTTTTACTTTTGTATACTTTTTTGCTATGGCAGTGTGTTTTTTGTAATTTAATAGGTCAACAAAGTTTTTCGAGAACTCCTACTTTTTGAAAGCAGCACACCTTAATCTTTTAGCTCTATCGTAGTCTGCGTCCCACCATGATACTGAATTTCTAAGAGGAGTTTTTTTTGCAAGGTTTTTCCTCGGAGTAGAGCTTTTTACTGCGTTTGCAATGATTTCCATAAAGATTTCATATTTTTGACTAGAACTACTTTTTTCGTATTCGAATGAGAATAAGTTGAAGTAACTATTTTCTAAGCGAGTGCTATATTTGGTCCAGTCTGTGTGCAGGGATTTAATTTTGAATGATTTTTTTGGGTACAAGTTACAACGGTAGTCTCGATGAACGTCAATATCAGTAAACGAATTTTCATTATGTAAACAGAAGTTGTGTGAATCAATTGCTTCGGCAAGTCTAGTTGCGTCTACATCAGCACAATTCCAGTACGAATCGTGTGCGTTGAAGTCGCCAACCAATATAATGTTGTTGTTTACATTAGATATCAAAGTATTCTACTGAGCTATGAGCGGAGACGGCTCAGTAGGCAGAGTGTCGGACTCGTGATCCAAAAGTTCTGGGTTCGATCCCGACTCTCGGCTTTTCTGTCATTGGGACACCTCTATGTTTACATACACCTGTATGTATATACTTAAGTGTCTTATAACGTCGAAGCTCCAGTGGTTCGGATTCCACTGTACACAATCTATGGATGTATTGTGTAGCTAAACTGTAGGTCCAGTTTGGGCATGTGCAGTCCATGTGTGCGTCGAGCATATATATGTGGGGGCTCACACATCAGCGCCAACGAGGCGCCGCCGCAAGCAGGAGCTCCGTCCCCGCGCCGAGTGATGATGGAGTCTCCCCTCTCATCGCTCTCCAAGCTCAAGCGCGCACCGCCATGTTGCGTGGCGGTCCCGGCGGCGCGCTTGGTTGTTCAGAACGAGCTGGGACTCGGAAGAGTTTGGACGCTTTGGAGAGCAGCCGTCGTGTGCCAGACCATTTATTTAGTATTCAATAAACGCTATTCTTTAAATTGGTCTACTTCTTCTTTCGGCACACCCTTTGCGTATCCTTCACCACTTTGTGTTGGACGTCCAAAGTGGTGACCCCGCTTACGCCTTGGGATTCTCTACGCCAAGGAATTTGCGAGCCGCCGCCATCTTACCCACGCCGCGGCCGCCGGACGCCTCTCCGAAACGCACAAGGCTCGGTGCCGCACGAAGCCCACACACCACGACTTCGGCACTCGCCACCAGCTCACAGCCCATCATCGTCGACGAGACAACTTTCGTCGGCATCGCACCAGCACCAGCGAGGATCACGAGGAGCGCAGGCCTCTCTACAGCCACCCTCGTCAAGGAGGTAATCCACCCGGCCCCTCTACAGCCAGCGTCGCTCGACGGCAGCGAGGAAAATCCCGGCCCCTCTACAGCCACATCGTTCATCGGCTGCGAGGAAACCCCGGCCCCTCTACAGCCAGCAGCGCCGCTCCATCGGTCACGAGGAAAGGAGCCAGCCCGGCCCATCTACAGCCGCGGCCCCAGGGAAATCTCCGCCCGCCCAGCCGCTACCAATCTCCCGGCATTTTCACCGTCGTCCCCGGCTTTCGTCGGCGCAACAACACGCCATACGAGCGTCAAGGCCAGCCCGCCCGCTTCGGCAGAGGTGAGTCGATCACGCTTTACTTGCCGAACGTGCGCACACGCACTCGACTTGCCCGCGGCGCGACCTTCAGCCGGTCGTGCGACAAGCACAGGACGACGCCCGGAGAGAGCAGCGCGTGCTACGGCCACCGAGAAGCAGTCGCGCAGGAGCTCAGTCGCTGCCGACCGCCATTCTCATCAGCTCGGAACACGCCGTCAACGGAGCCGTTCCTCCAGAGCAAACGCCGCGAAAATTTTCTCTTCGCGCGCTCCCGTGAAAATTTTCCCCGCGCATTCAGCCATCTTGGCTTCGAGGCGTCGCGTCGCGTCAAGAACGCCCGCCGCGCTCCCGGGGCGCCACCGTCGCAGCGCCTGCCCGCGCGCGAGCTCGCTTGAAGGCGAGGCCCCTACTCCGATTCGGCCTCACCGCCTCCCCGCGCCGCGCTCCGCGTCGACGCCGCCCGCGCGCGTTTCAACCGTCGACGCGTTCGAGACATGCTACGAAGCCCGGATCACAATCAGCAACCGCCCCCACCAGGCGGCGACAACGTCGAACACAATCGCGATCGCGAACGTGAGCACGATCACGAACGCGAACGGGAGCTCGAACGCGTACAGCAACAGCTGCTCATGGCGAACCAGCCCGACGACATAGACGCCGTCTCGAGGTGCGTGCTCCCGTCGTATTGGGCGTTCAGCCCCGAGATCTGGTTCGCGCAGGCCGAGGCGACATTCGCTTCGAACGGCGTGGTCAGGGACAATACGAAGTACCAAAGGCTAGTCTCCGCGTTACCGCCGGAGGTGGCCCAGGAAGTCTCGGATATCATCCTTCACCCGCCAGCCGCCAACCGCTATGAGTCGCTCAAGGCTGCCATTCTACAGCGCCTGGCAGTCTCCGCAGACCAGCAACTGCACCAAGTCCTCAACGAGGTTAGGATGGACAACCGCACGCCGTCTCAACTACTGCGCTACATGCGCCGCCTCGCCGGCACCAACATCACGGATGCCGCGCTCAGGATCAAGTGGCTGGATCTGCTGCCACAACACGTCAGTCGGACCTGTCGCGTGCTACGCACCGCCACGCTCGACGACCTCGCGTCGCTCGCAGACGAAGTCTCCGCGACGGAGGGCACCGTCTTAACCGTCGAACGACGGTCCGCGCCGTCTACCGCGCCGTCAAGCGGACACGGGTCGCGCGCCGCGTCGCCGCTCCGCGCACCGGAGCTGGCCACCCTCCAACTTTCCCTTGCTCAATTAGTGACCATGTTCCAGCAGCAGAGCACCATTCTCCAGAACATCGCCACAGCCGTCTCAGCAGGTGGAGGGAAGCCACGAGGCCGCTCCCGGTCACGCTCGAAAGGCCCGAACAGTCAACAACGCTCATCAACGCCAGCCCCAGCCGCAGACAACCCAGCTTGGTGCTGGTACCACACAAAATACGGCAGTGAAGCAGCCAACTGCAAGCAGCCGTGTGCCTATCCCGCCCAGGGAAATTAGCCGCGCCATCGCCCACGCAGGCAGATGCGGTGGCCGCCGGCTCGGAACAACGCCTGCACATCACCGACCGGACATCCAAGTTACGTTTCCTTGTCGACACCGGATCGGCGATTTCACTGCTACCTCGCTCGCATTTCAACAAGCGTCTTCCGCGCGCTGCGCTCACGCTGAGCGCCGCCAACGCTTCGTCCATCGCCACCTACGGATCGCACGCAATGCTACTCGACTTCAGGCTACGTAGACCCCTCGAGTGGCGTTTCACTATCGCTGACGGCACCAAGCCCATACTAGGAGCGGACTCCCTCGCCTTCCAGGGTGTCACGGTCGACCTTCAGCGCAGACGTTTGATCGACGCCAAAACTTCGCTGCATTCAACAGGCGAACTCCTGCCCGCTCAGGTATACTCCGTCGCCATCGATATCTCCCCTGATGTTGCTGAAGGACAGTTCGCCGACCTGTTACGCGAGTTTCAAGATCTCGCTTCGCCCGGAGGCACGTGCATTACGGTGCCCGGGCTAGAAGTATACCATCACATCCAGACCATCGGCCCGCCAGCAGCCGCGAAGCCACGGCGCCTGCTCGGCCCGCGCCTCGAAGCGGCCCGTGAGGCTTTCCGCTCGCTGCACGAGCTGGGCATCGTCCGACCATCCAACAGCCCATGGGCCAGCCCGCTCAGGCTCGTTCCAAAGCCGGATGGCAGCTATCGGGTCACAGGAGACTATAGGCAGCTGAACGCAAAAACTGTCCCGGACAGCTACCCTCTTCCAATAATCGAGGACCTGCTGCTGTCCCTGGAGGGCAATACCTTCTCAGTGATCGACATGAAGAAGGCGTTCTACCAACTACCCATAGCTCCGGACGACGCACACAAGACCGCGATAACGACACCATTCGGACTTTTCGAATTCACGCGCTCATCGCTAGGACTTCGCAACGCAGCGCAGTCACTTCAACGCGCGATGGATCACCTGCTGCGCGACCTGCCGTTCGCCAGGGCCTATCTCGACGACATCATAATCGCGTCCACTGGTATCGAGCAGCACGCAGTACACCTCAGGCGTCTCCTCGAGGCGCTGAGAACAGCCAACATACGACTCAATCCAGATAAGTGCGTCCTCGGCAAACAACGGGTTCTGTACCTGGGGTTCGAAGTGACACCCAACGGATTCCGGCCGCCAGCTGATCGTACTCAAGCCATCTTGGATTTTCCCCGCCCGAAGGACTCTTCAGAGCTTCGACGCTTTCACGGGCTCATCAACTACTATCGACGCTGTATCCGAAGCGCAGCCAGCTTGCTCGCCCCGCTCAACGACTTACTCAAGGACCTGCCACAGAAGAAGAAGGCCGTCCCTCTTCTCTGGACTCCCGCCGCCCAGGAAGCCTTCGACGCATCCAAGCAGGCGCTGGCGAACTCCGCAACGACGACGTTTCTTCGCCATAATGCCCCACTTCGGCTTCTTTCCGACGCCTCGGACGTCGCGGTCGGTGCCGCCCTCGAGCAGCGAGAGGTGGACGGAGTTTGGCGACCGCTCGGGTTCTTCTCGAGAAAGCTAACGGACACGGAGCGACGATACAGTACGTACGACCGAGAACTTCTCGCAGCATTTCAAAGCCGTCAAGCATTTCCGCAACATCCTCGAAGGAAGACAATTCATGCTACTGACGGACCACAAACCACTCATACACGCAGTCAACCAACCACTCGACAAGGCTTCGCCGAGACAAGCCAGACAACTGGACTATATCTTTCAGTTTGCGGTGAAGCTGGTGTACACAAGGGGAGAACACAACGAGGCAGCCGACGCGCTCTCAAGGATCGAGGCCGTGGAGATGCCCTCCGTCCTGACCTTCGCTGAGGTTGCGCGTCAACAAGCCTCGGATCCCGATCTGCCACACCTACTTGTAGCACAAACCGTTTCGCTGCAGCCCCTCACGTTCGAGGGAGCCGCTCTTTACTGCGCGGTCGAAGGCAATACCGTACGTCCGTACATCCCGCGCACGCTCAGGAGCAGAGCGTTCGACGTCATACACGGTCTCTCGCACCCCAGCATTCGGGCGTCTACGAAGCTCGCCGTACAGAAATACTTCTGGCCCAGCATCCGCAAGGACATCACCAGATGGGCACGCAACTGCGTTCCTTGTCAACGGTCAAAAGTTCACCGGCACAATCGAGCAGCCCTGGGAACGTTCGAGGAACCGGACGCTCGCTTCGCACACGTTCACGTAGACATTGTTAAGATGCCTCCACACGCAGGCCTCTTATACTGTCTCACGATCATCGACCGATTCACGCGCTGGCCTACAGCGATCGCCCTGCCGGATCAACAAGCGGAAACCATCGCCAAGGCTTTCTTCGAGCACTGGATTTGTATATATGGTACGCCACTCACTGTAACCTCCGACCAGGGCGCCCAATTTGAGGCCAGATTGTTCACCGCACTCGCAGACACCATCGGAGCTACCAGGGTTCGCACCACGCCGTACCACCCCCAGTCCAATGGGATGGTGGAGAGGTTCCACCGGACGCTCAAAGCGGCGTTAATGTGCTGCTCGCCGACACCTTGGCCTTTGGCTCTTCCAACCGTATTGTTGGGTCTGCGCACTACCTTCAAAGAGGATCTACAGGCGTCTCCTGCCGAAATGCTCTTCGGCACGGCTCTACGCATTCCGGGGGACTTCTTCGTCCCGTCTAGCAACCCACTGGCCAACGCCCCGGCATTCGTAACACAACTACGGAGTCTGATGACGAGTCTACGAGCCGTCCCGGGTTCACGACACACCCCGCCGAAGCCGTTCGTCCAGCTCAACCTCCGGTCCTGTCCTTACGTCTTCAGAAGAGTCGACACGGTCCGGAAAGCTCTGCAGCCGCCGTACACAGGTCCACACAAGGTACTCGAACGCATCTCTGAGCAGATGTTCAAAATCGACGTCAACGGGGGTCCGAAGATTGTATCAACCGCGTCTCTCAAGCCAGCCTTCGTGGAGTCAGAGGATGTCAACGCCGAGAGACCGCCTACACCTTCCGCCACCCCTCCGTCTGTTTCTTTTTCCAGCAACTCACCAACGCCGTCTTCTACGCCGCAGGACGAGCCTCCACCAACCGGCTCGCCTCCTCAATCGCCGCCGAGTCATTCACCGGTGCAGCCTTCCAACCCTCCACCACCCCAGCCAGATGACCAACCTGCAACTACATCAGCTACGCCAGGAGAAACCCCTTCCCTCAACAGGCAACCGGGGCGCAAAACAGTTTCGTTCCTCCTGCAGCCCGCTCTCGTCACTGGTGGGGGAGTAGCTGTGGGGGCTCACACATCAGCGCCAACGAGGCGCCGCCGCAAGCAGGAGCTCCGTCCCCGCGCCGAGTGATGATGGAGTCTCCCCTCTCATCGCTCTCCAAGCTCAAGCGCGCACCGCCATGTTGCGTGGCGGTCCCGGCGGCGCGCTTGGTTGTTCAGAACGAGCTGGGACTCGGAAGAGTTTGGACGCTTTGGAGAGCAGCCGTCGTGTGCCAGACCATTTATTTAGTATTCAATAAACGCTATTCTTTAAATTGGTCTACTTCTTCTTTCGGCACACCCTTTGCGTAACCCTCACCACTTTGTGTTGGACGTCCAAATATATACTTCGAGTATTCTATATGCTCGAAGTATATATACGTATATCTGCTCGGCAGTGTGGCCAGTATTGCGGAATGCTGTGTCGCCACCTATAGGAAGAAAATAGCCAAATATCGCCAGATTCATTACCCGAGCAGACCCAGACCTAAAATAAGCGCGAATATTTAAATACATACCTCTATATGCTATAAGAACACAGTTAATACATACATATATACATATATACATATATATATGTACATATATATTATATATAGTTTTTTAAATATATTAAACTATAATTATAATAATACCCAAATATTGTTTTATAATTTATTTTATTTCATTTTAGCATGTTATAATTATAAAAAAACGTACAAACATGAGTAAGTTATGTAATAATAATGTAATAATACATTTCAAAAATCAGCTATACTGATACATGGGATATCAATGTCGAAGTTATTCAATAAGTTGATAACTTCAAATTCTTCGACTACTAAGCTATCTGTTTCCTGATTATTTTCTTTGTTTTTTTGGTGATAAAGTACTTTGTAGTTAAAATCTGCGAGCATAGCAAATGTAGGTTTAAAATTTTTACAACATGTATTATTTGCATAAAATCTCATCCTAATCCTTAAAATTGAATCCAACATTGGTAATAGCATCTTATTTCTTACTTTAGTTTTGACTGCGTTCATAATGGAAAAAACGCGCTCTACCACTGCATTGCTAGAGGGCAATGACAGTAGTGTCAGAGAATAAGTTGCTAGATCTTTAAAAATCAGTTTTCCACCTGCATTTTTGAAAGAATATACTACAGGCCAAAACGAATAACTATCAGTAAGCGCTTCTTTGCCAAACTGTGTTACCCAATCTACCGTTAACAATTTATTCCATTGATTTTGAACAGTACCTAATGTATTAGATGGTATCAATTGCATTAAAAATGGCAACTCTTCAAAACGAGGTCGTAAAGTTTGTGATAAGCACATAGAAGGAGACAAAAACTTTAATTTATAATACAATGTCAGATTAACCGGTAATCTTTTTGATAATTCTAGACAGAGCGATTTTATAAGATGAAATGCTCTGGTTTCTATATTTGATTGCTGTTCTTTAGAAATATTCATATTTGATAAGGCATTTTTATATTCTATACCGTATTCTGCTTTTTCAACTGGCAAATAAGCCAACTCATTTTCAAGATTTTTTATCATGATATCTAAACCTTCGCTTACAAATCCAGGTTTCATGACTTTTTTAGCCAGTAACAATAAAAAATCTTTTAGATCATCATGAGCACGACCTAAATCAACGTTTACACTCTGGAAAGATGCATTTACGTAGGTTATTTCACCTAGTATTGGCTTTATAATTAACAAATACAAATAATTGCTTTTATCTTGTAACATATCATGAATAAGTCTAGCAGTGTAATCTTTTTCCGTATTAACCACTAAATTAAAATGAGTACTTAATGTTTCATAATGAATCACAATAACTTTTATGACGTTATATCTTACTAACCACCTAGTTGTCGACAGCTGAATAAATTTTAACATTTTTTTCTTTTTCTCAATTTTGTTTTGATCACTATTAAGACTGTCATTACTTTCAGAATTTATAGTTTCCCAAGTTGTCATATACTCTGATTTTCTAATTGCACAGTGGTTAAACCAATTGTATATCTCTCTGCATAAAAATTTAATATTTGTTGGATAGTTCTTTGCAGCAGCTGAAGCAGCATTATTTAAAGAGTGGCAGATGCACCTTACTAATTGCAAATTTTTATTAAATTTATCTCTTAATAACGTATATACAGAGTGATTTTTCCCACAGAGGTTACTGCCTCCGTCTGTCCCTAACGCAATCAAATTTTTTAAGTTTAGATTGATATCTGTGCAATGCTTAACAATTGCGTCATACAAAGTTTCAGCATCTGTTTTGACAACTTCAATTAAACCTAGATAATCGGTAACTACTCTATTTTGTTTATGACTGAAATACTTTATACATATATTTTATTAAATTTGCACATTTTGTTTTGTGTAATCTGAGATCGTCGAACTTTAATTCTTTCAAAATTTCACTTAAATGATCTATACTTCTTATGCTTGCATGTGATGCAATATACGCTGCTAGTTTTAAGTCCCTTTCATGATTTTCTTTGATTTTATCCTCTTGAGTTTTACAAACTGCAGTTATCTTTGGTTGATTTTTAACACCTACGCTTTCGAATTTTTTAACGTGAAAATCTCTCGTACTGTGAGCTTTCAAGTCTGTTGGATGAGCTCGAAGATTTTTACGGCACACGCGGCAAAACGCTTGCTGATTAACGTTATGAGAATCTCGATTTTTCACCAACCATCCTGCATAAAAAAAAATTTGTTTTTAATGGTATTATTTTATGCGAGAGAAAGGAGCCTCAGAAAAATTCGTTCGTTCCTTCCCCCCCCCCCCGTTGGCTCTCTCGCGCGCGCGAGAGAATAAATTACAATGTTAAAAAAAGCGTTTTTATTATCTCACCTTTTGCCCAAGTCTCGTTTTCCCATGCCGAATTATATTTATATAATTTCAAATTTTTGGATTTACTTGTAAGAACTGTGACCTATTCTTTGGATGCCGTTGCTGTCAGTTCATCTGCCATGTTTTATACTATCTTTGCAACTTGTTGCATTTGTACGTCGATGCTGCTTAATACAAAAATAAATAAAAAATATGTATTGATAATAATGTCGAAAAACGTTATAATATGCGAATATTTTTAACAAAGAAAACAAATATATATGTACCTGTGTATGTACAGCTTATACACGTGTGGAGAAATTATGGGTACGCGCTCAGCGCTGTGTGGTCCTTTGTATCTGTCATGCATGCAGAATCTAGTCGCTATACATTAATTCCTAATTTCATTATCGGAATCGGTGTCGCTGTTCGTTATCAAAACGGTATCTGCAAGACTAATGTCAGAATCCGACTCCTCCAATTTCGAAAGTAATAACCTCAATGAGGCTTTAATTATTTCTAAATTATCCAATATTTTAATTCGAATTTCGTGCAACTTCTCGTTTCTTGACCGATGTGCTTGTTGGGAATAAACTAATAGGTTATTTAAGTTGTCTCTATTCCGGTAAATAACAATTTCGATGTCATGTAATTCTTCAGTAGAATAAATGCTTTCACGCATTCTATTCTGTAAACGTATGAAGGTGCTTTTTTGATGCTCTAAATGTTCGAGTAATTCAGTTAGACTCAAATCCATTTATTAACGTTATAAAATCGATCTGTAAACGTTAGAATTCAATAGTAGGCTATCACAGATCGATGATTAAATTATATTAAATTAGATACTTACATTAAAATACATACAAAGCTCGAAAACTCTTAGAGAGCACGACTCAACGACTGTACAATTAGACGAACTGCTGCCGATAAACGCTCGCTGCTGCCGATAAACGCTCGCTGCTGCCGACGCTGCTTACTGCTTTCCTGGCGAAAATTCGGAGAATTCGATCTGAGCGGCCTGTCGATCACACCACACATTGAAACGATGTAAACAATGTCAATTCGGTCAACCAACTAAACAAACTACTGTCGAATTCTGGGCGGTAATCGAGCTGCAAGCGCCTTTGCTTAATGTCGCTGCAATCGCCACCGGTTTCGGTAGTAGCATATATGTACAGTTGTACACTGTATACACTATGCAATATACATATACTTAATACTAGAGATTATTTGGTTGGTATCAATGGTACTAGAGCTTCGCAGCGCTTCTGTTGGTGCATTGCGACGTTTGAAAAAAATGTTCTCATGATAGTATAATATAGCCAAACATAGCCGAGTAGGTAGTAATATAGCCTCATGGAATCGCCGTCGCCATACCGTAAAAATAAATCGCCAACGCAAGTACGAAATAGCCATTTTGGCTACAAATAGCCAGTGCTCGGGGCACAGACATGGCTAAAACATGCCTAGACTATAGGGAACTCTGCCGACCGGAGCCACAAGGTATACTCTAAAGGTATCACTGCGTGGAATCGGGCGGCGGGGAGGAAGGTACAGCATAATGAGCATCTGCCTCAGTGCTCGGTCATGGCACGTCCCCGAGCAAGGGCCGCCATGACCACCTCCACCACTACCAATCGGGCAAAAAATTCTACTGAGCTTGTGTGAGGATAGTATCTGGAGTTTTGTAGCACGCTACAATGTCAAAAGGCAGATTAACGTTCTCGATTTTAATACCGCACATTTCCACCGATATGTCCGGAATTAGTTTTGAATTACGCTGAATAATGAGTTATTACGAACTAAAAATATGGTATCTCCTCCTCTTGAATGCAGGTGGTCCTTTCTTACTTGTCTGTATCCAGGGAATTTTATTGAATTGGACAGAGTCAGACAAGTTTCTATACGCATATTAATATTTGTTGCGTTACTAATTTGCGCTGAAGGAGGCTTCGAGGGTTATAGTACAGAATTTTAAGAACTATCTGTTTTGTCAGTCTCTCCATTATTTAGTATAGGGTTATAGCTCCTCTTTTGCATCGTCTACTTGGCGCTCTTTTTCTGAGTCACTTGAGAGTATATCTTATAGCTTCTTCTTTATTCTTGTGCATCTGGATTTGAGTGCCGGGCTTTTAAAGTAAGTGCTTTGTCCGAACGTATTAGATAGAAATTTGTGGAATTCTTTGGAGCTGAGTATGTACTGATCTGAACACTTCTCTAAACTTCTAGTAATCGAGTCCAGTGGTATTATTGATATTTCTATGTTTGTCGCTTCTTTGTTTTTTATTTCAGGTTTTTTAAAGTTGTTCTTATCGATGGTTTTACTACTTGTAGGCGATACATCAGTATTATAATTATTAGTTTCTTCATGTGTTGCTTTTTTGTTTGACTGGTTTGAGTTTTTAGAAGTTGTTGATGGTGGAGGGGGTCTCTTGTTGGCTTTGTTGGTTAATTTTGCGATATTTGTTGAGTTCTCGTCTAAATCATTCGATGTCTCTTGTTGTGATCGTTGAAATTTGTACACTGTTCGCAGAGTTATCGAATTGTTTGCAATGATAACAACACATTGAATTGGTGCTGAGATATATCCAATATGATGTTTCCTCGTAATTAATTTGAAGACTCTCAGGTAATGAATTTTCTTATTCTTCTTTAATATTGATTTGGCGTCTAAATGATAGGATATGCGATCTACCTGGTTTGCTTGTAGAGGCTTTGATATAATTGATGTTAGATATTAGAGTAATTCCAGAGTTTTTAAGAGTTTTGAGTACGATTTCATGAGGTACGACCGGATTAATGTTAGATATAACAACTCTTTTGTTTTTTTCACTAGCTGTAGTTTCTTTGGTTAGGAATATACATATTCTTCCGCCACAAATTTTGGAGATAAATCTAACATTGGTGAGGTCTATTAGCGGTTCAATACCGTCTAAGTAGTCATTTAAGGTGAGACCTTCTACGGCACCGATTATCACTGCGTGTTCTTTTTTGGATTTGACATCTTGCTGAGAGGCCTTGGCGTAGCTAATGGATTTTTGCGTTGGGAGATATCGTGATGAACCCTCGTTTCCGGAAGCCATCGTGATGTTGGATCGTTGCTGCTGATTTTCCCACTGATCTATGGATGAGTTTGATCACTACACTGGTCGAAATTTTCACATACGTGTACTGTGGAACTTGCTCGAGCTTGCATGTAAACACGTCTACTCTGTACGGCATTCCAAACAAGACTCCTAATGAAATCAATGAATCATAAAAAATGGTATAAATTAAACTCAGCTCAAGATTCAGATCAATCTAGGACCAAAGCTCTAGATCAACAATCACCTGTACCAAACAAACTTGTTTTAAAAGTGGAAACACAAGTTATGTCATTAAAAAATCTTTAAAAAAGAAGACTTACTCCAAGCCGAAAATAAATTTATTATGGCGGAAGCGCAGAGGACGGCTATAGCAACACTAAAATAATTATTAACAGAATAGCCAGTATTGCTATTGTTCAAGCCCGAAAGAGAGACGGAACTGCATTGTGATGCATCGAAGGATGGCTATGGCTCGATCTCGCTACAAAAATCTGAGCAAGATCACCAGAGGCACCCAGTGTGTATTATTTGAGCAAGAAAACAACTCCACGTCGAGTCGCTGAAAAAATTCAAGATTTATTTAATGCATGGCGAGTTCAAAATCGTCACAGATTATGCTGCCTTTGAGCAGACATTGAAGAAAGATGATCTGTCCCCGAAGTTAGCGAGAAAAACTTTCAGAGAATATTGTTAAAATCTCTAGCTTTCCATTGGTATAAAAAAAGTATGGTTTCCGATCTAATTTTGAGAAGAGAGCATGAGAAAATATTAAAATTATACACGGGCTCTTATGGAACTCAATAATAAATCCAACCTCACGTCTTTATAAAAGCTTATACTTCAAAATAGAATGGCAAAAATTATAGCATTTTTAATGAAGATAACGTTAGGAACAAAAGAAATATATGTTTCTGTTGAGATATTAAAGATATAGAAAAAGAGCATATTACAACGCATCTGCGCATACGCATCACGCAAATGAGTATAGAAAGTAACGTGTATATTATCGATTACAGATTAATTTTTTTTATAAAAAACATGTAAAAGTAGTGTACGTTATAATTTAGTTTAGTTTAAATGATGCATTGAAACACAAAGATACTAAAAATTTAAGAGCTCACCGAGACCCCAACTTAATACGGTACCAACCGCTGAAGCCACCTTAAATCAATTTATGCCTCGCTTAGCTGGAGCCAAAAGAATTTTTTCTAATCCAACTGAAAATGACTAACTTTTATGTCGTTGGCAAGTTCTAAACTGGATTGTTGTAATAATGGTGTGTAACATTTTGTATATAATGAAACGTGCAAACCAGGCGCAAGTCGGTTCTCGCACCTTGTAAATAGGTAACCCGACGACCAACTTCCAAGCGAGCGCAAAGCGAGAGAGGGACGTGCACCGAGATTACACGCATCAAGAAATGTAAACTGAAAAGCATAAGAAGCAAACGAGCGGTCAGACTCGTTACAGTCATCCACGGGCTGTGTCTCCGTTTACAGCAAAGCCAGTGTCCCTGACGAACGCAGTATATTCTATTCGGGCCGTATCCCCAAGGAGAATGTAGAGTACAGAGAACCTCTCGCGATCTATTAGCAAGAAGTAGGAGGACTCTCAGGCCCTATCCCCGACAGCTCTCGGAACGAACCCCTCTCTCGGCCTTGCACTTATTCTACGGTTATCTACTTTACTTAATATATTCTGATTCTCATAATTGGACTTTATTTAATTCTCTCTCCCTCTAGGAACAATACGTTCGAGTTGAGGCCGTATCCCTCTATCACGTTCTTGCTCCTCAGCTCATGGGAAGGTGGTACAGTTCGTTCCCTCGCAACCCTTTTGAGGCTGCGTGGCTGTGCGAAACCCGGCACAGTGTCACGGGCAACCTGGTTGTAACCCAAGCGCCCACATAAGCAGCTTTGCCTCGCCACATCCAATCGCAGGTGCGATGAGATTTAGAACACCCTGACAGCGAGACCCTTGCTTATAACGGTATTATGTTCAAGCCGTAGTCCGCAGCTATTTTTAAAACTTTCTCTAAATTTTGCAGTGCCTTCTCTTCGTTGACTGCGATCACGACAAAATCATCAAAATAAATAATGATTTTGCGTCGTTGAATCAAATCGGCGAAAATCGCGGCTAAGAATCTATGAAAAACGGCCGGGGAGTTGTACAGGCCTTACGGAGCCTTACAATACTCAAAATGCCCTGTCGGTGTCACAACCGACAAATATTTGCGTGACTCTTCTTCTACATTAACATGATAATATCCGTCTTTCATGTCTAAGGTGCAAAAGACTTTTGCCGCTGCCAGCCTGTCTAACACATCCTCCATTACTGGTACGGGAATGAAAATTAATTTTTATGCTAATTATAATATTCTACAACCTTCTGTGATGCTTGATTCTTGAAACACATTTTGTAGGGAATGATGAATCTCTTTGAATCTCGGTCGATCTGAAGCTGACCACTGCCAGCACTGTTGCATAAGTGCATAAACTTTAGGTGGACAACCAGGTGGACATTCCATTCGGTGACCTTTTTCAAGCATATGGTAGACGTCAGTCAAATCAACACCAGCATATGGATACATACCATAAGTTGCTATTTTACATAATAAAATACCAAAAGCCCATAGGTGAGACTAAAGAAAAAATGTCAATATAACGAAATTTGAAGAAAAGTATTTGTTACAAAGAAATAAGTATTACGTACGTAGAGATTGATTGATTGATTGATTGATTTTTTATTGCCGCCTTGGGGTAGTACCCTATCTGGCGGATAACAGAAAATTTTACAGAATTTTAAAACTTATAACATAATGATAAGGATAGAACAACATTTGATTTGATTACGGATACACTGGATTAAAAATAATTTAACAGCATAAGAACGTACAATTTCGCAATTTATAATTCTTTCTTTCGAGGTATTTGAACCGTCCTGGCTTAGCTTGTTCGAACTCGGCGAGACTTAGAGGTTTGCCTTACAGCCGCAGCCCCTCATCAACGACCCTATGCTCCCAGTCTTCTCTGTCGCGCGCAAGCAATTTATTCAGCAGGGAGCATTTGAATGAACGCGTTCCGCTCTCGCTGAACTCTGTTATATTTTGATTGTTGAGCAGCGACGAAGCGGTAACTGCAAACGAATTTTTCCAGGCTTCTGTACGCGGAGTCGCAAAGAGTAGAGGTTGCCTGGCGTTACGGGCAGAACGGCGGATAATAGAAAAATCAACAAGCAATAAAAAGTTGCGCACTAGATAGGATGGATACTTTCTCGCGAGAGCTGTATAGGCCTGCACTCCTAGGAGGTATTCGCGTCTACTCGCAGCGGACAACCAATTTAGCTCTAGCCGATGCGGCGTGACATGTCCCCTGCGCGGAATGCTCCCAACAACAAAACGTACGCAGGCGTTTTGCGCTCTTTGGAGCCTGAGTACTCGGGTCTTGTCCAAATGCGCATATACCGGAGCAATGTAGTCAAACAGAGGAAATATGAGCGATTGTACAAGTGATTTCCTGAGATTCCTAGAGAGTGAGTGCTTGTGGAATCTCAGCGAGGCAAGTGTTCCGTATACTCTCCGAATGACCCACTTCACTTGCATCTGCCAGTCCAGAGTTTGAGTCATCCAGAGGCCCAGGTTTTTAGCTTCAGTGACGTAGGGGAGAGCGACGCCGTCTATGCAAATGCGCGGAATGGCCGACAAATCAATTTTCGCTATGTATTTTTGGCTACCCAAGATAAGTACCTTGGATTTGGCTGAATTTAACTTTAAGCCGTTTTCGCGTGCCCAATTTGCCACCGCCTGCACGTCCTCCTCCATCCGGGCTATACCTGAGTGCAAGTCGGTGGGAAAGCAGTGATGGTAGAGCTGGGTGTCGTCAGCGAATAGCATGTAATTTGCATATCGCAGGACACGCGGTAGATCGTTGATGTAAATTGCAAAGAGCAGCGGACCCAGGACGCTACCTTGCGGGACCCCCGAGGATGCGCGTAGCCAGTCTGAAATTTTGCCACCCTCGCTCACCACCGCTTGAAGTCTATGAGCCAAGTAGGAAAAGAACCAACGTAGTGCATGGCACGACACGCCAAGCTCACGCAATTTACGGATTAAGCGTGCATGAGGTATCGTGTCGAAAGCCTTGGAGAAGTCCAGCAAAGTCAGGATTGTTAGCTGACGCTTATCGATGGCGTAGCGTATGTCATCCAACACACCCAGAAGGGCGGTCTGAGTCGAGTGTCCGGGTCGGAACCCAGCTTGGCGCGGATCGAGAAGGTTATGAGCCTCCAAAAAGCCGAGGAGGCGCTGCTGGACGATTCGCTCTAGTATTTTTGACGGCTCAGGGAGAAGCGCTATGGGTCTCGTGTCGGATGGAGAGGACAAAGACTTTAGTTTCGCTAGTGGTATTATGAGGGCCTTTTTCCAATCCGAGGGAAAAGTGGCCGATGTCAGAGAGGCGTTGATGACCGCCGTAAGAGGGGGAACTAGCTTTGGAAGTGCGGCTTTGAGCATGGGGACCGTAATTCCATCAATTCCAGAGCCCTTGGAATTTCCAGCTCGCAAGGCCTTTTCCACTTCGTCTTCCGAGGCGGGCGATAGGACGAAGATTGGCAGCGACGCATCATGCAAAGGCGCAGCACAGGCTGCATCAAAGTCGGATTCGCAGAGCGGAGGGCTCGCATTTACCGTCTTAGCATAATGAGCATTTAAGACATCCGCACTATAGGTGGCCAGTGGCGATGGCAGTTTTGCAGAAGAGATGCGTAGGTTTTTGATTTCACGCCATCTGGCCGTAAGAGTGGGGGCAGAATCCATTTTTTGCTTTAAGAAGCTGTTTTTTGCTGTGTCGATTTTGTTTGACACCTCTGAGCGAAGCTGTTTGAACCGATCATAGCCGTCTGGGTGGTTTAATCTGCATGCATACTTATATGCTTTGTCGCGCTGCCTCATCAAGTGCCGAATTTCTGGAGAAATCCAAGGCTTTTGCTTCGTGGATAGAGTTATGTGCCTGATAGGAGCTGCTGTATCGTAGGCAGATATTATGGCCGTGGTCAACTTGCGTTGCGCCAAATTTGCATCAGGGAGTGAGGCGCCACTCGCGAGGTGTAGGGTTTCATCGTTACCAGAAAGGAGAAAGGCCTTCCTTAGGTAATCAGCTTCCTCACCTGGTAGTAGTGGGGCGAGTGTCGAAGCAAGCTCGCGCGCTAGAGTATCTGCAGAGACAGAATTCAGCGAGCGCGACTCGATATATCTAATCTGCGCGGGAGGTTTTGCTGAGATACACAACGTGAGGCAGATGAAGTCATGCCCAGCGATGAAAGGAGAGGCCGATTTATCGTATGCCTGAATTTCTGCAGAATCGCTGACAAAAAAGAGGTCTAGCCACGTGTGAGACGGGGGAGCTCGCCAAAGAACATGATGCGTCGGACTAGACGGAACAAGCGACAAGTTCAGACTTTCTGCACTATCAAGGAGATGCTTGGATGCATCTGTATTGCAAGACATATTTATGTTTAGGTCTCCGGTAATTATTATATTTTCATAGAGAGGAGCAAATGGAGCCAGGTTCTCAAAGAATTCGAATGGATAGGCTGCGGAGGGGCGGCGATAAATGACGGCAACAACTATCTTAAACGAACCCTTTATTAATTCCAACACAAGGTATTCCGGGGTATTATCGTATACCGGATCCGAGTTTGACAGTATATTAACCTTATAAAAATCTCTTATGTACACGCCGACACCTCCGCCCTCTTTCCCTACACGATCATGGATGTAAAAATTGAAGCCACTCAGCGCTAGATGGTTATCTGGGTCGTCCGGATTTAGGAAGGTTTCCGTGATGGCAATGGCATCGAAATACGAGGTGGAGCATTTCTCTTCCAGGAGCGCAAAATGCTCGCGGGTGCCCAGTCTATTTACATTGATATGGCCGATTTTGAATACGCCATGGGTATTGCTAACTTCGCGTGCTGCCCTGGCTCGTTCCTGCTCCCCGCGAGACCGTCACACATTTGTCCTCGGCCTGCCCTTGAGTTTAGCCAAGTCCTCGTCAGAGTATATAGGGATGCGAGCTGCATCAAGAGACGCTCGCATGATTACGGTACCACTACCATCGACTATCGGTCTCACGTATCCCATTTCCTTGCTGACCAAGCGTGCCTTGCTCAGGAGGTCAAAAATAGGCTTTGGATATAGTTGGTTTATATATACGTAATAGTTGCCCTGCACGCCAAACGTTTGCTGCAAATCGACGGTTTTAAGCGAAGGAGCTTTACGCATTATAGCATCTCGAACGGTGGACGAAGAAAGCTTGACGACGAATGCGCAGGACGGCGACGGTGGGGGTCGAGGCGGGGGTTGCTGCTGCATAGTGGCGAGCGACTGACCTCCAGAGAGAACCGAAGCATCGACTGCATCTGTTCCGGCTACGCGGTTTTTACTTGCGAGATTAGCTTTGGCTGGCCAGGAGCGGTAGCCCAGTATATGTCCATAGATGGCGGATAAGCCGAGAGCTTGCAGTAGCTGGGAAGTCGCATCCTGGGGGGCTTGTTCGTAAGCGATCGGTACCCCGGTTATGAGAACTTCACAGTCGTCGCGTAACGACTCCAGGCGACGACGAGAGTCTAAGGAACGCGAAAAGGTGACCACTTGATTTTGAATCCCTGCCATCTCGTCAGTACGCTCCTTTTTCATCTCTGCAAGCTGCGATTCCAGGGTAGCGACTCGCGTAGTTAGGTTTTTGATCGATGCGGTTTGCTTCCTGAAGTCCGTATAATAATTTAAAAACCAGGACGGTGCACCGGTAAGATCGGCCGGGTGGTCATCTTCCTGATCTAAGCTCATTGTTATGGACACGGAGGTGGTTAACGAGTTGTATGACTTTCCTTCACTGCTACTGTGTTCTTCACGGCCGTGCTTGGCCAGGGGCGTAAGTTGCTCTGATGACAATGAGAGAGGCCGCTTACCGACCTGGATAGCAGTCGACTGATGGGCTAGCAGGGATGCAGGCGCGGGTTCCTGGGGTACGTGGTGTGGCGACGGCTGTGCCAAGGGCCGAGCTTGTTCGCTGGCGGAGACGTTCGCGCTCTCCGCGCCAAAAGAGGTGCTAGCTTGATACGCGGGAATGGTAGATACAGACGGGAGAGCTTGTGTGCAGCAGTTGAACGTATTAGCGTCGATAAGCCAAACTTCGGGGCAGCAACGTAGATGGTACGGCTTTGAACAGCTGATGCAGCGCGCGATCGGACCACTTGTCTCCGGGAGCTTTCGGCATTTAAGGCATGACTTACGAGCCATAATGCGTACGTAACATTATGAGGCGAGAATAATATATCACACAAGTAGACGGAAAGTATACTTAAAATTAGATTTGGTCGACTAGCTGGTACAAGAATAACGGTACAGTAGTAGCGGTAGGCCGAGCGTGTTTATAAACAGCGCTAACTATCTAATACTAATGCTAAGCCAGGTTTGAACGACGCCTGCCAATGGGCAATCACAATACGCCAACATGAATACAACCGATAACGAGGTACGATGAATTTTCGACTTAAAATTTACGAGAAATATTTAAAGAACACATAAGAATAAGGGTAAAACTACGACGCGAATGAGCACACATATAACGCACACTACACTTAGCTGCCGAATGCACGCAAACTCCTCGATTCCCTAAGCTATGCAAGTTTCACTGTGCCAGGCGCGGGGCACTGCCAGAGCGCAACACCACACGCGCTTTACAGACAAGAAGTAGCTTTAAATGATCGTAATCAGCCGCACGCTCGAAGCTGACGGACTGTGGCGGACCAGCAGAGTGACTTGATGGCTGAGCTTACTTGTGTCGCGCCGAAGAAAGTGATGCCGCGTGGTGTCAGTAGAACGTCAAAGTGACGAATCCGGACTGGTATCGGCTCAGCGTGGGAAGCGAAGATGTAGCGGTGATGGATGAGTCAAGAAGACAACCAGGCGACGGTCAGAGTACGTCCAGTGACGGCGCTTGGGATGCCCAGCAATGGCGACGAGAACTCGGTGTCGGTTTGGAAATTGTTAGCGTGAAGAAAATTTGGACTCCTGGCTCCAAAAAATGGAGCCACGCAGTATGCGCTCCGGTAGCAGGGAGCCTGCAGAGTCCAGCGTATGACTAAAAAAAGTCTCAACTCCCAGAACGAGTGTGAGTAAAGGTAGAGCGAATAATATATATATATATATAGAGAGAGAGAGTGTTGTAGTATTGACTAGGACACTCCTCGTCGGAGACACTCACTAAACTCGTCGTCATCCTCCTCCTCGGTCGCCGCCGGGTCCTCCGCCGACTTCCCGAAGAGAACGGCTTCGTTGATCCTCTATCTTGGAGATCCTCCTCCGCACTCGGCTACCATAATTCCTGTCGCCCTTTACTTATGTATCGGTGCTCCTTATTCAAATTAGGAAGCACTAGCAACTATCAAGGAGCTGGGCTCTGGGACTACCGCAAGGAAGGTATGAAGTACCGAATATGCCGGAACAGCAGCATCAGTAAAACAGAAGGAACTGAAGGCAAGTGTGCACGTCACTAGGCTCGGTAATGTAGAACTTGATACGTACATTGTATCTACATTAATGAATTCGAGCGAGGAAAATAAAAGCGCAACAATTGAAAGCAAATTCTTCATTTTCAGGTAAGTATTAACATGTTTTAAATAATTATATTCTTTGAAAATTATTAATTAAATAAACATTAATTACTGTATTATTAGTATAAGAATAAATAATATTATAATTCTAGTATTAATAACTAGTATATTACAATATTTATTTACATAAGTCAAAATAAAAACTTTTGTGTTCCTCGGGTATTAAACCGTCGGTACATAATTTTAATAAATCCTCCTTTTTTGTCTGCCTCAAAGGCATTTTGCAACTTTTTTTATTTAAAGGAAACTTTTTTCCGATTATTTTTTTAGTTGCTACTAAAAATTCTTTTGCGGGTTCTGTAAATTCATATTTAATATGTACGCGTGTTTCATCCTCTTTGTTAACAACAATTTCTCTAACGTTACTGATCGCAATTTGATTCTATTTTTGAGCTTTTGTCAAATCGCGGAAATTAAAAAAATCATCGAATTTCATGTCTGTAACTGTATGAAAGGGCGCCTTTTTTCGCTTTTTCGATTATTGTACGCCATTGCGTTTGAGTAAAAACTGGCTCATCTTTACAAAAATTTTCAATTGTTGCATGAATTGAATCTCCTTCATTGTAACTGTGCCCTTATTCTAGGTATCTGAAATAAAATAAATACATGTCAATTAAATTTTTATATTTTTGTTTGTTTAAGAATTAAATTGAATATGCGCGCCAAAAACGAATCTCGGCAATGTTCATTACATGAAATTAATTGTCTATGGTCACAACATACATTTAGGTATAGGTTCATTGAGTTTGAATCGATCTCTCGAAGAGAGAGGGACACGTCTCGCTTTCTCGCTGATTCTAACCTATCGAACCGCCTAGCTGCTCGACTACTTACCAACCTTCGCAACTTGCGCTATCTTTATATATAAAGGAAGGGTATTTACTCTTTTTCTTTTCTTTTCTTTTCTTTTTCTCTCTTTTTCTTTACTTTTCTTCTCTCCATATCATTGATTTAGATTTTTATTAAAAAGAGACTTCCGGGCAAGTCTGTCACCTTGACAGGCATGCCTAGGAATGACGTTAATAATTCTATTCTTAACAAAAAAGCTGATAATAGTAGAAAACACTTACTTTTATTGGAAAAATCTATTAACAAAAGAAAATTTGGCGATGATGTTACTAATAAAAATTTAAATAAAATAGATGTTAATAAAAAAAATCTTATTTCCCTGCTAAACAAAAAAGCATCTCCATTGAAAGATGCTTCCAAACAAATAAGTCAATCGTTTTCTTCTATCTAATAATCTTTCTCCTAATATGAATGCTTCTTCTTCACCTAATGTTTTTCAAAATTCGTCCAATGACCCTAACAACTTAAATATGTCTGAATCAAATCAAATTTTTTCTCCTCCTCCTTTAATTATCACAGATTGTACTATGGATGAAAAATCTGATACAGAATCCATTACTTCAAATAGCTCTAATAATTCTGCACTTACTATATATAATATTACTGATTTTTTCCCATAAGAGGACTTTAGATTTAAACATTTTTCCCATGCACATGTAGCTCCATTTATTGTCTATGTGGAACTAAACAGTATCTCCAAAAGAAATCATTTAGATCCTTCCGTGGTTGCCAAACTTGTGCTCTCTAAATTTAAAGAAGGCGTAAACGAAATCTATAGTATTTCAAAAAAAAAGTTGCAATCAAAGCTGATGATAAGAAGATCATTAACAGGTTACTTGACGATCCGTAGTTTAAATCTCATAGCCTAAAATGTTCTATTCCTTACCATTTATACACAAGATTTGGTGTTGTTAAAAACATTTCTCCGAATATCTCAATGGAAGATTTTCTTAACAACTGTTCTGCTGATAGATCTGTCCATATTATCAGTGCCAGAAGACTGAACATGAAATTGGAAAATGAAGGCAGGATTTCTTACGTACCGCCTAAAACAATCCTGATTAATTTTGACTCCAAAGAATTACCAAAATTTATTCATTACAACTTAGTAAGATATTCAGTTTATATGTATAAAACCAAACCAAAACAATGCTACAATTGTTTTAGATTTGGCCACGTCAAGTATAACTGCAACTCTAAGACTAAATGCAAACATTGTGGTAGCATAGACCATAGTTTTTCAATCCAATGTCCTAATGCCCTTAATGATCCTACTTGTACTAACTGTAATGAGGCTCATCTCCCTACTGACCCAAAATGCATTGTTAAATTGAAACAAATTAAAATTCACGATTTGGCCTTTATAAAAAAAATTTCTTTTAGTGAAGCCCTGCAAATTGTAAATAAAGAAAAAATGATTTCCAAACCTCAAGACTTTCCCTATCTAAACAATGATTCTCACCAAACCTTGTTTTCCCAAAATCTAAGTTTACAATCAGTAGATGGCTCATCATTCAATAATGCGATCAAACGATCAAATGAGTCAATTACCAACCTCAATCATAATGCTGCTGTATCTTCTGCTGGTTCAATCCCGAATCAAACAATCCAAATGTTAATTGATCTATCTAATAGCTTAAACGTTTTATTAAGAAACCTCTCTGTAAATTCAAACCATGGACAAAACAACAATGCAATAACCCCAAACCATGTACAAAATAACATTACGTTAGCCTTAAGTTATGAACAAAATAACAATTCATTAACTTCTCATAAGCCAGATCCATCTCTCGTTGCTTCTCAACTTCACGCTGATATAACCCTTCCATTTCGCCTTCTTCTCAACTTTCTCCAATTATTGAAAATGACTAATCCAAAAATTAACAATTTAAAAATCTTCCAGTGGAATGCTCACAGCTTAAAAAACAAAAAATTTGAAATTCAAAATTTATTAAACAACTATGATGTCTTTGTTATTGTAGAATCTTGGCTTAAACCTAATAATAATTTTTCTCTTAAAAATTTTGCAATCCTTAGAAACAATAGAATTACAGACAAGGGAGGTGGTATTTGTATTTATGTTAGAGATAATATTATATTTAACCAAATTGATAGCTTTCTAGATATTCCCAATAGTTTCGAATCTCTGAATATTATTATTTTTCCAAATTCTGTTAATGAGTTACTAATCTCTGCTGTATATAGACCCCCAGGTAATAATTTCAATATCAAAAATTTTGATTTATTCTTTAATGACTTAAACGCTATGTGCAGTATCAAAAAAATAAATTGTATTGTATTAGGTGATTTTAATTGTCGTAATCTAGCATGGGATAATATTGACCCTTATGATAAAATTGGACTTCATCTAATGGATCAAATTGATAAATCTAACTTAATCCTATTAAATAATGGCTCTCCTACTTTTCTAGGTAACAATCTTGCTTTTTCTTCAGCTGTTGATCTCACTTTTATTTCTTCTGAACTTGTATCTAACACTAATTGGGTTGTTCTTGATGATTCTTAATCAAGCGATCACCTACCTATATCTATTTCTATTAATATAAACTGTAATAATTCTAATATCGAACCTACCTCACACAAAATTAGCCTAAAGAAAATTAACTGGGAAATTTTTATCAAATTTTTAAATGATGTTTCTTCATCTATAGATAATAATGAAGAATTTTTTAGACAAAATATCCAGGATAAATACTCTTTTTTCATAAATCAAATAATTAAGGCGGTACAAAAAGCTAGACCAAATTCAAAAATCGATAATCCTAAAAACCACTTTTCAAAGAAAAATAATATGAATAAATTTACTACCAAAAAAACTTCTGCCCCATGGTGGGACGAAAAGTGTGATAATCTGATCAGTATTAGGAAAAAGGCTTTTAAACATTTTTCACATAATTCCAATCTCGAAAATTGGATTCATTTCAAAAAAATTAGAGCTAAAACTAAGAGAGAGAGAGAGAGAGAGAGAGAGAGAGAGAGAGAGAGAGAGAGAGAGAGAGAGAGAGAGAGCTAAGAAAAATAAAAGTCGAGAAATTAATAAAATTTACTGATCAATTATTAAATAAAGATGTTCCTTTAAGTTTTGTCTGGGATTTAGTTAAAAAATTTAAAAGTTGTGTTTTCAGTAATTGTAATCAATATACAAAAGACTTGAAATACATTAACTCTGCTAATAAATTTATAGAAGATTTTACTAGACCTTATCCTTTTTACACTATTTCACCTAAACCTTCTGATGTCTGTACCGACCCTTTGTTTGCAAATCTAGATAATAGCTTTCTCAACAATCCTTTTACATCTGAAGAATTTATGAACGCCATCAAAAATCTTAAATTAAAAAGTTCTCCTGGTTCGGACCAAATTTGTAATCAATTGATTTCTAAACATCCTTCTTTCTTATCAAATCATATTCTATCCTTTTTAAATGAAGTCTTTACTAAAGGAATTTTTCCTGAGGAATGGAAACAATTTTTGATAATTCTAATTCCAAAACTGTACCAGGCAAAGTTCGGCCTTAGCCTCTTATCTCCTCAAATGTCTAGAAAAAATGATTCAATTTAGATTAAGTTATTATTTAGAACATAATAATATTCTTTCCAGTACCCAATTTGATTTTCGACGGAATAAATCCTATATTGATTGTTTATCGATGCTTACTTCTGATATTTATTTTTCACTAGCTAATAAGAAATTTATGGTTGCTATTTTTTTAGATATCAAAGGTGCTTTTGACTGTGTTGACCCTAATATTCTCTTACAAGATCTTTTATATATTAATGTTCCTTACAATATACGTAAATTTATTTTTAACTTATTAAACAGTAGACAATTATTTTTTAAATCCAATAATAATGTTAATGGTCCTTTTGTGGTTGATTTTGGTGTACCTCAGGGATGCATAACTAGTCCTATTAATTTTAATATTTATACTAGAAAGGCATATAAACACATTAAAGAAAACTGTGATATTAATCAATTTGTAGATGATACAGTTATCTATTGCAGTGATGACAATATTGAACATGCCATCCTATCTATTCAAAAAAGTATTGATTCCTTCTTTAATTATTTTAAAGAAAGCAATCTTATCATTATTTTCTCTAGATCAAAAATTGATAAAGGCTCATTTTCTATCAAAATTTATAATGAACTTGTCTATCTTACTAACAAAGCTATTTATTTGGGTATTATTTTTGATGATAAACTTTCCTGGAAATATCATATAGAATACATTATTAATAAATGCCGTAAAGCTTCAAATATTTTAAAATTTCTTAGATCCACTTGGTGGGGGGACATCTTCAAATTCTATTAAATATTTATAAAGCTTTAATTAGAGGGGTTTATGATTACGGCTCTTTCCTGTATTGTTTTAGTAATAAAAGATTAGAATTAAGTCTAAATAGAATTCAATATTCTTCTATTAGAATGGCTCTAGGATATAGAGTTTCTACTCCTATTAGAGTTTTACATGCTGAGGCTAGAGAACCTCTTTTTTTGCTTCTGAAAATTTTTGCGTCTGAAAATCATCCCTTACTAGATAAATTAACTTCACTATTTGCTTTAACAAGATATGATGATAAATTTAAAGTGAAATCAAAATTCAAACTTATTACTACGTACATGAATCTATTCTTCAAAAAAAATTCATTTATAAATCTGATATCTCAGTTCCATACAATTTTGATTTTGATGTGATTTTATATAAACCCACATTTCTAAGAAAACAAACAAACAATCCTTCCTCACTCCAACACACAGTGCGTCGTGTAGCGAGAGAGAAGGCGAGCAGGCATTGCGTCCTGCTCGTAAAACTCTATTTAACAAAAATCCTCTGTCGTTCTATGGACGCATCCAGTCGTGATATTAATTTCCTAACTGTAATTTTATATTATATAAAATAATGAGGCACGTTTTTTTCTTATTTTTTTAATATTATTTTATGAGAAATTCCATAATAATTTGAAATAATTTAATGACATGATTAAAGTAAATCAAATGATCAAATAAATTTAACACATAATAATTTTAAAAAAACCGTGGAATCTTCGCCTTAAGCCGTATAACCACGGGAATCTTAGTTACCGTACCTCCTTTCCTAAGATTCCAGTTTATTACCATCCTCCATCCCGCAAAGACACATTTGTATAAAAAAATTTGATTAATCGAAAGTCGAAAATTTATAAATAACATTACTCTTATGAAATAATGTTGTTAAACTTTCAATTTTATTATAACTTAAAAGAATTTAAAAAAAGATTCTCCATAAGAGTTTATTTATTAAAATACAAATTTGTTTAT
The DNA here is from genome assembly GCA_018906965.1 of Philotrypesis tridentata. Lineage (NCBI taxonomy): Eukaryota > Metazoa > Arthropoda > Insecta > Hymenoptera > Pteromalidae > Philotrypesis > Philotrypesis tridentata. Next base: position 211,178 of record JACCIB010000072.1, on the reverse strand, counting down.
ACAAATGCGTAAATAATCATTTAGTCTTTATTTATATTTATAACAGATTATTATATCATGTCATAAAATAATATGAAATAAATTTAATCTTCAGACAAATGATTATTTCAATATATATCGCTGCATAATTTCATAAAATATCATGTGTACATTTATAAAAATAAAATCAATAACAATTTAAGATATATAATGTTATAATTCAAGTACAATTCAATGATAAATAATATTTCCTATTTTCAAAATGTAATTTACATATTCATCATCATTTTTTCTGAAATTATCAGGTAAACAATTGTGTTTTTTACGAAATTTTAAAACATTCTGTATATCAAGACTAATATTAGTTGGTATTTGCTCTAAACTTGTGAATTTAACTTTTACTGTATCATTTGAATTTTCATAGAATTGAATAGTGGAATCAAAAATTTTAAATTCATCTTCGTCATATTCTTTTGCTAAAGTTTCTAAATAATTTTGATAGTTTAACTCGTTAATTAGATAATTGTCTAGCTCATAATTTAAACCTTCTAAATGAGCTCTGTGTTCTTCATTTTGTACTTCAACCCATACATTTTGAATTGGATCCCACTTCATTCTAAAATAATTACTTACTTTAATATATATATATTACTATATATATACTATATGATTTTATATATACTATATTATTATTATTATTATATATACTACATATATAAAATATATTTTTCATTTACATACATATTTTGATAATCATAACAGCACTAAATTAATTAAGTGTCGAAAATTTTTTTCCACACTATATTAATAATTTCTGATGGAATTTCTGACGATTGATTTTGAATATATATTTTATTTGGATTCCGACATCTAGAAAGAGCTACATATAATTGACCATGTGAAAACAATGGTTTTCGAATAAATAATCGAACACTGTTAAAACTCTGTCCTTGAGATTTGTTTATTGTTATTGCAAAAGCTAATACTATTGGAAATTGTTTTCGATGTAGAATAAATGGTAATAATGAATTTTCTGTTGTGTCCAAAGTTATTCTGGGAATAAAAACTTTATTACCCATTTTTTCTCCAGTAATAATTTCTGCTTCTATATTATACTTGTACAATTTTGTAATTTTTAAACGTGTACCGTTACATAAACCTTCATTAATACTTAAGTTTCTAATTAACATAATTATTGCATTAATTTTTAAACAAAGTTCATGAGGTGGAAGACCTTCCTTTATATTATTAAGCATTTCAATGGGATAATTTAAATGAATATTTTCATCAGATTGATCTGTTCCTTTACGCGTAGCATAATCTATGCTGTAATAATATTGTGTCTCACCATCTAACAATTTTAAGACTTTATTGTTAATTTGCCTAACATCGCCATTATGTGGTGCTAAAATGACACAATCAATAGAAATGTTTAAATTTATATTTTTGTATAATTTTGAACAAATATCATTAGTTTTCCAATTATCAGGAATTTTGAATGAATTTATGGTACCATCTCCAATTTTTAATAAAAGTGATGAAAACTTTTTGTTTTCTGAACGAAGATTTTGCGTTAATTTAAACATTTTAAAAAGTGGCCATAGTTTCAATTCAAAAAAATGCAGTTTCAATTGTATCTAGATCTAAGGGTAAACGAAAAGCTCTATGGCTTGTTATTCCTTTTGGCAGTAAAATAGATGCAATACCTGTCCAAGCCATTGATAAAACGTTTTTTCCTACTGATAAAAAGTAATATATCAATGTTTTGCATAAAAAAGTTTTTCCTGATCCTCCTGGACCATCTATGAAAAACATAGTATAAGTATTATTTGTTAAATTTTCGAAAATAAATTTTTAATCTTCATTTAATTTAATATACATGGACTTAAAATTTGCTTTGCATTCTTGCGAAAGGTTGCAATTTAAATCATTTGATAAGTCTATAAAATTTTGATCAGGCTCGGGTAAACTAAAATCTTTACAAGACATTCCTTCAAGCAATAGAATTTTGTTTATACAAACTAATGCATTTTGTTCCTGATTTTCTGTAAAATCTTCACTAAAATATTTTTAAAATTTTTCCCAAATAATTTTACCTTGTATATTTTCTGATAAAAGATACCAAGCAAAATATTGACGTAATTGATAAGGTAACATTACAGTAACAGCTTCTTCAAACATTTTATAAATTTGATCATCGTGTACTATTAAATCCATAGCTATTGCAGCTTCTTTATAAGTATTGTAAGTAATACAGGGTTTAATAATTTAATAATATTAGGGGGGCCGAATTCACTGGAGTGGGGGGGGACGAATTCACTAGAGTGGGGGGGGGGGCAAGTGGGTGGGGGACACCTTCAAAAATAACGTAAAAGTGACACGATAGACACCAAAATTGGGGGGGGGGGCATGTGGGGGGGGGGGACGGCCCGTCGATTTTTGAATCATCTATCTAGTATAGGGAAGAGATATATATATATATATATATATACTAGGGGGATACCCCCCCCGCTCGCTCCGCTCGCCAACCCCCATTATTTCAGTTGTTATTTTGGTAACGAACAAAAATAATTTACAGCAACAATTTCAAGAATTGATTTTAAACTTTTAGATTTTCAAATCTCAATTTTTAAATATATGTATATTTTATTAACTGTTAGAACAATAATCATTCTTAAAATTTGCCTACTGCCATAAAATTCATAGTATATAAATGATACTGAAAAATGTTATTATAAAAATAGCTCACCCATCAGCTCCTGTCATCTTCACCATTCAACCTTTATCTACCAGCGTTCATCTACATCCTCGACACCTCGACTCTAGTTTTTTTTTCCAGCATCCACACACAAACCTTTACCTATCACCTTGACCCATGACCTTTTCATCCACCTACATCTACCCATAAACTCCACCGTCTCTCATCTATTAGCACCTCACTCATATCACTTATAATCTCGACCCATGAGGCCGATTAAATCATAAAATCTACCCTTTACCTATGATTTTCAACTAAAATTATTATTCTCTGCGTATATTCTCCACCTATCACCCCAATTTATTACGTAACGCTCCACTTATTTCACCAACCTTATCTTCTTGACTCTCCACCTATCATTTCTACCTTCCATCTATCGCCTCCAATCACGTCCTCTAGCCTCCCTCTATTACGTCTAATCATGACTCCTAACATTGACCAATTACCTACACCCATAGCTTCGCCTAAACACCTGTCATTTCCAGCTCTAAACCACCTGTTAACGATCATTTCCAACCATGAAGTCTACCAACTACCTGTCACCTTCACTGTTAATTTCTATCCACTACCGATCATCTACAACCTTGACCCTCGACCCCTGAATATTTTAATCTTTACCTATACCTCGACCTATGACCTTCTTATTCTCCTGTTACCTCCACTTTCTATCTCGCCCCATAAAGTCCACCGTCCTTCTAGCTGATTGACCTACCACTTACAACTTTCACCCATAACTTTCACCACCACTTACCACCTTCACTCGTAGCTTCTAACGACCACCTATTCCCTGCAATTATGACCTCGTTTTTTACTTATCACTTATACCTTCCACTTATAACTCACATCGTGACTTCCACACTCCACCTATCTCCTACACTATCTACGTGAACCGCACACTCCATTGCTACAGTCATAACCACCACCCTTTACGCATAATCTGCAAATATGTTCACACTTTCTGCCTACACTCATCACCTCCACATATGAATTCCACTCACCACCTAGCATCTTTACTCGTAACCTCAAAACGCACCACCTATAATGTCGACCCATGAAGCTTACCGACTAATTAGCACCTCCACTGTCCATCTGTTACTGGTAATCCAGTTCTCCTACTCCGCGTGTAACTTTCCCCTTCGACTTATGACTCCAATCATGACTTCTGACCTCCACCTATCACCCATGATTTTTAGTCTCCATCTATCACATCTAGCCATGAACTTCCGAACAACTTATTATCCTTCACGGCCTCTACTCAACACCTGCCATTTCTAGCTCTGAAATCTACCTTATACCGAGCACTTCTATCATCCATCTATTGCATTCAATCATGTCCTTCTTCTCCAGCTATCCCTACAAAGTCCATTTTTATAAATACAATCGCGATCTCCACCCTCTACACATTATATCTACCTATCTCCTACATTTATGACTTTCTGATTACACTTATCACTATCTTTGATCATGTCTTCTGACTTCAATTATAATGTACACATTTCACTTATGATACTAACCATAACTTTTGTAATTCACCTTTTTCCTACACCGTCCACTTATGCCTGCAATTATATCCTCGTTCTCTCCCTATCACTTATACTTTTCACTTATGACTTCAATCGTGACCTCTACACTCCATCTATCTCCTACACTGGCCACCTATAACTACAGTCATGACCACCACCACCTTTTACGCATAATCTGAAACACACGTTCCACTTTCTGCCTACACCTATCACCTCCACACATGAATTCCGCGCATCACCTAGCATCTTTACTCGTAACCTCTAACCGCACCACCTATAATGTCGACCCATGAAGCGTACCGACTAATTAGCACCTCCACTGTCCATCTGTTACTGACAATCCAGTTCTCCTACTCCGCGTGTCACTTTCCCCTTCGACTTATGACTCCAATCATGACTTCGACACTCCACCTATCCCTTATAACGCCCACTATCAGCGTCACCCATGACTTCTGATCTTCACCTATCACCCATGATTTTCAGCCTCCATCTATCAAATCTAACCATGAACTTTTCATTAACCTGTTATCCCACACTTTTCATCTACACCCATGAAGTCTACCGTTTCCCTTCACCAATACTTCCACCCTCCACATATCGCTTTTAATCATGATCGCCAGCGTCCCACTAATACCTCTAATTATGACTTCTAACATTCACCTTCACGTACACCTATGGCCTCCACTCAACACCAGCCATTTCTAGCTCTGCAATCTACCTTATACCAAGAACCTCCACCATCCATCTATTGCATTCAATCATCTTGTTCTTCTCCAACTGTCCCATACATCTATGACTTTCTGATTACGCTTATCACTATCTCTGATCATGTCTTCCTACTTCAATTATAATCTACACATTCCGCTTATGATACTAACCATAACTTTCACAACCAAACCTTTCACTTATGACTTCAATCGCGACCATTACTCAACCTATCCCTACACCGTCCACTTATTGCTACAGTTATTAACCACCACTCTTCACACACTCCTCGACCCATGAAGCTGACCATTTACCTAGCACCTTCACCTGAGGGGGTGCTGAGGGGGTGCGGAGGGGACGAGGAGGGGCAAGGGGGGCGAGGGGAGGGGTCAAATTCCAGCGCGGCTCAAAACAACTATATAATATAGTAAGATGTATATAAAATACACACATATATTTATATTATATTTTATATCATTATAATAAAATAAATCTACAAAACTATAAAGTGGATTAGCCTACCAGGGAAACCACTTTAAAAAAACCGCGCCATTAATTAACGTCCCTATCTCCAATGATGTCTTTCTTCTTCAATAATAATCTGTACGTTCTATTAAATTATTATAAATGTTAACATTCTAAGGAATGAGGGGCGGTGAGGGGGGTAGAGGGGGGGGGGGGTTCGTGAGGGAGTGGGAGGGGGCGATGAGAGGGGGACCGTAAAAATAACCAAACTTTTGAAACGTTTCTTGGTCATTTTGAGGGGGGGGAGGGGGGGCAAATTCCACCTCAGCCCAAAACAACTATATAATATAGTTATACACACACACATACACAAATGCATTCTCGTCTGACGAAATGCATACATATATATTAGGCTGCCAAGTTCCAGGTCCATACTTGAAATGTTCAAATGCGTGTAGCCTGAGCGATGGAGAGGCTCAGTAGGAGTACAACGGATTTTGAATTTTTTAAATCGAATAATATTTAATAGGCCCTAAGCGCTTGCAAAGATGTGTGACCTAGTGTAGAAATCGTGTAGTAACGTGACTAAAAAAAGTAATGAGCAGTGGAACGGGACAATAAGCATCATTATCCCAGTCATAAATACTTTATGGTAGGGTCAGGCTTTTCCGGACCTCTCGCTACAGGACCACGTGTAGCACCATGTGTTGTGTCCTCTGCGGAAGAGATCAAGCGCTGTTAAAATCATTACAGCTTATTCCGGAAAAAAATTTGACATTTTACCTACTTTTTGAAACGAAAGTTGGAACTTTAATTTGATGTTTGACCCTGTTCTTAAAACTTTTTTGGCAAAATTCGTTTTGGAATCATTTTTGCATGAATTGAAGAACGCTGTGTCAAAATTTCAAAGTCATCGACGCAGTGGAAGGTACCTTAAATCGGCTCCAAAGTTGGGTGGTTTTAGTCAAAATATGCACCTGTTAACTTCTTTAATTATTAACATTTTTGCACCAAACTTTTTCGAGCCTATTGCTATCGACACCGTGATGAGCTTCCGAAAAAAAAAATATCAAAAAATCACCATAATTTCATAGTTATATTCGTGTAATTATTTGCCTGTAGTAAATCCTATTTAAAAAAAAGAAATTACAAAGGAGCTACCAAATATTAACCGATTTAAAAAATTCAAAATCCGTTTTGCTTCTACTGAGCCCCTCCATCGCTAAGACTACACGCATTTGAAAATTTCAAGTATGGACCTGGAACTTGGCAGCCTAATATATATATATTTATGCATTTGTGGGAAGTCGGCCCCAGAAGATAGGCTTTTCGGTGCTCCCACTGTCACCGGGAAGTGCGCTAAGGAGATGAGGTTGGAAGACAAAAGATGTGTTGTGCTTTTCTATCTTTATTCTCTATCTCTCTATCTCGTATACAGGAGGTGTTGCTCTATCGAGAGCCGGAACGGAACTGGACTATTTGGTCGTCACATGAAAACGCGGTTCCCTCGCTTCTCGCTTCCCCCACTACTCATGTAGATAGAATCTCGGCTCGGTATCCCACACATTTGGACGATGACGTGACCTCTGATGAGGTGCTGCTAAACTGAGGTAAGTTCTTTTTTTTGAAAATTAACATGGAAAATTAAAATAAGCTAAAACAAATTATTATTATTTATCTTTTTTTTTAGGAATGTGAAGATTCGGATGTTCCCACCAAATTAATGCTGTCGTTTTAATGCATATGGCAACAGAAATTACAAATGGTATGAGCTATCTTGAAAGACGAAATTTTATTCATGGGTGAACATGCAGTTTGATTCCTTTGAAATACTGTATCAGTATGTATTTAATATTCTAATGATGCATATTTTAACAGGGATGTAGCTGCCAGAAATTGCTTAGTAGGAGAAAGTCATTAAGATGGTCGTCGATCGCGCGCCCTCGCCTGCACGCCTCAGTCACACCTCCGAGAAACATTCTAGGGCTACCCTAACCGAGCTCACTGTTCTGCGCAAGCACAGGGAGTTATGCGACGTCGTCCTCAACGTGGGCTCCAGGAAGATATTCGCCCACAGGATCATACTCTCGGCATGCAGTCCCTATTTCAGGTCCGATTCTATATAACGGCCGGACCTGCTGATTCGACGAGTTTGAAAAGGAGAAAAATTCATAGACTATATGTCATAATGGACTTTGATGTTGCATATATGTTTAATGTCTGGGATATATGCTGTGGGTGGACACAATGGCCGAAATTATCTTAATCATATAGAGAGGTATGATCCTCAAACGAAACAATGGTTTTGTAATGTTGTGCCTACGACGTTGTATAGAACCAGTGTAGGAGTTGCTGTATTGGATGGATACCTTTCTGCCGTGGGAGGACAAGACAGAGTTCAGTATCTCAACCACGGGGAAAGCTTTTGTCTTTTGTACTTATAGAAAAAATATTTTAACATTACACATTCGTTTACGTATCTTCGTTTACGTTGTTTAGATACGATGCGAAGGAAAACAAGTGGTCGAAAGTTTCACCTATGACTACCCGACGGCTAGGTGTAGCAGCAGCAGTTTTAGGTGGTTATCTCTACGCCATCGGCGGGTCCGATGGGCAGTCGCGTCTGAACACGGCCGAACGACACGATCTAAGACAGAACAAATGGTTTCAGCTTTCGCCGATGTCAACGAGACGCAAACATTTAGGCTGCGCGCATCAAAGAAGGTTGTAGAATATTATAATTAGCATAAAAATTAATTTTCATTCAATTCTATAATTTTAATCTTTTTTTAATTTTAGAGGTAGAAAAACAATTGCAAACTAGTTACTCCGGAAATATACATGGACTTATACTTGCAGCTGAACAACATGCTTCTCCTGGTCAATCATCAGGCACTCCTGGTAAGTCATAAACACAGTCTAGTGCAACTTTAAAATTGACCAATTCTCTGAAGAACGGCGACTTTATAGGTGGTGTTTCAAATAAAGAAAGCAGCGGCAGTAGTAGTAGCAGTAGCAAGAGCAGCAGTAACACCAGCCGAAGCAGCAGCAGCAGCAGCAGCAGGGCCAGCCGGAGTAGCGGCAGTAGTAGCAGCAGCAGAGGCAGCAGTAGCACCAGCCGGAGCAGCGGTATCAACAGAAGCAGCGGCAGCAGCAACAGGGGTTGCAGTAACAGCGGCAGCAGCAGTAAACTTTTCATCTTTCGCACTCAGAGCTACTCATTCTCTCTCTTGCATTTTATCTATTCTCGTAAGGACGGGCGGGAGCTCCTTTCGATAATGCAAAAGTTTTAGAGGGGGCGCAAAAAATATTTGTCGAATTAGGCTATTAGGCCGTCGAAGGGAACAGCTGTAATTTTGGCCGTTATCTTCGCCCGAATACGACAAATCAATACATGTCAAAGATCGTAAAACACGCTCAAGTATATATAATAGTTTTGAAGTGAACGGCGACAATTTCGTGTAGGCTGGACCATATATGCGGAACAAGAATTTTTTGAATAAAAATGCAGATGCGGTAATCGGCTCGATCGTATGTATGTAGTACAACGCAAATCGAGTAGAGTTGAAAATGTATGTAGTCTGCATATAAACCCAACCGAAACTGAGTTGATTTATACGGCGTCAATTCACACATATTTCCAGATGGTCCATGGATTTTTCCGTTATTCGTTTTTTTTTATTTTCGCATGTACGATAATTACTACGAATACTTGCTATAGAAGCAATTTGGGATTAGACGTCGAAAGTACAGATGGTTAATTGAACAAAATAATACTAATTTATTTATTATTATCATTCATTTCAATAAATTTAAATTTTAATCAGTGCGACAATCGATCTATTGATTTATTAAGCAGCTTAATTACAATAAACTCCGCCTGAATATCATTATTATAATATGTAATTGCATGTCATTATTGAAAATTTTTGTTAAAATTGACATTATAAAATTAGCTTATAAAATAGTACTGAGCATTTTTTTCACAATAATGTATGTGTTGTACTTGTGGCAAAACATAAACAGTATGGCTTGGGCGTGGATGTTCACAAGTTAGGGTACATTATAGGTGCAAAATAAGACGTAAGCGTTATAATGCCGCGCAAACAATCGCTCTCGCGAGTGGTATTATATCGATTTTTTTTGTGAATTTGCGAGCCGAGGCACCCGACGGAAAGAAAAGGCTATAATAGCAGAAGCAGCAAGAGCAGCAGTAACACCAGTCGAAGCATCAGCAGCAGCAGCAACAGGGGCTGCTGGAAAAGCGGTATCTGCAGCAGCAGCAGCAGCAAGAACAGTAGTAACACCAGCCGAAGAAGCAGCAGCAGCAGCAGCAGATGCAGCAGCGGCAGCAGCAGTAGCATCAGCCGGAGCAACGGTAGCAACAGGAGCAAAGGCAACAGCAACAGGGATAGCCGGAACAGCGGTAGCAGCAGCAGTAGCACCAGTCGAAGCAGCGGCAGTAGTAGCAGCAGCAGTAGGAGCAACAGTAGCACCAGCTGGAGCTGCTAGCAGCAGGGGCAGCCGGAGTAGCGGTAGCAGCAGCAGTAGCAGGAGCAGCCGGAACAGCGGCAGCTGCAGCAGAAGGGGCAGCAGTAGCACCAGCCGGAGCAGCGCAGCAGCAACAGGGGCTGCCGGAACAGTGGCACCAGCAGCAGTAGCATCAGTCGGAGCAGCGGCAGCAGTAGGAGCAGCAGCAGCAGCCGGAGCCGCAGCAGTATAGCAGTAGCAAACCAAGGTAATTTACACATGCACACTCGGGGATCTTTAGGGGCCTACAGGTAAAATATGATTAATGTTATATTTATTTCGTGTTATTTATTTATTTTAGTAGTATACACAAGTTGTCAGTAGAATGACAATAATCTCTGCAGTGATTGTTATACTTCTTCGCTTACATAAATTCGGTGTCCGGGTAGTATACTACAATGTAAAACTAGAGAAAAATCATTAGTTTTATTTAATAGTACGTTGTGATTTAAAGCGCATATATTTATCTAAACAATATTCATGTTCATATAGTTGTAAGGAACAAAAGTTTATGTGGTTGTAAGGGTCTTTTTGCAACTTGAAACCACCACCCCCACTCCCACTTTTTAGGTAATAATTTTATAATTTTTGGGTTCATTGGGTCATCTCTAATCGCCTCGCCCTTATTTTTGGTGGCCCCCCAAAATATCCCCCCAACGCCCCGGGCCTTTAATATTCCTCCACTAAACACACAATTCGTTTTTACCTGATCGCCCATTTCTCGGCTTTCAAAGTATCTCCTTAAATTTACATAAATCTGGACTTTTGAATGCCCAAATTTATGGTAGGACAGGTTATTTTTTTGTGGACTTTTGACTGCGCTAAACGGACATTTGAATACGCAGAGGAAGGGTTATATAGCATGGGGATGCATTCAAAACTGCACTTTTACATATTTATACACACACACACACACACACACACACACACATACACACACAAAATTATTATCTTTAAAATATTACATATAATAATTATTATTCCCAATAATCAATTTTTATTATAATTATTATAAAAATTTTAACGATTTATCAAATGTTTCCGAATGGTATCGATTTTTTTCATTTTTTGGTCAAATTTCCCCCCTCTCCTATTATTTCTGATTTTTTCCAAATTTTTCGAATTTTTTACGATTTCCGAATTTTTTACGATTTTTACAAATTTTCTCTGTGACGTCTGTCACTCCTATTGGTGAAGCCTTTTTTAGCCTAGGCTTTCGCCCAATAGCTGGGACTCCACACTATTTTTCTCTCTTTAAAACTTATTAGGAAGAAATTAAAAAGAAAAGAAACTTTAAATTATTAACCCGGAGATTCGGATCAAATAATTTTAAAGTTTAGAAGAATGGTGTGAATGAACCGTTTTATCGGTTCAATTCATACATAGAATAGTTTTAAAGTAACAACGAGAAGAAAGATAGTGAGAAACAAAAAAATTTACTTACTCTTTTTTAATAATCTCCTACTTCCTTGTCTTCTTCTATTTGCCAAACAATGTCTAAGGATGAATTAGCTTTGTTGAAATCAAAAATATATAATCAAAATAGAAAAACTTGTATTTAAAAAAATTAATAAGAAATATTTTTGATTCTATGCCGAGAACTGTGTCGAGAGAATTGTGCAGAGTTGTTCCAAGGGAGTTGCTGAGAGAGAGTTATAACTGTCACTAATCCTGTCAAAAAAATACATAATTAACGATTGAGAAAGTGAGCATCGTTGATGCATGTAAGTATCTTTGTGAAATATATCTTTTGTACGATATTTTATTTTAAAATAATTCTAGTTTCAGTGATTGCATTTTTTTTACTGTAGATGTAGCCTGGTGAATGTCCTCGATAATACAACAGCTGCTTCTGGGACATCCTCGAAGAGGAAAAAAGTGTAACAGTCCCAATTTATATTGAAAACATTTTTAGTATTAACCATTTAGATAATCCAGTTTCATTAAAAAATATAACGGATGCATCGCTGAGAGAAATAGAATTGTTTGCAAGAGAAAACGTGAACATTTTTTTGGATTCTAATGTAAATTTAGAAGCTTTCTACAGCCATTTGATAAAATGACAGACAAATTTTGTTTTCTCATAGGGGATAAACTGTTATTGCAAAGTTTAATTAAATTTGTTAAAAACACAACCGATGAATATTGAAAATCAAAAACGTCATGAAAAAATTAATACTATATAATCGAAACCTGCTGTATCATAAAAAAATTCACCAACGTCTTTAGATATCAATCAAGAACAAAAATCTTTGCTGAGTTCAATTAAAGATATGGTTAAAAAATCAATGTTTAACGAAATAGATTCAAATAAGATAAATAAAATACTTGACAAAATTCAAGTTACTGATCCTGTGTCTGAAATTTATGGACAAGAGAATTTTCCAAACGTGTACAGTGTACACATATGAAGCAAAAATAAAATGTCCCTTTCGTTCAAAAGAAACAATGCTAAAAAAATGTGATGATAAATTGAAAATAAAAATAAAAGGTGGATTTTATCAAAACTTAGACGACACTTTCTAAAACATGAAAATGTGACTCGTAAAGATTCCATTGAAAATAATGGAATTACAGCAACAGTAAATAAATTTAAAAAATTCGCTTTTACCTAAAATGATACAGCTAAGTCCAAAACCTTTGAAAACCATGTATCTGAAGAAAGCACAAGTTTCAATAACATACTTACACTAAATAACTCGATAAATACTGAAGATTTAGAGAGAAGTTTCAGTATTGATTGTTCTACCAGTTCATGTTTGCCATTATATAATGAAGGTTCGCAAAAAGAATCCTTTAAAAATCCGGCCACTAATTTTGAATCAAACTTACCGGAAATATCGAATTTAATTCAATCATTATTACATGTTCTGAAAGACAATAATTCGGGGAATTGTTGAGTCGGAGCGATTATATCGAACGAATCACTCCAAAAATAACATGAAAAATGTTCGATCTATAAATAAAAATTTTATTAAGACACAACGAAAAATGAAAAAAATGTGGTCTTCCGAAATCTCAAACCAACCTCGTATTACCAATTTTTTTCCATAGTTAAACAATTACAAAAACATCAAGAAATTTACCATTATCGGTATGGTTGAGTCAAAATGCCACCCGTATCACACATCGTATCCAATATGATAAACGAACGAACCAAATTGTCGGTTTCATCTTGCCGACTGACTCGAATTCAATGCCGATTTCTTATACATTCTCAGCGACCTCAGTATAAAAAATACAAGAATATTTTAAGAGAAGCTCCATAGCGAAATTAGTATATATTATAATAGCACAATCTTTAGTTGAGAATGGACCTTCGTTTTGTCTTTGTTTATTTGGCACTGATAATAAATTTACATTCGTAGATTGAAACGCCCCTCGCCTCCGCGCAACGGAGAATAAAAAGAGGCGAGAGATTTTAATATAAATTACATTTTGATTTTATATGGTCCGGGATACCAGGCGAATAAATAAAGAATTTCGCGCATGATTTGAAGTTAGATCATTATAAATAGTTACTTCTATATATAAGGACGTAATGCCTTTATATATATATATATATATATATATATATATATATATATATATATATCCAGCAACATGAAATAAATAATCGTGACACACTGCACGATGCTCCTTTATTTCCTAAGACGACGCAATGCGCCTTCAGGCAAAAGAAGACTTTGATTTTGGACTTCTACTTGATCCTCTCGTTCTGAAAATTCTTCTTTATCAAGACGCAATGCCTGATAAAGAAGAACTGGGCTGAAAATTGCGTAAGCGCTTAACATAGACGCAATGCTATGTGTTTGCGACTCACTAAAATCTGGTTATTTTATTTATTATTGTTATTTTAAAAATTGCTTTTTCCCTCTTAGACCACGTACTGGGTCCAAGGGTAGTCTAGCGCATATAAAAGGAATTGCAAGCGCTTAGTCTGACTTAATGCAGGACTTTTGCATCTCGCTGTTTGAGGGGACTTAGAAAAAATTTTAATAATTTTTCTAAAAAGACTTTGTTTCCTTTTTTATTGAAAAATTAAAGTCATCGCATCAAGCATAACATAAAACTGTTCGCTGTTATGTCGCATTCAATCGGATTCCCATGTAGGAGACTCAATGCTCCGCACCTAGGGCTTTCCGGAGCGCCAGCGCTTCTCTGTATGCTTCTGCTAGCTAGGAGACTTAATGCTCCTTCTAGCTCCAGCTTCAGAGAACGAGTGAGCTCTTCCCGGAATGACGCGCCCTTTTATACAGGTGAGCGGAACTGCTCCGACGCTGAAGCAGTGAGTTACCCCCACTAGTCGCCCCAGCGCAAGCGTCGCTATAGATATACTGAAGCACGTGAAATCTTAATTTATATGTTTTATCGCTTTGAACAATTAATTTTCGCAAAACTAATAACATACGTATATTTATTGATGCTCAATTAACAATAACTAATGATTTGTTGCTTATAACAAGCTCTAGTGAACAAAATAACTCGCATACAAATATGCTAGACGCGAGACTCTAACTCTTCTATTATTGTTTTAACAATGTTAATTAATGATTTATCGTATAAACTATACATGAGTCGAAAGCTGATGAACTAACGATCATGTACGTTACAAATTTATACGGCAAAAATGCCTCAGCCAACTCGTAACTCAACTTAAAACCATAAAAAATTGTTTAAACGAATAATTTTAAACTAATTTATCGGATAAATTAAAAAATTAAATTTTTTAATTGGGGATAGGGTCAGTGGACGTTGCAAGATGTTAATAAGCGTTGGAATTATATAGTTGATAGTCTAAGAGGCATTGATATCAATGTACTAGGTATATCGTCTGATGGCGATCCTCGACTTTTAAAGGCAATGAGATTACACATACGAACACAAGTCAATGAATCAAAAAACAACCATTTTCCATAATTCTACGGAACTTTCGATACTGACAAGTTTATAGTAACTCAAGATATCGTACACATAGGTGCAAAGTTAAGAACACGTTTTCTTAAACCGTCAATTATATTACCTTTAGGCAATGACATCGCGTCATCAAATTATTTGCAAATAATTAAAACTATATCTAAAGATAAACATTGCCTAAATTTAAAAGATGTATCTTTAAAAGATAAAATGAATTACGCATCCGTTGAAAAAATTAGCGATAAGAAAGTAATTGAATTATTGCAACAAAAAATTCATGGAAGTAATGGAACTGTCCTATTTTTAAAAATTATCAATTTATTTACAAATGCGCCTTTTTAAATTAAATCTTAGATCCATCAATACGTATATGGGGAAATCCGCCAAAAATAATTCAGATAATTGCAGCGGAAATCGACCGAAACAAAATCTCGTGAGACTCGTCTGGGGCAGCGTTTTTTTGTTCTACAGGACCCCCAGAACACGAAAAGTTTTTGGGTATTTAGATGTTTGTGCAAAAATTTACAAAAAAATTCGTTTTTGAAGCGGTTTTTTTTCAATCCAAATTTAGAGGGAGAAGAAATTCTATTTTTTATGTCGCAAATATGCACAAAAGTTCACAAATTTTCTGAGCTTTTCAAATTAGTCGAGCTTTTTTGTCTATGATTTTTTTTTAACAAAATGACAGCGGTTTTTGTGAAACAACGTGATGTTGTGAGCGTTATGTTAAACATGATTTTTTTTCTCGGGAAATATCACCTGTCACGTACGTGAAGCCCCTGCATAGGTGCAACATGACGGGCTAAGTGATAAGAGGAGTAGCGCTACAATGCACAAAACTACATCGTAGACGTTAGCTCTGTGGTTAGAGCACAGGCCTCTGGCTCTCGGGACCGCGAGTTCGAGTTCCGATATAACATTCATACGTTACATCCGTAACACACCTTAACGAAAAAATGTTGTAGAATAAACAATGCTTAAAATTACTCAAAGAATACGTATGAATATTTTCAAAAATTTTTAAGCAAAATTTGAATTTCTCAAAAATTGTGAAAATTGGTAAAATTCAAAATTTACTTAAAAATTTTTGAAAAAATTCATATGTATTCTTTGAGTAATTTTAAGCATTTTTTATTCTACATTTTTTCGTTAAGGTGATATTTCTCGAGAAAAAAAATCATGTTTAACATCACACTGAGAAAACAGAATGCGTTGCTACAAAAGTATAATACTCTTATCCAAATAATCTTGTGGAAAAAGAACTTTCCTTTTGCATCGAGGAATAATCATTTCGTCACCAATTTGCCAATTTTCGATGCGAAAGGAAAATCCTCTGGGTTGAATCCTCTTGCAGTAAGAGGATTTCTGCTTGCCACAAAATTCAAATCAATTATCGGTAATGCGAACTAGATCAGTCTGTGAGCGAAGCTCTTCGCGTTCACATCGCGAGACAAGTGAAAATGCCCGGCAAGAGAAATATGTAAACAAGGAGATCGAAAACAGTTTTGTGAGTGTTCGGGAGCTGATTGAAGTGTTATTGTTGTTGTGATTGCTGCTGTTGCTGTATACTACTGAGTCCTCAACGACAAGTGCGATATGAATCGTTATTACGGGAGGCTTCGACAGTTACCGGCGTGCTTAACCTTTTGCAACAGTAAACAAACAAAAAATTTGAGGAAATAGAGCAGCCTACGAGTGAAGCTTCTCGCGTTAACATCGGAGCTGGTACGAGTAGCTTGGACGTTGCTACTGTTGCTGTGATGGCTGTTGTTGCTGTGATTGCTGCTGTTTCTGTGATTGCTGCTGCTGTAGTGATACTATTGAGTCGTCGACGACGAGTGTGATAAGAAGGGCTATACTCAGGACTTCGCTCAGGACGGCGAAGGGAGGCAAGAATTTAGTTGGTTGCCGACGTACCTAACCTCTAACGTTACACAAAAAAGTGAACAATGGAGGAGAAGTTATCGAAATGGGGCTTTCATGATGATGTATACACTGAACTAAAAAGTAAGTAAATATATAAAATCAGTAAATAATTATGTAAAAAAGTGCAATAAAAATGTTGTACTGCAGGATTGAAATTGGATTGAGACATTCTGCGATTCTTTAGCATTGAAGATTTTTA
The DNA here is from genome assembly GCA_018906965.1 of Philotrypesis tridentata. Taxonomy (NCBI): domain Eukaryota; kingdom Metazoa; phylum Arthropoda; class Insecta; order Hymenoptera; family Pteromalidae; genus Philotrypesis; species Philotrypesis tridentata. Next base: position 194,176 of record JACCIB010000072.1, on the reverse strand, counting down.
ATTTTGTAAAACGAACTTGAGTCACGGGATACTCAGTAGATTATGTAAATATATTGAAGAGGAACAAAAATCTAATCAATATGGCTTCCAGGACAGCTCAATTGATGAAGAGTCAGCTTATTTATGTGACGGTGTTGTTGATCCCAAAGACATTCATGCGTTCAGTGAAGACGAACAACAGTCTAGGGGAATGAAAAGACCACATAATGATGATCAACATGGTTCATATTCAGAAGTAAGTTTTTTTTAATTGAAGCAATAACAAGGTAATTATGAATTTTGTTGGGTAAAATTAAATTAAAAATGTTTGCTTCCTTTAAATTTTGCTTTCTTTTTAAATTTATTATTTATTTATAGGAAAGCTCAATTAGTTCTCCAGCTGCTTCTAAAAGACTTCAATTAGCTGTAACGCCTGCAGTTAGAAAGCTGCGATCAAAAAAGTCGACCAAACCGCCAATACCCAACTCCAACAATCCGTCTACGAGCAATTCTGGACTTTCCAGAAAAATTGAGAAGTCCGGAAATAAACGTCATAAATCCCAGGCAACGTCTCCAATTGCGTCAACTAGCAAAACTGGATCTTCAGCAACAGTTAAAGAATCAGCGAATCAATCCGTAACCCCACAATCATCATATAATGTTTTGCACAAAGCATTCCGTTTAAATGAAACTAATGTTTCGGTCGACGTAATATCCTAAAAATAACTATTTATTTGTCCTTAGCAGTTTTTTTTAATTGTTTATTTATTTATTTAGGCTATAAAATTAATCATATTGGATTCATGTGAAGGACAATGTCTATTGCAGAATTATAAAAATAATGATATTTTGGAGCCCCATGAAAAAGATACACTTACCGACATTATAATTAACAGATGTGGGCCTCTAGCTCGGTAAGTTAATATCTTAAAAAAATTATAAAAAAAATAACAGAAAGAAAATGTTTACTTCGAAAATTCAAATAATTAAAGTCAAAATTTTACATTGTTTTTATAAATACTATTTATGTAGTTTATTTTGTTTCAATTTTTTCTGATTATATTTTAATTTTCATTTATTTTACTTTTTTTTATAATAGTGTAACAGGAAATTTTTTTTCAACAGTAGCTGAGGCTATAAATTCATTGATGGTCAATGAAAAAAAGGTGATGTATAAATATATATTTTTCTTATGATCCCATACAAAAAACGTATGTATAATGTATGTATATATACACATATGTATTGGTAATATATATATTTTTTAAATTTTTTCAGTTGATTTACTACGTTACTCCACGTCAAGACGGAAATGACTCAAAGAATCCCAAAGGGAAGCTTCCGGACAAATGGAGGAATATAATGAACGAATTAATTAGTTCAGGAGTTATTCAAAAAGAAAGAAAATCAATTAATACAAATATCGAAGATGACGAGGAAGACATCGAATTACCAGGTTAAATAATTTTATTGAATCACTCCTCAATGCTTCAATTCAATAAAATGCGCACATTGGCGTTTGCTGTATTTTAGCAAAGGCTAGATGAGCATTCCTATTCTGTAATAAAATTATTATAAATAATATTATTAAAGTTTATTCATAAAATTTTGTTATTGTAGATGATCTGATAGGTCCAGTAAAGTGGTTGAGCACAAATCGAAAACCGTGGGATCAGGTAAAAAGTAATTGAGAGCTCACTCATGAGTATAGAGTTAAAATTTTAGTTTCAAAAACTTTTGATGAAATTCTACATGAGTGGCCTATTTTAAATTCCGATTTAGGACCTCAGCTTGTGAGTGAAAATATATTTTATTGTTATTCGAACTTGTGTATATTTTTCTAATTTAATATTTTTCAGATACAAGTAGATTTTCAACTTGAATATCCGGAGGCATCATTTGCATTTGAAAAGAAGTGGCTGAAATTCTTTGAAATTATTTTTAATTTAAAGAAAAAAAATATAAGTTCTCTAAGTGGTCTGCGATTGTGTAGAATCTATGACAGCGTACAAAATGTCGATAACCATGAAGATTTGGATGGATTGCGTATATTAATATTACCTCATCTGATGCCATTGACTGGAAAAATTAAAACAGGCTGTGGTTCCAAAAGAATATCCATTGTCGACAGTACAGAGGGGTTTGTCGTTTGGTGTAAGGTATATAATAACTGAATCTTTGCATTTTCAAATTGGCGTATTAATTAGTACTATAGTAATTCAAACATAAAATATTTATAGAGTATACATGATGTTTCTGCAAAATTGGAATTGAGAGCCTCTAGATACAAAGAATGGAAATTGAAAGTACAGCCAGTTGTTGTGATCATTGGAGAAAAAATTGAAGAGCCCGAGACTTGTTATATTAGCTTGAACGAGATTTTGTGGGAGATTGAAAAACCAGCACATGCATTGGATACCATTTTTCAACTGCTGATGCTTCTTAATTTATCCTATCCAGAAAACTGTGCACATATATGGACTGTGTTACAAAAAACTGTTTATAACATTGATACAGATTTCGATAAATTTATCCCTTGTGCAAATCAAATAATTACGACAATTAGCCAACAATTAAAAATAAATTTTTAATATATTATTTTTTATAAGATTAAACTTGATTTCCATATTCTCAGTTAATCAACATTATGAAAATGTTTCTTTGTTATATCTGCAATCACATTGGTTATGATAAGCCTTCAACATTAATTAGCCATTATAAATTTGTGCACGGCTATACGCAAAGTAGCATTTATATTTGTAAACAAAATAATTGTTTAAAACGTTTTGAAGAAAAAACAATTTTAGTAGGCACTTAAATCAAGTTCACAAGGCTGATAAAGAAATTGCAATACGCAATTCTATGAACGAATCATTTGAATTTTTTGATGATAATAACGATTTATCAAATATTGATGAATGTGATATGCAAAATAATGTGGATTTAGTTGAAAATATGGATTTAGAAATAAATGAAAATGAGCTGAACGAAGACAGTATAAACCTAGATTATTTAAAGCAATTGCTAAATGAAATTATTGATCAGCTGCTAAAATTTGTAGAAAATGATGTAGATTCTAGTTACTAAATGAAAAGTATATTTAAATTAGTAAAGTGAATATTTATGTTTAAATGAATTAGAAGACTTAGGTTTTTATATACCATCGAGAACAAAGACTTATAAAGTTATAGATAAGTTAAAGCGTTTAAAAAAATATAATAATAAAACCATTAAAAATGGTAAGGTTGTGACTTCAAAGTATAGCATTAAGAAAACTCCAATAACAGGTCAATATATACCAATTTATCCTATTTTGAAAAATCTGCTAGAAATTCCAGGAAATTTAGATTTAGTAAAAAAGTTTTTGTCATCTCTTGAAGATGAACCAAAAGTACTGAAACATTTTTGTCAAGGACAATTGTGGAAATCAATTAAGAGTCGCTTTGGCAATAAATTTGTATTGTCACTTTTTTTTTACAATGATGATTTCAACGTTAATAACGAAATCGGCCCTCATAAGAATTCAAGCAAATTAAGTGTAGTTTATTATTCTATACCATTTTTCCCAGCAGAATATCTATATAACGTGGATTTGATTTTTGTAGCCGCAATTTTTTATGCCAAATATCGCGAATCAATAACAAATGACGAAATTTTTAAACCCATAGTTAATGAACTCACAATTTTAGAAGATGAAGGATTATTAGTCACTACAAATAGAAAGTCTGAAACTATTTACTTTGCACTTAGTTTATTTCTAGGCGATAATCTAGCCGTGCATAGTTCTTTAGGAATTGTCCAAGGCGTTAATGCTAACTTTCCATGTAGAGATTGTAAAATTAGTAAAGAAGATATGCAATCTTACTTTTTAGAAGACTCAAAGTTATCTAGAAATTTCGAAAATTACAAATCAGATTTAGAAATAAACGATTCATCCCTTACTGGCATTGTACGTGAAACAATATTTAATAAACTTAAGAGTTTCCATGTTATAGAAAATAAATCATTTGATCTAATGCACGACGTTCTGCTGGGAATACTTAGAGTCGATATGGCATTATTATTGAAATCATCGTTTGAATCAACTCCCCTCAACTTAAAATTATTTAATAATAAATTATTAAACTTTGACTATGGAAAAGATTCAGGGGACAAACCACCTGCTATTCTGCAAATCTATTTAAATAAGGATAACACATGTATTTATGCCTCTGAAATGTTTTGTTTGGTAAAATATTTGCCTTTTGTTATTGGTGATCTAGTCCCAGAGGGATTTCTTGTTTGGAAATGGTTTCTATGGATGAGAAAATTAATACATATTTTTACGGCAAAATCAGTACAAATAGAAATAGTTCATGAGATTAAAGATTTGATATACTTATCCTTGAAAACGCTAATTGAGTTATTTCCTGAACAAAATTTAAAGCCAAAATACCATTATTTAGTGCACTATGTAAAACTTTTATTATCAGTTGGACCTATCACATGTCTATGGTGTATGCGATATGAGGCTAAACACCAAGTTTTGAATGGGTATGCGCGGAATTCGCAAAACCGTATTAATATTCCATTATCATTATGTATAAAACATCAAATACGGCTTGCATACTGTTTCAAGAGTAATAAACTCGTGTGTTTGCCCATTGAGTATGAACTAAAAAAAAAGACAAATATTCGTTTCTTACACGGTTACAAATATTTTTCTAAAATTATTATAAATACATTTTTAAATGCAAATGTAGAACAAGAATCTGTGCCATGGTTAAAAGAAAATGGTTTCTATTACTCAGAGGGGATGTTTGTAATTTATTCTTTAGATAAAAATGACAATTTACCAATTGTTTTACAAATTTTTCATATTTTATTAACAGATCGCAGTGTCAATTATGTAATAGGTAAACTATGGAGTTGTATTGGCTTTAATAACCATTTGCACAGTTACTGTATTCATCCACTAAATCAATGGTCTCAAAAAGCGATTCCTCAGCTACTCAGATATAAATCAATGCATAAACTTGTTTCTACCAAAGATGGTAAATCGTATATTATGTGCTACACATAAGGTGATTGATATAATTAGATAATATTGTATAATATTTTCATTAATAAATTTGTAATTATAAGTAAAATTGATTTTTTAATCGAAATATCCGCCCTGAAAATCTATATACCGTAATTTTGTGTAAAAATGACTTCCGATGGGTATAAAAGGATTTCCTATAGTGACCAAGGGAAAAATCTTATGGGTACAAAATTATTTCCTCTTGCTGCAAAGTTTCTTTGCACCCAGAGGATAGTCCTTTTATCACTAAAAGACATCCTTTAGGTATTAAAATTGAAATGAAATTCCTCTTGTAACAAACAGTTTCAGTTTGTCTCAAGAGGATTGTTTTCTCAGTGCACGTTCTTTCACAAAAGCCGACGTCATTTTGTCAAAAAAAATCATAGACCAAAAAGCTCGACTAGTTTGAAAAGCTCAGAAAATTTGTGAACTTTTGTACATATTTGTGACTGTAAAAATAAAATTCCTTCTCTCTCTAAACTCAGATTGAAAAAAAACCGCTTAAAAAACCAGTTTTTTTGTAAATTTTTGCACAAACATCTAAATACCCAAAAACACTCATTCGATTTCGAGGAACACTATGTTTTTCGTGTTCTGGAGGTCCTGTAGAACAAAAAAAAAATGCTGCCCCAGACGAGTCTCACGAGATTTTGTTTCGGTCGATTCCGCTGCAATTATCTGAATTATTTTGGCCGATTTCTCCACATCACTACCCCGTGCGAAGACTATGTTATACCAAACTCGGAACGAAAAGTATGTTAAACGCTAATCCCAGCGAAAAAAATCAAAACAGCGCTTTCAGCGAAAAATATGTAAAATCAAGGTTCCCAGCGAAACACATGTCAAGTTGTATTATCCGTGCGAAAAACATGTCAAGTTGTATTATCCCTGCGAAAAACATGTCAGGTAGTATTCTCCCAGCGTAGAACATGTCAAGTCGGAATCCCATAAAAAAACACAACAATTTGGGGTCTAAAAATTATGAAAAAAATTATTTTAACTTGGGGGTGGTATTTATAAGGGGGGGGGGTCATACATACATACATACATACATACATACATATATATATATACATACATGTATATATGTGTATACATATATATATATATATGTGTGTGTGTATATATATGTATATAATAAATAATTAATAAATAAATAAATTTTTTCATAATTTTTAGACCCCCAATTTGTTTTTCCCTGGAAGATTCCGACTTGACATGTTTTTCGTTGGGAGAATTAGACTTAACATGTTTTTCGTTGGGAGAATCGGACTTAAAATGTTTTTCGCGGGGAATATCAATTTGAAATATTTTTCGCTGGGAGAGTGGACCGGACATGTTTTTCGCGGGGATTAAGCGTTCGTCATGTTTTTCGTTCCGAGTTTGGTATAACATAGTCTTCGTACGGGGTAGCGATATATAACGGTAATATGAATTAATTCATCTGTGCGAGCCAACTTTTTTATTTGCCAACGTTTCGAGCTCACGGAGCTCCTTTTCCGGGCATAATAAAAACAACACAATTCAATCTTAGGAGATATTTTGAAACCTTGTTTTTCGGCGAAAAATCCATTGGCTCGACTAGAATTATATGGGAACCAAAAATCTCCCGGCGATGCCGGATGGCGATGCGCCACCCGAGAGTGTCGATTACAGACTGATTCATTCATATTACCATTCTACAACATAGAGCGATAAAATCATTCTAATTACGTATATATAATGCATGGTTTTGCATTTTTGTACTAAGATTATGGAGAGTTTGGTTGCATAAGTCTGATTATTTATTAACAACTAATTTAATTTCTTTGAATACGTATGTATGCATGGAAAATAATGCTCATGGATTGGTAAATATAATTTCAAAATTAAAAAATGACAAATGTGAAAATTTATTTTTACCGTGGCTTTTTTCAAGTCAAACTTGTGAAAGTTTCTTTTGCAGGTTAAGGTCCATGAGCACTACATACTCCACCGTAGTTAATTCTAATTTATTAGAAACAATGAATCGAATTCAAAGGATTCAACTACAAAACGACATATCAAGTAATACTTTTAATGAACATGTTACAATGGAAGATTTCAATTTTCCACGATTTGCAACGTCGAATGCAAATTTGCATTCCTTAATCGATAATACTATAATTATCGAACTGCCCGATCACGATAGTATAGTGGCAATTTTGAATAAAGCAAAAGAAGGTGCTTTAATCAAGAATCATGCAAAGAAGATGATATAATCGAATACAAGAATGTATTAATTAGCTGTGATGATAATATATCTGATGAAACAGAGAATAAAGAAAATGATGTAACAGATGAAATTTACGAGGAAATTTCGTCTGATCTTCCACCAACCGATAATTTCTCTGATCAGGATGATAGTAATCACAGAGCAAATTTAGTAAAAGATTTGATGATTTTGTCTAATGTCACTGATAGTTTAGAATTAAAAAATTATAGTATTGAAAAAACAAAGTTCAAATAATAATGAATTTATTTTAGTACAGGATAAAAAAAAATAATGAATTGGTTGTGCGAAAATCATCAATTTGTTGGCATTTAAGTAATAATGACTGTTATTTTAGTAGCGATCATTTACAAAGAGTGAGGGACTGCGAGTTATCAAAGTATAAAGAAAACACTAATATTATAGATAATTCCAAATCGAATTTTAAAAAGAAATGCGACGAAATTTATGTTGGCGACTGGTGTATTTTTAGAAGAATAGACTCTAAAAAGCATTATTTAGGTCATATTCTAAGTTATACTACTAATAGAAGATTGGAGTATTCCAGTAATTATGGAAAATTTTTTGGAAATTCCAAAGACATAGGAGTTTTATGTCTTTGGTACGAGATGCAAAGTAAAAATAAATTTTTATTAGTGTCGATGGATAGGCATGGATATTTAAACATAAAAAATTATTTATATACCTTATCACATCTTACTTTTACAGATAGCGGAATTTCTTTACATCCTAAAATATTTCCAAAGGTTGAAAATTTATTTTAACTTAATAATTTTTAATATTTTTGTACAAGTTGAAATAAAGTTAATTTTGCTAAATTGTAGTGAATTTTTATTAAATGACATTTGTAACAGATATATCTATAATTTTAATAACGCAATAAATTGAAATCAATCTCAGAATAATTTGAAATCATGTTTGACATCATAATTCTTATCCAAACCAGCACTATTCGCGATTTTGAAAGCATCATCGGATTTGTTGCGGAGTCCTTTTTTTACCCTGTAAATATAAAATATAATAGTTATAATATCCTATGCCAATCAAAATCATTGTGGATTAGCTCGCAGTTATACAGCGAATAAAATGAAAAAAGGGCATATGTTCAGTTATTCCACGAAGAAATGTTATTTAATCAATTATGCACACGTCTGGTACTAATTATTGCTGAAACGTTTCTACACTATTTCTTATAGTAATATATGAAAGAGGAACACCTAGAGATGTGTCGCATCATTATCTCAATTTAAATGAAAATGACATATGTTGAATTTTAGAGCCTGAGAGCCATAAATTTGTTTTGTAATGCAATAGTATATATCTGTGGCTTGCAGGAAGAACTACTTAAGTGAAATTTTGCGAAAAATTTTTTTATGTCGAATTCGCGGTGCTCTTAGTACCCTTTTTCATTGTACAATAGTAGGATCCGAAATGCACAAATATTTTAAATGCCAGCCGATTGCATAATTACTTAACTGCGTCTCTCGTAAAAATGTTACCGCAGAACCACTTAGATGCACTCGTTTTTTTAATTTTTTTGCGAGATATACCGTGTGGAGTACATTAAAGCTGTATAATATATATCTAATTACCTATACTGATATATTCGTCGGTTTTTTAAAATTTTTAAAAATATTAATTTTTCAAAAATTGTTAATTTGCAAAAACAAAAAAATTACTGGAATCGCTCTGATAAAATTTGTACGTATTCCTTAACTGATTCTAAAAACTTATTCTCCTTGAACATTTTTTCCAAAAGTGGTTTCTGAATAAAAAATTCGTAAAAGTCTTCGTAAAAAATTTTTAATTATAATATGCGCCAGTTTGACATACCGAGGTTCAAAATTAACCCCCAAATTACTTATCTTTTAGGTTTGGACATTTATTCCATTGGTTAGAGGGGTTCCAGATACATTGCAAATGAAAATGTGCTTGAAATCTCGAATTAAAAAAAAAATTGTGGAAAAACCATGCTTTTTTCCTTTAAACCGTTTTTTCTCATCGTTAATAACAATTTTCGAAAATTTCAATTACACCATTGGAAAGGGCATGAGTTAAACTTAAAAAATATGCCCCGCCAGAATTTTTTTAATGGCAAATTGCATTAGTTACGACGAGCCCTCAAAGAAAGTGATCGCACAACCACTTATCTGCAAAGTTCCCGCAGAACCAGTTAACTCGAGTAATTTGTTTAGCTTGCGCGTCGAGAAAGAAACTATTTGCAAATGTTATACTACGGTTGTATTCGTATCAGATACTTAATGAAATGAGCCAATACTTTGATCTTTTCTCTGACATTTCGATTTTACGTATTACTCCAAACATTGAAATCGCTTTTTCTCGAAAACACGAAAATGTCACTTAAGCTACAGATATAACAATATATGCGCATGCATGAATGTTAAATTTAAGAAAGTTAAATATGAATTGATTGTACAAGTGGTTCTGGTCGAAATTACTCCATCTTTGTTAAACATAAATGTATAGAGTTATAGGACAATTAAAATGTTAAAATATTGTTTTCTATGTATAGTTAAACTTACAAATAAATAATTCGTCAATAAAAGTTATAAAAGTTTTTAAAAAATAACTTACTTTTAAAAAAGAATAACACTTACAAAACAGTAGCGTATACTTGCATTTCGCAGACGTGAGTCAGTCGAATTACATAGGGATTTCTACGCAGTTCATATAGATTTTTTTCTCAATTTATTATTCATATTCAAATCACATTAAATTATGGGTTGACCGTTGAAAAGAAAACGCGTAGCAATGTTATGAATAAATTGATTAAAATATATGGTCTAAGGCCTTACCGTATATCAATTGAATTCTAAAAAAATGTTTTGAAACTTGAACTTATTTATTTTTTCCTTCATTATGAAATAAGTATATGAAGTCTTCGTTTAGTGAATTAATTTTAATTACTGAATTAATAATTAATTAATTTTTGTTTAATTTTTCTTACATACATAAAGCATTTTTTCTTAGTTATTAATAATTACAGAATTAATTATATATTAAACATTATATTAATTACAGAAAATTTGGTTCAAAATAGTTTTTTTTCATTCTAAATAATTTTTAAATAATTAATATCGCTTAAAAAAATGATTAAGATATTTTATTAAATTAAGTTCTTTTTACCATTTAAAAATAATCGTTCATAATTAATTCTCTTCGCTGCACTACAGCAGCATTTGCGTTATTGATTTTATAACATATATAATATACATCTTATATTTAAAACAGTTTAAAATACTGATTCAATTCTAGCGGGGTCTGTAAACGTTTTCGTGGAAGACGGAAAACATTTATTCATAATAAATTGGCTTCGCTGATCGATAGCAAGAAATACGTTAATAATAAAATGATATCTATAAACCCTCAGCAATAATTTTAAAAGACATAAAAGGAAGGAAAAAAATTGTTTTTATTGCTCAGAAAGTAAACACATATTTTTAGTTTCAAAAAATGTTGGATCAGAGTCAAATTTTTAATAATAAATATTTTATAATAAATAAAAAACTGTTGATGTTACTTTTAATGTGGCCTTACCAAAAAAAGTGTATCAAAAATTTTGTAAATATATTTGTAATTGTAGCCATTCACAGTATGATGATACCGCAGGTATTTTACAATGATATTAGAAAGTATTATTATCACCGATATTAAATTTGAACATATTATTTTCTTACACTTTATTAGCCCTGGTAGATTCGTTTTTGATAAGCTAGCGGGAAAATGCTATATTTTATCGTCAACTATAACCGTATAGATTAAAATATAATAAAAATAATGATTGTTTAATAGGTTTTAATTTATACTTTTAGATAAAATATAATTATTATTAATAATAAGTAATAATAAACTTGTTAAAATTAAATTATTTTCTGTATTCTAATATATACATGTATAATATAATACAAAATAGTAGATTACAAGACATGAGACCTAAGTGGTCCATTATTGCGTGTAAATAGCGCAGCGAGGGTGATATTTACGCCGTGTGATGGGTCACTAGGTCACCGGTATCGTATAGCAATTTTATAGCACTGTGTGACCTAAGTCCGCACCTAAGTGACCTACGTAGTCCATTACGGCACGGTGCTAATTACCCTCGCTACGCTCGTGCAATAAGTTCACAGTGCCGGAATGGACTGCTTTTGACACAATAAGCGTGGCAGCGGACTTAGGGCAGACAGATGCTATGAAATAGTGTATGGCACACGTAATCCTAAGTTGTCCTTCATGGCATGCTCATGGTTACGCTCGCGCACTTATACACGTCGTGCCGTAAAGGACTACTGCGGCCACTTGTATCATAACGTACTATAATTTTCTGGATAGAAAATTGACAAAAAGTATAAAAGTGAAAACTAGCAGCTCGGCATATTTTGTCGCGATTCAGTAGCTACAATAAAGCAATCAACTGCCAATAATATCGTCTAGGTCAAATCCCCGGTAGAATAGTTTTAGATAAGCTACATCGTTGTCTATAAGTTCGGCATAAATTGCCCAGAATATGTTTCCAGGGGCTGGGGTTTCTGACAATGTTTTTCTCAATGATCTGCTAACAAACGATAAAGTACGTCATTCGCTCAGAGGCTTATCGGGAGCGATTCTAACAGGCAATCTTCCAGTACACAATTGTAAACTTTTTAATTTTTGTATGAATCTTTTAATTATTTTACATACAATTTATTATTATATGCATTAGAAATTGTACCCACACAGTATACCCGGCTGCTTAAGTCTCCCTTGTATACAATCTTTATAAATACACGGTCTCTAAACTGTTTCACAAATATGTTGTATTCATTACAATATTAATGTATGAACAGATTAATAGTGATAATTTATGGTGTAGATGATTCGAACTGTAGATGAATGGCAAATGGAAGTCAAGAATATTGAAATTTTAGTTGAAAATTTTGCTGGTTTTCTTTTTTTTCAAGTAACATTATTTAAGTACTACGCATGTATTTATCTTGAAAATAAGGTAAACATATGATTTTTTTAAGCAATATAATCATGTATTTAATTATTATTACATACTGGATAATAGTTGCAACATCTTTATGAGAAAATTATGCTCGATTGGAACCTAATGCAAGATAAAGAAGAAAAATCTATACTAGAAAATTCCTGGAAGATTGGTCGTTATTTAACTATATTTTACATGGGTAACATTTGCTAACAATTACTTTTATTTTAATATAATAATATAAAATTGAAGTTACTTACTAAATTATATTTTTAGTGTACATGGGTATCGCCTGCATTTCATTTGTGACATTACCAACTGCTGTACCACTTATGCTCGATCTAATGTTACCACTGAACCAATCTCGTTCCAAACAACTTTGTTATTACGCCAATTATTTTATTGATCAGCAACAATATTTTACTTACCTTTTCATGCATACTTTATTTGTTGTTTCATGTACAATAATAATCATCATTGCTATTGACTCTACTTTCGTCTGTATCGTATACCACTCACTTGGTCTTTTTAAAATTTTAGAGTAAAAAATCTGACGATTTGCTTCTAAAAAGTTTAAATCATATACTTTTTTTTAATTATTATATTTCACATCAGATACAATTTTTCCAGATATCGCATGAGCAATGTTTTAAGTTTTGTTGAAGATGGCCTTCAGTTTAGTAAATTTTCCTCAAACGATGATCTTCATAAATACGTTATTAATTCAGTTAAAATGCATAACCAAACCATTGAGTTGAGTGTGATTAAGTTATACAACAATCACACGATCTCGAAACTAATGTACCAATAATTTTCATTTATTTACTTATGTGTTTCAGATATTCTGAGCTTGTTGAGAGCGTTTATACTGATGTTTATTTCATAGTTACTGTACTTATTCTTCTCATATTAAGTGTTGGAACCATTGATGTGCGTAATTTTGTGATTATTTTGAAAAGCATACTTTTGAATATAGAACAATTTTATAATGTAAATTTATATTTTTTACTACTATAGCTCATTATGAATTTAAATAATCCCATTAATTTTATACGAGTTGGATTTGTGTTTGTTGGAATCATATTGTACTTGTTCTTCATTAGCTGGCCGGGTCAGAAATTAATAAACAGCAGTTATGAGTTATTCGATTCAATGTACGCATCAGAGTACTAAAAATCCAAAAGATCTGTCATGCAGAATATTGAGAAGTAAAAAACTCGCAAATTTTTTTTCTTTCACATATAGACGATTACTAATGAAAGCATATAATGTTACATCTGTGAATGACATCATAAATTCCCTTAATGTACATATATCTATACATATTTACTAGAAAAAAAACCTTACTAAATTTTTTTGCTTTTTTTAAAGAAGATTTAGCTAGTCACCGTTATCTATATACAAATATGAGTCATTCCACGGGATACTGGAAACTTCTGGGGGCCTGGACTACCGAAAAATGTTGGGTAGGGCACACTTACCAGATTTATTTTTTCTGATTTCTGGGACCCCTCCGAATAAGAAACCGTGCGAGTTGCATCATTATCGGTTGCCACCCGGGTTTCCGATCGAAAAAACGCAAAAATCTTCATACATTTTCTTTTGCATTTTTACTGTCGAGAGTATTATTTGTGTACTGTGAATCCTATGGGACTTGGCGCTATACTTTATATATACAGATTTATGTATACAAATTTTTAATTTAGACCTAAAAACCAAAAAGTAGAGGAAAAGAGCTTTAATTTCAGGTATCAAACGTTAAAATTGAAGCATTGGATTGACAGAAATAGGGATTTGAAGAAAGGGAAAAATGTCTGGTTTTTGGAAAAATCGAGCTATTTCGTGAAAGTCAAACCAAAGCACTTTTTTCAAATGGTCATAAATTTTGATCGAGTGATTCGATTTGGACGTTTAATAGCTTAAATTAAAGCTGCTTTCCTCAGCCTTTTTGTTGGTACAAATATTTTTTTGTAGTGAGCTATATATATGCTTCTAAAGCCGATTGGTTCTTTGAAAGCATATATATAGCTCACTATATATCAAATTTAAATTTTGACTTAAAATTCAAAAAGTTGAGGAAAACAGCTTTAATTTAAGCTATTAAACGTCAAAATCGAATCACTCGATCAAAATTTATGACCATTTGAAAAAAGTGCTTTGGTTTGACTTTCACGAAATAGCTCGATTTTTCCAAAAACCAGACATTTTTCCCTTTCTTCAAATCCCTATTACTGTCGATCCAATGCTTCGATTTTGACGTTTGATAGCTCAAATTAAAGCTCTTTTCCTCTACTTTGTAGTTTTTAGGTCTAAATTAAAATTTTTTATCTGTTGATCTATATATATGCTTCTAAAGCGGATTGGTTTTCTGAACGCATATATATAGCTCAATAGATAAGAAAAATCAATTTTGGACTTAAAAATCGTAAAGTTGAGGAAAAGAGCTTTAATTTAAGCTATTAAACTTTAAAATCGAGTCACTGGATCAAAAGTTTCAAGGATTTGAAAAAAAGAAGTGAAAATCGATTAGTTTTGCGATAGCCCTATAAAGAGTTAGCAGTATTGAAACGTGCTTAACTCGTGACCGGAACATCCGATTTTAAAAATTTTAGGCTCGATTTAAAGCTCTTGAGCTGCCCTTTCGTTCTGTATATATAAAGTATAGCGCCAAGTTCCATAGGATTCACAGTACACAAATAATACTCTCGACAGTAAAAATGCAAAAGAAAATGTATGAAGATTTTTGCGTTTTTTCGATCGGAAAGCCGGGTGGCAACCGATAATGATGCAACTCGCACGGTTTCTTATTCGGAGGAGTCCTAGAAATCAGAAAAAATAGGTCTGGTAAGTGTGCCCTACCCAACATTTTTCGGTAGTCCAGGCCCCCAGAAGTTTCCAGTATCCCGTGGAATGACTCATATACGCATGCACTGAGAGAGAGAGAGAGAGAGAGAGAGAGAGAGAGAGAGAGAGAGAGAGAGAGAGTTTGTATGATTAAATAAAGAAAAAAATGCATGTATTTTTTTTATATTCTGCATAATGGACATAAAAAATGTTTTCCATAATAGTAATTCTGTATTGCTAAGCAGGTTTTTAATATTATTGATTTAGTTACGCATGTGGTTGGTATGGATGTCCCGCGAAAACAAGATACTTAATTCATTTTATGTTGATGCGATCTTGTGTTCCTTGTAAACTGACGGCTGGTCCACTATTAACATTGGACTTGGCAACCTCTGGTAATGTAAGTTGTGTAAAATGCAAACTATGTAAAATGCTTTCCATAAATTATTATTAATATTATTATTAAACTATATTAGCCAATATATTAACTTTAAAGGTTTTGAAGACGGCATTGTCATATTTTACAGTGATGTCATCGTTCAGTTAAATCATTACAAAATTGGACAACCAGCTTATAAAAATAACTTAGCAGTTTATTACATAGAAGTGAGATTGAACGTATAATTATTCGACCAGAAACCTCCAAAATGTATCTTTGCTGTTTTTTTGGCTCATATGAAAAAATACTATATTTAAATTGCTATACTTGAACATTTTTTTACAATACTTGCTCTATAGTAAAATTTTTATGTAGTAAATAAAAATTTTCCATACCTGTTAGTTTATAATATATTCTATTATGTGTATATCTGTGGCTTACAGGAAGAACCACTTAAGTGACTTTTTCGTGTTTTCGAGAAAAAGCGATTTCAGTGTTTAGAGTAATACGTAAGATAGAAATGTCAGAGAAAAGATCTAAGTATTGGCTCATTAGATTAGGTATCTAATACGAATGCAACCATAGCATTACATTTGTAAATAGTTCCTTTCTTGATGCGCAAGCTAAACAAATTATTCGAGTTAAGTGGTTCTGCGGGAACTTTGCCGATAAGTGCTTATTGCGGTCACTCTATTTCATGGCTCGTAACTAATGCAATTTGCATTTAAAACAATTCGGGCCGGGCATATTTTTTAAGTTTAACTCATGCCCTTTCCAATGGTGCAATTGAAATTTTCGTAAATTGTTATTAACAATGACAAAAAACGGTTTAAAGGAAAAAAGCATGGTTTTTCCACAATTTTTTTTTAATTCAAGATTTCAAGAATGTTTTCATTTGCAATGTATCTGGAATCCCTCTAACCAATGGAATAAATGTCCAAACCTAAAAGATACGTGATTTGAGGGGTTGATTTTGAACTTCGGTGTGGTCAAATTGGCGCATATTGTAATTGAAAATTTTTTGCGAAGAATTTTACGAATTTTTTATTCAGAAACCACGCACTTTTGGAAAAAATTGTCAAGAGTAATAAGTTCTTAGAATCTAAGGAATACGTACGAATTTTGTCAGAGCAATCCCAGCAATCTGTTTGTTTTGGCAAATTGACAATTTTTGAAAAATTAAAAAACATTAGAAAGATTTTTTTAAATTTAAGAAAACTGACGAATATATCGGTATAGGTAATTAGATATGTATTATACACAAAAATAAAAAAAACGAATGCATTTAAGTGGTTCTGCGGTAACATTTTTACGAGAGACTCAGTTAAGTGATCATGCAATCGGATGGCATTTAAAATATTTGTGCATTTCGGAAATCCTACTATTTTGTATAATGAAAAAGGATACTAAGAGCACCTCGAATTCAACATAAAAAAATTTTTCACAAAAAGTCACTTAAGTGGTTCTTCCTGCAAGCCATATATATATATATGGGTGATTCTCTGTGAGATCGATCGGCTAAAATCCTAAATCTCTTCTACTCGGAGAAATACAACTCCCCAAATTTTTTTAGATGTTTTTCATCAAGCCCCTTCGACCTGCAGCGGGTCAAAATTGGTGAAATCAGGATTTTTTACATTTTTTGACTATATTTAAAAATGTATAGCTCCTCAGGAAGCGATTTTCAACAAAAATGTCTAGAACGCCTTTTTCAGAAATTTTACTGAGCTTTAAAAAAAAATACTAACTAAATGATATATATTTATATATAGGTGATTCGATATGAAATCGAAAAATAGTACATTATGCAACTAGGGAGTAAAATCGACATTTACTGCCGAGGGTGAGGTTTACAGTAATCACCCGTGGGAATTAGTAGATATATAGTAGATATTAGTAGATATATTAGTGGTGCATATACTATTTTTCTGCACGAGAATCGTAAAATGCGCATGCTGTAGGGCGTACAGTACGCACTTCACGCGCCATGTGGTGAAAAAATTATTTTAGTCCCGAGTTACATATATTGCTTTATACACTCTCCCCTCTCGAAATAGAGCCACCTTTTTTAATTTAAAAAGTAGTTAGTACTCACTCTTTAAATACGCATTTAAGGGGAAGTCGGAGCTATGCAAATTAAATGAGGCATTACGTAACCTCAAAAATTGTATTCGATCATAAATAGCAAATACATAGTCTTGTTTATTTCATTAAAGCACAGTTACGCGAGGTATTTATTACAATTATTTGTATTTACTCCATCTCAGATTTCTGCATATATTCATAATTTTTGCGTGAAATTGGAACGGCTATCCGATATGAATTTTGGGAATCGGTAACGTGACCGCCACTTTTTTTATGCAATAAATTCATAATTTAAAATTTTTTAGATATTGAATAAAAATAGCTTTGTGTTGCGAGGTTGCTTTTATGATTACGAATAACTATCGGTTTGATTTTTGATGATATAAAGCATGTGCTTAATAAAAAGTTGGAACTGCCAGGGTCATAACGCGTCACGCTAGCTCCGACATCCCCTTAATATATATTTATTTTTTTATATTTAAGATACACACCCACAAACAGAGTGTATTTATTGTATATATTTTATTTTGTATATTATATATATATATATATATATATATATATATATATATAATAGGTATATTATTATTATAGTGTTTTAAGTGGAGGAGGCATTTGCCTCCCACCCACCGCCACCCATCCCCGCAAAATAACCAAATATTATGTTAAAAATTTGGTTATTTTTACGGTCCCCCTCCCCACTCCCCCTGTTCGTCACCACATAAACCCTACAGCCTCTACCCTCCCTCCCACAGCCCCCCCCCCACATATTCTTTTATCATATAATTCATGTATTATTCTTCTGTCTTTAAACATTCATCTATTTAATCATTAATAATTTTTCATCTATTTCTCTATTTAATTCTTGTAAATTCTACAAATGATTACACAAAAATGTGCAGGTTACAACTGCTGACCTGCATGCCCGAGAGCAATATAAATTTTTTAACACACCGTAAATTAGAGTGCTTACAATTATCCTCAGCAAACGGCTCGGGTATAAAATGCGCTCGTCCCTATAGGGACGAGAGTTGGGTTAGGGATTAAACGCATCACTTTTTTTTCAGTTCGCCGGGGATAAAGCACGTACTTTAAGTCAGGGTGTATTAAAAATATAATTATATTTTGTATTTTAAACAAAGTAATAGGTGGATGTTGAGGGTCATTGTTGAAAGCAATAGGTGGAGGGTGGAAGTGCTAAGTACACCGTCAAGGGATAGGAGGAAGGTAAAATCGTTACGATTGGAAATGATAGTTTAGGGTGTTGGTTATAGGTAGAGGTAATAGGTGGAAGTGAAGGAGTTATGTTGGAAATCATAGGTGGAGGCACAAGATTGTTTATGACGGTGATAAGTAAGACGTGAAAATCATAGGTGAAGGTTGAAGATAATGATGCAAGAGGTGAAGGGTGGAGTTTTTAGGGGCACGAGGGATGGAAAGAGCATAAAAACATTATGATTGGAAATGATCACTTGAGGGTGTTGATAATAATTCAAGACGATAGGTGTAGGGTGACGAAGGATGAGGGGATAATTTTTTTTTATTTTTACAAAGTACTCATACGAGTCTTATATGGCTCTGCATTGCCTGCGCTTGTGAGTACTTAATTTTAATGCATGGATTCCACTGTTTTTAAGTTCTCGCGCAGAGCAATGGGGGGGGGGGGGACCTACAGTTTTATGTACAGTGAAATATACACGTTGTACGCAGTTTAATCTGAACCACTGGAGCTCAGATGTATAGACACTTATGTAAACAAAGTGGTGCCCCCCCCCCCAAAAAAAAAACCCCAAAGCATTAATAAATGCTGTTAACACTTCATTATACATGCTTTTTTCACCAAAGCTTATTATGTCAATAATTACCCTTTCTTTCTTTAGCAAACTTAACAGTTTCCTTCTCATCAATGCAGATTAGATTACAAAAAAAAAACTATAATTTTCATTTTATGATGCTTTTTATGTGGACGACTAGATTTTTCTTTACTTTAGGGCTTTCACCGAACCACCGGCACTGGCTTCTACTCGAAGCGGAAAAGCGAGGGCGCGTCAAGGCAAGCTGCCTTTGGAAAATTTTACTATCAATGACAATAGAAATATAAGGAGACTTACTCTTGTTCCTTGGGATAATTTGTCGAAATCAGATTTTTCCGAAAGGGTAGGATAAGTCCAAGTCATACCTTCCTTGTTCACTCAAAGAACTTCAGGGTAGATAGCGGGGATAGATGCGCGGACACGATTGTTGTTTTTATTTGAAGGAAACAAAAAAAATATTCACTTCGTTGTATAGTTTGAATGTAATTTATTTTTCAAGAAGTAAAACACGGAAATTGAAGTTATAAGGAGAATTTTTCTTGGTCAGCTCACCACGGCGGAGCGAGTCAGAGTGTCGCACCAAGACGCATCGCTGTCGCACGGAGGCTTCTGAAAAAGCCCGTTTTCCTCTGGAAAAGCCCTTCGGAGAGAGCTCCTCCAATTAAAATTTTGGAAGTTGGTCCCTCCTCCGAGTTTTTTTCAATGAGAAAACCTAAGATAAAGATTACGCCTGTGCGACGGTCTTAGGCCCTCCTATTGTGGGGGAGAGAGACGGAGGAGTGAGCGTAGCGTCGAGTTCGAGTCCCTGGAAGAGGTGTCGCTACGGTTACTGTTTGGTGCCGCGACGCTTCCTCCTTTCCGTATCTATTCCCTCGCATGTAGGAAAATTGTATAATAATTCTTGAACAGAAGAAATGGAATTACTTTTCTATGGGTAATATGGTTAAGAATAGTTGCAACTTTAGTGAAGTCAAAAAAATTTTTTTTCTTACGTACTCTAGAATTGAGACTTGAAATAGTAAAGTTTTAAAAATATAAGTATAAATCTAAGTCTCGCGTATAAAAATGTGTGTATACTCTATGATTAAATATTCGTGGTTATAATTAAAAAAAATTAGGAAATTAAATTCTACGATATAATAACTTGTATGTATGTGTATATATATATATATATGTGAGTAAATATAGTTTAAGTATAGTTGTGCTACAGTTATACAGCTTAGGTTTAAATATTTTTGAAATTCCCGAGTGAGTTATAACGCATACAGAATATGTGGAGATTAAGTTATTCGCTTTCGTAACTAAATTAGAAACATAGTGTCAAATTTAATTGTACAGTAGGTATTGTAATGGTGATGTATAAATATTATTGTCGTTTTATGTAACAGTAATATTTATACATTCTTTCGGTACTATTTTCCGTCGACCTGAGTAAATAAGGCTTGAACAAATGTGTTTGGTCATTAACGAGCAGATAGGTGCGCAGGCGACGCATTTGAGTAAGAGGCTTGCAGTTTTATTGCCTGCAGCTGTATAGCCCGGCGTGCGTAGCCTTAGCCTCTTATCACCATCGAAGAAAGGTTCTGTTTTTTTTTGTTCTCGCTTGCACTGAGACAATTCTCGGAGGAAACACTGGGAAAGTGTTCCGTACTATTTGCTTATTTTTTCTTGGGTGAGGAAAAAATGTACGCCTGTATAGCTTGATGTGTTTATGACTTCCTTCGGGATAGAATTCGGCGAAGGAACTCATAAACGTAGCATTGCAGGGGGTGTGTATTCTATGTATAAAAATTCGAGGAAGTTAATGTTTGCATGATTTGAGCATTGGAAGAATCTTTTTCATTTTTAAAGCGCGTGAGAAAAGTTAAAATTCTGTGACAACGTTACACCAGTTATTAATTAAGAAAAGATAATTTTTAATATATTCAAGAAATAATAGCTAACATCTAAAATTGTAATTTCTATAACAAGAGATAGATTTCCATTTAATTATCAGTCCAACATTATTCTCTGGATTTGAGCAAGTCTTTGAGTAGCAAACTAAATTTAGAGCATCTTGCTGTGCCTGTAAACATGTACTTAAAAGGTATCTATTTAAGTATCATATAATCATTGTTGTCAACACTAAAATGCAATTATGCAAAATTAATTTTAACATAGGAACATTTACAAACTTTTTATTCCTATAACTATAATAGAGGTTATGTACTCAAAAATTAATTATTATAAAATCTAGGCAATACTTTTTAATTGTTGGATGAACATGATTACACTTACGCATAGTTAAGATTTTAGTTGTTCCAAAATTAGCCAAAAATAACTTGTTTAACTTTATGATATTACTCTCAAAACAACATAACATGAAATATGTATTTTAAACTCTCAAAACGATACAATATTCACTAACATACACTTTGTACTATGCAGAAATAATTGACAACACAGCTCAACTTTAAACACAATAAGACTATTTCTGGCGCTGATTCCTCCACCAGTTTAACTCCTCTTCCATCTCTTTATTCAAGCTTGTGAGTTTTGCAAAATATACAGCTGTATTTTCATAACTGCGGTGGTACGGGTTAATCCATATGTCTATATCAATATTGATTTTTAATGTTATTTTTAATAATATTTTTAATTTTAAAAATATTATTACTTGGTTGCCTCGATTTTGGCGATTTCTAATAGGCCCAGGACCAGCTCCAGCTCCATCATCGCCCTCTTCTCCTCCCTCGATCCTTTCAGCACCATTCATCTTATACTTAATTGTTAGGTTAGATGATGTTACTTCCGTTCCTTTTCAAATCAGACTAACAACTCATTCATTTTTTTAATTCACGAATCACGAATCAATGGATAGGACGCGGTGGATTTGTAGAATGGTGCCCGAGGTCTCCAGACTTGACATGCCTCGACTTTTTTTTGTGGGGTTATCTAAAAAATATTGTCTACGCTGAAGCACCCATCATAAAAGAAAATATGATGGAAATTTACTTAAGTGGTCGGGACAACCACATCCTTGCCTTGAGTGGCCGGGACAACCATATCCTTGCCTTAAGTGGCCGGGACAACCACATCCTTGCCTTAAGTGGCCGGGACAACAACATTCTTGCCTTAAGTGGCCGGGAAAACAACATCCTTGCCGTAAGGGGTTATGGCAGTGCTAACATTTTGAAAATATCCATTTTTTTTATTCACTTTTTTCACAGTTAATAGTCCGTAGAATATGGTCCTGAAAGCCGTTTTTTGCTAAAAAAATTTGCCTCGAAGATATCGACCAAAAATTGATAAATTTGTTTCAAGTAAATTTTTGAAAAATCATGATTTTTAAATATTTTAATTAGGCCAAACTTGTGGAAAGGATTGTTCTAACACACTCCTTACAGAGTAATTTCATGAGAAATCTTACTGAAAATATGACTTAAAAACCGTTTTACAAACCGTTTTTTTCTCAAGAGTTATTAATTTATTTCCGTAAAATAAATAAAATACGTAAAATTAATTTTTCTATGTGTGATTTTATGTTACTAAACTCAATGTGTTAAAGTAAAGGCATTCAACAAATTTGATTTTGCCACTCGAACAGGTTGTGCCTCACAGCGTCCGGTCGAGAATGAAGATTACTGTTTGATCGGTATAGTAGAATTTTCTGTAAAGCAGCTGAAAGCAGCCAAACAGCTGTTTTTCATCCAAAACCAGGGAGGAAGAGAGATCCAAAACACTAGATCAGTGCAGTTAGTCTGCTAGCTGCTGTAATAATGCTTATAACCTCAGTGGTGTTGTAAAAGTGCAAGAGACTTCTGCAGAGTACAAAAATTATTCAGATAAGTATTGGAAATTAATTAGTAATATTTGTGTCCATAATGAGCTTTTTCTTTGTTGGTTTACTTTTAGGTATACGGGTTCACTCCAGTAAGATGGGAGTTTGTATTAACTATCTGGAGTATTATTTTGCATGCTCTTCAACAACTTTAAGTATATTTAATAATCGTAAGTATTGCATGTAACTGTAATTTATAAGCATAACTTGATTATGAATAGGTAACGAAAAATTTTATTTTATTTTCAGCTTCTAAATACTATTACCACACAGTATGATATGCGCGTACCACCAAATATACTTTATTGTATGTATATTTGAGTACCAAAAGTAAAGCAAGGTATGCCTGATTGTTTCTGTAAGTATAGCTGTGTTCATTTGTACAATTTACATTATAAACTTTAAATGCCTTTGACTTAAATTTAGTTTTTTTCATGCTTTTATGTACTTGCCGCAGCTTTCTGAAGGAACCGTACCATCAATCCTGATGAACCAAAGTGGAAAACCTTCCTTATGAGTATGGTCACAAACTGAGTGGAGCAGAATTGGCAAAGATAAGTTCAAAGTGAATGTTACGTATGTTTACATATATAACATTCACTATAATTACTAATATTGTCAATATATGTTTAATTAATTATATTAATATTGTGTTTTTCAGGAATCTGTTCCACTTAGTCTGAGACTAGACTCATAAGGAAGATTTAGCACTTCGATTCATCAGGATTAGTGGTACGGTTCCATCAGAAACATGCGGCAAGTAAACAAAAGTGATGAAAATCATGATTTTTGGTAAGCAAATACCTTTAATTGTTTTTAAATGTTACACTCACTTTGTGCATATTATTTATGCATAAAAGTGATGTATAATAATTGTATTTGAAAGCAAAAATATAGTTTTTAGAGCATCTATATATCTATTAATTTTTTACAACACTAACAATTTTTCTTTTTTTTGAGGTTTTAACACTGTCATAACCCCTTAAGTGGCCGGGACAACCACATCCTTACCTTAAATGGGTGGGACAAAATCAAGATCATTCGTCAGTAAGCCCTTTGAACATTAACGAACACTTGAATGATACATGAACGTAGAATTTTCCGCTTTTTTTGATTCTGGAATAAAAATAAGGGTATATCTATTAAACAAATGCAGTTGTCCACCAAATAACCTTGAAATTTAACCTGAAGGTCAAAGTCAACATCATACTCGGTCAGCCCCTTGATGCACAATAACTTTTATCCGAAACCTATTGTCGCTGACTCGCAATATTGGAGTTATTTAGCTAGAAATTGGGTTGATCTTCCAATGACCTTTAGGGGTCAACTTAACCTAACACCTAAATACGTAGTAGAACGTAGAATTTTCAGCCCTTTTCAATTCTGGAATAAAAAGTATGGGTAACCATTTAAAATAACGAAGTTTACATTGAAATAACCTTCAATTTCAACTTCAAGGTTAAGGTCAAGGTCACCATCAACTAGCCCCTTCTGTGCCCTACAATTTTTATATAAAAAGTTCTCCTACAAAATACTTACTGACCGAGATATTCCTATCCGTTATTTAAAATGGGACACCCTGTATATACGATTTTACCTTCCTCCTGTCCCTCGATGGTGCACTTAGCACTTCCACTTATTGCTTCCATTCGTCCATCTTACAGATATTGCTTTTAATTGTATCCTCCTATCTCCCTATGATCTCCAGTCTTCACCTATTGTCCCATCCTCCATTTATCACTTTCAATCCAAACAAATGATGTGACTAGTACTAAGAATAATTTTCTACACTTCGAAGTCTCAGCTACTTGGGACACCTCTATGTTTACATACATCTGTATGTATATAATTAAGTGTCTCATAACGCCGAAGCTCCAGTGGTTCGGATCCCACTGTACGCAATCTATGGATGCATTGTGTAGCTAAACTATAGGTTCAGTTGAGATGCATGCGGACTACATTCCGATGTGGTGCACATGCATCCCGACTATATGGAACCTCACTGGCCAGTACCATTGTATGGTATCGGGCAGTGGGAAGAGCCGTATAAGACTCATAAAGAGGACTTGGGTAGGCTATAATAAAAAAAGTCCCAGCTACGATGGAAACTCAAACTAATGAATTGGAGGAAATGCTATTATGTACACCTAATCCAGTCATAAGTGAGACTGCAAGTAACTGCTACGATGGGAATTCAAAAGACTGAGTTCGATGCAATACAAAAACACGCAAATATACACAATACTTTTTTTTGCAGTTGTAATTATATTGTTTCTATAATAAATAACAGATTTACATTATTCAAAGAATTTTTCAGGCTAAACAAAGAAGTGATAATGATATAAATACAGAGTTTATAGAAAAAGTATTATTTATACCAAACTCAAAGCCACAGAATAGTTTTAGTAGCAGTGAATCTATGGATGTGATAACTTCAGCAATAATTGAACCTACGAAGGAAAAATATGTTGAAAGTGATACATTAGATTTAGAATGGATTTAGAATGGATTTAGATTTAGAATAGTGATACATTAGAAAGTGATATATTACAATAGATTGAACTTGAAAATACCGCATCCGAAGTTTATCGACAATTTTTAAAAGGACGCTTTACGGTAAAACGAACGGACGTTCCCGGTACATCCATTGCAACTGATCAAGCCCTTGAGCAGACGCTCAACAAATCTTCAAAATCTCAAGGCGGCATAATCGGAACTACGAGGAAAAAAGAATCAGTTGCAATCTGGGACCTTACGTTTCATGAATTTTTAGCTCTTGCAAATTTTTGTAAACAGTTGACGCATTCAAACAACGATAACGACGAGTTATATCTTCACAGAGAATTTTCCAAGACAACTACAAAAAATTCTGAAGAGGCTGTTGATAAAATTTTGAACTTTTTTTCAGAAAAAAAAATCAACCCCTTCCTTTCGGAAAACCAAATTCTGAAAAATATTGTAACAGAAGAAATTTTAGACAAGAGTGTGCGAAAAGAACTTTTGAATATTTTCGAAAATGGTGTACAAGTTTATATTAAATTTAGAGAGGAGAGATTTATATATAAAACAAAATTGTTATCTGCATCTATCCCAAAAAATAATTTGGCAAATTTTAAAACGATACATTCATTTAAAAATTCAGAAATAAAAAGTAAGAAAAAAATTATTACAACGAGCGAATCTCAGCGAATAATAGCTATAGCTAATGAAAGAAACTATCCTCTGCAAAAACTTCTTACATATGAATTAACTTATAAAAATCCGTTATTCGACGAAAATGGTTTGATGAAAAAAGAGCTTAATAAAAGTCAATTAATTCGATTATTGGAAAAGACTGAAAATAAATCAACACTTATGATAGATACGGAAAAAGAAATATGTTTGATTGTGGATGTAATGCTAGTTTTACGCACAATTACATGGAAAAGCATTAAAACATTCAAAGAATTGATTGACAATTTTTCTAACATAGTACTCCAAAAAGCTGGTTCTATGAACACAAAAAGAATTGATTTAATATTCGAACCCTATTTTCCAAATTCCATTAAGTCATCCGAACATGAAAGACGCAAAAAGAAAGATATTATCAATTTCAATGACATAAATGAAAGAGTATCGTTACCAAAACAGGAAGATACATTTTGGATACAAATTTCGTCAAATAATAAAATTTTGCTACAGACATTTTTGCAAGCGTGCGTACGAAATAATGTAATATTTTCAGAATATGACGTTATTTTTAGTTCAGTAAACGATGTAGCAGTTTCCGCAAATAAATCAAATTTCGATGGATCATACTTAAATGAACGGTGTTCATGCATTGAAGAAGCCGATGTTAAAATATTAGTTCATGCTAATGACGCTATAAACAAAGCCTATAGCAATATGTATGTGATTTCGTCTGATACGGATGTAATAGTATTACTACTTTACTTTTTCAAAACATTTCAAGACACTGGTTTGGAGGTATGCATAAAATTTCCTTTGATACCGTATTAAGATTTCTATATTCATATAGGTAAAATTAATATGTGAATGCTTTTCAGGCACTTTGGGTCCGGGCAGGAACCGGAAAAAGTGTAAGAAATATATCGATTCATTCTCTTGCGTTAGCTAATCAAAATGTATGCCCTGTTTTACCTCCTCTTCACCACCTGACAGGTGCCGATTATACAAGCAAAGTCGGCACAGAGCTCAAAGCATTACAGGAAAACCCTGAAAAATTTTTACTACGTTTTGCACAAGGTAAAAAATTTTTTTTTTATATACATAATTTAGATAGTTCTATCTCCTACTATTGTTAATATAATATATATTAGATCATTGCTATTTATTAACAAAAACATCGACAAATATATTTAACGAGGAGAAATTTATATTTTTTATATATATTTTTTAAAAAGCTTTTATACAAACGAGTATTAATATTTGGGGTTTTTCGTACTATCTTATTATGCATACAGAACGCTTTTTTATAAGAATATAAATTAATAATAATATATTGACGCAGATTATTCTGAATCAAGAATTCAAGAAGATCTGGAGAATGCTGAGCAGTTTTTAATTAACGTAACTAATAAATGGGCTGAATGTAAAACGTTTGATGAGTTGAGATTCTATGCATATCATCACTCAAAATGTGCTTTAGTAGAGGAACTACCTCCAACATCAAATACAATAAAACAGCACATTTTGAGAGCATTTTATGTAGTCAACTCACAAATAACATGCTTAAATCCAACTCCATATAAATTAAAAGTAACAGATTTTGGTTTTGTCGAAAAAGACGAATTATTACTGCCAAAGAAAGTGGACACGCTAATGCCTCCATTTGACGAATTCGTACCAAACTGTACCTGTAAAGTTTGTTCAAGAAAGTCTTGTACATGTGTGGCTGCAGAAGTGCCTTGCTGCTCGTTTTGCCACTGTTCGCGAAAAAACACTAGCAAAAATAAATTTAATGAAACCGATATATGTGAAGAGGAAAATGATACGTAGTATTTTATAAGCTATTGAATATTTATTGTATTTATTTATTTATTTTTTAAACAAAGCATTTTTTAAAGCATAATAAAGTTTCATTATGTTAAATAAAATAGTTATATTTTTTCTCAACACACAATAGAAAAACAGTTTTCTATTAAATTTGCCCGCGGTAAAGCACATCGCAACGGAGCGCGTGCCACGCTTCGGACTTGATTTGCTCTTTTTTCCTAAATCCGCTGATGAAAATCAAATTTATTATGAACTAAATTGTTTATTTTTGAATCAAAGAATCGTTCTGACTAACTTTTAGTATGCTTTTCCGGGAAAAACATTCTTAATTTGGCCTATAAACAATAACAAAATGCTTGTTCCGAAATTTTTTTATTATTTTTAGCGTATAAAAATTTTTTTAATAACATTTTAAGTAAATATTTTAATGTAAATTGATAAAGAATCACTTCATCTACGATCTACAGTTTTAAAATGTAAAAAAATTCGAACCAGAACCGAAATAACAAGCGAAATAGTGAAAAAAATGCTATATTTGCAACAAATATGCACTCTTTTTGTGATTTCTCGGGTTGTAATAAATATTTTTTAATTTTGCAAAGTGCGGCTTAATCTATAATCAAATTGAAACAAATGTAGGAGTTTAAAATTTTAATTTATCACATTGTTTCATTTTTATAGCCGTTTAAACAATTAATTTATTAATAACAAAAAATCTGTTATTTTTTCAGCATTCCACCATCGGAAATCGGATTCAGCGTGCAAAAATGCATAAAAAAAACTTGGGTGGAGCCTTTAGAAATGAAAAGGCCACGGGACCCCCCTCAGCTCCTACACATTCAAGATAAGGTTCGAAGAGGCGAGGAAGTGTAAACTTCCTGACGACTCTCTGCGTACACGTATAGGCGAGAGAGTAGAACAACAAGTGCCACTAAGTCCACCGTTACGAATGATTTACTATAATTTAGCGTTACAATATACATATATACACTCGTTTCGCTCGCCAACCCCCCCCCCCCCCTCAATTCCGTTTACGTTCATATTGAAAATTATATTAACTGATTCCATGACAAATACAAATAAACTCAGAAATATTCCTTTGACTTTAAAAGATTAGTGCACATGTAAATTACCGTCTTTCAAAAGATCAACCAGGGCATATATTACTCCTCTTTAAAAAAAGTGATGGCCTTTGTTGTGAAGCATTTAATACGTGATTCTGATTGGTTGCTAAGTAAACATGATTATGGTTACCATATTCATAGTTCAATTACTGATATATATTTATAAAACCAAAACATAACCCAAATCGCGCGCGAAGCGCGCCCTAAGTTCCTTGTATTAATAAAAAAAGTAATTGATACCGATTATCGTCCTGCAACAAACCAGGACTTCTTTTGAGAAAAGATAATTAAAAAATTTCTATTTTATTAAAATTAATATTTAATATTTATCTGAGAAAAGCAAGTTAAAAATTTTCAATTTATATACAAAAAGAATTTCATATCGAGAACATTTTTATACCGAGAATTTTGATGATTTCATGGAGGAACATATTTTAAGGTTACAAATCTGATATAGTTTAAAGAGTGTCCAAAATGAGAGCTCAAGGGCTGTCCAAAATCAGGATTTCAGGGGTATCCAAAGTGTGAGTGAGAAGGAGGAGAGGGTAAGTGAAAAGGAAGTGAGAGTAAGTGAGAAGGAGGTGAGGGAAAGTTAGGGTGGGGAGTAAGGGGGTGCCTCTTAAAACGGCGGCGACAGCGGCGACATATCTTTGTAATAGCTTATCTATATGTGGAGCCACGGGATGGATATCGACAGTGATTGATTGATTCTAATCAATAAATGGGGCTCGGATTAGCATAATGATTAGAGGATATAGAGGGCGATAATTGATTTGTTAACCATTGATGAAATTGGATTTGGAAAAGGGGGCGCTCGGGAAAATCATAGACAGAGGAATTAATAAGTGGTGGTCTATTAAAGACCAATAGAGGATTTTGGTAGGATAAAGAACTAATTGGAAAATTCGTCAGCCGGACCGACGCTTCCGTGAAGAAGGAGGCCGGGTGGGATAACGCGGCATCCTTCCTCGAGCGAAGCGTTGGCCGCGGCTACTTTGTCGTGAGACGCCTTGGAGAGCAGTTCCCACTCTGTTCCAGATCTCGTTGGAAGTAACAGTTTCCTTTGATTTACTCGTTAAGTCAAGTATTAGTAGCCATCTTGTGTCTTTCTCTCTCAGCTCGGCTAGTCGAATAATTACAATTTTTTTCTTGGATATTGAAGGAGGATATTTGTTTGGTGGATTAGAGGAATGGTGATTTAACACAAGTAGTTAGTGAGAAATTAATATAGAATATTAAAATTGGTTTGGAGGATCTTTGGAGGAGATAGTGGACATTCGTGGTGGATTTTTGCGTTTTCCAGATGACCTGGCAGTTTTCCTTTATTGTAATTCTTTCGAGTTTTAAACGTAGAGGAACTTCCGCGGTCTTTTATTTAGTGGAGTTTAACCCATACTACTGGAGATAGTTACATGGACGCTGACTCATGATATTTACTTACAATCATCTCAAAATTGTTTGCAAGCATAAAATGTAAAGGGGGTTATAGAATACAGTCTAGAGTTTATGTTTTCTATTTTAATTATTTTTATTTTGTTTGTAATCCTAATTGCTACCACCTACCCGTTTTCTCTTACTTACAGTAACCCTTGCTCGAAACTAAGAGTCAGCCGCGCATATAGAAATACTTTGCACAATAACTGGAGTTTCTCAAGCGAGTGGGAAAATTCGACGTTACACAATGTGTTAATATTGTCAATGAATTGTTGAAGTAGGGAGATGAAAAAAGGTTTCTGGAATGTGGTCAAACGGGCATTTGATGTTGTGAATGATTTAGTTTTATGTCAAAAATTTATATAAAAAACGGTGCAGCAAGTTTTTGAAATATATTGATATATTATAGAAAGACTATGAGATGTCATCTTTTATCACGATTTAGTGGAGTCGATTACGGTGATGTTCTACGTTTATAATTATTTATTTTACATTTTATCATATTTTTTTATTGTGAAAAAACTAGATTGAAGTATGTTTTGAAATATAATATATCTGTGGTTTATAGGAACAACCACTTAAGTGACTTCTTTGTGTTTTCAAGAAAAAGCGATTTCAATGTTTGGAGTAATACGTAAGATCGAAATGTCAGAAAAAAGTATTTTGCAAATAGTTTCTTGCTTAAATTCGTTGCTCAAGCCAAAAAAAATCTTAAGAGGACTGATGCACCTTTAAAATGTTAAAAAACGAAAAATTAAATTTTATTTTTGTATTAACTTGAAATTGTTTCTATAATGTTTTATATAATGGTGTTAGCTTATAAATAATGTTATCAACATAAAAAAATTTTATATATCCCATATTCCAGGTAGAACACGTTTTCATTCACCATAGACTTCAGTTGAATCTGGGTATCGGGGAGCACTAGATGAGAGTAGGGATTTCCAAATAATTAAGATTCAAAAAAGTTAGATACAATTTATTTTAAAAATTAATTAAAAAATGTAAAGAATTATAAATATTCTTCTTAAGTTGTTTATACATTGATTAAGGTGGTAGACCAGGATTAACGGCTGAAAAAAGAATTTTTTTGCTTTCTCCAAGAGGAAGCTTTGTAATAGTGATTTTTATAAGATTGCTTAAAAACACTTAAAATAAGATTTTAAGATGTTTGGAAGTGAAATCGAGCATTTTTAGAAAATGTCCGTCTGGATGTATGAATGTGTGAACGTATGTATACCGCTAAATCTCAAATTGAAAAAAATGATTTTCGGTTCTCCAACGATTACAAGAGTAAAAATGCTTCGATGCACTTGAAATTTAGGAAAATAGTTCATTATCCACATATCTTGAACTGTATGTTTACGCAACTTATGAAACTTATTAGGATACGAGATATTGAGGTTCATTCCTTTTTTTGAATAAATTTTAAAAAATTCCTAACTCAGCAAATAACCGGTATTTATCGATGATCGGCGGCTTAATTTCTTGATAATTATGTGAAGATTAATTAGTTTTTATATTATTAACATTTCAATGTACAGTTTGATATATATATTTATGCATGTGGAAAAAAATTGTTTAGGAGCAAGCTAAGTGCCAGGGACTTGGCAGCGGTTTTTAAAATGCTGTAGAAAATTTTCTATTCAAGCAATCATAACGAATTTTTTTATCATAAATTACTCATTCAGACCTTCAATTCAAGATATTAAATATTAAAAAATATTGATTCTTCGTCTCATAAATTTATTACCATTGTGACATGTTTTTTACTGAAGTTTTTCTGTGGCGTGTACGATCCTCAGCATTTGAGTAGACTAAATAACTGCTTGGCTTTCCCTGAATGTGCCTTTATCCTCTGCCCATACCCTCAGTTTTCGAGCCATGATATTCGTGAGTATCTTGTACTGAGTTAAGCAGCGCTATTTCCCTATAATTCGCTGCTACCATTTCATCCCCTCCTTTGTGGGTACGGATGATTCTCGCAGTTTTCCATCTTTTAATTAACCTCTCTTCGTTCCATAGCGCACTTAAAATTCCAGTTAGCTCAACTATCCATTTCATAGGGAGGTTTTTGGAAAAACCTGCTTAGCGTCAATTTTACCTCGTCTACCAGTATTGCCCTATCCCAATCTCATGCCCGGTGTCAGCGCTTCCTTCACTCACCATGGAAACACTAGTGCCCTCTGGTTTCCCTTATATATCCCCTGCATTTAGAAGTTCTTGAAGTGGTTTATCCAGACCTCCTTCGAGATTGCCCCCCCCCCTCCCTTTCAAGGCATAACAGTTAAGTTTTAATGCTGTTGAAGTTGTTATTTTGTAAGTGATTCTAATTTACAAAGCAGTATTCTTGTAATTTGAAAAAAATTAATTCGGAAAGTTTTTAATGCAATGGATTTAATTTTACACATTTTAGTGACGTTGATTATTTTACGTTACATCAATGGAAACAGTGATGACAATTGATTAGATTGTTTAAAATTTTATGGTAAAATAAGATTCTCATCAAATTACATTTTTCATGGGCAGATACAATAATAAAATAAAACAAGAGGTTCTTTAAAAAATAACTCAACACCTACAAATTGTAATTATTAAGATATTTCAACTTGAAGCGCAATTGCTGGATAAATATCAAAATCAAACCCCATCACTATCAGTTTTTTACTGATACACTACAACCTCAGGCACGTCTCTTCACATGTGGCTATATATCAATCAACTCCATACTGTGAAGCTGAAGGTAAACGTTACATTGATTTGTTTTATCAGATATCAAATTATTACACGCATCTAAAGTGTTTGTTAATACTCTTGAACATCGAAGTGACAAGTAATGACTGCATAAAATCAATTTTTAATTATGCTTAGTGCTACAATGTCTTAGATTTCACTATACTACATATTTAAGGACAAGATTGTAAATTTGAAAAAGAAAAGCATTCTTTATTACTTTAATCCATTTTTTAACATTTATTGGCGAATACCGTTGCTTAATAGTACTGAATTATTTCCCGACAAACTCACTAATTTAAATAATTTCACCCTCTACGTGGCTGTTTTGGACTCGTATCGAAATTCTGTATGGAATGAAAGTTCGTATATAATAGAGGAAATTCTCAAGGAATCTTCTCTTAAGAATCTAATGATAATTGTTGTTAAGACGATGAATTTTAAAGTGCATCCGGTATTTATTTATGGAGCTAATGATAGTGATAATATCCGTGCGCTAGAATAAACTTCAATCAGTATACAGTACACTACTTCTCCAAGATGATAAATCACAACTTCGAATTGCAATGGAACATAATGGAGATGCTTCGGCTGCAGTAGTGCCTATGATTAAAGCTCAAATTCTAAATGTTCCTATAACATTTATATTTTACGTTGTTTTGAATAAAACTATACAGTAATAGTATATAGTAATCCATATTTGATGTATAAGGTACACTCAGAATTTAGCATGAATCTCTTGTAAAAATCATGCGCAAAAAGTTATTGGAAAACAGATAGATATATTTATGCAAGAAAATATTAACGTATATTGTTATGACCAGCGCGATTCGAGATGTTCGAATCGCGCATAGCAACCGCTGCAGCTTCGCGGTTGTTATTGTATTTGTTTAACAGTCTAGTCCAGACAGTTGTTTGGAACGAATGTGCTATTTATTCTCGCGAGTTAATAAAGTCTTTAACTAGTTCCTTTTTATAAAAGTGTATACTTCATTTACTCTCCGGGCTGAACATAACATTTTGGGGGCTCGTCCGAAAACTAATAACTCGGAAAAAGTGACAACTCGTCCGAACCGTTTATGAAGTTACGCTCAGGCACCATGACCTTAATGAGAACGCCGCCTGCATCCCCACTCTCCCCGCTCTCCGAGACACATGACACCGTCATACCGACAACTATACCACCACCACCACAACCAATAGTAGAACAGCCTTCTCCACCGATCCTCATAGATGAAATCACTCAACTCAAGAGTCAACTCCAAGTCGCGGAATCTACACTGGAAGCTTGTACATTGGAGGTTACCAACATCTCCAAAGAACTTTGCATTCGAGAATCCGAGCTTGTTCAGGAACGTCATTTACGCGAAGAAGAAGCCAAGAATGCAGAAGTTAAGTACACTTCCCTTCTAAATGAGTCATCATCAGAGATTGCTAGGATCACCTCTCTTCACATGGAGGCATTGGCTGAAATCGATCATCTCAAAGCTACGTCAAGTCGCCGCGAACTCCTTTCCTCCTGGAGCTGACACATCACACCCAGTCACCGACAACTCCCGTCTACAACTTCTCAACCGAACTTTATTGGAAGACAACGAATCTCTTCGACAGCGTTTACGAGAGCTAAGTCGTTTATCCCACACGAACACAAACTTACACTTAACCACTCAAATCATAATTTAGGTTATAATCATAAATTGGACGATTACGATGGATCCTCACCTTTTCGAGAGTATTTAATTCAATTTCAGGTTATGGATAGAATTAACAATTGGTCTCCAGAAACTAAAATGGTTGCTCTTATTTCAGTTTGAAAGGAAAGGCAAAGTCCATTTTAACTGAATCTGATATTTCTTCTTCTAATTTTGAGAATCTGATCTCTAGGTTAGAATTAAGATTTGGAAATAAACATATGGAAGCAACATACTATTCACAATTTCAAACTCGACGTCAACAGTTTAGTGAAAATTTTCAAACGTTTGCTTCTGACTTAGAACGATTAGCAGCGTTAGTTTTTCCCGAATGTTCTCTTGAGATTCAAGATAAATTTGCTTGTTCTCAGTTCATTATAGGCATAGAATTAGACCCGTCTCTTGAAAAGAAATATTCCCATCTTGAGAAACCATTCGAACCAATCTTTTTCTTTGTCTAATCAAGTCTCAATTTCTTCTTTGAACTTTCTTTTTATCTTGCTCTTTTAGTCTTTCTCTCTTTGTTTCTGGGAGTCTCAATTATCTTTTAAATTAAGATAACATCTCTTGAAAAAGGAAAATCTTAAAGATCCATTCTCTCTGTTTTTTTAGAAGTTGTCTTCAGACATTGCTGGGGAGTTGATAAGCCATGTTACCTCCCCTCAAGTCTCTGCTCCGGTAAGAACATAACAATATATAAACTTTGCACAGTTATCTGCAAATAAATGTATATGATTAGGTTCACGAACATAGATATGATTTCTTTTAAAATACAATGTATTTTTTAATTCATAGT
Organism: Philotrypesis tridentata; assembly: GCA_018906965.1. NCBI lineage: Eukaryota > Metazoa > Arthropoda > Insecta > Hymenoptera > Pteromalidae > Philotrypesis > Philotrypesis tridentata. The sequence goes on along the minus strand of JACCIB010000072.1, from coordinate 158,182 downwards.
ATTTGAAGATAATTTTATAAACCTGATAATTAACTGGAAAATTAGCTTTTTTTGCTCATTCATTTCACAGCTATATTGAAGGCTGAACAAAGTAAAAACGAGCCACCGAGACAATAATAACAAAAATTTGAAGTTTCGGTAACAGCAATTTAAACTTATACTAAATTTTGTGTGTGTGTGTGCGTGCGTGCGTGCGTGTGTGGATGGGTGGTTCTTTCTGAAATCGAAGATGAAATTTTTAACCCTATCAAAAAATTATTAGAAATTATTCTAGAGCATGTCACGGGATCTCATGAATTTTTTCAGATTTTTTCTATAAACTGCCTTCGCCTTACAGAGGGTCAAAATTCATGAAATCAGTGATTTTTACATTTTTTTGCCTATTTTCATTAATTTTTAGCTCCCCAGGGAAGCAATTATGTATATATTTCGTGGGGACAGTCCGAGCTGTGTAAGTTTTCGCGGGGAACTGTGAACCGTGCCATACCGCTTATAGGATAATAGAAAGGTAAGCTGACTGTATTAAATATTTTATAGTATTGATAATTACACTGACATAATTCATCGACTATCCACAATATGTCGGGACGACAAGTTTTTCCATTAAATTTTGAATTTGTAAAAAATCAGAGGTAATAATACGGACTCTCGGTTTGACCACCGAGCTAGTAAGACGTGTGTTTACAGAGCTGCCGACTCTCTTTCTTGTATAGAGCCGACCTGTCATATTTAGAACGCGCGTGTGACTAAAAACTGTGACATTGTACTTAGTGGCTAAACTTAGAAAAAGGCTCAACTCACTATTACCCGAACAACGTTATTATTATTTGTAGAACATAAGTCTCAAAGGGAATTCCGCTGAAATTTGTACACACTTCGGGTAGTGGCGCGTCGTGTAGAAGTATTTCGCGAATAACGAGTAACACAGATTTCTCTTAACTCTTTCTTTATTCTCTTAATGCCTAAATTAATACATCGATGGATTATCGCACTCTCTCACACACTGTCTCGCGCTAGCTCGTTCTCGGTCTCTCTCTCTCTCTCTCTCTCTCTCACACACACACACAAGCAATCTCACTCACACGATCACATACTTATACGCATTTACACAATAACTCTTTCAGATTGCGGCGGTCCGGTCGCGAACAAAGACTGGTAATGAACTTACAGAATCTAGCTTCCTACTCGGCACCGGCTTCTGAGATCGTCTTCTTCCTCGGCTCCACTCTCGTCTTTTTCCTCTGCTTCTGCTCGTCTTCTCGTCTCGCTTGACTTGAACCCCAGATCTCTCGGCTGGGTCGTTGCGTAGTTCCACGTACTCTCGTTTCCTAAGGTGTCGGAGGGTACTCATCAGTGCACTCACAATCACACACATCGACACGAATCGTGGCTCAGCTATCACAAAGAACTCGGAAGGATGGGCGCACATGAAGACTCGACCGATCGTCGTGGGCTCCAAGCGGAAAGAGACGCCGCGTGACGTTCGCGGCGCGGCGGACCAATCACGGCGCTTATCGCACTCGCTCGCTCGATTGCTGTCTTGTTGTGGCCTCGTGGCTGACATATTCTGTCAGCCCAGCCCCCACCGCGGCTCTCGATCTCATCACCCGCCAATCCCGGCGCGCTCATTCTCCCTCTCTCTCTCTCTCTCTCTCTCTCTCTCTCTCTCGCGCATGCATACTCGCTCGCAATATAATTTCTGGTGAAGCCTTCCTGTCGCGGCAGGATTCGTAAATTCGGAGCAATGTTTTTCTGCACTACTCGATTCCACGGCTGGTTGGCTTCGTCGAAGTATCGATACTTCTCGAGCATGCATGGCCCCACGCTCCACGACGACGCCTCCGGCTCGTGCACATACACAAAATTCAAACCGTTAACCTGGGTAACATGAAAAATGTCCATGTTGCCAATAAATACGGGACGAGACGAGATCACTCGTCTCAAAACAATGCCTCATAACATTGTTAAATTAAAATTAAATAATCAGTGACTTATTAATTACTCAAATCTTCAACTTCAGTACTGTGACTCCGACTACGGAGACACTCACACTAAGAAAATAAAAATGCTAGGCAAGCTTCGTTTGCCAGTGTTATCCAACAAGAAAAAGTGTTAACAAGAGAACAAGCTGTAGTAGTGGACTATAACCAGGACCACATCATCGAAGAATATGCCCTATCATTGACAGAAATAGTTAACCCCAAGGACTGTCATACTGTCTGCGTCTCGCATCAGTCAAAGCCGAGTATGCTTTTATTTAAGTAAAACGGAAATCGCCGATCAGTAAAAAAAGCGAAGAAACAAAGATAACAATAGGAGGAATGCCCTTAATAATAAGATCACTGGTGTCAAAAACAAAAAGAGTACTAATTTCAAACGTCCAACCCTGCATACCAACCAGTATCATTATACAAGAATTACAGAAAATAAAAATAACTTCACTCTCGCAAATTACACCCATCAAAACAGGGATAAACCATAAATCCCTAACTCACCTACTGAGCTTTAGAAAGCAGATTTTCATAAATCCGGAGAACATACCGAAACTACCAAACAAAATGAAAATTAATTACAATAATGTCAACTATTAGATATATTTCTCTGCAGCTGAAAAACTTATATGCTACCAATGTAAAGCTGAAGGCCATGTTGTCAAGTTCTGCAAAGACTCTGAAAACAATATAAACGACAGCCCGCTCATTAGCCAGCAAAACGAAACAACAACCGAACAACTGGAATTCCCATTAATTTCCCAAAAGCAGAACTCGCAAGACGACACTCACACTCTTCCAATAACGAAAACAACGATGCCTGTCAAGAGACCGCCGCCACCTAGTTCATCATCTTCCACTTTCAACTTCATTGATAGAAAAAGAGCCTAGAAGACAAGAGCAGATAGTTGGACCAACTAAAACGAAGAAACAGACCAAAGAACGCAAGTAAAATTAATTTTAATAATACGCTGGAACCGGCGCGAGTATTCATAGATACAAATAAACAGAAATATCCGTTAGACTATGATACACTCGTTATTGACATGGATATTAAAGGACATGAGTACAAAAAAATCTGCAAAGGAGTCCCACAGGGAGGTGTTCTTAGCCCCCTGTTATATCTCACATATGTCTCAAAAATTACAGAAGGTATCCATACGAACGTCACAACATTACAATTCGCTGATGATATAGTTATCTATGCGTAAAAACTGCAGTTAGCCAAAACGGACAAAAGGTACTCGAAACGGCCATTAATATATTACCAATCAACCTAATAAATATAGGATTAGCAGAATCTAAATTATTGCTCTTCAGAGAACGAGCACGCTCTTTAGGCTGTAAATATAAGAAACAAAACAAAACACATTACACAATCCCACGCACCGCCTATATATTTATTTGATTACAACACGAACAAAAAACTTGGATAATTATTAAAAACAGTCACAAACCCGAACGTTTTTGCATTACTCAAAATTCGACTTAAAAATTGTCTTTTAATTTCCTTAAAATATTTTTTCCGTAGATTTATCTTTGCTTAGAGAACAATAACAATTTGCAATTTTTATACTACCAAAAAATTAGATTAAAAAAAAATAACTGCAATGCCTGTACCAAAATTGTAACTAATAAAATACTTCCTTTCAAGTTCAATTTCAATTCCTTAAATTATTTTTTAAAACTAATTACTTTAAACGTAATCGTAGTATTTATCTTTCATTTACCGACAGTTTTAGCAACTATTTACACTTTTTACATTACTCAAAATTGAACTTCAGAAAAAAAAATTCTTTTATAATTCTTAAACTTCTTTTTTGTGTCTCTCATTTTTTCTCTGCAGATTAAAACATTATTGAAAATTGTTATATTTCTCGTATATTAAATTAAAAAGTATGATTTCATTTTAAAAGAAACATTCGCGCAACTACTCAACTTTAAGAAAAATATTTCCTCTCAGATATCTTAAATACTATTTAAATTGATTTGTATTTCTGTTCTTTAATTTCTGGATTCTTTGCTCTTTTGGTAAATGAACGATTTACAGTTTTTACATTTCTGAAATATTTTAGTAATGCAAAAATTTCAAATATTTGAACTTGAGAATAAAAAGATAATCTCGCAAATTCGTTAAAATATTATTTGAGTAGGATTTCATTTCTCTGGAAAAACTATTCACAATCTTTGTACTACTCAATAATTCAATTTTGAACAAAACATTTCCACACAAATGCTTAAGAATATTTATGTGCTCTTTTTTGTCCAAAGCGGAAAAGCAAGGAAGTGAACCCTGCACATTCCTGCTCTGAGTGACAGTTCACGCGGTGACGCTGCCTTTGATCTCTCTCGCAGCCTATTTTAAATGACTGAAAAATGGCGACATCCATCGGTCCCCCAAAATAGAATTAAATATTTAGATGTATCCATGATATACGATAAAGCTATATATAAATATACTTACTATAGGGGATCATTTGCGCGTGTAAACGCGCGCGTGCGTTTTGTGGTATATGAACTTTAAATGCGTATTATGTGTAGTAGATTAATGTATATTAATTTATTAATATTGTGCTTTAAATAGTTATTTTGTACAAATTAAAGATATTAAATATATTTTTATTGAATTGATGATTATTAAATAAAACTGATGATTTAAGAAATTGGATTGTATGAGAAGTTGCAAGTTTAGAATGAAGCACCATGCATAATTAAAGTACTTAGCTAAAACTTGCGATCATCTACTTTCAAATTGCTAATACGCGTACAAGTTTTTCCAGTTCCCTTCTACGATAAATAGGATAACTATACTTTCATTGAACGTTGTTTTTTCTTGAAATTGTTTTGGAAACTTTTTTGGACACGTTCCTTCCACCACGCACCAGTCACCACAAGGTCCATGTATCATATTTTTCATAAAAATTTTGTGCAATTCATTATTGACATGTGGATCAGGTAGTTCTGCTGATATATATTTGTCAACTTTTGTAACTGTAAGTTATAGGCCATCCTAACATGCTTCCTCGTCGGGTCACTCGCTTTCAAATATAACACTTTCGGCTCGTTTACTCTCTTTCTCTCTCCCTCTTTTCACTCTTCATTTCGAATTCACGTTCGTTCACTCCTTTCGAATTCAACTTAAACTCTTCTCGAACTTAACGTCTTCGCCCATCACTTGCTCGCAACACGTTGCTGCTGCATTTCATTCACATTCATATACCCTTAAATTTTTATCGTGGACATATCGCCCGTCATTCGCGTTAGAATTTAAAATATTTCTCTCTCTTTTTTTACAATACCTCGCTAATTCTTATAAATCACTACGTTACTTTACATTTTACCAACTATTCGCACTCGACTCTCATTATTCTTTACATTTACTCTCGTACATCTAATTAACATTACTCTTTTACTCTTTTGCCCATGCTCTCTCACTCTTCAATTCTTAAATTATTAATAAATTTGTATTAACTCTTTATGTATTTTTAAAAAATTCGATTAAAATTAAACTCAAATTTTTTTCTTTACTCTGCGTATTCTCTTCGTTTTATTTTATTCTCTTTAAATATTTAATTATTCACAGCTTTTACATTACCTAACATTTAATTTAAGAAAAAAATATTCTCACAAATTCTTTAAAATATTATAAATTAATTAATACTATAAATTAATTTGTCTCTCTATTCTTTAATTTCTCATTTCTTTTTGATCTTTTATTAAATCAATTATTCACAGTTTTTACATTACTCAATCATTATAATCGCAATATACCAGTTAAATGGTGGTGCACAGTATGTTCACACAGTCAATCTTTATAATGACGTAAGACGTCGTCTACTCGCGAGAGAAATAGAACAACGGAACAGACCTCTTCGGACTTTTTTGATATACACAACAACTGTTCTCTTATACACGGATTTAGATAGGCCAATGGCGACTGAAATTAACAAATGCAGTGTGTCTCAACTGAAAATGTTTATAAATTATTGCTCAATTTAAAGTAAGTTAATTTGATAAGGATGAGTATAAACATGATTTATTTTTGAGGTAATTATAAACATATCAAGATATTTTTTATGGCTATGTATTGAATAAAAATGTAATTGTTTTTCTAATTATTGGTTTGTAATTATATATTATTTTAAGATGAAAAATTCTTAAAGAAATGGATCATGAAGATGAATTTTTAAATACATTTTTTACTCAAGTTACTCAACTATGTTTCGATAAGGCTAAAGAATCAGTAGTAAGTTTATCATATAACAGTACATTATTATTACATACTAATAAATTTATCTGATTAAGAATAATTGTTATCAAGGAAAAAGAAAAGGAATCTTGTAGATCAACACAAATGGGACCATGGGGTATGTTACTTATGCATCTACCTCAAATTGCAGTGGCCGAACGTTCTTATGCAGATTTAGGATTTCTTCACACAAAAAATAAAGGATTTCTTCGAAAAGATGTAAAGTTGAATTTTTATTATTTATTTACAAAGCTCTTCTTTTAAACAATCTTTAGCTAATTTGTGTGTAATAGAATTCTTTAAAAACAATGTACGAGTCATTGAAAGCTGATTTAAAAAGGGTTGAAGAAATGACTCGAGGAACAAATGCGGTTGGAGCTACAGTTGCAGAAATTTCATATCAACTATGTCAATTTATAACGGCAAGGATTCAATTGATTGATTTGTTAGTATTCAATTCAATTCATTTGTAATACATTGTACATTGGATAATATTTTTATTTTAATAGCAATCAACAGTATGTATACTTTTGACAACTGCATCTAAAATTTACATGATAGTTGAAAGAATGCATAAAGCTGTATAATTATTATTATTTTAATAATTTTGAAATGCAATATTTAATTGTTTTAGTTATGAAAAAATGTACCACATGAGTATTAGTAGTAAGGTGATGCGACACCAAGAGTTGTTATTATCTATAGAAAGCATTATTGAATGCCACCAACTTTCTTGTTCTCATTTAGCATTAAATACAATCAAAGCAGCTTTAACGTAAATATATTTTTTGATAAATATTAATGAGTAGCAACTCCACACTTTTTTTATTTTATCATTTATATTTTTTATAATTAATAACAGTTTAGAGTGTGAAATATTAATGCAATTAATAAAAGCCTACATTGAAGTACAAAACTGGAAATTTTTACCTTCTTTAATGGCTTTGTACGGGGCTCAAGCAAGAATGTCAGCATGGGAAAGAACGTTGCAAAATAGAGAAGTAAATTTATCATATTAAGAATACGATTTTAAATTGTGGTTCAGAATACTAACTAATTTAAAGTATCTTTTTAGACTTGGAAACTTGGATTTGGAGCAACATTTTTAAAAGCCAATCAACAGCCAGCATTGTACCAGTGGTTAGTAAAACTAAAGGCTGCTATACTAGCTAAGTTTTCTTTTTATTTCCATACTACTCTTAGTCAACAAGCAAGTTCTGGGGAAATGAGAAGTATTATGAGTAAACAAGCTACAGATTATTACCACAAGTAAGATTTGAAACAAAATGAATATATCGATAACTGAGAGAAAAAAGTTTGTCTCTTTCAGTTCATTTTAAGAAAAACCTAGTTGATAAAATCCCCTTCTTATGGTTTGATAAATAATTTTTTGATAAATAAAAGTGATTGAAATTCTGTAATTAAAAAGTCTGCCAAAATCAAGTTCTTCAGAATATTTATAAACTGCTGTGTGACTAATGTTTTTTCTCTAAGTAGTTAACTATGTAATATGCAATGTGATCTTTTACAATTTTTTCCATAAAGACTATTCATTAACAATTAAATAATTGTGCACTTAAATCTTGTTTAGGTTTCAAAGTTTTCAAAAAAAACATGATATTTTAGCTGTGGTACTTGTTTTTGATACAAGGGGTATGCAAGATTCTGGTCCAGGTTATAGACATCCAAATAGAGAAATAGACAATACAGAGGACTTTTCAATAGCTGTCAGTGTTCCACAAGTGAGTTAATTATAGACCTACAACAAGATTAGTTAAGCTCAGTTAGGGGCTGCAACTGAAATTTTTAATTATAATTTAAATCTCAACTTCTTAAAAAAAGTTGGTATTAATTGACATTAAATTATTTGCACATATCTTTATTTCTATTCGGTGTATAGCTTTCTGAAAATATTATTATTGGGATACCTAAAATTTAAATCATATAAATATATTTTTTCAGACTTTTTCTCAGAAACCATTTGTTCATTGGGATAATATCAAAAGAAGTATAAAAGAACGTTATGCAGATCTAATTGTTATGGATAAAATAATATTTAGCAGAGATCAAAGTGTAAGTAAATTAAATAGTTACACCCTTATCAAAATAATGTGCAGATATTTATGCAGAGATCTCTGCAGAATTCTCTTCAGAGTTCTCTGTAGAAGGTCCAAATTCTCTGCAGAAGCAATTACAATACAGCAATCTCTGCAGTAATCTGTGCAGTAAGTTCTACAAAGAATTCTACACAAATTACTGCAGAAGCATTGACATTGTTGCAGATTGTTCTGCAGAGCTCTGCAGAGATTTCTGCATAAAAATCTGCACATTATTTTAACAAGTAACTAGTTAGTAATTAATTCCAATGTATAACGTTTAATAACAGTAATTTCAATTTTATTTTTTATTAATAACAAATTTTCGCATAATTGCAGGATTTTTGGATCTATGCAATGTACAATGTTGATCCTCGAATGACGTTTATTGTTGCTTATGAAAGTTGCAGTAAACAGAAAGATAAGGATGCTCATGTAACTACTTTTACATCAGACATGTGTTTGCAAATGAGATGTAACAAAGTCTTTGAAAGTTTGAAACTTGCTAAGTAACAAATATTTAATCGTACTAAAAAATGAATGGAAGATGATACTTGTTTTACAAGACTGAAGTTTAATTATGTTGCATTCTGCTATTTTAAAGTGTAAATAAAAATATGTTTAAGTTTATGTTAATAAATGCTTGCAAATTTTATTTTATTTCTCCTGTATTCGAATTCAACATTGACTAGCCCATCTTTTTTTTAACTAAAGGAGAACGCGATATAATATTGAATTGAAGTTTAGGCCAACTTCAGCACGCTATCAAAAATGTACTTCAGAGCGTTATGATAGAATGATGCAGACGGTGCCCCAAGTTCCTTGTTGAATATAAATTTCTAGAATGAATTATAAAATCAACTTCAGAGTGTTATCAAATCAAGATATATATATATCTTGATTTATATATATATGGGGGTACCCCCCTGCTCGCTCCGCTCGTCAACCCCCATTATTTCAGTTGTTATATTTATTTTCAAATCTCAATTTTTAAATATATACATATTTTATTGACTGTTAGAACAATAATAATTCTTAAAATTTGCCTACTGCCATAAAATTGATGGTATATAAATGATACTGAAAAATGTTATTATAAAAATAGCTCACCCATCAACTCCATCCTCCGTCTGCCACCTCTCCCTATCTTCTCCACGATGATCTCTAACCATGAAGTCTATTAACTACCTGTCATCTTTACCATTCAACCTTAATCTACCACCGATCATCTACATCCTCGACACCTCGACTCTAGTTTTTTCCTTCAGCGTCCACACACAACCCCTATATATCAACTCTACTCAATACTTCAAATCTTTACCTATCACGTTGACCCATGACCTTTTAATCCACCTACATCTACACATAAACTCCACCGTCTCTCAGATATTAGCACCTCGTTCACATCACTTATAATCTCGACCTAATAATATTAGGGGGGCCGAATTCACTGGAGTGGGGGGGGACGAATTCACTAGAGTGGGGGGGGGGGCAAGTGGGTGGGGGACACCTTCAAAAATAACGTAAAAGTGACACGATAGACACCAAAATTGGGGGGGGGGGCGGCCCGTCGATTTTTGAATCATCTATATAGTATAGGGAAGATATATATATATATATATATATATATACTAGGGGGATACCCCCCCCCCGCTCGCTCCGCTCGCCAACCCCCATTATTTCAGTTGTTATTTTGGTAACGAACAAAAATAATTTACAGCAACAATTTCAAGAATTGATTTTAAACTTTTAGATTTAGAACTTTTATTAACTGTTAGAACAATAATCATTCTTAAAATTTGCCTACTGCCATAAAATTCATAGTATATAAATGATACTGAAAAATGTTATTATAAAAATAGCTCACCCATCAGCTCCTGTCATCTTCACCATTCAACCTTTATCTACCAGCGTTCATCTACATCCTCGACACCTCGACTCTAGTTTTTTTTTCCAGCATCCACACACAAACCTTTACCTATCACCTTGACCCATGACCTTTTCATCCACCTACATCTACCCATAAACTCCACCGTCTCTCAGCTATTAGCACCTCACTCATATCACTTATAATCTCGACCCATGAGGCCGATTAAATCATAAAATCTATCCTTTACCTATGACTTTCAATTAAAATTATTATTCTCTGCGAATGTTCTCCACGTATCACCCCATTTATTACGTAACGCTCCACTTATTACACCAACCTTATCTTCTTGACTCTCCACCTATCATTTCCACCTTCCATCTATCGCCTCCAATCACGACCTCTAGCCTCCCACTATTATGTCTAATCATGACTCCTAACATTGACCAATTATCTACACCCATAGCTGCGCCTAAACACCTGTCATTTCGAGCTCTAAACCACCTATTAACGATCATTTTCAACCATGAAGTCTACCAACTATCTGCGCCTTCACCGTTAATTTCTATGCACTACCGATCATGTACAACCTTGTCCCTCGACTCTCGACCCCTGAATATTTTAATCTTTATCTATATCTCGACCTATGACGTTCTTATTCTTCTATTAACTTCACTTTCTATCTCGACCCATAAAGTCCACCGTCCTTTTAGCTAATTGACCTACCACTTACAACTTTCACCCATAACTTTCACCATCACTTACCAACTTCACCCTCAGCTTCTACCGAACACCTATTCCCTGCAATTATGTCCTCGTTTTTTACTTATCACTTATACCTTCCACTTATAACTCCAATCGTGACTTCCACACTCCACCTATCTCCTACACTATCTACGTGAACTACACACACTCCATTGCTACAGTCATAACCACCACCTTTTACGCATAATCTGCAAAAATGTTCACACTTTCTACCGAAACCTATCACCTCCACACATGAATTCCACGCACTACCTAGCATCTTTAGTCGTAACCTCAAACCGCACCACCTATAATGTCGACCCATGAAGCGTACCGACTAATTAGCACCTCCACTGTCCATCTGTTCCCGGCAATCCAGTTCTTCTACTCCACGTGTCACTTTCTCCTTTGACTTATGACTCCAATCATGACTTCTGACCTCCACCCATCACCTATGATTTTCAGCCTCCATCTATCACATCTAGTCATGAACTTCCGATCAACTTATTATCCTACAAGGCCTCTACTCAACACCTACCATTTCTAGCTCTGAAATCTATCTTATACCGAGCACCTCTATCATCCATCTATTGCATTCAATCATGTCCTTCTTCTCCAGCTATCCCTACAACATCCATTTATAAATACAATCGCGATCTCCACCCTCTACAGATAATCTCTACCTATCTCCTACATCTATGACTTTCTGATTACACTTATTACTATCTCTGATCATGTCTTCCTACTTCAATTATAATCTACACATTCCGCTTATGATACTAACCATAACTTTCACAACCAAACCTTTCACTTATGACTTCAATCGCGACCATTAGTCAACCTATCCCTACACCGTCCACTTATTACTACAGTTATTAACCACCACTCTTCACACACTCCTCGACCCATGAAGCTGACCATCTACCTAGCACCTTCTCCTGAGGGGGTGCGGAGAGGGGGCCAGATGAGGGGGCGGGGGGACGAGGGGGGGGGGGCAAAACGCATAAAAATAACCAAACTTTTGAAACGTTTCTTGGTTCTTTTAAGGGGGGTCTGAGGAGGCTAATGAGGGTGAGCGAGGGGGGGGGGGCAAATCCCAGCGCGGCTCAAAACAACTATATAATATAGTTTTATATATATATATATATATATATATATATATATATATAAATCGGGTATTTTGAATGCATCCCTATAATAAACTACCCTTCGCTAGCGCATTCAAAATTCCACTTTTGGCATTCAATATTCCATATTTAAAAATAACCCTATACTACCCCTACTTTCGGCGCATTCAAAATACCCGATTTATGTATTTATAAATATGTATATATATATATATACTAGGGGGGTACCCCCCTGCTCGCTCCGCTCGCCAACCCCCGATTTAAAAAAATTTTTATTTTTGATGAAGTCAAAAAAGAGAAAAATACATTATAGTTTATAGTTATCATAGTTTAAGTCATCACAGTTTACATATTGTTTGTACAGTATTTGTTGCATTCACAAACAACACTTAATTTACATACATAGTTTATTTTACATATCTATGTCTATATAATTCACGCGTAAACAACATTTACAATTTTAATTCTATACTTATAAATTTTTAATTACATTTGCTAAAGATAGTAAATACCGTATGAAATTGTTATCGTTATTGAGAATAACATCTGGGACTCTTTTTCCAATTTTTAGTCTAAATCTTAAAAGTTGTATTATTTTTACAAGTATATCACTACTAATTTGGTCAATTGATCTAAAATGTTTCAAAAGTGGATTGTTATTTTGGTGATATGAATTAATTTGATCATTTAATTTTGATATTTGTTGCCATTGTATCGTTTCTAACATTGAAGAGTGCATGTGTTCGAAATATTTCTCTTCAAATGTAATGTCGTCCAAATATTCAAATGTATTTTGATCCAAATTATTTTCATTTTCCATATCGAATTGAAATGTTAAATTGAAATGTGGCTCCATGTTCTATAAAACATAATGAAAATGTGAGTGATCTTATATAATTGCAAAGAAACTGTCCAACGTTAAAGTGAGTGTATATATTCTTGTGCACATGTAGTCAACAACAAACAGATGGAAATTGTATATGAACTTACATAAAAATTTCATTCCAAACTATATTTTCTATTTCTGAGTTGTTTTCTCTTTCAAGTTGAATAAAGATATTATTTGGATCTTTGCATCTTGACAAACATACGTACAATTGACCGTGAGAAAATAATGGTTTTATTAAGTATATCCCAACTTTATCGAAACTTTGACCTTGAGATTTATTAATAGTCATAGCAAATGCTAAAACTAAAGGAAATTGTTTTCTATACAAAATAAAGGGCAATGAAGATACGGTTCCTGTATTTAATGTAATTTTTGGTATAAATACTTTATTTCCGGTCTTTTCTCCGGTAATAATTTCTGCTTCAATATTATACTTATATAATTTAGTAACTTTTAATCGCGTGCCATTACATAAACCGCTTGTTATACTTAAATTTCGTATTAACATAACAATAGCTCCGACAGTTAAGTTAAGTTCATGTGGTGGCAATCCTTCACGAATATTATTTAACATTTCAATTGGAAAGTCAATATAAATATCATCATCGGATTTATCAACACCTTTGTATGTTGCCGTATCTATACTATAATACGTCATTATATTTCCCTTTATTTGTTTTAAAACTTTATTATTTAAATAATATGTGTATTCATTGTGAGTCGTTAGTATTACTTTATTCAATGAGAAATTAATTTTTTCATCATAAATTTTTGAACATACATCATTTGTTTTCCATATTTCGGGTACTTGAAATGATTTTACTTTTCCTTCTCCAATTTTTAGTAATAATTTTGAAAATGATTTGTTCAGTGAACGCATGTTTTTAGTTAACTTTAAAATACGGAAATTTGACCAAAGGTAGGATGATTTGATAGTTTCTTCTATAATCATACTTCTACTACTATTTTTTAAAACTGGAAGAATTTGACGGAAATCGCCTCCTAAAACTATTAATTTATTACCAAAAAGAATGTCAGTGTTACAAATATCTCGTAAAGTTTTATCAACTATTTCTAAAGCTTTTTTAGGGATCATAGAAGCTTCGTCCCAAATGATTAAATCAGCTTCCTTCAATTTTGTTTTATCAGATTTTAATTGTAAAAATGCAATTTCAATAGAGTTTAAGTCTAAAGGTAAACGAAATGTCCTGTGACTGGTCATTCCTTTTGGAAGTAATACTGACGCTATACCGGTCCATGCCATAGACAAAATTTGTTTGTTTTGAGAAATAAAATAGTAAATTAATGTTTTATATAAAAATGTTTTTCCAGAACCTCCAGGACCATCTATAAAATACATTTTATGAGGTTCTTCACATATAATTTTAAAAATACTTCTTTGGTCAGTATTTAGTTGAGTGAACATTGTTTCAAACATTAATTTACTATAGTTAATTTCTTCATTATTATTGCTGCTTTGTTTATCTATTTTGTATGGCATAGGTAAATTAAATGATTCACATGATTTGTCTTCTGACTGAAATATTTGATTAATATGTAAAAGTGCAGAATTTTCTTTGTCATTAGCAAAGTCTTCCATGAAACTATTCTTAAACTTATGCCATATTCGATCACCTTGAACATTTTCTGACAGTAAAAACCATGCAAAAAATTGTCTTAACTGAAATGGAAGCATGACAGTACAAGCTTCTTGAAAAATAATATCAATTTGCGAGTCACGTTCAATTAAACCCATAGCAATAGCAGTGTCTTTAAATGTATCATAAATTATTCCATTATAAGTTTTCAAATCTTCGAATGATTTTGCACCCTTTACTTTATTTAATATTAATTTTAAATGAAATCTTTCGTGATCTTTCGGTGAAACCACATTTAATCTTCCAATTGTAGTGTTTTTCAATATATTTTTTCTTTTTTTCCATGTTTTACTTGCGTTGTCGAAAATGTAATGTTCTGGAATATTTATATATTTCAATGATTTAGCAAAATCGTCTATTTTATTTAATTCGAACCAAGCTGTTAACGGGGTTTGACAGTTATTTATCGCCGTATCAATTTTATTTGGATTAAATACCACAAATTGTTTGTTTTTAATATGAATGGGTAAATTTTCTACTTTATGACTTCTGAAACAAAATGGAAATCTTTGAAATCGCCAAGCTGCTTCCATTGGACTTAAATATCTACCATCAGCATAATTCTTAATTTCATCTGAAACTTCTTCGTTCTTATTTTGAATTTGTACAAATGCTTTATCACCACCCTTCAGAATATATTTATAAATATATTTTATACTCTGTATAGACACTGAACATTCGACATTAATATGACATCTATATTTCATTAACAAATATTTATTATATGGAACAACCATTGAATTATCAACTGGAATCTTATTATTATACATAGTTTCATAAAAATTGTTATCTGAAATATTGTTTCTTCTTCTGTATTGCGGATAACCATTTTTTTGCATTGATGTAACTTTAACAAAAGGTTTTGGAAAGTTTTTCGAGCACTTGTTATTGTCATTATCTAAACATGGACTTTGTTTATTATGAGGTCCGTGTACCATATGTCTAATAACCAATTGCTTAAGCTTCTTATTATTTGAAGGTATTTCAGCAGATATATACTTATCAATTTGTTCTGATGTAATTAATTTGTTGTCAGGATGCAATGTTATTAATAAGTGAGAATGTGGTAAACCTCGTTTTTGGAATTCAATTAAATAAACATATGTTAATACTTTACCAAAAATCTTATTTACTGTTATGTCTTTCAAAATTGATTGGATTTTGGCATGAAATAATCTAACAGTGATATTGGGTATATCATTAGGAGTTGTATTTTTGGGAAAATTTTTTAAGACCAATTTTAATTCTTGTATTATGTAATTAAAAATTAATGTAATTAAAAATTTATAAGTATAGAATTAAAATTGTAAATGTTGGCAAGCGTAGCGAGCAGGGGGGTACAGTTAAATTATGATTTGACCAAATTAGTACTTGTAAAAATAATACAACTTTTAAGAATAAAAAATTATAATATAGAGAATAAATAATTGAAAATAAAGTGCCAAAACTCAAAACGTTTTATTTCTTTTAGGTATCACATTTAATTTTGTGGGGGGCTGTGGGGGTGGGGGGGTTGTGGGGGGGGGGGCACTGTGGAGGGGCTGTGGGGGGGCTGTGGGGGGACAATCAATAATTCAAAATAACATGAAAATGATCGAATTTTTGGTTATTTTGTGGGGGGGCTCGATGTGGGGGGCGTGGGGGGGTGTGGGGGGTTGTGGGGGGGTCTTTGACCTAAATAGACATATAATATAGGAGGATATATATATATATATATTTATATATATATAAATGCTCACACCTATGCAAATCTATTCTTCTTTAAAGAGGTATCCCTCGACGAGATCCGAAAAACATTAGCAACAGCCAAATAAAAAATTTGTGGCTACGATAACATAACCATGAAACATCTTTCTCTTTTTCATCCCCCGGGATTCTACCGACCTTGACTAATATCTTCAACAGGTCAATAGCAGAAACAATTTTTTCTGAAATTTGGAAGCAGTCCCTCATAATGCCAATTCCTAAAACTATACCACCCAAAAACCTTACAGACTTTCGCCCTATAGCAAGGCTTTCTGAGTGCTCCAAGATGCTCGAAAAAATTATTGCAAATGAAGTTATTGAATATTTAAAAGAAAATGATCTTTTAGACCGGCGTCAAGCTGGATTTCGTAAAGGAAATAGCACTCAGACCACCTTGCTTGCTGTGCTTGATGACGTACGGAAAGGAATGGATGAATCTTGTTACACTATACTCGTTCTCATTGACTTTTCAAAGACTTTCGACACTATACCCTACCATATCCTTTTACATAAGCTTTGTGCACTCAGCTTCTCCGATAAAGCACTAAATTGGATAGGTTCATATCTTGCAAATCGTTGTCAAGCTGTAATCGATCGTGGTGGAAATGTGTGAGACTGGCTGATTTCTGAAACGGGAGTGCCCCAGTGTTCAATTCTTGGCCCACTGTTATTCACGTTGTTTATAAACGATCTCTCGTTAGTTTTGCGATGCTGCAAATATATAATTTAAGCCGACGATACACAAATTTATCTCCATTGTAAGAGGGATGAGATACCTGTAGCGATTGCCAAGATCACAGATGACTTCACCTCTATTGCGAAATATGCCTCTGAAAGTGGCCTTAAACTTAATTTAGGCAAAACTAAAGCCATGATATTGGGTAGTTCAGCTAATTTATCAAAGATTTCTATTACGAGTCTTCCGCTAATAAAAATTGGAACTGATCTTGTTAAATATGTTACTGAGGTGAAAAATCTAGGAGTTTGATTAAGTTCTGATCTAAATTGGAATCGACAGGTATCTCACGTCTGTCAGCAAGTATATCGTAACTTAAGACAGCTTCGCCCTCACCAACATGCACTTACATTAGATACGCGGAAAATACTGGTTCATACGCTAATATTCCCAAAATTTCGACTATGCCTGCTTAGTGTACCATGACATGACGGCCGAGCTAGATCTGAAGCTTCAAAAAGCATAAAATGCATGTACAAGCTTTGTCTTCGGCAATATTCCGTGGATGGCCCATATTACTCCATACAGAATTAGATTGGGGTGGTTAACCACCAAAGCTAGAAGGGTGTATTTCCTTGGTGCATTAACCTTTCAGCTACTTAAAACGGGAAATCCAGAATATCTTGCGAAAAATCTAATACTAACTGTGGAAACGGGCTTGCGTCGAAGTAATAGGCGGCCATTGTCGACATTTTTAATACGTAAATATCACACAGAGCTGTATAAAAACTCTTTTGCGATATCGGCATCTTATAACTGGAATTCGTTACCATCCGAAATAAATACGCTTGACCCAAAAACCACGTCCATTACTTCGTTTAAAAATAAACTTCTAAGTGCTCTTAGAGGCTTGTATTATCTACGTATTTATTTATTCTTTGCTATTAGGGATTTTACCTTAGTTTATATTATATTTAATTTATTTCGTGTTATTAACTTTGCGAAACCTATACTGTATGCGTTTTATAGTTTTTATCCTTGTATCTTTTTGTTGTATTTAGTACTATAATATTGTTAAAAATAGAATTGTAAAGCAATTATGCCAGATGGGAGGAATACTCCCATGGCAAAAATAAATTATATATAGATGGTATGCGACTCTATCACTCGAAAGATCTGTATGCAGGCAGGCCTCAAAAAAAAAAAAAATAAATAAATAAAAGAGAGAAATATAAGTGTACACTAGTTGGCGACCTGCCTTTTTCTCTATGCTAGAGTGCTCTCCTGCAAGAGAAAAACGCAGGCCGAGACCACATAAATGCCGCTTCTCTTCGAAGTGGCGGGCGTCTAAGGAAGCCGTCAGAGCTTTATTGATGGAGTCCACTCTGATAGCTGGGACGAAACTCCAACAGAGAGAAATTTATATTTCTCTCTTTTATTTTTTTTTTTTTGAGGCCTGCCTGCATACAGATCTCCATTGTGAGAATATGCAGTGCAGAGCCTGTATTCAAAAATCAATTTTTACTCGAGTAGAGCGATAGATTCATTTTATTCTATATAAATTATATATATATATATATCACTTCCAATCATGACCCTTTCACTTCCACCTATTACCTCTGCTTAGAATCTTATGCAACCCTATAACCCTATGATTTCAAGCTTCCACCTATTATCTTCAACCATAACCTCAAACATCCACCTGTTACATTAAGTCATGATCCGCCTATCACACTTGACCTATCATCTCCAATCAAATCCCTCAGCTTCCCTCTATCGTCTTCCCCCTTTACCTATCGTTTCCACCCTTCTCCTATCGCTCAGATCCATCACCTACCGCCTCCAATCATAATCCCTTCACTGTCCCTCTATCGCCTTCAATCATGATGCCTTCACCCTTCACTTATTGTCTTCAATCATTATCCCTTCATCCTCCAGCTTTTATCCCCGCATATTGTCAACACTCTAAAGTAATAATTTCCAACCATAATATTTTTATGCTCCTTCCACCCCTTCAGTCATAAGAGATATAAGTGCCCTTAGAATCTCCAACCTTCACCTCTTGCATCTACTTACTACCTTCAATCTTCACCTAACAATTTTACCTTCCTCCTATCCCTCGACTGTATACTTAGCACTTCCACCCTTCACTTATTGTTTCCATTCGTGTCCTTCACCCCATACCTGTGACTTTCAATCTCCACGTACAACATCGACCTATCAGCGCTACCCATGATATCGAGCCTCTACCTATCGCTTCCAATAATTTACAGCCTTCACAAATCGCTTTTAATTGTATTCTCCAATCTCCCTATGGTCACCGACCTCCATCTATGGGCTTTACCCTCTAACTATTGTTTCCAACCTCCTATTACCTACATCCTCCACCTGTTGCCTCCAATTATGATCCCTTCAACTTGCACGTACAGCCTTCAATAAAAACTCTTCACTTACAACTATTTCCTTCTTATACTGTAACCTCTATGTAGCCCTCTGTCTATCACCTTAACATATGGCTTTGAGCCTTCACCTATCATCTCCAACAATGTCCTCCAATACTCGCACCTATTACTTTGTTAAAAATACAACAAAATTATATTTGTAATTACTTACAATACATGATCAAGGGTATTAACAAGCAGAATAGGAAACATAATAAATAATAAATAAATAAAATTATACATAAATACCCTCTTCGTAATGAATACTAATAAATGAGGGGAGATGAGGGGGTGGGGGAGGGGCAAATTCCAGCGCAGCTTAAAACAACTGTATAATATAGAAATACACACACACACACACACACACACACACACACACACACACACACACACACAAACATGTACACTATATTATATAGTTGTCGTGAAATAAAAAAAAAATTATTTCTTACCTATCCAAAAATATGTGAATATGTTCGGTTTGTTACCCTATGATCTAAAACTTATTACATCAAACCATGATTTCAAAGTCTGTTCTGTTCACTCCATTAATATAAAATACTTAATCATATAAAGGTATGTTAAAAAGTAACTTGCCCTTATAAACACTCCAAGTAATGAGGGGGGGAGGGGTTGTGATGGTGGTAATGAGGGGGGAATCATCAATAAACTTGAGATTTAAAGGAGTAGTTTAAGGAACTAATTTCATCTTTTCAAGGAAATTTACAAAAATATAAGGAGCAAATTTTGAAGATAAATTTAAAGAACAGAATAAAGTTAAAAATATTTGTTTATTTGAAAGAAAAAATTAACTAAAAAGAAAAATTATCGGATCCTCCAATTATCTTTATTTTATTTTAAAAAAGTTAATTTTTTATATTCGAGTGCGTATAATGATTAATAATTCAAATTAATTTGTTGGGAATTAGTGCGTTATAAGTATAAGTCTCACACTTACTGCAAATATATTGGCTCCTATCTAGAAATTACACAGGGAAACTTTGAGGTTAAACGGAATACTTTAACTTTTCTTGAACATGTATTTAGATGAGTGTGTATACACTATCTAATATGATTTTATCCCTCGGTAGTTTGTTAAGGAACATTGAGGAACATAGGAAGTCTAAGGACAGTGTCATCTCCGAGCATATTGAAAAGTATAATCATAAATTTAATTTTAAGAAATTTAGTATAAAGGACAAAGGAAATAATTTAAATAAAAGATTAATCACAGAAATGATGCATAAACATTTGCAAGATAATGGTATCAACAAGAAAGAGGATATCCAGAATCTCAATAACGTGTACACACATATAATATACCAGCTTAAGAATTAAAATCGATTCTGTGTACATCGAAAAGATGAGGTGATGCGTGACGTCATACGTAAACAAACCGCGCGAAAGACTTTTCGCAATATATAAGCGACGGCTGCCGACTACTTCCTCACTTCCGAGACAGTAGCTGACAAAGCCACATAAACAATAGCTGTGTCACTCGGCCTCTCTCTTCCCCCGCTGTTAAGTAGCCGGGGGAAAGGATTATCGAGATGTACAAAAATCATATCTGCTCCAATATGTAAGTTTCAAAAATATCACTTTTGTGTATTATTCTGTTCTTCTTGAGTTTGTATGTTTATTGTTATCTAATAAAATTTGACAGTTTCCTGATGAGGGCGACAATGATCGCCGAAACGTCGTTTTTTAAGAAAGGGATTTTGTTTTCTTAAACCTTTTCGTAACTACTGCCTCGGAGAGATCGATATAAGTAAAAAAAAAAAAAAAAAAGAATATTTTCTTGAATATTCTTTTGTACTCGAGAGGACTATATCATTGGACGCTCTTGAGGAATCTACTTTATATATTTATATTCTATATTACACATGACCTCGCCACGTTTCGAAGGGGAGTTAACAAAATTGCATATTTTCGGTACGATTGGTGTATTCGGGGAGGGGGAGGTGCTAAGATGACCGTAATCCCAGAGTGCACGAGAGAATATTTAGGTAGAAGTATAGAGTCGGATTCACCTATTTTTTGCGCGACATAATGATTTGGAGGAAAACGGGAGTAACGAGGCTTTTAAAAACTATATACTAGTTGTGAGCCGAACAAGATTTTGTCTGTACGGCTTAACTATATTATGCAGAGGGCTGAGCAGTTATTGCAATAATTTGCACGAAATTTTTCGTCGCAGTATTCTTAACGCGATACTTTTAACATTTTTGCAACTTTAATTCGATTTCAAATTGCTTAACTTTCGCCTTACAGTCTAATAGGCAAGTACGCAACAAATGTATATGCATCTTTTCACGTGTAGATTTGCGCTAGTCTACGGTGCGCGCACTCGGTACACGCTAATCCACGGTGCGAGCAGACGGTATACACTACTCTGTAGCAGGCGCATGCGCAAAGTAAATGCTATTACGCGATGCGCGCGCAAGGTATGCGGTACAGCGATGCGCGCACGTGGGTATACCCTACTTCACCGTGAACGCAATGTATACGCTACTCCGCGGCAGCCGCATCGGGGTATAAGCCTAACACCGTGGGCCGCGTTGATATACGCATATTACTCAGTGCGCGCCGCCGCTTGCCACCCGCTACTTCGCTCAAGGCTTATAAAATGTATATGTATAAAAATACATCTACGTATAAATACGCATTAGTCGAAAAATGGACACGCGATGTGTTTACAGCCTACATAGCAGGGCCGACAGGAGCCGGAAAAAGCTCCTTCCTAAAGAGATTTCTCGAGTATTTGCCGCAGATGTGCGACGCGCGTTTCGATTCTACTCTACTACACTGAGTGGCAAAAGACGTACCGCTTGGACTTCAAGGTTGGGGGCTCTACGGTACCGATCGAATTTCGCGAAGGCCTGCCGCAGCGGAGCGACTACACCAGCGATACGAATAAGAAAAAGCTGCTGGTTTTGGACGATTTGATGCGCGAGTCGTCCAGCTATATCGTGCTTGACTTATTTTCACGATCATCTCATCATCTTAACTTGTCAGCTTTTCTAGTGTCGCAAAATATTTTTCATCAACGAAAATCGCAATGAGATATTAGTTTAAATTCTTAATACTTAGTCATATTCAACATCTAGCGCGTCAGATTTATCCCGAGGACACAAAATTTCTGCAAGAAGTTTACATCGATCCTACACGAGGATCTCATTCCTATTTGTTTCTCAATCTAACTCAAGCTACAACAGACGAACTTTGAGTACGCACGTGCATATTTCCGAGCGATAAAGTGTAGTACGCTTACATTCCGAAATACGGGAAATCTCGTTAAAAATAAAAAGCGCTCGCAACGCCTCGATAATGACCAGTACTCGTAAAGCTATGGCGAGAATAACATCACTAAGGCGCGGTCTTATTGTTGCGTTCCTGCGGAAAAACATTCTAATAAGAAACGCATTGCTGTACTGAACGCGCTTTGTCACATTGACAGTCAACAGCGCACAGCTTTGCTGAGCACCGCTGACAAAAAACTCGTACGCTGCATATGTGAGTACGCTCTGAATATCTTGCGAGGTGTCGTCAAGATCAAGGAGTCGCAAAAACGCCGTTTTAAAAAACATGAAAACGTTTTAAGAAAATTGACCGAGATAGGATTTAAGAATAATCGCAAGAACAAAACAGAAGCGTAGGAGAAGAAAAAACTTGTCCTACAGCACGGAGCAGCTTTTCTACCGATTTTATTAGCGCCTATAATAGGGGCGCTCGTCTCAAAATTATTTAAAACCGATTAATAGCATGGATCATGCGAACAAAATGATTGTCGTCCCAGAGGACGTATTTTCCAGAATGCAAAACGTTCAGGCGACAGCACCTGTTCCCACCGCGAGTATCGAAACTCCGAAATTCAGGCGATTCTACACTTGTACAAATTTATCGACGAGCGCAAAAAATGCTAAAATTACTTACAAGTGCTACGAAGATATCTATTTTTTAAAGACTCGGAGCGCTACTCTGCAGAACGGTATGGCGAGCGCGACATTGACAAAGTAGAGGCACCAATGTCCGACGATTTCATACTTGACAATATACCCAAGAGTCACGTGCGAAAAACCCGTCTTCTACTGAAACATTGGAGAGCCGCTGGCGATCGACTCAAGTGGGACGTCACCGGTAGAGTCAGTACAGACGGACGCTCTAGTCAAGATTCAGACATTATAGAATTGATTAACGACGTTGTGACACGCAAGAAAAAATTGGAGGAAGCTCCCGTCGGACGATTACCTTTTGCCAAATTCATCAAAACAGTCGATACGCCGATTAATTTCATCGGAAACAACGAAATTGTGAAAATTGGTAATATTTTAACTGGGCCAGCGAATATAAAAGTGAAACGACGAGTTAATTCACTAGCTGACGAGCGTGCAAAAGTGAAACGTCGGGACAAACCGATAGCTGACGAACGTGCAAAAGTGAAGCGGCAAGATAAATCTATAGTTGACAACAAGGACCGTGACTACGACGAGCCTATGAATATTAGTTTCAGCTATGCCAAAACCAAACCATCCCCTATTTTAACGAGAAACCGAGCAAAAAAGAAGTGGCTGCGTTTAGATTTTAAAAAAATCAAAGTGAAAGGAAACATGCCTTACGAAAAACAGTACTACGACGTATCGCACGAGGCAGGTTGCGCTAGAGCCCGTAATCTCGTGCGCGTAAATCGTAAAGGAAAACTATTGAGCGAAGCTGACAAAAAAGAAAAGAAAAGAATTTACGAATGGCTGAGCAATTAAGATGCTTATACACTTCATAACCCTGTGCAGTACGAATTTCCGCGATTAAGCTACAACGTAAGCAATATCGACGACGTGTGGGAATGCGATTTACTTCAATTGACCACTGTTATCTGTTGGTAGTAGTAGATGTGTTAAGCATGGGTAGAACCTCTGCGCGACAAGACAGCGGCGAATGTTACATCAGCTTTCAAGCGCGCGCGGGTGTATATATATATATATATATATATATATATATATATATAAATATAATATATATTATATATATGCTTTTGTCGCTTTGTAGTTTCAAGATTTTTTAAGGAAGCACGGCATCAAATTGCGCACAGCGCGCAATATCGATATCAAAGCCGCTGTTGTCGAGAGACTGAATCGAACCATTCGCGACCACATGTGAAGATATTTTATGCATACAGCAGAACTAAGATCCGACCATGCGATGTAAATATCTATAACGCTCAAACGGCGCGAAATAATTTAAAGAAACGCTCCCGATTGCAATCGACTTACAAGTATCGCGAGAAGAGGGCGTCCGAGGCGCTAAATAAATACAAGCCCAGTGCTAAATAAATACAACTTTAGAGAAGAATTTTTTAAGATCAAGCTTGTACCGATTAGGCAGAATCTGCCCACGGTCGTTCTGGAAGATTTGAACGCCGAAGAGATTTAGGGATTCTTTTATATCGAGGAGCTGGCACTTGTCGGTTCGAAGCGCATGGCACATTCTGACCGGTTTCAAATAAAGCGCGTAATTCGCACAAAAGGCTCTGGATCAAACAAGAAGCGGCCAAAATTTAGAAAAATGGATTCCGACGACTTTTACATAGTTTTACGGAGTAACAGTAGTATGTCGTATTACAGCGACAATACCACCAGCTATTTTACGACTCAGTTCTCGCGCGAGATTATATTGAGTGGCAATTGGTCGGTCTAGTCGAGATACACGTCCCGTGCACTGTTAATCACATTTAAGAATCCGACGCATTTTACACCTTTAGACAGAGCGTAAACCATAAGGACGAAATGAACTTTATCTCCCAAGGAAATTATGACAGCGTTGCTCAACTAGTTGAAGAAATAAATAAAACAAACGGATTTTCAAAAGGATTATAAACTTCGGTGAAAATGCTCGTGCCCGGATCCGCACTATATAACATTAAAAGAAAAGTTGCGTTGTATCTTTGATTTTGAAAACCCCGAAATTAGTCGGCAAAGCGGTACTTTTATTATAACTACATCGCTGGGAAGCGTTGTCGCTCTGGCCGACAGATCAACATCGCTCTCTCATGCCATACCCGATCAACTTTACGTCTACACGAATATTTGCGAGCCACATACCGTCGGTGACACGCAAGCATCTCTTTTGCGAATCGTCTCGATAGATAATTCGAAAAAATATAGACTCGCCAGTAGTCTCGTGAGACAACTTTCGCCATATACCTCTCTTGCATCACAGCTTTCACTCGATCGTAATAGATATAAGGGATCAGCACGATTCTCGAATACCATTCGAATACGGGCGTTGATAGTAGACGCTTCATTTTAGGCGTAACGGTTAAAAAAAAGAGCCATTATATTCGCTACTATAACGAGCAAATTGGCGGTGACGGAGTAAGACACGTCTTTTCCGGATCTACGTATCAGGGCGGCCGTTGTATAGGTGCCTGGCTAAGCGGATTATTTCGACGCATTCTCCCCTACCTTGATTCAGGGGCAAAAGCGGTAGGCAAAGAAGCTGTGCGCGCAGGTATAAATGTTTTGAAAGATGTTGTAAACAGCGCTTCCAATTTCAAGGAGGCGTTCAAGTACCGAGCTAAAGAATCGGGCCGAAATTTGAAAAGAAAAGCGGCTCAAAAATTGCAGAAATGATGGTTCAGATTCAGGTTCAGGTTATAAAACGTGCGCAGTTCGCCGACGACGTCAGTCGCGTAAGACACGCGCGAGGAGTATGATCAGCAAGAACCGCAAACAGCCGCGAAAAAGGCGAGCACTAAGAATAGCACTAAGATATTTTTGGGCCTAGACGCGCCTAGTTGCGAAAATGGCATTTAAAAAATCGTGCTCCAAGACAGCGCGACCGCCGTGAGCGAGGATGTCAAAGTAGCCCCGATAAACAATTTCCTGCACTCAATGTTCAACCAGGTGGACGATTATTTCAATCAAAAAATTGTTTCTCCGCCGAGCAACGTCTATCCTTACAGAGCGTACATTGAAACGCTCCTCAACTACTCGCCCGTTGCCAAAGGTTCTACAGATCCAACACCCGTAAACCAAGGCCAGAAGAACCGTCAAATCTATTCAAATAACAGACACTACTTTGACATGATCGGTCATATTCATCACGACCTATTCAATCAGGATAAAATGCTTGTAAACGGGGTGAAATGAGAATTCGCTTGAGGAGAAGCAAAGATGCTTTTTGCCTCACGGACGCTACCACTGAAATTTTTAAAGTCCTTATGAAAGAAGCCACGCTCATTGTTCGCAGAGTAAAAATAAGCCCCGGTGTTTTACTAGCACACGCGCAAGCATTGTCAAAAATCACAGCTAAATACCCTACAATAAGAGTCAAAGTAAAGTTATTTATACTTGACGCTGGTGAACGAACAGAACGTTATACTTGGGCAACTGTTTCAGAGAATAACTATCGGGTTTGTAGCGAATCAAGCATTCAATGGCAATCGCTCTTTGAATCTGTTTAATTTTAAACATTTCTCAGTAAACTATCTCTCTCTATACGTCAATGGTGTACAAATCCTGAGTAAACTTTTGCAGCCCAAATTCATGGGTAGTGGAAAATTTTTCATCAACACTTTTCAGACTCTCCTTACCGACACCGGTGTACATTTCCTCATCGAGGGTTTTGGCATTGATTGCTCTATCATCGAACTATTATCGAAATCATTTTTTGACAGCTTTCGATCTTACACCCGACTTATCAGCGGTGATTTACGAAGAAATTCGATAGCCCTCCAAGCATCGCGATGCACCAGGCCAATATTTTTAGGATTAAAATAGGTTAGCGAGAGCATAGAATTAAGATTAAAACAGCTGGAGGAACAGCTGGAATTATATTTCAGACTACATGAAAAATGAAATGAAACGGGAAGAAAAGGAAAAGTATAAAGCCAGTCTTAAAAATATTTCCGTGTTCAAACAATATTATGAGCTACGTAAAAATAAAGTCGAGGAGTTGGTTAAAACAAATTTAAATTTTACAAATGTTAGCACTGATGTATTAAATATTGTTTTGTCCGAAATTTACACATTTGCACTCGGTACAATAGCTAACGATATCCACGACGTTATGTTTGCGGAATAGATTTATATTCACATTTTATTATACTACACTTAAGATATATGAAATTTTATTATATTAGATTTAAGATGTAATTATTTTGTAATTATTTAATTCATAAATATATATACTCTGTGTGTGCAAAAAGCATTTTTACTTTGAAAACCTCATTTCTTCACCCCAAAGCAGAAATTTAGATTAGGCTTTGCGGCAACGTGTTGTAGGGTATATAGTCACATTCTCATCTTGGCTGTCTCAGCCTCAACGAAGTCGTCGAAGAGCACACTACCGGGATGAGTAACAAGAAAAACGAGAATAAAAAACATTTTCATACACGTATTCGAGTAACACAAAATCTTTTTCGGCCAAACAGGGATATACGCCGCTAACCGAAAAGACTAAGTATACAGAAGCAAAGAAGATAAAAGATAATTTAATCATAAATTAATTTTTAATCAATCGGTCCTTTTGAGGGCCACATATTTATTATTCGTAGAACAAAACTTTTTACTAAGCGCTCTACGTGTTGGCGACAGGGCTGTTATAGCGCGCTGCCTGCTATACACTATTGAGTAGCGCACATGCTGTTATACGCTAGCTGCTCTGTACAAGAGTTAAGCACCTGTATAGTGCGCTCGGGGTTACTATAGCCTACTATAGCGCTTTGCTATACGTACGAGTGCTACGTATAAAGTACTGGTGGTGGGGGCCCGGGGCTAGTATAGCGCGCTGTACACTATGCTATGTACTCTCTGTATACATATATAGTACTGGTGGTGGGGGCGTATAGCGCGGGTCTAGCATAGCTGGTATGTCTCTCCATACCAGCCCATATACTATTGTCAATCGTTGGGCCTAAGCCCAGTGCTTTTTTCTGCTACATAAGAAGTTGAGCCTTCCGATTAAATTTTTTAACGTTATTGACAAAAACTGTTTTTCCGTACGTACGTACGTACGCTTTTTTCTACTACATAAAAAGTCTACTACATAAAGGATTTTCTCATACAAACACATATATAGTTAGACTATTTATGTAAAAAAGATAATGTAAAGTAATTTTATTATAGGTTTCAGATAAATAAGATTAAATAATTAATTAAATTATGGATAGATTTTAAACAACCTCTTGAATCTAATTTTTAATAAAACGGAAAAAACCAACATCCACACAAACATAAATCGGCCATAGGGTAGGATAGGTTATTTACTATACTGAAAATAAACGTTTTAAAATATGCTGTTTATTATTTTGTGTATATTATTATTTAGAAAAATTTTAGATCAATTTTCTATAGTATAATGTGTATGTAATTATCCAAAAATATACAAATTTTACAACAGTGGGAGGAAACCCTTATTTGTTGTGAAAAGGCTAATTATCGATATCACAACAATAATAACACCATCTAATACTTTTCGGCAACGTTTCGTCCTCTACTGTGGGACCTTGTCAAGCCATTAAACTAATTATAAATTACTAAAACATTATATGTAAAGAGGTCAGTAAGTACATGGTTACTGATAAGCACATGGTTGTGACAAGAGGTTTTTAACCTCTTTATATATAATGTCTTAGTAATTTATAATTAGTTTAATGGCTTGACAAGGTCCCACAGTAGAGGACGAAACGTTGCCGAAAAATATTAGATGGTGTTATTATTGTTGTGATATGGATAATTAGTCTTTTCACAACAAATAAGGGTTTCCTTCCACTGTTGTAAAATTTGTATATTTTTGGGTAATTACATACACATTATACTATAGAAAATTGAATAAGAATGGCCAGGATTAATAATAACTGTATGTAATTCATTGTATCTAAAAAGTTTAGAAAAACTGTTCATTTGAATTTATTTGGAAAACTCCTTTATATATGTTTTTAAAACAATTAAACCATTTTTTCATTTTTGAGAATCTGACAACGAATTCGTAATTCAGAATCCTAGAAAATAGCCTGTATTTTATTTTTCGTAAAGATATGTTGAAAAGCTTGCTCAATTTTTAATAAATTATTCACCCCTGAAGAAGAGATGGTGATAAAAATCATCACAAGGCAGAACAGCAGACTCAATACTCAAAGCTAGAGAGTTATACTATATAGATTATGTGGCTCAGCAAAAGGTCTCTCGTTTTTAAATAATCGTTCGCGCAAATGTGATTACGCATTCATGCGCAAAATAACCTACAAGTCGAATTCGGTGTACAAAAAAATAAGGAAGAATGATCGTGTACTTCAGCGACTGCGGTCATGCCATTAGCTGGTTTTTATACAAGAATGCGCGAACGGATGGATTGGCTTTTTCGAGGGTGAGGGACGCAAAAACAATCGCCATGTACTTACTGCAGCGATTGGTCTCCGTGCCGCAGTACATGACCTCTAAAGACAAAAGCCAGTTTCTACTGGTCTGTGGCAAAACATTGTGCAGTTTTTTTAAGAGGACAGACCATGTGGAAAAGTACAACGTAAAAATAACTACGCGAGATGTCGTGGAAAGTATCGTCAGCCCCAAGGTCGTCGCGTCGCAGTTGGCTGTTTTACACTGCCTTGGAGTTGGAGGACCAAAGTCAAACGGGTTTACGATACCTTCATGGAATTTGTTAAGGAGCACGTCCAATTTTCGCCGAGTATCCTTTTCGATGGCCGTGGCGGTGACTTCCCCAGGTGGTCCATAGTCCTGGAGGCTTTCGAGATAGGAAGGAAATTGTGCGGGATCACATTCTACACGAAAACCCGAACTTGTCCGGGTCCATTAAAAAATTATTTACCCTGACCCTGATTTACCCTACGCAGAACCTGACAGGACAAACTGTAAAGAAAGACGCACTGCGGCAAATAAAAGTGGGTATTTGTGCAATAGTATTAAATTACTTTAGAACTAAATATTTCATCTTTTTAATTAGGAAGTCCCAGCGAGTGCACGAAAGATTTTAATTGAAAAGGAGCTTGAGGAGGTCGAGGAGATTTCGGCTGCCCTCTTGGCTGAAGAGCAGGCCAAAACAGCGCTCGTCAAGAAGGAACAATGGATTCCGGTTACGTCGAGACACGATGTGGAAGTAAGACGATAAATACTAATATAACTCCTTATAACTCTAACTCTATCAAACATTCAATCATTCTTTTTTTGTATAGATCATTGTTCTTTCTGATTCGGAGTCGGACGAAGCACGACCACGCTCGCCTACACTATCTGGCGTGAGAGAGAGCTTCAGCACCGGGGAAGAAAAGCTTTTGATCCTTTACCATCTCACAAAGAAGACGGAGTTGCAGGCTGGCCAAAAAGTCAGGAATCTGTGGACGGGAGCCGTTAACTTACTAGAGAAGAAGGCCAAGAGAATATCTGCTATGCCTCTTCACGCCATAGCAGCTAACTATGGCCTTACGAAAGAGGATGCTGCGGTTATGAAAAAGGCCTGGAAATGAAGTGCGCAAATAATCGAACGCCCACCATAGAGCCGTTACAAGTGGGCGAGTAATCGAACACCCACCATAGTGCCGGTTATGGTAATAGACGCACATCATAGCGTCATTACGGGGAAGAAGGTGGGTAAAGCAGCCATAACAATATTGTTATACCGGTCCCAAGCTCGGAGAAATGCTGAGGGCCCACTTATTCGTTTTAGAATTCTTGAACTTTTCAAAATAAAATAAGAAAAACAAAAAAAAAACAAAAAAAACACAAGAAAACAAAATAAGAAATACATGGACGAAATTTTTCCAAATCCGGGCCCGTATTAAAAATAATAACCATTCCTACCCTCCCCCGCCCTCGAAAGTAGCCGACCAAGGGTGTCAAAGTGTCGAGGATTGGGGTGAAAAAACTCGGATTTCCTTAAAAAATATGAGTCATTCTCGGAACATTATCAGGAAGGACTTCTGAGTTCCATGTAACGTTTATAATCTTAGAAAAATTTCGAAAAAATACAAAAAATTGTCAGTCAATGTACAGTCTGAAACGTAAACATTATCAGGAAGGACTTCTGAGTTCCATGTAACGTTTATAATCTTAGAAAAATTTCGAAAAAATACAAAAAATTGTCAGTCAATGTACAGTCTGAAACGTAAACATCTGTTCGAGTTTTATCGATCCGACATATAGAAGGTTCAAATCAAAGACCGTGGGGGATTAAAAACGCTTCCTTGAAGGTGAAAATTGACTTCGAAAAAAATAAAAAAAAATTATGGGTTGGGTTCAGGTTTATGAAATGTTCAAAATCTCGCGAGAAACAAAGATCCGGTCGAAATTTCAAGATTCAATGAGCGCAAGTTGGTTAAATTTAGAGCTGAAAATTTTATCGTCGGAAACATTTCTCGAGATTTTTCTGACATTCTTCGGTCTAAGGCCGCCTCGTTCAACTGCGTCGTTTCTCCGCCCTATGGTGGCTGAATCCTGGAAAATTCCGAAAATGGTAGAAAAATCCAAAAATTGTAGGAAAATTCTGAAAATTCTAGGGAAAATCCCCATAAATATTCACGTGCGCGCGGGTGGAAATTTTGAAAATTCTAGGAAAATTCTAAAAAAATTCCTGGTAATTCTTAAAATTCCAGGAAAATTCTGAAAAATTCCAGGAAATTTTGAAAATTTTTAGACAGAGTCCGTTTGGCCCAGGTACTACGGCTGTCGTAGCTGGTTGCCCGTTGGCCGTTGCCGTTTAACACAGGTACTACGGCTGTCGTAGCTGGTTGCCCGCTTGGCCCAAGTGCTACGCTGTTGTAGCTGGTCGGCCATTGCCCATTTGGCACAGGTGCTACAGCTATCGTAGCTGGTCATGGAACATAGTCAAGGGCAAGGAGACTCTTAGGAGATGCCAGGAGGGAAAAACAGGGGCCAGATCCCAACTGTGACTATGTTTATGTATGTTTATGTATGTGAAAGTATGTGGATGTATGTCGTGTGTGGGGTAATTTTAACCGCACAAATGACGGTCATGAGGATGGTCGTCGGAATTCGGGAACATTTCTTTTGATGTGAAACATCTATAGGCGCGCCTTGCTGAGGAGTAAGACCGTATATGAAAACAAAAGAAAATTCCGACCAAAAAAAAACCCGAAAAAACATATGGTGGAGCGTTCTAACCGCTTTCCCCTCTCTGTATACAGCAAGCTTGTCGCGTGCCGAGTCCTCTCTTCCCGGCTATGCGACAGCAGCTCGTAGCAGAGAAGCATAGGAAATTAGGAAAATGCAGAAGTGCGACAGAGACAGGCTTTCCCTCTCCACTATTCTCTCGTCTCCCACTGTGACCGATGCGAACTTTCGAGATTGGGCTTTTGACAAAAAACAGGTCAGACCCATCGATAGTCAGTACAAAAAAAGAGTCGGACAGAGAGTGAGAACGAGAGAAAATTGAGTGAGGGAAAGTCTGTCTCTGTCACTCTTATGCAGTTTCCTATGCTTCTCATTCGTGTGTGTGTAAGCGTCTGCGTGTGCGCGCGCGTATTTGTGTGCATGCGTGCGTGCATGTGCATATGTATGTATGTGTGTGCGTGTGCGTGCGCGCGCGCGCGCGAGTGTGTGTGTGTGTGTGTGTCGCGTTTAGTGCCACCACGAATTTGAATGAATTCGATTGTTATCACAAAATTTTTAAGCTACATAGCGCCGTAATACCAATTACTATATATACAGATTAAGGCCAGGCCAGGCCATTATATATACAGTTTAAAGCCAGGTTTTCCTAAGTGCAAAAAGTTACAGGTTGGAATGATATTGAAAAATCGCGAAATTCTCGCATTGTACATCTAACTATAAAACTATTGAGTACGTCAAATATTCTAACACTTCCTTGAATATCGTTTAAACTTGATATTTTTTATTGATGTAAAAAAATTTTTATTTGTTTTTCATTTTTTTTTCTTTACGACAAACTTCTTTCAATAATTATCAAATTCGAGGCTTTACATCTGTCAGCTGTCCCGAGACAGCTCACTTTTTTTTATTATTGCCTTTGAATATAATTAGTTTCAATGGTAATTGTTATCTGTGAGTGATGGCTCCTCCGGCAGATTTTGTGGTTCATTTTTCCATTTTTACTTTATAATTGATTCCAATGCGAAAGTGTACTACTGGCATATCCTCTTCGAATCTAACAACAACTTCTCTTTCTCTATACGGCCCCAGGGGAGGAATAGTTAAATTTGAAATGGCGAAGGTTAGCATCGAACAGAGCGAGGGACGAGAGAAAATTGAGGAGGAGAAAGTCTGTCTCTGTCGCACTTATACATTTTCCTATGCTTCTCAATCGCACTCACGGGTTGCCCTATGTCTCGTTTTCGAGGTCCCTAAAAGCCGGACCCTACCATAAAATCTAACAAGTATTTATGACCAAGATAATGATGCTTATTGTTTCGTTCCACTGCCATTACCTTCTTCAGATATGTTTCTAGATCACAGATCTTTGCAATCGCTTGGGAGGTATTAAATATTATTCGATTTGAAAAATTCAAAATCCGTTGTACTGAGCCTCCCCAATGCATAGTCTGATCTTAGACGTAATTTTTAAGATGGGAGGCGAAACTTGGCTGCCTATTCCACATACATAAACATAGTCACAGTTGGGATCCGGCCCCATAGGAGAGTTGGCAAACATTGCGACGTAGCAATAAATACTGCTCCGTCGTTGAAATTATTATACAGCTGACGAGCTCCGTAGGCGAGTTGACAGCTCCTGTAGCATGTGACATAGTTTGGGTGCGAGAGAGAGAGAGTGAGAAAGAGGGAATTAGAGTGTAAGCGCGAGAGAGATAGAGAGCATCGAGTGTACGAGAGTAAGAGAGAGGGAATGAGCGTATGAGAGCGAGAGAGAGAGAGAGAGAGAGAGAGAGAGAGAGAGAGGGAGAGTGAGAGAGAGAGAGAGAGAGTGCGAGAGAGTGAGAGAGAGTGACTGGAGAGTACTGTACAGACAAACTGTACAGTACTGACATAGAGAATTCTTTCTTATAGGTATAGAGGCATGGCGGCTGCCAATAAAGGTTTGTCTACAGTGATTTGTACATTCGAATAGAGGATTTTGAATTCCGCGCGCTCGATTGCTTATCTACAGGTGGAGCCACCGGATCGATATCGACATTGATTGATTGATCGATATCGATAAACGGGGCGCGGATTTGCATATCGAGAAAGGATATAGAGGGGGATCATTGATTTATTAGCCAATTGGAAAATTAGAAATAGAAAAAGAGGGCACTCGGAAATTCATAGATAGGCAATGAGTTAGTAGTGGTATTTAAATAGGTCAATTGCGAATTTTGGAGGTTTTCAGGACCAATGGAAATTTGCCAGCCAGGACGACGCTTTCGTGAAGAAGGAGGCGGGGTGGGAAAATCGCGGCTCCTTCCTCCAGCGGAGCGTCGTCCTCGGCGATTCTGTTCTCGGATTTCTGAGCCCTCAGTTCTCTCTCGTAGTTTCCTTAAGCTTTCGGGTGTTCTCGGCTATCAAAATATTATCCCGAAGGAAGTGTGAAGCCCGACGCCATTTTCATAAGTTGGCATTTTTGTTGGTATTTGGAATCTCGGATTGGATTTTTCCCTGGAAGCTCTGTGGAATTATTTTGGTTTCTTTTCTTTCCAATTGGTGGATTATTTGGTGGTGAGAAGTTTATATAAATTGTTATAATTTTTGTATCTGTATCACCACGTGGGAGTGATAGAAGGAAGGTTCACGACGATCGTGCAAACCGGTTTTGGTGGATTCTTTCTCTTTTACAGACGCGTGGAGTGGATAATTTTTGTTTCCAGAAGGAGTGCGGCCGCGGATTCCCTTTAATTATTAGCTTCCCCGTAGAGGATTTTCGCGGCCCCTTTTCTATTCTCGCATTCGAACTGATCATGCTGAGAGTTAGTAATTTGGCCGTTGGCCCATGATTTTATATAAATTCTTTTCATATTGTTGTGGCATCAAAATTTGTGTAAATTAGATTTCAGAATATATTTCTGATTTGTGTTCAATTTAATTATTGTGTGATTTATTTATTAACCCTATTGCTACCAATTTCCCGCGTGATATTCCGTTTTCAGGATCGACTACCGGAGAGGAAGAGGCAGCCGGCATATTAAAAATTACTTTGTACACTAGCGGAAATTCTCGTGCGAGCGAGCTAAATTCCACGTTACAACATATAAAACCAGTTTTAACGAGTACAAAGAAAATATTCGGAAGGCCAAATGGGAATCTATCATAAGTTTCAGTGGGTCACTTAAAGACACAAATGAGGTGTCCAGATTCAGAAAGATCAATATCAGGATCAGTAAGTCCCTGGAGGTGATACCGGCAACCCTTGCCCGGGGACGTACCGGATCTGGCACACAGGTTTAGCTCATTATGCTATTCCTTCTTTTCTTTCATTATTTACTGTTAAACATCCCTAACGGACAGCCCGCATATCCTACCCTAGTCTCTTGTCTATAGCCCTCATCACGTTCAGCACCAAACGAAGTTCCTGAGTACTCATGAATTCCAAATCTACTAAAGGTCTCCCCCACACATTCCTGTGCTTCGTGTCCACAAACGCCAAGCATCTGCATATAAGGTGCAGCGCAGTCTCCTCCCTCGACCCACACCATCAACATCTTGCGGCCTCCCTCCTGTACAATTTCATCTTGTACAAGTGCTACCCCACCGGGTACCACTTGTACAAGACTTAATAATAAAATAAAAAAAAAAGGTAAAATCGACTGTTTTCGTAAAAGCCTGAATCCAAGTTCGTTGTCTTCTGAAATGCAAAACTTTTGATCAGTGCATTCGATTTAGACAAATTTATATCCAAACGAGAGGTATTTTCAAGTACTTTATTTTTGCTGATTGGAATATTGATTTAACATATGGCGTGCTTCTTAAAATTGTAGGAGAATGAAAAAAACACGAAAATTGACGTATTTTTTTAGTTTTTCGCCCGTAACTTTGTATTGGCATAGGGTAGCAATGTTCTACACCCATACATCTTTATTTGTAAATTGTATCGAGTGTAAAAAGCCTAGTCCGGTCAGTGTGCCCTCAAAATTACTCAGTTTCCACTTTTGAGCAAAAACGAGTCCGACTCTCCGTAGATTTCCTCATATATATGTTGTAAGTCTCTCATAGACATTTCAATTTTTAAAATCAATGAAACTCAAAATCGATCCGGAGTATGGTAACAAAAAAAAAAAAAATCATGAAGATAACTTTTTTCAATGCAAGTGTATCTGCATTAATACCAAAATGGCACTCGACCTTTTTCTAATCACAACAAATCAATTAGGTCATTGCAATTTTTAAAAATAGCATTTAGGTCTTGGAAAAAAATACATTTAAATTATAAAAAAAATTCTAAAAATAAAAGAATTCTTGACATTTTTCATAATTTTACTTCGTTTCCGAGCAAAAAATTAGAGTGTCAAAGTTGGCATTTTAAGCATTTTCTCGATTTTTCACCTATATTCATTAATTTGTAGCTCCTTAGAGAAGCGGTTTTCGACAAAAATTTGTGGAATACTTTTGTTTAATGAAATTTGCTCAGCTTTTTAAAAGACATAGCTTCAATGTCGAATATATATGTTATAAGTCTCTCACAGACATTTTAATTTTTAAAATCAATGAAATTCAAAATTTATCCGGAGATCGCTAACCCCAAAAATCATGAAAATAGAATATTTCTGAAATCATCTGTCACTTCGAGTAAAATTTTTTAAAAAAGGTTGAAATATAATTATGTTTTGCGAAGTGCATATAAAAGTGCGTTTCGCCCCAGACTACTCGCTGGGCTCATCAGTAAGATGATAGTGTAGGAGCCCAGGGGGGGGGGGGGTTCAGTGGCCTTTTTAATTCACAAGGTTCCACCAAAGCTTTTTTTACGTATTTTTATCCGCTGAATCCGATTTTCGAGGGTGGAGATTCCAAAAAATGGTCCCTTCTTTGTTATTAACAAATCAATTATTTAAATGGCTGTAAAAACGAAGCAATAGAATAAATGAAAATTTCAAACTCCTACATTTGTTGTAATTTGATCATAGATTCAGTTGAATTTTGAAGATTTGAAAAATATTTATTAGAACCCAAGAAATCAACAAAATAGTGAATATTAGTTGCAAATATAGCTTTTTTCTCACTATTTCGCTAATTATTTTTGTTCAGACTCGAATTTTTTTGCATTTGAAGACTCTAAATTAAAGAGAAAGTAATTCTCTATCAATTCGTGTCATCTTATGCACATAAAACATTATTTAAACAATTTTTATACGCTGTAAATAAGAAAAAAATTCCGAAAAACGATTTTTTTATTTTTTATAAGCCGAATTAACAATGTCTGTCTCGAAAACGAATATTGCAAGTTCTCGAAAACGATTCCTCGGTTCAAAACGAACAATTTTATGTAGAAGAAAGTTGATTATTATCAGTGGATTTGCAAAAAACGAGCATACGAAGTGCAAAGCGCGGCACGCGTGCCGTTGCGCTGCACTACGCCGTGAACTTTGGACTTCATATATTACGTACGTAATAGTACATACATTTATTATTAATAATTCTACAAACATGCCAGCCAAAGTACATAACTTAATGCCTCCATTCGATGAGCTTATACCACAATGCAACTGTACAGTCTGTACCAGAAAAACTTGTAATTGTTTTGTTGCACAAATTCCCTGTTCCACATTTTCTGTAATTGCTTATGACATAATACGTGCAAAAATAAATATAATGAAAAACAATGTTCTGAACTAGAAGGTAATATGTAGATATTTAAGTTATATGTATAATAAATAAAAATTAGATTATGAAATTGTATATATATTAATTACAATTATAGTAGAAAACTAATTGAATAATATTCAAGAGTTTTGTATTATAAAGAGCATATTATTTATACATATATATATATATATATATATATATATATATATATATGGGTGGTTCTCTGACAAATCGAGCGGTCGATTTTTTGACCCT
Source organism: Philotrypesis tridentata (assembly GCA_018906965.1). Classification (NCBI taxonomy): domain Eukaryota; kingdom Metazoa; phylum Arthropoda; class Insecta; order Hymenoptera; family Pteromalidae; genus Philotrypesis; species Philotrypesis tridentata. The sequence goes on along the minus strand of JACCIB010000072.1, from coordinate 119,730 downwards.
ATCGAAAAAAATTTTTAAAATGTTCCTAAGAGACACATGAGTATCCCTGAATTTTTTCAGATTTTTTGCATCAAGTATCTTCGAGTTACAGAGGGTCAAAGTTGATGAAATCACGTTTTTTTGCTTTTTCTGGCTACTTTCATTAATGTGTAGATCCTCAGGGAAGCATTTTTCACTATAGAGATATAATATATAACATTTTTTTCTGCAAATTTTCTAAACTATTCAAAAAAAATATTTTTGATGTCGTATATATATGTTTTAAGACAGTTATAAGTCATTTAAGTCTTAAAATCAAGTTTTAGGAAAGTTCGATCATCCGGATCATAACCAAAAAATTCATGAAGATACCTTATTTCAATTCAAAAAAGTCTGCGAAAGACCCAGAATGTCAGAGGCCTTGGTTTCTCTGTAAAAAATCATTATATCCGTTCATATATGAAAAAAATTTAGTTTTATTGCTATATAGAAGAATTTAACCAATTTTATCAATTACGTAAATTTTTTTATAATAATTTCAGTCATTAAACAAATGATAAGGTTAGTGAAATGCTTCGATATAGCAATAAAACTAAATTTTTTTCATATATGAACGGATATAATGATTTTTTACAGAGAAACCAAGGCCTCTGACATTCTGGGTCTTTCGCAGACTTTTTTGAATTGAAATAAGGTATCTTCATGAATTTTTTGGTTATGATCCGGATGATCGAACTTTCCTAAAACTTGATTTTAAGACTTGAATGACTTATAACTTTCTTAAAACATATATATACGACATCAAAAATATTTTTTTTGAATAGTTTAGAAAATTTGCAGAAAAAAATGTTATATATCTCTATAGTGAAAAATGCTTCCCTGAGGATCTACAAATTAATGAAAGTAGCCAGAAAAAGCAAAAAAACGCGATTTCATCAACTTTGACCCTCTGTAACTCGAAGATACTTGATGCAAAAAATCTGAAAAAATTCAGGGATACTCATGTGTCTCTTAGGAACATTTTAAAAATTTTTTTCGATAGGGTCAAAAAATCGACCGCTCGATTTGTCAGAGAACCACCCATATATATATATATATATATATATATATATATATATATATATATATATATATATATATCACGGCGGAGCGTAGCGCAACGAGACGCGTACCGCGCTTCGGACTTCATATACTCGTTTCTTGCAAATCCACCGATGATAATCAACTGTCTTCTACATAAAATTGTTCGTTTTGAACCGAGGAATCGTTCTCCAGAACTTTTCTCGAGAACAGACATTGTTAATTCGGCTTTTAAACAATAAAAAAATCGTTTTTCGGAATTTTTTTTATTTACAGCGTATAAACATTGTTTAAATAATGTTTTATATGCATAAGATGACACGAATTGATAGAGAATTACTTTCTCTTTAATTTAGAATCTTCAAATGCAAAAAAATTCGAGTCTGAACAAAAATAATTAGCGAAATAGTGAGAAAAAAGCTATTTTTGCAACTAATATTCACTATTTTGTTGATTTCTTGGGTTCTAATAAATATTTTTCAAATCTTCAAAATTCAGCTGAATCTATGATCAAATTACAACAAATGTAGGAGTTTGAAATTTTCATTTATTCTATTGCTTCGTTTTTACAGCCATTTAAACAATTGATTTGTTAATAACAAAGAAGGGACCATTTTTTGGAATCTCCACCCTCGAAAATCGGATTCAGCGGATAAAAATACGTAAAAAAAGCTTTGGTGGAACCTTGTGAATTAAAAAGGCCACTGAACCCCCCCTGGGCTCCTACACTATGACGAGTAGTCCTATCTTAGACGCAACATGATATGCCAGGAACGGGTAATACGTATGGAAAAGAATTGCAAATATAGCTAGTGGAACACGAAAAATTGTGATTCATCTAGTGGGAGGAATAAAAACTTTATAAAATAGTATATTACGTGCCTAGGGAGGAAAAAACTTGGAGAGTCCATATCTCGTATATATTGACACCCGAGCCGAAGGCGAATTTACTCCCGTGGTGCGTATACTATTTTTCTTCACACTAGCGCCGAAATTACCAATCTCGCTCCTGGCACCCGGGAGCGATAATGGTACTTTCGGCGCAGTGTGGAGAAAAAGCTTTATAACCACTTTCATACCTACTCCCGAAACATAACTTAAACCGAAAGCGGCAAAAGAAAGCGTTTTTCATTTCATCGATCCGTCTTTAAATTATGGTAATTTTAAGTTTTCATAAAATTTTTTTCTTTCGTACTTTAAAGGTAAAATGGAATATTTTTACATGAAATCAAAATATCCCTTAAGAGAATGGAAAATGGAAATATCTACATTTTAACTACAAAAGTTTTCCGGTAGCTGCTATAGTTTCTAGGTTATGAATGAAAACATGTTTTAAGCATCTCCAACTCGAAAACTAATCATCCAATTATTTTGAACAAATTCATGTTTATGTAGAATATGTTTAAAGACATATAATGATAAAATTTTACGTTCATTTTCCTATTAGTTAATTAGAAAATTGAAAAAATGTTTTTCGGTTCTCCAAGGATTACAAGAGTAAAAATGCTTCGATGCACTTGAAATTTAGGAAAATAGTACATTATCCACATACCTTGAACTGTGTGTTTACGCAACTTATGAAACTTATTAGGTTACGAGATATTGAGGTTCATTCCTTTTTTTTGAATAAATTTTCAATTCAAAAAATTCGTAACTCAGCAGATAACCGGTATTTATCGATGATCAGCGGCTTAATTTCTTCGTAATTATGTGAAGATTAATTAATTTTTATATTATTAACATTTCAATGTACAGTTTGATATATATTTATGTATGTGAAAAAAAACTATTTAAGAGGAAGCTAACTACCAGGGAATTGGCAGCGGCCTTTATAATTTAAATGTATTTTTTTTTTAAATTTCAATGACCTAATTGATGTTTTGAGGGTAGAAAAAGGTCGAGTTCCATTTGAAGATGTTTTTCTTTTAAAAAGTTGAGCAAATTTTCTAAAAAAAGTTTTCTATACATTTTCGTTAAAAACCTTCTCTGAGGAGCCACAAATTAATGAAAATAAGCATAAAATCGAAAAATGCTTAAAATGCTAACTTTCAGACTTTGTAGCTTCAAAGTAAGTGATGGAAAAAGTCGGAAAAAAATTTAGGAGTACTTATGAACCTCCAAAGAATGTTTTAGAAATATTTGTTGAAGGGGGGTGTCCAAAAATCGAGCGCATGAATAATCAGAGAATCGTACACATATATACACGTCTGTGTGTGCGGGTGTGTGTATATACAAGATTTTATTTTTCGCGTTTGGAACTATGTTTTACCATTAAAAGAAAATTGAAGATAGACCACTTCGAAGTATTTTTTGACGAGGAATACGATGGTGCTAATAAAAAGTTTACCGTTTTAACAGTGAGTGTAGGAAAAATAAAAAACTTTGCTGATTTTTGGTTTTTGATTTTTAAAATGAACTTGTGATGACCAGACAGGTGAAAATTTTTTTTAAAGGTTTCGATATGATATGTATCAAAGAATTTTTTCAAGTCAATAGGTTGCGATACGGCTGAATGAAAAATCAAAAAATTTTTAAATTAAAATGGTTATTGTGGCGCCTCCTATGGCCCTTCTGAACTGAAATTTTAGGAAAAAGATTTGTTTTCTATGTTGAAAACATTGGTCTATTTCCGAATCGTTTCTCACTTAGGTCAAATTTTGCATGCTTATTCGGCTATACCCTTTGATAACATTTGATCGTTGATTTGTTAATTGCTAAACGTACTAAACATATTTAGTTTTTTCTGCGTGATCTGGTACATGTAATATTGTTTGAGGGTAATGAATTTCATCAAGCGCCATCTTCCAAGTAATTGCACCATAAAATTTGAGGAATTTAGATCCATCGCCAGAAATACTTAATCCAGGAGGCTCTGTAGATGCATCTTCTTCTGTAACTGCAGTTTTACAGTAAACTGGATTCCATGGCCACTGATTCACTCACCTCACATAATTTTTTATGAGCCTTGTTGTATGCTAAATAAACTATTGGTTTAAAGCAGCCCATCAAACCATAAAAGGTTGATAAACCAGTACATATCCAAGTTCAAGGGCAATATAATAATGATTCTTAAAGCCAACTTGTTTACATGAATTGTACTGCAGCTAATTGGCTGCACTCTGTGTAAATTACTTCAATCTTAAATCCTCTAGGTTTTGTCTCAGTGAATGGAAGCTTACCTTAATATCGATGACAACTCAAAAGTTGCTGACGCCTATTTCGATGTGCAGGTGGATCGTAATATTAATTGTTTAAGCTTATTGAATTCAAAAATAATCAATTAGTATATTTTCTAAGTAGATATGTAGGGTAAGTTTCGACCAGTTTAACAGAAATTTCATTTTAGTTTGTATAAATTAAGTTGAGCAAAAAAGAAAAAAAGGAATTTGACAACTCTAAAAACAATACATTTATCCTTCGATCAAAATGATATGCTAATATCGTAACTCTTGTTGGTATAGGAATAATATAATCGAAGATAAAATTAAAAAAAACTGCATTTTGTAAGTGATCCCCTGCCTACTTTATGTGCGACTTCTGATATGTGGAAAGTTTTGTAAGTCTTATGAAGAAATCCATTTTAAGTATTTTTCAAATAAAAATAAAGGCTACTAGAATACTAGCGAATAACTCACTACTGTTACATTTACTCTATTCAATCTTACTCGTGAAAGAAAAATTAATTAAAAATTAAAAATTTTGTGAATTCTCCTTCTTTCATATACATAGAAATAATCGTGCTAGTAGATGCAAATCATCATTAAACTTATAGATTTGAGAATTTTTACCGAAACGTGCAAATCTGCTCTTCGTGAAGAATTCATGGGTATTAAAGTATTATCGTTTTGAATATCGTATAAAATTAACGTTTTTGTAAACAACGAAAAGCTTTTATTGGCCGGTATAAAACTGAGACGTTGATTTGTGTCAGTTCTGCGAAAAGGATAGAGACGATCAAAGAAAATGCCAGCTATAGCTTTAGCTGAAGCTTACGAGAGAATGCAGTTTGCATTTATTTTAATGGTAAGGAAAGACGTGGAAGAACAGTGCATCCATTGTCGGTTGTTTATCGAGAAAGGCAAAGTTGCAGAGTTGTTAAGATGAATTAACGGTGCCGGGTACAGTGGAAGCACGTGTCAACGCATGCTTGTTTGAATCGCTCGCTTGTGGAAGGGGAACTCTCTCCAACTTCTCTTAAAGCGCATATGTTTTCTCCGTCTGCGCATCAATCGCATCAGTCGCATCCTGTCAGTCAGAGTTGTAATTATTTTGCTAGTAACACCTCGACTTCGTTTGCTAATTGCTATTCTAACCTTTCTCTTCATATTCTTCATCGTTCGCTGCATTCGCCGATAATGTCAACGCTTAAAATACGCGTAGATTCTCCACGAGTTAAGTACACGGCCGAGGCCATATTCTCGGAGTATGATTACCAGACGGTCAAGGTCATAGCCAAAGCAGAAGATGACTCAGGTCACTCTGGTCCAAAGTATCATGTAAGTACACTGGAAAATTTCAAGACGAAAGACCGCACTATACAATTTATTATCAGCTTATAATTTACCTGTCATTATGACGTGCGACACAGATATCAAATTTTTTCAGTAACGATGTCTGGTGTTGTTGCGTACATAACTATATGCATAAAATGTTATTATTGGCTAGGTCGTTCCAGAATCAACGAAACTTCTCATCAAAACGAATATTAAGGTTCCAAAATTAGGAGTAATGCTGGTAGGATGGGGTGGAAACAATGGGACTACAATTACAGCGGCTTTGCTAGCAAACAAACTCAAACTTTCGTGGGAAACGAAAGAAGGCATCAAACACGCTAACTGGTGATTATTGATTTCTCCCTTCTCCTCTGTAATAATTACAACTGCGGTCTACCAACAAGTTTACGAATTCGAGTTTATTATTTCATTAGTCCACACTCCCATGGGCTGATTATAATTTTGCTATTTATAACCTTAAAATTCTTGCAGCACGACATCTCATGTTTTGAACATATGATAAAATCATGTAATTTTATTATATGCTTTTGTCGTTTCAATTACATGTATTGCAAGAGACCTGACAGAAGTTCAATGATAAATCGTATAAACTAATAACTACCCTACTACCTTGAAGAAAGAAACTTAAAACTAAAACAGTACTTTTTTAAACTCAAAAGCATTTCTAAAATGTTTTTAAATCATGCAAAATTTAAAAAACAAATTTTTGGGTAAACAAACGTCTTTATGGAATATTTATGAGAAATTAAAAATTGGTATTTAATATCATCTATTCATTGAAATTTTAAAAAATTCTGATTTTTTCATCGCTTTTAAGTTGTGTTATAAAAGTAATCAACATAATATTCAAAGAATAAATCCTTTCTTGAAATTATTTTATAAAAAATCCCCCAGCCCCTACTGTCAAAGTAATCTATAGAAATCAAATATGAAATGGTCAATCGTTGGGCCTAAGCCCAGCGCTTTTTTCTATTATATAAAAAGTTGCTTCCGATTCAATTTTTTAACATTTTTTACAAAAACTGTTTGTCCATACATACTTACGTACAAACTACTTTCTGAATAATCTGTTCATGATACCAATGGATATATATATATATCGATCGATATATATATAGATCTATTCCTTTTTACATAAGGATGAATTGGGTACTATAAATAGTTGAATATTCCAATGTATTTTTTAAGAAATCGAAAAAAACTCATATACGCGCTATTATATGCACATACATTTGTGTTTCATTTATATGCGTAATATATATTGTAAACAAATGTTTTCTTAACTTTCTTCATAAATTTTGAAGGGCAATAAAACTTTCTACAGTTTTATCTTATTACATTTATCATTATTTAAATATGTCTCTGCTCATGGAAAAGTCAAGTCAAATGGAATCAGTTCAAGTGATTCCATTTTGACATTTTTTTATTTCTTACTATTAATAAGTTTTGTTGAATTTCGACTTTTTTAAATGTTTCTAATAATTTTTGAAATATAATTACGCATTCTTTAATTTAACCACATTGTGTTTGGATTTTTCCGAAATTTAAGAAGGTAAACAATGCTATTATCAAAATGTAAATGGTATGTAGAATAATACATCCACATAATATTAAAAGAATAAATCCATTCTTGAAATTATTTTATAGAAAATCCCCCCTACTGTCAAAGTAATCTATAGAAATCAAATATGAAATTAATTCAATTTTGAATATATTTTAAACAATCTTTTTTAATCTAATTTTTAATAAAACGGAAAAAACCAACATCTACACAAACATAAAGTGGCCATAGGGTAGGATAGGTTATTTACTATATAAAATATAAACGTTTTAACATAATATGTAGTGTTTATTATTATTTAAAAAATTTTTAATATAAATTTTCAATAGTATAATGTGTATGTAATTAATTGTACTCGTAAAGTTTACTACTCGCGAGCGAAGTGAGCGTTTTTTGCTAGTGTTAATGTTAAAAGAATAAGATATTTACGCAGAAAAAATTTTATTTAAAAATGGCAGCTTAATTGAAAATTATTAAAAAAATGTTTAGATTCGTCTTTAAAAATTTTAGTTCCATTACGATCTTGATATTAAAGATTAAAATTGCTAAATGGCATATTGAATAATTATAAAAGTTCCCTTGTATGCAGTCTCAGGCGGTTTAAATGGAAAGAAAATATCATATTCATCTGACGATATCGAATCTGCCGTACAGTATATTACAATACTAGTGGCGTAAGTTGTACTGTGCCATGATAAACGGTTCATGCGACTAACTAAGTTTATTATAATAGGCTATTATAATATTACATTATTAAATTATTAAATACTAGTACATTACGATACTAGTGGAATAAGTCGTACTTTACGGCACGACGTGTATAAGCGCACGAGCGTAGCGAGGTTTTGTGTATCGTGTACCATTACTGAGACAGGTGATCTATGTGATTATATTACTGGAGGTCTTGTACCTAAACTCAATACTCGGTCCATTATCTACACGCATGACCTCCACATTTGACTCATCACCTTCATCATTTATCTCCATCCATTTCCTTCAGCCTCAACCCATCATCTCTGTCCTTCACTTATTATCACGCATATTATTTACATCATCCGCCCTTCACTTTCATCATCATCTTGACTTTCCTCCTTCACCCATTATCCTTCATTTTTCCTACTCACCTCCACCTTCATCCTGTACTTTCTCACATCATCTTAAAAAAGTAAAAAATAAAATCCTACAAATGGCACATAAAACACATCACCCGCTATACAGCACTAAAAATTAGGAGATATGGCATATTATGTACTTAGAAATTATGCAATTCACCAAAAAGAAACTCTTGTTATGCTTCACGATGATTTTTTCAAATTAATTAGCAGTTTATTTTAGAATTTGTATATTATCCTTTTACTAAAAATACGTTTTCGTTCATAAAAATAAGGCGATCACAATAGTTATTATTTGCTATCAACTGTATTTTGTTCAATAAAAATATCTTAATTTTACCTATTGTAGCAGAGCACGTAATTATGCTCCTTCGGGCTGACCTGACTTGCCGATAATTTCCATATAGATCATCTTTCATTCGGACTTCGTGTTCCCCAGATTCACTGTCGCTCGCGCTCTGCGATAGCCCGATCGTCTAATACTCACGTTATATGCTCATTGAAATATCAAGAATATTTAAAATTTGCGACGTAGCAATAAATATTGCTGCGTCGTGGAAATTGTTGTTACAGCTGACGAGCTTTGTGGGCAAGTTGACAGCTCCTGTATGCGGAGCCAGCCCTGGCCGAACTCGCGAAAAGTATCTTTGCTAGACCGCGTGCAGAGCGCGGGATGTGACGTGGCTAATCACACCCGTGCAACCTGCCGGCGTTCGAGAGGGCAACAGGAAGCAGAAAGCGCGGTCACACACACGTGATATAGTGTGATAGCGAGAGAGAATGAGAGAGAGAGAGAGAGAGAGAGAGAGAGAGAGAGAGAGAGAGAGAGAGAGAGAAGAAATCAGCGTTTAAGTGAGAGAGAGAGAGAGAGAGAGAGTAAGACTCTGAGAGTACTGTACAAGCTAACTGTACAGTACTGATATAAGCAGTGGTTTTTCCTCGTAGGTATAGAGGCATGGCGGCTGCCAACTGGAGAATACTAGTTGGCATTAAAGGGTCGTCTGCAGTGATCTATATAATGGAATAGACGCTTTCGAATGCCGCGCGCCTGATAGCTTATCTATAGGTGGAGCCACCGGATGGATATCGATATTGATTGATTGATCCTAATCAATAAAGGGGGCGCGGATTAGCATATTGATAGAGGACATAGAGGGCGATAATTGATTTGTTAACTGATGACAAAATTAGATTTGGAAAAGAGGGCGCTCGGGAAAATCACAGATGGAGGAATTAATTAGTGGTGGTCTATTAGAGACCAATAGAGGATTTTGGTGGGATAGAGGACCAATTGGAAAATTGAAGGGCAGTCCGCACTCTGTTTCCGGATCTCGTTAAGAGTAACTATTCTTGGTTTTTCATGGGTTCGTTTATTAGTGGCCATTTTGAGTATCGGATATTGGAAGAAGTATATTCTTGGATATTGGAAGGAGGATATTTGTTGGAAGATTTGAGGAATTTTACTTGGTATTCGCATAGAAATAGTTGGTGAGATCTTATTCTAAATTTTGATCCTAATTATTCATGTCCATTGAAGAGAATGTGTAGGTAGAGGTTGAGGTTTGTCTTATATGTGTGGTGGCTATTTTCGAGTTTAAACGTAGAGGAATTTTCTTGAACCTTTTATTTAGCGGGATTGAGCACACACTACTAGAGATAGTCGAGGGAGATAGTAATATGGCTGCTGGCCCATGATATTATTTAAAAGCATCTATTGAATTGTTTGCAAGCATAAAATGTGAAGGGGGGTTTTATAATAGCCTGGGGTCTATGTTTTCTACTTTTGATTATTTTGTTTCATTTATCGAATCTACTTGCTACCATTTTCCCGTTTCTTCCCACCTACAGCAATCCTTCCTTGAGATGAGGAGTCAGTCGCGCACATAGAAATATTTTGTACAATAACTGGAGTTTCTCGAGCGGGCGGGAAAATTCCATGTTACAAATTAAATAAATACTATGAATTCGGAGAAACCAAGAGATAATTTATTTATGTGAATTTATGTGAAAAAATTGATTTTTTAATATTATATAAAAGAGTCTATCGATCTCTCCGAGGCAAGTGTTGGGAAAAAGGTAAAAATTAATTTATACCATTTTTCCTTTTGTTTCTGTATAAATTAATTTTTACCTTTTTCCCAACACTTGCCTCGGAGAGATCGATAGACTCTTTTATAGAATATTAAAAAACACCGAGGGATAAAGTCTTTGAATATTGTGTTATACACATATTCACACATACTTGATTTTTTAATGTTGAAATTCACAAACAATTGTTGGCAAAAAATAAGAAGTAATTGAAATGAATGAATCTAGCCTTGTTTATTCTAAAAATTAACATACACCCACACATATATGTGCAATTCCAGAATAAATACAACACGCACAAATTTTGGTACCCTGAAACTTTATATATGTGTTATTGTTACAGAAATGGTGATTTTTCGTTGTAAGGACCGTGTGTACGGTTTAGTAAATAGATAATATAAGACCCATGAGTCTTTTGTTTTATAGTGATTATTATTCTCTTATAACGTTACGATTTGTCGATAATAGTACTCTCTATTGTAAAAGTATAGAGGTTAATTGCACCGAGCAGATTTGGGAGGTGGACAGGAAAGATTGGAGTAGGGACAAATTCTTAATATTCTGTGGGACAATTCTTAATATTCTGTCCTGTTCTTTATTGTAGCGGACAATACTTGCGGGGACAAGTTTGAATGTCCCGTTTTACTTACAATTGTCCCGTCTGGTCTCTTCCGTTCTTTTTTTGTAGACCAATTTTTTTAATTTTATTTATTGTTATAGAATTAGAATATGAATTTTTATAATTAAAAAATTAAATATACAAGTGCAATTGTTTTATGTTTGTTGTTTTTATTTTGTTTTTATCTCAGTTTTTATTCGTTCCAGTTGTACAGATTTTGTTTTTTAGTCGAATATACAATGAGGTTTATAATTGAAATAGTTATTTTGTTAGTTGCTTAATCTAGTCCCACTGCAGTTATCCGAAACTAATCTCAGCTTATACGTATACAAGGAAGGGTTCTAAGTTTCTCTGTACACAATCTTAATCTAACTTAGAATACACACGCCAGATCTATTGGTGGCTCTTTATAATAAAACTGCTTTTATTACTAAAGCCTTCATAGCCGAATGTTTAAATAATAAGACCGTAAACTAGTTGGTACTTACGCGTTTACACTATTCAGCGAAATGTTCTCGAAATGATTCGAACAAGTCTTCATAACCGAATATTTAAAGTTACAAGTACGGATCAGTCACGTCTCTTACGCATGCACTGGTTGTCATGAAGTGCACTCTATAGACGACTCTCTCAATTTCATGCAGAAAGGCCTGGTGTAGAGCATTATTTGGGTTTATGAAGCCTCAGATATGGCGTACTTAATTCAGCCGATTAACTGATCGGGAATATTCGCGATCAATAACTACTTGCCACCAGAACTAACGTTTTCTCACACTTCGCATCAGTATGTCGTGAGGAACGCTGCCCGGCAACTATTGAAGCTTCGTAGACTACGCCGAATTGTAAGGCTGTGATTTGAGTTTTGGTTTTTTGGACTTTTTTGTATTTCTATTTTTTAACTGTTTTATTTTATCTTTTACTTTAGCGCCGGGTTTTGGGTCCTGTGGAATCTTTTGCTAATGTTTTAAATTTGATTATTTGTATTTTAAGGTATAATTTTTGTGTTAATTTTTATCATTTTTATTATTTTTGTTATTTATGAATTTGTAATTTTTTATAATTTGATGGGTTTTCTCATATTGTAGAGCCCTGAAAGGGAGCCGTAAAGGCTCGAAACGTCGGCAGACAAATATATATGGGAAAATCCGCCAAAATAATTCAGATAATTGCAGCGGAAATCGACCGAAAAAAACGTCGTGAGACTCGTCTGGGGCAGCATTTTTCTTGTTCTACAGGACCCCCAAAACACGAAAAAAATAGTGACGAAAATATTTACAAGGTTTTTTTTCGGTCGATTTCCGATGCAATTATCTGAATTATTTTGGCGGATTTTCCCATATATATATAGCTCGAAGAGATGCTTAGATTCTTGCTTTTCATTAATTTACCACCATTGAGCGATAAAGGCATTAGAGAAAAAAAAACTTTCAAGAAAGTTCAACTGAAACCGTGAATCATCGTTACAATGGTCATAATCTAATAGATCGTCAAATATTCTGCATTAAACACTTTAAATTTGTTAGTATCGGCCACGGAAGTTTTAATGAATAAGGGAGGCTACCATAATTTTCTGTCATTGGGTCACCTCTATGTTTACATACGCACCTGTATGTACGTCTTACCTGTATGCATGTACTTAAATGTCTTATAACGTCAAAGCTCCATTGCTTTTGATTCCACTGGATCTACGGATACATTATATAGCTAAACTGTAGGTCTAGTCAAGATGCACGCGATCTACATTTCGATGTGGTGCACATAAATCCCAATTATAGGGAAGCTGCTGGCAGACTTGCAAAGAGAACTTGGATAGGCTATAGCATAAAAAAAAATGTTTTCGAAAAGTATATTGAATTTGAATACGTCATAGAATTAAAAAAAAACTTAATTACCTTGTTTACATATGTTAGCTTTTATTTGTATATGATTGAGTAATTTCTTGATTCTTCTGTGGTGGACAGAGGTTGCTCTTGAAGGATAAACGAAGTCCAATTGCTAAGTCATATAATTCATTTATTGTTAGAGAGAGTTCTTTTGTTTGTCGGTCGTCGGTAATTTGGCTGCATTGCCTTCGGTCACCTCAGCTTACAGCTCATCTTTGACAATTCCATAGATTTGCAGTTATATGTGTATCATTTTGGAAACTAAATATTTTAATTTTTTTGCCTATTATCTGAAAATTATTCATTCATTTGGTTAGAATTAAGTTATTTTTCCATTTTTTTGCATTTGTTGAAGCGGATATATACGCATTTAATTTTTTTTTTACATATGTATATAATACAACAGTCACAACACTCAAATTCTTTGAAAAGTAATATAATTTACACATTTAAGTGTAATTATTGCTTTCTTTTGTTTTTCATGTTGCACATATTTAAACTTTTTTTGGAACAATACAGTGATTATATTATTACTCTGCAATACATGACTGAAAATGGTGAATTCGACAATTGAAATATATAAGAAATAAACATGATTTTATCATATAGGTATGTTGTATTATTGCACCATAGGACACATACAACCTCATATTCTTTGTTTGATTGAGTAGTAACTTTGAATAAATTGTACGAATTGTAGGTACGGTTCATTGATCCAAGCATCGACTGTAAGACTGGGCAACAATGGAGTCGAAGATGTCTACATACCAATATCATGGATGTTGCCAATGGCCAATCCCGATGACATCGAAGTCGATGGCTGGGACATCTCAGACATGAATTTAGCGGATGCTATGGCACGAGCCAAGGTGTTGGATATTAATTTGCAAAAGCAGCTTCGGCCTCACATGCAGAGTATGAAACCGAGAAAGAGTATATATTTTCCAGATTTCATAGCTGCTAATCAGGTACAAACACGTTATTCATCTCGTACATTGTACATTATTTATAATTTCTACTTATTTTTCATTTATGTACAGAAATCACGAGCAAACAATCTGATTTCGGGAACAAAAGCACAGCAGTTGGAAGCTATTAGAAACGATATTCGAGGATTTAAGTCATCGAAAAATTTGGACAAGATTATCGTTATATGGACCGCAAATACTGAAAGGTTCGCCGATGTTTTGTCTGGCGTAAACGACACAGCAGACAATTTGCTTAGGTCCATTAATGAAAATCATTCCGAAATAAGTCCTAGCACTTTATTTGCCACTGCTTCAGCCTTGGAAAACGTTAGTTATACGTAATAATTTAATTATTATGTAATTTACCCACACGCACACATACACACACACACACACGCACGCACACACACACACACACATACATATTCATAATCATCATTGTTTTTATGTAAAGGATATTAAGCCTACTCAATTTTATTCTATAGGTGAAAAGATTATGAAAACTGAAAATAAACATTTGACAAATTACTTATTTTTGACGCTTTTTACAACTTACATTACCAGAATTTCACTCGAATTCATAACGTCACTAGTTCATGTCTAGCTAAAGTCAATAAGCTTTTCGTACCGTATATGGAAATAATATGCAAGGTTCCCTGCAGGAGGTCTAAATTCTCTGTAGAGCTTACAGCCCAGATTACTGCAGAGATTTCTGCATTGCAAGTGCTTTTGCAGAGAATTTGGACCTCCTACAGGGAGCCCTGCAAATTGCTCTGCAGAGATCTTTGCATAAACATCTGCACATTATTTTGATAAGGAAAAATATAGAACCAAAACTTTAATTTAAAAATAAAATTATTCTAGCCTGAATATTCTGCTAATAAGACCTCCATGACAATATTTTTACCTCATAATTTCAAATCGATTGTGGTTGGTCGTGTAACGATAGCACACAAATAACAAGATAATATTTTTCATATTTTAATTTTTTTTTGTCTCTTTCTAGTGCACTTATTTAAATGGATCGCCTCAAAATACATTTGTACCTGGAGCAATTGAGCTTGCAGAAAAAATGAATACTTATATAGGTGGGGATGATTTCAAATCCGGTCAAACGAAGATCAAGTCTGTACTTGTTGACTTTTTAGTATCTGCTGGTATCAAACCTGTATCTATAGTCAGCTACAATCACTTAGGAAACAACGATGGTTACAACTTGTCAGCGCCACAGCAGTTCCGATCTAAAGAGGTAAACAATAATGTTCGCATTACTCTAACTATTACGTTTTTTAATGGATGTTATTTCGTGAGGTGGCCTTAATGTATATGATATAAATAAAGTTTAGTGGCAGAGCTTTTAAATTTTATAAAAATATATCGTTATTAGCTACTCTGATGAGAAAAATGTATGTATTTCCGAAAAACTGAATATTATTTCAAAGTTTCTTTTTCTACTTTCTTTTATCAGCGATAATTAACATTTTTGCAAATATAAGTTACATCTATGCTTTTTAAAATCATCAAAAAATATATGCAATTAATGTATACAAATATATATTTGTACAGCTACTGTTAGATTATAATTTTATAGAATAGGGTATCCTCAATCTGTTCTTAAGTCCCATTTATCTGTGACCTGAGCAGTCGATTATTTCACTGTGAATATCACACTCGCTGCGCTCGTGTAACAACTTCGCGGTGAACAAATCTGTTCTTTACTTAACGAATAATTGTGACTGCGGATTTGAGTAAGCTGTACTATACAATTGTATACGATACTAATAACCTAACTGCTCTATACGTTATAAATATCATGCTCGCTTTATTTGGTGAAATGTTCACCATCCGTTGCCGAATATTTGGTCAATATTATTAGGCTTAGCCAACCATTCTAGTATTAGTTAGCGAATAATATCACGTGTAACAACACGTTTTTCCCCATCTGTTCAACAATGAATGCGCATTCAAACTTTTGCCAAACATTGATGAACAAAATTGGCGGTTGTTCAATGATAGTATATTATGCAACGAGTGCGGACAGGGTTCGTTTACGAAACGAGAGATTACGAGTTTTTCGTAGTAATCAAGTTGCGATTTTCAGATTATAGTAGTATACAATATCGTATGGAACTGATACGTAAAGGGTTTTTTCTCCAGAACTCGTTGAACTTCTCGTTTCGGAAATCAACACTTTTCGTACCCGTTGCAGAAGAATGTACTATTAAATTACGCTAGAGATATTAGTGAACAGTTGGCCAAAAATTGGTGAAATATCTTCACCAAGCGGTCACGTTAAAATTGGACAATTATTGATACGTTGGACATTTTTCTTGGTGAAATTTCTACCAGGGTAACGCAACATACTATAAACTATATACTCCTTAAATTAAATATATTTTAGGACGGTCAACTTACATTGCAATTAATCATTTATATTGATTTGAGTTTTAAAGCATTATTCGAACTTTTGCAAAATCACAAATGTGCTTTAATTTCGAAATGTTTCAGTTAAAATTGCGAAGGCTGCTCTCTCTCTCTCTCTCTCTCTCTCTTCCAATATATATATATATATATATATATATATATATATATATATATATAATAGATTATATCTTCATTCTAATAGAAATACCAAAGTTTGAAATTTACATTATTATAATCACTATTCTAAATACGAATACAATTGTTGTCTATAAGTATCTCAATAAAAATACATATATTGTAGATATCGAAAAGTAACGTTGTCGATGATATGGTTCAATCAAACAAGGTGCTCTATAAAGATGGAGAAAAACCAGATCACTGCGTTGTTATTAAATACGTCCCCTATGTTGGTGAGTACAAGCATGTATATGAATAATAATATTGTGGGATTCGTGAAGGATGTAAGGCAAAAGAAAAGGCCAACGTAATAGCAATACAAAATAAGATATATATTGATACACAAAATAAGTAAAATGACACAAAAATGAAAAGGTTCTCGGCAAATTGTCTAGGGCTCCGTACGCATTGGAGGTCACTCTAGGACTGCGTCTACGCTGTCGCCTCGTCTCTCTCCTCTCGCCACTTCGGGGGAGGTCACGAGGGGGGTGAGACTAGCTCGGGGTGGGGGCGTCTCGGGCCTCACCTCTCGGGGCAGCTCGGACCGTTGTCCCTCTCGCATACTCGTGCACTCTCTCTCTCTCTCTCTCTCTCTCTCTGTCTCGCATACATTCCCACAATATCTTTCAAGGATTCTAAAGGTTTTCCTTTGTAGAAATGCTTTTCATATCTTCTTATAACTCTCAAGGTTAGGAATTTATGGGCTCACTGTCAGTGGCGAATTTACATTCGCGTAGTACATACATGTGTTAAAGAATACATTTGCTAAATAATAACCACGTTTCACATCCATGTAGCCAAAGTGATCGATTGTAACTCCCCTATTACAAAATCTCACGTAAGATCCCAGATGATTTCTCAGGTGACATCTCACGTGCGATCTCACACCAAAATTT
Source organism: Philotrypesis tridentata (assembly GCA_018906965.1). Classification (NCBI taxonomy): domain Eukaryota; kingdom Metazoa; phylum Arthropoda; class Insecta; order Hymenoptera; family Pteromalidae; genus Philotrypesis; species Philotrypesis tridentata. The sequence goes on along the minus strand of JACCIB010000072.1, from coordinate 102,429 downwards.
CATTTAACTGATTTCTAGTTCATTATATTAAGACCATATTTAGTCAATTGGGGATTATTTTAGAAAAATTCGAACTTAATCCGAAGTCCGAAATTCGTGAAAATTTTAAATTCGATTAGATGAGATTTTAGCATGAGATCCCATATTAGATGTCATTATTATATTGAAATTAACGATTATATTATTCGTCTACCTTCGCGACGCAATTCTTATTGTTTAAAATAACACAAAATTATATTAATATGAGACTAACTAAGTGTGAATAATTATATTATTTATGATTGAATACAATGTTTGAGGTTATACACACACACGTACACACAAACGTACACACACTCATCACATTAAATTTGCATGGCTTCAATCTCCCCTTATTAATGATTATTCTCTCGCGATTCCAAGAATTTTTCAAATATTCATGTGAGTTGGAGTTTATAAAATCGTGATGGCTCACTTCATGCGGACAGCAAACATCGTGCTCGATCTTTGCTGTCCGTTACGTTTTTAGATCATTTTTTGAAATTCATATGCTTGCACTTTTGACTTTTATTAATATAATATATGAGCTGTCATTCAAAGGGATTAAATAGTTACTACTTTTTACTAATATCAGATGATTCCATGTTCAATAAGTCTACAAAGTTTTACAGGAATCTTAGGTTTATGTTTCTTTTGAATCAGGGTATTGAAGAGCACATTTTTTAAAGTAAATCTATTTCACGCACGCTATAATTTACAATAATGGGAAATTAAATTAGTCTTAGGCTTATAAGGTCGTTCTGATGATTGAAAAAATTAGGGAACTCGAAAATTAATTTAGCATTTTTTATATTATTTATTATATTATAGTTGGTTATGAACAAACTAGTTGAATTGGTGAAAAAAAAAAATGGAATGTAGGTGACAGTAAACGAGCAATGGACGAGTACACATCGGAGATCTTGATGAGCGGCCTCAACACGATAGTCGTGCACAACACCTGCGAGGATTCATTGCTTGCAAGTCCGATAATATTGGACCTTGTGCTGCTATCGGAGATTTGCTCGCGCATGAGCTTTAAACTGATCGAACAGCCGGACAGCGAGTACAAAGGTTTTTGCAGCATTCTCTCAATCTTATCGTATCTTTTAAAGGCACCTCTCGTTCCACGAGGAACACCAGTCGTTAATGCTCTGTTCAAGCAACGCTGTGCCATCGAGAACATCCTCAAGGCTTGCATCGGTATCCCACTCGAAAACCACATGCTCCTCGAACACAAAATCAGTATCCTTCGCAAGTAGATTGTTATTTAGATAACAGTTTTTATTTCTATTATATTCAAATTTTTTCCCACCTAGCGTTGCGTTTCACATAGCTAGATTTTAGAGAAATCGAAATAGAACGAATTTGATGAGAAGTATTTTCCTAAAATACAGTTATACTTAGCCTATCACATAAATGATAAATAATAAATGATTCTTTAAACTATTATTATTTTTCACCGTACCACGCATAAAGTGCGATGTGGCGCCTCATAGCGGGGGCTAAAGTATGCCATGCAATCCCTGGGCAGAATTAGAAATCAAATGCATAACTATACTCGTGTAACCTCAGTGTCATCTTTTAAAATGATTCGTTTTCAATACTAGAGTTATTATTAACAAATACTGTTAAACATAAAATTCTATGCACTTATAAGGCCTAGAATTAATTTATCAATTATATTATACTTCTATACGTAATACAACAAATCAAAAACTAAGAATCAAAATATGAATTACATTCCAATTTTGAAAATGACATTTACGACGCATATGGGGAATTTTTTTTTAAATCGGCACTTAGAGGGGTCAAAAAATGGTCGATTTTCAGAAGGGGAGCACACCTCCCAAGTGCGATTTTTCTTGTTCTTTATGTCATATAGAACATAAAAAACTTGGGGTACAATGGAATTGAGCTTTGTGACAAGGTTTTACAAGCGCTTGAATTTTTAATAATTGAGCTTCTTGCGCCAAAAAGCCAATAACTTCAAATGCTTGTACAACGCATTTGAAGTTATTGGCTTTTTGGCGCAAGAAGGCTCAATTATTAAAAATTCAAGCGCTTGTAAAACCTTGTCACAAAGCTCAATTCCATTGTACCCCAAGTTTTTTATGTTCTATATGACATAAAGAACAAGAAAAATCGCACTTGGGAGGTGTGCTCCCCTTCTGAAAATCGACCATTTTTTGACCCCTCTAAGTGCCGATTTAAAAAAAATTCCCCATATATTAGCCAATATTGGTTTCACAATATCCGGTCATGACTTTTTTATTGATTTCGAGGGATTAATTGCAATATATAGTGTATTCACTATTCATCTACCTATACCATAATAATCTATCCAGTATAAAAAGTTTAGTAGTTAACTGTTTATGTAGAGATAGTCAGGAAGTTTAAAATAGAAATAAAATTTCGTTTGCTTATTATGTTATGTTTATCTATACAATAAATAATAAAAATTTAAATGCACTAATTTTTTTATGCAGTAACGCTTTTATATTTTATGATTTATAAAGAGCTATGTACATTATGCCACTTCTGGCATTACTATTTAGTGGATAGAAAAATGATTGGTTTGCTTGTTAAAAATGATGAAAAATCAATGCGTATACAGTAGCGCTTTGTTATATAAATATCTGCTATTTTATGTGATTAATATATTGAAATGATGCATTTAAAACGCTGTTCATCGACATTTTTGAAAAGTAGTTTTAAGCTGTCTCGTATTTCATTATCTGTTAAAAGTAACTACACAAATTTTTTCTCTTCACAATATTCTAGCGCCAAATTTTTACATAATTTATTTTTCTTAATCTTTACATGATTGCGTATAATTTTGAATTTAGCATCTCCGATTTTTATGTGTGTTTTCGGAGCGCGCTGACCAGCAGCCCTCGCTTCGCTCGGGCCGCAAATGCTGCGGTGCCGAAGACCATATAGTGCGCTTTAGATAAATGCTGAAGTTAGCGTCAATCGTTCAACTCTCGGCTGCGGGCTTCGTTTTCAATCCAATAAAAATTTTTAGATTTTATAGGTATTATTGCTTTTTAGTGAACGCACTACTTTACGCCTGATTTGGTAAAAAATAGTAGGTATATGCACCTTGGGAGTAGAACGAGTGAACAAGCATCGCGTAAATGCCGCCCAAGCGAAGCAGTGCATACTTAGCTCGCTTTACTCTCTTGGTGCATAATGTATTATTTATTGCAAATCACGAGTACTCAATGTGCAACTGTTAAATAATTCTCAGAGTTTGCAATATCTACAATCCAAATGTGTCAGGTGATTTCTGTAAAAATAATATTTTCAAGAACCAGTTTGTTAATAAAAAAAATTCAATTTATAGCTGAGAAATGGTCAGTTTTATTTGATTGCAGCATAAAATGTGATGGAGTCATATGAACTTAAACAAGCGAAGAAATGTTTTTTTGCATAAAATTTATGTAGGATCATATTAAGAAGCCACGGTAATAATAACCGTATATTAAATAATTCGATATACTAAATAGTGTTGTGCAAAATACGCGTTTTTCATTTGCAATATTTTAACAAATTAAATGAGAGTGATTCGGTGAGTGAACTGCCAAAATTGCAATTTTTTCAATTTTGATCATACACTGCAATAATTCATACACGTTTAGAGTAATTCCTCAACTACTCTGTATCCTAATTTACTTAATGCATTACTTCAAAGTTTTGTTTTCATTTTGCGATTCAAACATTTAAAAACAGTAACTTTTGAGTGCTGATAAGAGAATACAATTTTTGTGATGATCGCCCAATAAGCATACACATTTGTTTTTATTGTTTTCGATTTTTGTATGAGAAAATTAAATTTTAGAATATTTCAGTCCCTATTATTAAAAAGAATAGCTTTTAATATATCAAAAACAGACTTTTAAGTTGAAATCTATCCTTCTGAGTGTAAATGGAAATTACATGTAATAAGTTTTTGCTCCGGAAAAAAGTATACCTTACGATTGGCCATGTACGCAAGTTTTTGCTTTCTCAAAGAGAAAGCTTTGTAACGGTGCAAATTTTGAAATTAAAAATTTTGTTGAATTTCCACGGTTTATGTATGTATGTATGTATGTATGTATGTACGTACGTACATACGCATGTACGTGCGCAAAATTTGTCCAGACCATATCTCTGAAACGAATCGATAAGATAAACTCAAATTTTGTGTGCAGACCGATTGAGTCACAACTTAGATCCTAATAGAATTTGGAGACAATTGGCAACGATTTACCGCATTTTTTAAAGAATTTATACGAAATTTTGATATTTTTTTCAAAAAATTACATTTTTCGTCCATATATACCATAGATGTACAAACTCTAATCCCATATTCTGAAAGATCATTAAGTTTTCTTCAAAAATATGTCTACTTGTTGCCACTTTATCATTACTGTTGGCTTTTAACAGACACGCGGACATTTCACAGTCGATTGATAATTTGATCTGTACAAGACGTAAAATTAACTATATATTATAAAGAGCAACATATTTTTACGTAAAAAATCCTGCTCTTTCCGAATTGAAGATCAGATTAAATAATTTAGCACCAAAAATTAAATATGGCCGCGTAAACATACCTAAAATTTAAGCATCGACTGTACAGTTTTTAATTTAATTTTGCCTGCAAAATTGTTACATATATGTACAAATATATATATATATATTTAAAATTATGATTCTATTAATTTATGAATATATATATGTATGTATTTGTTTGTTTCAATGCTTTAACTATTTCTTGCGTGTGATAAAGTTAGGATAGGTTAATGCTTTCATGATTAATTGAGTGAATTGAGCGATGATCCGTATGAATTGAAAAACTTAATTCCAAGTGCTGGTGTCCGAATGAATTTGAAAACAAAATTACGTGAACATGTATATTTTTTTTGTTTTTATAGTAACTTTATGTTTCACATAATATTAATAAGCAACACGTTGTGTTTTAATCATCATTAATTTAGATTGATCTGAACCAATGCATACATTTTGAAAATATCAACGTCGAACGAAAGTCTAGTACAATCTGAGGATCAAACAAATTCTACAGAAGCAGTAGAATATGTCTCACAAAAGTCAAACAAAAATTAACAAGAACCAATTCACAAGTAGCAAAAGATATCTTCAGCCGATGACTTGGATCTTAAGATTTTGATCGAAGAGCATGCTCTTGGGCCAACGATACTAAGAATTTATAAAGCAAAATAAGAGCTTTGCTCTATTTTTCAATCGTATCTCGTAGGAATCATTACACTTCAATTTTTAAAGAATTTATATGAGTACACTATAGGAATACAAACATATTTAAATTATTTATCTTATAATTTTCTTTAAGGTCTTAACTCAAGAAATTATTTAACTTTTTTCTCAAGAGTGTACTCAGACATATTATGTTGAAGCAGTAAAAAAGAGTGACTCGAGAAAGAATGAACATGAAGTTCTAAAGGAAAATTATATTTTAGAATCGGAGGTAATTTACGTGTAAACAATTTATTTGATTTTAATGAAAGCTTTGTTGCGCAGTTTTATAGTAGATTTGTGGTCACTGTGGTAAATTTGAAGCAAAAATATTGCGTGAAATTCCAAACTAAAATTAGAGATATTACTAATTCTAAGCAATATGTTGAACAAGTTGCAAATAGTCTGAAAAGTGAATGTGTATTTTTAATACACCTTGACTTAAAGTGCGCATTTTATCCCTGGCGAACTGAGAAAAAAATCGCCTTCGTATTCGGGCATAAACAGCGCGTATCACTATAATAGAGACGAGAGCGGGGTTAGGGTTTCAACGTACCACTTTTTTTCAGTTTATCGAGGATAAGTGTACGCACTCTAATTAAGAGTGTGTTAAAAAATTGTATATTGCACTCGGGAATGAAGGTGAGTTGTTTAAACCTGCGAATTCGGATGACAACTCATCCGCAGGATTTAAAGAGTCTAGTTTATTCCCGAGGTGCATAATATACTATTAATCAATTATACTCTTTTCATAACATGTTACCTGTGACTTGATGAACGATTTTTATCTAGGAGTAATTAGGTATGAAATGGCTATGATTAAAATATTTCGATGCTTCTGACGCAAATCGTAGTAACGAATTGTCATCAATAAATGAATCGCACATTTCTAAAGGCTATCTCATTATTATAGCTGCAGAGATATCATATCAAGTTACCTATTTTGGAATAATAATTGGCAACTGCGTTTCAGAAGACGACATAGCATGAGAACTTTATTTGACTTTATTCAATATTATTGACATAGTAACTGAATCATCTATAACAGAAGCTGAAACTATTTATTTAAATCAATTACTAAAAAAACAACGAGCTGTTTATAGAAAGTTTCGAGGAGCCACTAAAACTCAAATACCATTAAATCTTACAGTATCTCGATTGTATTCGAGTTATACGACCGTAAAAAATTACTCGTATGAAAAGTATGGAGCTTTTCACAAAAAACCTAAAAATGTGCTCGCGTTATGAACTCAATAATAAATGTTATACACACTGTGTTGTCAAAACTACAATTGTAATTAGAGTACCGCTTCTACGAAAACAAAGGGTTTAGAAATATTGTACAATTTGATGCTTCAAAGAAAAACGACAACTCAGATACTGAAGTTAGCTTCGTAAAAATTAATAGAGCCCTTTATAGACCAAATTATGCAATTTTTTCATAACGAGCTTGACAATCCTGTGATTGGAATAATTGAAAAAATTGTTAAATCTATTGATAACGAAATATATTTCATGTATGCAGAATGTAAAACCATTGGTTTTCTAAACAATATTAAAAGTTATTTAATGCAGCTGCTGTGAAATCTGAGAAAAAAATTTGTTGTATAGCCTTGATATGTACACTTAAGTTAAATTGAAAATTTGAATTTTTGCGACTGCCACCTTGTTCTGCGCATGTCACATGTCTGGTCGCTTTGACGCCTTTGATACCGCGGGGCTAAGATCCTTACCGTCGCGGTAAATATGGCGTCAAAGTGGCCGGACATGTGACATGTGCAGAACAAGGTGGCAGTCGCCAAAATTCAAAGTTTCAATTTAACCCAGGTATACAAGTGACCTATCAAAATTCATGTGACAGCCGAAGAGCGATATGTAATTTCTTGTAGTGTTTTTTGATAAATAAAGTAAATAAACTTATAAAGTAAAATAGTATGTGTTATATTTTATAATTGTGAAATAAGATCAATAGTTTCTTAAATGTAAAGATTCAACAAAGCAATTCCAATACTTGGAATCTTAACTATTAATACACACGTGTTTCCCTTCGTTTACATCCTTTTTTCTTAGCAGTTAAGAATTCTTCTTTAGCGGAAGGATTCTTTTCTCTTAAGAGTTGACATTGAAGTACTTAATATAGCCTTTATTTTCGCTTGAAAGACTGTTGCGTGCGAGTCCAGGCAGGATACGATTTCGTGTGTAGCTCTCGCCTCCCACTTCCCGGCTCCTACAACACCTTCCTTAGTTTTTGAGCCATCCGTGAAGCCTATCGTACTCGTTTTAAGCAGGTCGTACGTCAGAAAGACCTTATACAGTTTGTTGAAAAGAATCCTTTCCGCCCCCTGTTGCTGTTAAACTTCCTTCTGCTGGGAGGGAATCTGCCATCCTTCTGCCAGCTCCTTATCTCAGAAGTACCCATTCGAGCTCCTTCCCCTTAGCCTAGTGCTTGTTTTGAGAGCCCCAGTTCTCATAACCTTGCCCAGATCTGGGAGATTCAACAGGACTTTTATTACAGTCGTAGCTGTCATCCTTCCCATCACCAGATTTTGTTGTTTTTCCTATTTGTCAACTCAGAAGGTACTAATGGCCTTCTCATACCTTATCCTGATCTGCTTCTTCCAGTTCAGTTTCGAATCAACAATAACGCCCAGATAGTTGTCACCTCCCTGTCTAGCTTTAGAGGAAGTCCCTTCAACTGGAGCCCCTCCACAAGTTTGGTCTTATATCTAGTCGTGCACAGCATGACATTCACTTTGCTGGGGTTTACCTTAACCTGACCGACCTACATCTCGACGAGTTCCAGCGCAAACTGTATTAAGCCCATAAACACGACCTCATCGTTCCCCCTAAGCATAATTGTATCCACGTCATTAGCGATAGGCCTGTGCGTGTGCTCCTGCCTGTTCTAGTATCTTGATGAGGTTGTCCTCTACCAGGCACCATAGTGTAGGGGATAGCCCCTCCTGAGACATGAGCTATAGTGAGTTTCAAATCGTCAATGATAAACAAATAGGTTAAAGTAGAATAAATATAACGATGATTTAATAATTTTTTAGTAGTATAAAATTCGACATTTTCATTGATTTTTAGCTTGGAATCGAAGTGAAATTAAGAAAAATGTCAAGAATACTTTTCGTCTTACAATTTTTTTTACTGTTTAAATATATTTTTTTCAGCTAGGAAATCGAATTTTTTAATTTTGATAAGTGATATTTTGATTTTTTAAAATAATCTTAAACTTTGATTGACGTATTGGAATATGTCCAGATACTTTTGTATTGAAAAAGGCTATCCTTACAAATTTTTTTTAATGTCTAAATTGCATATAAAGTTTAATATAAACTAGAGAAAATTTCTTTGTAAAAGTATTCCGTGCATAGTGCATTTTCGACGTAAAACGCTTCGCTCAGGAGCTATGAATTTTTTAAAATTTGCAAAAAATGAAAAAAAGTACTTAAAATCCCAACTTTGGCCATCTACAGCTCGAAAATTAATGGAGAAAAAAATCTGAAAAAAATCAGAAAGGCGTATAACACTGAGTATAAGAAATTTATCATATTTTGGAGGTACAAACATTTTCGGCTAGGCGATCTTACAGAGAATCACCCATATATATTAGAATACAAAAAATAATTTAGTTTAAATTAGTTTTCAATTAATTATTATTAATAAACGTTAAATTTTTTTCTAAAAGTAAATAAAACTTGGGATACTATCGGTAGTTCGGTAGCAGATCGGGAACCTATTTTACCAGTAATACGACCTCGACGATTTTATCGGCAGTTCATCGTTACGCTGTAGCGAGTGAGTTGCAACACAAAATATGCCGAATTACTAATTTTCAATTGCATAATTTATCGGCAATTTGCTATTGCGAAAATTGTACAAAGCAACATACTTTCAATTGGAAGTTATCTACGTAGAATCAACGTTTTTAATTAACATCAGCCCCCTTATCGCAGGCTTTACCTCTTAATGCTTACTTGTCGCCATAAACTTCCTTAAATGCACTGAAAAACTATACGTTAATGATACAATCATGTCGTACATAATACATGTTTACGTATTATGTTGAAAATAGCGGTTCCCGAATTTTTCCCGTGCGAATTCATCACATGATGACGGATCAAACTTAGGTACCGAAATCTTAACATTATGTAACACAATTCATCGCAATTTCTCAATTTAAAAAACATAATAAATGAATTGTAAAAGTAGTCAATCATTTACTTAATGTATATTTTTTTATTTTAAATACTAACTGAGCTGGAATGACATTTTATTTTAAAACATGCTTTTACCTTCAATATGGCGTAGCTCTTCTAAGAGACGATGAATCGCAATGATTTTGTTTTTAAGATCTTATATCATTGATTAATTAAATGACGATTAATTGTACTTCATAAATCCAAATCCTATATGCAGTTTTTCTACTTGAGTAAATGATCAAGGCCTGGGTATTTATTATAGAATGATAATGATTTTTTACTTTTACAAATAAAAATGTAAATTATAAGGATTGTAATATTGGAGAGGTTAAAAACAGAGTGATTTCAAATATTTTACTACTCTTATATGATTTATTAAGTACTCGTCTCAAGTAACGCCTACGACACAATTCTTGTATGCAATGCATCTATTTGGACAATGCAAAAAATTAAAAACCCATATATACACTGACTAGATTTGTATTAGGACGTCGTTTGATTCGAGATTTACAAAAACGCAATTTATAAATTATATAGCTCTAGATTATTTTCAATTGGGCAACCGCAGGATTTCATTTGTATGTTAGTTTATTATTCTTTTATGTTTAGTTTGGAATGTATTATAAACTTTTACATAGAAACTAAAATAACCGCTGTTGGTATACTTATTTTTTGGAAGCAAATTACAAATTAATTATGATACATATAGAATATAATTCGACTTGATTTTATATGTAACAATTTTTTATGCTATGATTCGTTGACGAATAAAAACTATGCTCGACGCTATTAATTGTTTTTTATATTTATTATCAAACACTGCCGTATTCATCTTATAAAAATTTACTCAGGCCAACACTCAGCAACAGCTATAAATACTCAATTTATTACGACTTTCATGTTTACAATCATCAACTAGTAATACGTAAGGAAATTGAAATGAAAAAAATTGCTACATATTCTCGCAGTCTCTGTAATAAGTATAAATCGTTAATTTAATGCAACAACAATTGCATTAATTTTCAATTATAATTTCTCTTTGGTTTTTCGTTGAAAAATGGAAGACTAGAAAAAGACTGCGCGCATTTAGAATGATGTGTGTTTAAAGAAAAATAATGAATCGTAACTACTCTTATTCACATGTATTGCTATAATAAAGTAAAAGCCATTATTAAAATGCATGAGTGTATTGTTTTTCTTTATAAAAGTTTAAAAATTGTGAATGTACGTGTATTACTAGAAGATGCAAATATTTTAAAAGGTACTCAGTTTTGATTTTAATAGGATAAGTTACAAACTACGACATCATCCAGGATGAAGTAAAGATGAGAGGAAATGAAGAGCCATTTAAAGAGAAACTATTGGATCTTATGTCTAATGCTAACTGCTTAAAGTTTTATTGTATATTAATAGGCGCTGATCATCGATTATTAATACAAGTTAAATCATCTGACAATAATTTTCGTTCCAGAAAATAATATTACTATACAGATAAATTTTACACAATTTGATTGTAGACATTTGATGAAACCGTTATAAATGATACTGGCTTGCCTTTTCAAAATGACGACTTTAATTTTTCTCAATATGTAATTACAATTAAGCCGTAAATTAAGGTTTCACTATACATATACGACATTTAAGCATTAAAATTCCTTCCTCTTTGCGCACATGATCCAATAATGAGTGAATAATAAAAAAAGTTCGCAACACAATAATCAAGCTTTCTCACGAAAATTCTAAGCTGTCCTTGCTTTAAGTTTAACAGATGTTGTAAACAGATATGTATTTTATGTTAGTTGAGTCGATTAGTCGATGGAACGACGATAGAATTATTTGTATGATGATTATACTATTTCGATAATTAACGCTTGACATAAACAAACATTTGGCAATTTGTATACACTTTCGTAATATTGTTTTTTGTTTGCGATTCTGCGTCAATTTTTGCTATTCTATTTGTATATTTTCAAAGCAATTCTTATCTGAAACCACTGAAAATTATTTTGTTTAAAATAACTCATTGATAATTAACATAAATTTCATTTACAATTTAACAACTCTGTTGGACAAATGGACAATGTTTAGATTGATATGCCTATAGAGATGATCTTGCATTTAATGAATGAAAACAATTCCATAATATTTAGATTAATGGAGCAATATAGTACGTTGATAAATTATGATTTAGGTACTATTTAGTCTTCGTAATTGTTAAATTCAGATAAAAATTGCACTGATTGGTCGATGAGTAATACGTGAATGTAGTAGATAATGTAATTCGTGATATATTTTTAATATTATTCTAATTCACATTGCGTATGAATATACAAAAATGTCAAACATTTTATATTTTCTTATAAGTCTCTTGTACAATTCAAGAAACTGGGTAGGAAGTTCATCAAGTCAATGCGTTATGTTAATAGTTGGATTTGGTCAACTGCTTTTCACGCGTAATAATTATAATTATTTGTAAGTGTAGCATCAATTATCGAGAAAGTTTTATAAAATTGGACAACATGCATTCTGTGAAAAAAAATCTCTCATTGGTCAAATAACATTCGATTATCATCATTTATTGTAGTGAAAAACTCGTCGATTTTGATTAGATCTTTTTGTGCAGTCCTTAATTATGTAGTGCATCGCTTAATCCATTTTTAAAAAGCTGTTTTTGATTTACCTTTGTTTTACGCTTGAGTATTTTCAGAATACGTTTACGTATACGTGCATATACTCGCTCATTGTCTATTACACATTCAGGTCTAATTGTGATAGCTAGAGTGAAAACGAATTAAGATACTTAACTTTCAATATATTTTCATAAAAACGTCGACTTGATATTACAACGTTAAAATTTTTTAATAATTACAATATGCAGTGAAACAAAATTAAACAGTTTCTATTTTTATTCTTGTTCCTATTATGGTGGAGACGACACATACGTATCGATTTGTCCTTAATTTTTGTTAATATAGGTACTTTGAGTATTTTCTATGGTGTAGATACACTTCGCGAAAAATCAAGAAAATAGCATACGAAAAATTCAAGTTTGGGAGGTTACAGGTGGTCTACCACGTAAAAATTAATATGCAAACTCCATCGTGCATGTGATATTAAAGTTTCTTTTTCGTAGATTTTGACCCTCAGAATTTGAAGTTGCAGACTCTTCACCAGCTATCTATAAAAAGTTGTCACCTATTTCCTAAATCGAGAGTAGACATTTTGCAACGTAAATATAATACACTGAGTTTTTTGTTGTTAAGTACGTAAATGAAAATTATAAAAAATTGATAATAGTGTTTTAAAAAATAAATAATATATGAAATTATTCCCTCTAAATGACTATTTATTATTGGGCATGTCCTTTCGTTACCATAAGTCAACCAGTCATCTGCGGACAAAAATCAATGTTTGGTTGAATTAAGGGTTGTATTAGCCAAATTGGTAAGTTTGATTGTTTTTTTAACAGTGCAGAAGACAATCTTTTAAATAAACGATTATATTCTAGATCATTTGAAAGAAAACTTTAAAATTATATTAATATTTTCCAAGTCGATTTGTCTTTTAAATGGAAATCAATTCCTGAATGTAAAAACAATGTTGGCATGAAAATATTAAGAGAATAAGTAAAAGCTTTTTACAGTTGATGCAAGTCGGTGCCAATGATCATAAAATTCAGACTCTAGGGGTAAAAGGCTGTAAAGAAAAAAGTAACAGTAACAATAACAGCAACAACGATAACGAGGACAACAACTGCTATAACAACGAGAACAACAAGTGCAGCAACTTTGATATTTTATGCGGAAGGAGTTTGAATAATAATTTTGACATTGCAGGGACTTGACCGGAGGCTCCCGAATCATTGGTACGCAGCTCGCATAGTCATTGGCAGTCATAAGTACATTTTCTTGTGCCTTTACGACTCGAACAATCATATTACCTACGATATAAAATCTTGAATTCGTTTTCGGCTTGCAGTAGCACTCGAGTGTAGAGCCTGAGCTGCTGTGGCGCACTCACTCGCTCAAGAGATACAGATACAAAAGAGAACGACAAGTATGCGTGAGAAAGAAGAATAAAAAGATTCAGGGAGCCGTGAGTGTGTTTGGAAGAAATTTATCGGTTCACCCAACGTTTTACAGCTTCGGACCACTCGGTCTCACTGTCGTCGCGCTTCTCACCCTCAGCCTCCTCACGCTCTCCCGGCTGGTGATCCTGGTTCACGTGGTTATTGTGGTGATTGTGATGATTTTGATTCTGACTCAGGTTCAGATTCTGATTCTGATTCTGATTTGGGTGATGGTGCTGATTGTGGATCTGGTTCGAGTGATGATTCTGGTTCTGCTGGTTGTTGTGCTGTTGGGCGTTGAGGGCTGCGTTTCGCGAGCGCAGCTCTGCTAGGAAGTCATTCTCCTGTTGGTAGCGACGCTGCAGTTCTTCGCGCCAGTTACCAGCGCCAACGCTGCTAATCTCCTCCCCGTCTTCGCCAACTTCAAAATCTGTCAACAGCCGAGAATAGAGAGTTTAACATTTTATTATAATGTCGCAGCTTTCGTTACTCATTATCGATTATCACACCGCTTTTCTTGCGTACCTTTACATTTCCCTTTTATTTATATGAAAAAAGTCAATATGCAGAGAGTTTCATTTTAATACTGCTCGACAGTTCTTACATTATGTACTCGACTTTTCTGAGCAATAAAATCGTTTGCTCAATGCTGGCTATATTATTCATCTTTTTTCGTTTATTATTTTGATTGCAACCGGGCAAACAATGGATCCGATCGAATACTCAATAAATTTCAAGCCGCAATAACATCGACAGGCATTTTATCATATCTACCAGAGATCGTTTTAAATATTAATTGACTTAGATAGAGCATTTTACTGAGAAGTTACAGTTATAAATGTGTCGTTTTGGAGCAAATTGTAAGATGTATTTTCTGCAATGGTGCTCCCAACTTTCGAAATATCGGGGGGTTGGGTTTAACCCATTAAAGTCGAGCCGGATACTTTTTTCCTACTTCAGCGGCATTATTTTATATGAACACTGCTGTTAAAAAATTGAGATAAATCATTATCCATGTAGAATTGTCTGAACTTTCTATTGGTGCAGTCAAAATAAAAGAAAATCATTTTTAAAAAATTATTATTTAAAAAACATCTCTTTTCGATGTTATCGTACCGAATACACTTTTGGATTTCTTCAATTTGTTGATATTTTGCGTCTATAGATTCTTACCTTCAAAATCTCCTATGGGGTTTTTTAATTTAAACATGGCTGGATCCATATTCGCGGCTAAAAGCCCATAATTTTTTTGCTTATTTTTGAATACAATAATTTCTTCATGATCAATTTTCATAAAAATTAGTTTATGGAGGTTTTTTGGCTCAATGATCATGAATCTTCTATTAGATTTCAGAAATTCCAGTGGTCGAATCCAAGATGGCTGCCAAAAAATTCAAAATTATTCAAATTTCATGAAAATTGGTTTGTAGGGGTTTTTTTTGGGTCCCTCGCTACCATTTTAGTTTTTGTAAATTCAAGATGGCGGATCCAATATAGCGGCCAAAATTTTCAAAATTATCCAAATTTCATGAAAATTAGTATATAAGGGTTTTTTGGGTTACTGATTCAGATCTGCTATTAATGTTTGCAAATTAAAAATAGCGGATCCAATAGAACCGGAAAATATTTTTAAAATTTTTAAAAATTTTAAAAAATGGTAAATTAGGAATTTGTTGTAAAACGTCGTTTAGCCGTGAATTTTCGTTTCCCATTATATTGCATCCACCATCTTAATTTACAGAAACTAATAACAAAAGTTCTCATAAACTAATTTTTATGTAAATTAATCATGAAGAAGTTGTTTTATTCAAAAATAGTATAATAAGCATAAAACGATGGCTTTTAGCCGCCATATTGGATACAACCGAGTTTAAATTAAAAAATCCCATAGGGTATTTTGAAGGTAATATATATGCATAGGTAATAGGTGTATATGTGGAAAGGGTCTATGGACGCTAAATATCCACAAACTGAAGAAATAAACAAGTATAATTTTTTAAAAACGAATTTTTTTAATTCTGACAGCGCCAATGGAAACTTCGGATAATTCTACATTGATAATGACTTCTTTTAATTTTTTGCAGCAGTTTTGATAAAAAATAATACCGTTAAAGAAAATATGGAAAAAGTGTCTCGCTTGTCCTTAATGGTTGATCATACTGAATAATGCTAAAATGTATACGTTGATATAGATTCTTGTATTACGAACAAAACACATTTTGAAATGTTATGGAAATCAACTCAAGGAAAAAAAGTTATTTTCCTGAATTTTGATCGAATTTTCATTGTATCAATCGCAATATATAGAAATACCTAAAATAGTTCTTTTATGTACACACACACACACACACACACACACACACACACACACACACACACACACACATATATATATATATATATATATATATATATATATATATGTAAAAACTGTTTTAGGTGTTTCTATATATTGCGATTGATACAATGAAAATGTTTCTGTGTGTGTGTATGTGTGTGTATGTATATTATATACACACACAGCCACACACACACAGATATATATATACACACATTTTAGGCGACTTTTCTCTCAGTGTGTTATTTAATTACTGAAAAAACTTTACCTAGAACTCGACTAAATAGCCAACACAAGTTTTGAGCTGAATTTTTAAACGTAGAACACTTTTCTGTTATGAGCCCCTGAATTGTGCATTTATCTCTAGGTGAGATTTTTAATTACATACAGGTACATCTGGTACATATTATACTTCAAAAAATTCGTTTAATTTGGTAATATTTTCATAAATGTCCCAATTCACTTCTATAATGAAAAATATTTCATATTAATTAAAATAGTTGCATAATTTGCAATAAATGCAAGAAATGCCAGCTTTAGTCATTTGAAAATCTGAAAAATGGATCCAAAATGGACAAATTTTTCTGTTTTAGTTAAAGCTCTTTAGCTTTATTTTATGTAAATATCGTACGTTAACAAATACACTAAGTAAAATTTCAAGTTATTTCTAAAGTCGATTGAAAAATTGTAAATGAACGAATTTTTTGTACAATCATTGACAAAACAATTCTCTTTACAACTTATCTTAATATATAAGTATATTATGTATAGTATGTAGAATTCGTGTAAACTATGTAATTAATACTATCAGCAATGCAAGAATATTTCTAAATCATTTCACTATTATACTGTAGACATTTTTCTTGACGTACCTTATTCATTAAAGTATACATCGCACTTCTAATTCAGTTTTAATTTATTGTTCACCTTGTCATATAAATTTAAACGATTTATGATTAGGCATTTCTATCTATATATCATATATGAAATACAAATTAAGTTATTCTAATTTTTTCTATGATTATTCTTTAAAAATGCATTTAATACGTGTATATCAATGGCTGGGTGGAACAACCCCGTAACTCGGGAGTTGCTTGGAGAACCCCGTAACTCGGGAGATGCTTGGAAAACCCCGCAACTCAGAAGCGCATTTTCGTTTCTAAAATTTTGTAGTGGCAGCCCTGCGGGAAATTGAAAAATGTGATTCTAATTAAATAAAAGAGTCAAAAAATTCTAAAAAATTCTAAAAAATTCTACTAAAATACTACATATATTCTATTGTTGTAAATTTTAAAATTTATTCAGAATATGAATACATTAAATTATTTTAAAGTACAGTAGGTGCGCTCGTTCTCGTTTTTACTTCGTTATTGATATTTTTTTTAACATCTGTATTAAGACACACACCCACACGAGATGCCTTCCTTAATGAGAGAAGTAATAGACCAAGCCTCCTAGCTCAAAAACACGTCATGTTTGGTCACGACACCTCTGGTAAAAACGGGCACCGCTGTTCGAAAGATAAAAATGCGTAGAAGACGCCTATATAAATTTCGAAAACGAAATATTTCCGGAAATTGACCAAACAACGGAAGAAAGGTACGAGTTTTCGGTTATTTCCTTATAAGTCGAAAAGTAAGAGAGTAACGTGAAATATGGAAGAGAGCACATTTGTAGCTCTTAAAATTATGAACAAAATGACGTATCAAACGTCTCGATCGAATCAATAGAAGCGGAGATAGACGGTGCGGAAAAGCTTGTAAATCTATATATATAACGGCGAGAGGAGAGTATAATTCGTACCTTTTTTCCGTTGTTTGGTCTACGCATTTTTATCTTTCAAATAGCGGTACCCGTATTTACCAGAGCTGTCGTGACCACTGCACATGCTAGGAGGCTTGGGCTATAAAGGAAGCGCAAAGATGAATATCGCGCGGGAGCACGCGTATGTGAGCACGGGAGCACGCGAGAGCAATAAAATTTGTTTGTCTGCGAGAGAAAGAGAGCGAATTGTTATAAATACAAAAGTTAGCGATATAATTCAATGAAGCGAGATTTTGTGCTTCCGAGACACACAGACTCGCACACACTTGCAGCAATCAACGCGCCGCGCAGCAGCCACGCAATGTTCGACTGTCGCCATTGTAAAATACACACAGGCAACAATCGTATACCTATAGACTTGCATTTAATCCCGTCGCTCATCATTCCCGTCGGAGCCGAGACGAACAAGTTTTAAAAACCCCGAGTAAAACAAACGCAAGCAAACAATTATTCGAGTGTTCACACAGTAGTCGAATACAGCAATGCCATACGTTGCACCAGGTCAATTTTTTATAACGACACTTGTAAAGCGCGAGGCAACGAAGACCGTGCATGTGAAAACCACGTGCATTTTAATACACACACCCACACGAGATGTTAAAAAAAAATATTATCAATAACGAAGTAGAAAAGAGAGCGAGCGCGAGAGCGAGCGTACCTACTGTACTTTAAAATAATTTAATTTATTCATATATTCTGAATAAATTTTAAAATTTACAACAATAGAATATATTTAGTATTTTAGTAGAATTTTTTCGAATTTTTTGACTCTTTTATTTAATTAGAATCGCATTTTTCAATTTCCCGCAGGGCTGCTACTACAAAATTTTAGAAACGAAAATGCGCTTCTGAGTTACAGGGTTTTCCAAGATACTCATGAGTTACGGGGTTGTCCAAGCAACTCCCGAGTTACGGGGTTCTCCAAGCAACTCCCGAGTTACGGAGTTGTTCCACCCAGCCATCGATATGTGGAAAAGTCCATAGAATTAATTTAATCCTGTTATACTTCTCGGAATACCTTTTTATGTTCTGTAGGAGCTGCAGAACGCAAAAAAGTATTCCTCCAAAGTGGAAAGTGCGACATCGATTTTGAAAATTCCCATTTATTTTGTATATATGACGAAATCCGTACTTTTCATTCACTTTCTTGCCCCCAAAAGTTGCGAAAAAAAATCTCGGGCTACATCGACCGGGTAAGGTTTTTTCTGTTCTACAGGACGCACAGACTTTGTGACTCTGTCTTTTTTGGCCATCTTTATGATTTTACGCAGAGATTATTACATATTTTTTAGCAAAATATTCTAGATTTTTTCGAATGAAAGGCTAAATGGGCATATAAATAGGTTTAAAATACACTAAAAGAATTATGATATGAATCCAAACTTGTCTAGATTGGATGCACTCATGAAAACTTACGTATTTTTGAATAGACGAATTTTGCTTCAGACTAGGCTGGTACCAAAATCATCGATTTTACATTTTTTTTCTTCGAATCCTTGTACCCTTGATTCGGTGACTCGATATTAACGTTTAATAGGTCAAATTGAAGCTCTTTTCCTCTACTTTTTTCTAATAGGTCTAAATTTAAGTTTTTTATTCAATGATATATATATATGCCTCACAAGTAGATCATTTTTTGAAAGCATATATATAGATCACTATATTAAAAAAATTTAATTTAGATTCATTGGCAAAAAAGTAGAACAAAAGAGCTTTAATTTGAGCTATTAAAAGTAAAAATCGAGTCACTAAATGACAAGTTACGAGGATTCAAAGAATAAAAATGTAAAATCAAGAATTTTCGTAACAGCCTAAAGGGAGTCTAAGGCAAAATTCGTTTTTTTCAATAGTATATGAATTTTGATGGGTGCATCCAATCTAGACAAGTTTGGGTTCAAATAGTAGCTCTTTTAGTGTACTTTAAGCCTATTTTTATGCCCATTTAGCCTTGCATTCGAAAAAATCTTATCCGGTCGATGTAGCCCGAGATTTTTTTTGTTTGCAACTTTTGGGGGCAAAAAAGTGAATAAAAAATACGGATTTCGTCATATACGTATTTTCAGTATCATTTCTGCAGAAGTATAACAAATTGATATAGCTCTTTTGTTTTGGAAGAACATTATTTTTTCCGCGTTTCGTAAGCAATACTATAAAACAAGACAAAATTGTCCCAGGAGATGCAGTACATTTTCTTTTTTTAATCCCAGAGACTCCAGAAATTGAATTAATCTTATGAATTTTCCCATATTTGTACATGTAATGTAAGTAACATAGCAATGGCTCACTAGTATTGAAATAAAATAAAGAAAAGTGAGATAATATTGATTGAATTATTACAAGTATGCAGTAAAGGTATGTTTAGAATGTAACAATATATAATAATGAATGTTTTAGCATGTTTTTTTTTAAATGGCCGCCTGTATTATTGATTGTAGGAAATGGCATGCATCATGTGTACTGTTTATAATGCTGTTATTAATATTATTTCATCGTTGCTTCATGGTACGACTGATGCGAGTATATTTGCATCATTAATGGTTGTTAATAAATAAAATTACGTCAAAGCCTTACATAATTAACATGTCTAGAGGGCGTACAAAATTTTTGATAAGGCTGTTTCAAGTATAGTATATAATACATTATCGCATTTACATATATAATATTGATACTGAAAGCGGCACTTTTACAATAATGCAATTCAACAATGTAGCAAATATAATTATAAAAAATAGAAATGTGATTATATTGGTTGGTTAAATTAGTTTATCGTACCGTGATTCAAGATGAAAGTAAAATTAATTACACGTGCTTTTACGGATTGTACAAGTGTTGTAATGAATAATTCAAATGATTAAGGAGATAAGGAGAAAAGTGGAAAACTTACCTAAGGGCTTGCGGATGTTATGGCGGCCAGAATTGTGAGAATGGTCCTCCTCCTCTGAGTCTGCAAGGTACCAGTAGAACACATTCAAAGAGAGTGCATCACACGCATTCCATAACACGTATAATGTTTGTAATTCAACTTTTTCATAAGGTTCTGCCAAAAATCAATAAAAGTCGATATATTAGCGACTTTCATTAATTCTCGACACAGCCTAGTGAGCTTTTATGTCTTTGTCCCATTATGTACGTCAGCGTAATGTCCTTATACGTCTATGTAATTTGTTATTTTTTCACAATATAAGGTAAACATAACAATTATTTACATCTATTTAAAAGTATCAGAAAATTGCTGTTTGGCAGTTTAAAATAAGTTTCAAATCGAAATAACTGTCCATAAAATTAAATGTTTACTGAATTCTCTAGAAAATTAAATACTGCTTAATAAAGTATATAAATATTTGCCGACCATTAATGTTCAATTGATCATTTATGGTAAAGATATTTAACTGTCATTGGTCATTCAATATATGTTTGCTGGAAAATTGGTGCTGGGACTAGTCTACATCATATTATCTAAAATTAATTAATCTATGAAAAAATCAAATGTATGTATATAAAGATATGTTGTATGTACAATGAAGAATTGAAATCGTTTATTAGTTGATGATAGAAGGAATGTCGAAACCAATTGTGATTCATGGCGGTCACTTTGACTAATTTCGAATCTCGATGTAGTAGTCCTTACTATTGCTTTTAATTTATCAAGATTTTTGAATGCTCGTATAACTGCAGTTATTTGTATTTTTTTAAAATAGTGATGAAAGGCATATTTGAGAGGTACGCACAGTGATTCAATTTTAACTCAGATCATACTTATGCATTCATTTAAAGAAAAGTAAGTTTATTATGTGACTAGAGGAAGTGCCGATTTCAGTGTTGAAAATTTCCTATCGTAAAAACATTAAGATGTTTTGGCTTTACGACACCTCCTTAATGCGACATAAAAATTTACGAATTTGTTCGACTGTTACCCCACGCTAAATCTGAATTATTTGTGCAATTTAATACTATTCAATATAATAGAATGAAATAGTGATGAAATTTAAAAATTATTTAATTTCTTGAGAAAGAAGACATGGCGAGTGGCGATTAACGAGAGGATCCAAAAACATGAAATTGTTGTTATAAGTATATAAGTATGATAAAATACAAAAATTAATATGATTCGGTGAGAATTAATACACAGTTAAGTACGAAAATTCTGGTGAAAGATGATACAGATGTCAGATAAAGGACTTCACGTATCTGAGATCCAGTTTTGAGATCAGATGCACGTTCAGTTGTGATGCGAGGATTAAAAGGGCAGTAACATTCAATAATCTCACCTGTCGTTCGCGTAAGCCACTGCGTAAATCAAAAACCACGATTACAAAATTTGTTTAATATAATGTGTATAAGACAATAATAAGTGTCGGTACTTAGTTATATTATATAAAAACATTATACATATGGGTGATTCTCTGTGAGATCGACCGGCTAAAAAATATATTTTTTATTAAATCTATCCTAAATCTCTTCTACTTGGAGAAATACAACTCAAATTATTTTTAATTTTTTCCAGCAAGCCCCTTCGAGCTGCAAAGGGTTAAAATTGGTGAAACCAGTGTTTTTTGCATTGTTTGATTATATTAAAAAATGTGTAGCTCCTCCTGAAAGCGGTTTTCAACAAAACTGTTTAGAATACTTTTTTCATAAAATTTACTCAGCTTTAACAAAAACGGTAAATTATATATATATATTATAGTTGTTTCGAGCGGAGGAGGAATTTGCCTCCCCCATTCCCCCACCAAACCCCCACATACCCCCCCCCCCCCACACAGCCACTCCACATATATTCTTTTATCATACAATTGATGTATTGTTCTTCTGTCTTTAAATATTCATCAATTTCTCTATTTAATTCTTATTAATTACACAAATGATTACAAAAAAATGTGGAGGTTAAAACAGATCACCTTCATTCCCGAGTGCAATGTACAATTTTTAGGTGGATGTCAGAGGTCAAGGTTGGAGATGATAGGTGGAAGCTCAAAGTCATAGGTGAATTTGATAGGTAGAAGGTAACATATGGGTTACAAAATAGATAGAGGGTGATACTTATAATTGAAAATCTAGGAGGAAGGTGAAATTGTTATAATTCGAAATGATAAGTTAAAGGTGTTTAGTTAAAGGAATGAGTGGAGTCTTGATTGAAAGTGATAAGTGGAGGCTGGAGACCATAGGGAGATTGGAGAGTACAATTTAAAGCAATATGTGGAGGTTGGAAGACATAATTGAAGGCGATAGGTACAGGCTCAAAGTCATAAGTGGCGGTGATAGGTTGAAATCGTATGTGGAGGTGGAGATCATAAGTATAGGGTGATGAATGAAAGCAGTAGATGGAGGGTGGAAGTGCTAAGTACACCGTCGAAGGATAGGAGAAAGGTAACACCGTTACGATTGGAAATGATAGTTTAGGGTGTTGGCTATATGTAGAGATAATAGGTGAAAGTGAAGGGGTTATGTTGGAAGTCATAGGTGGAGGCACGAGATTATATGTGACGGTCATAGATAAAACGTGAAAATCTTAAGTGGAGATTGAAGGTAATAAGTGGACGCAAGAGGTGAAGGGTGGAGTTTGTAGGGACACGATGAAGGAATAGAAGGAGCATAAAAACATTATGACTGGAAATGATTACTAGAGAGTCTTGATAATATGCGGAGATAAAAGCTGGAGGCGATAGATGGAGATTGAAGGAATCATGATCGGAGGCTATAAGTGAAGGATGTAGGAGATATGATTGGAGGTGATAGGTCGAGGGTTATATCGCTACCTCGTACGAAGACTATGTTATACCAAACTCGGAACGAAAAACATGACGAACGCTTAATCCCCGCGAAAAACATGTCCGGTCTACTCTCCCAGCGAAAAACCACTTTCCTAAGAAGCAGCTTGAAGGGGCTTGATGGAAAAAATCTAAAAAAATTTTAAAGTTGTATTTCTCCGAGTAAAAAAAATGTAGGATAGTTTGAATACAAAAAAAATTTTAGTCGGTCGATCTCACAGAGAATCACCCATATATGTATATTGTATATGCAAATGCATGTATGTATGTGGCTTTCTCAAAGAATTTTAGTGACCTTATTTTCGTTCTTTCCAGAATAATTTTTCATAAGAACGCAATGCAGAATATAATGTTCGATTAATATATATCATTTTATTCTCTAGAAGAGATTTTTGAACCATTGAATTGTACGTAATATCAAAAATGCAAATGCTAAGACATTTTGTCACTTAATGCCCTAAATGTACGATTAAAAAAACTGAATTTAACGCACATAATCTGTGTTAAATCATTTACTTTACAAAAACTAGTATCTTCGAATTTTGACAGAATACCTAATAATGTACTTAACAAATATATAAATGAGCATACGATTGTTTCGTATAACTGCATTTACGACGAACGATTCAGTTAACCACTTTTATTAACTAAAAATTGCAACCCATTGCAAAAAGAAATATATGTAAGAAATTAAGGCCAATGTAGTAAATGTTATCAATGTCTCTTGAGTTGGTCTTTATAGAGGCCACACACGAATGTAAGTACGCTACATATCCAGATATGCTTCTAGACACACATACATGTATAATGTATATACGCGTAGAAAGTATTTGTGCTAAACTATGGAATTATTATTTTGTATATTTAAACAAAACATTATGCTTTAGTACGAAAATCATTTCATTTCCATCAAAATCTAATTTAGCTTGTGATTTCTTGCGTGTTCAAAAAGTATATGTGCTCATAGACAATTTTTTTCTGCTTCATAAAACATTTATGTTAATACGATATAGCTTAATTGTATTATCCGCTAAATAAACTTGTTTTTCAATATATAACTATTCAAAAGTTACTAAAAAATGTGAAATCGCCTATGCTACTAAGAATATGTGTACATAATAGTATAGTTATAATAATAAAAATGACGATGATAATAATAATAATAATAATAATACTGCATATACACGTATGTCTTTTCATAAAAGTTGTTACTTAAGGATTTGCGAGAAACGTACCTGAGTTTAATTCCCTGACAAGCGATGACATGGCATTTGTAACATTGTCTGCAGCTATTAACAGGTCGTTCCTGAAGGACCGTCCCAAGCTATTATTGGCACTGCTGGTGCCACTGCCCGGTAAGCTGTTTGTCCTAAACGCAGACCTAACATCCAAAATTTCTATTGTTTTTGGCCCGTAATACTTTAATTTTTTTCTTAGGATTATAATGAATTAATAAATAAATGTTATTGATTTAATATACAGTACCATAATAACTGAACATGCTATCTTTTTTATATTTACATTGATTGAACAAAATTTTAATCTAAGGGAAATTAATTTTCATATTATTCTTGTGGTATTAGCGACATTAGTAGTTGTTTATACCTCAGAGTAGTCAGACACTTTTCTCCTTATTATATCTTAAATAAATAAAAAATTATATTACTACTTATTTGAAGTGCAATTTTTGTAATCGGACAATTTTTGTAAATGGCATTAATAACGAAGCCAGCTCTAGAGCTACAGAAAAGCAGCTAAGTATATTATATTTAATTTACTCTACAATACATTTTTTTAATTTTAACTTCGAGTAAATAGTTTAATCTCGAAAAGAAGTTCAAACTATTAGTACGTAAGAATTCATGATTTATATTGGGTTAATTATTTGTGCAATTTAATAAAAATTATTTTTATAAAATAAATAGTTGGAATCTGCTGGTTAATGTTAAACAACAAATTATTACATATATGTTATTTATTTTAAGAAGGTAGAATATATCCTTAAGTGTCCAACTATATTAGTGCTTCTATACTCTATTCAAGTTTTTCTACACAGTACATACTGAATCATAAAAAATAATAATTTTAAAAGCAATTAATAATATGATAACTTTAAATTAAAGCGACAATCGCATAGCGACATTTAAAAACAAATAGTGAAAATAAATATTCTATTCGAATGATAGCGTCTTAAACGGAAATACATATTTTAAATAGTTTTAATATTTGTTGAATTATAAAAATCTTAAAAATATGTACTTTATGCTTATTACGATTCCTGGAAACAGAAAAAACCCGTTTTAATAGGAAAATCAGTTGAAGTATCTCTTTGCGTTATCTAGTTTTAAAAAAGTTACAAAGTTTTTATAAATCAAAAATTAAGTCTAGTTAAAAAGAAATTAATTAAAATGTGTAAGACAAATTTTTTTTCGAAAAAGAGTATTAGATGGAATTATTCAGCAAGGACGGACAGTCAAACCGTAGTAAACTGTATCGCAAGTGGAGCAGGTGGGCGCGAGGCAGTCTACATGAATGCATTTTATAAAAATTTTGTATGACTTTTCATACTATTATTATTACAATCCTAAAGTCGAAGCCTCGAAACAAGTGGCATCTAAGTACCTAAGAATAAAAATTTTACAATTCCAAGAGATGTTATCATTTTCAAAATTATAGTGCAAATAAATGTAGTTAATTAAAAATAATTATTTTACATGTTTACAATTGTAAACATGTAAATTCAACAGAAATATTAATCAGAATATTGAACTAATTAATTGCATTCTGCACATACAATCTATGTAACTACTCGAAGTATGCAAGCATTTCTCTCATTCTGCAACAACCGATGTTAAGGGAACCTTTTAAGATGTCCTTCTGCAGGATAATAACATTATTAAAAATAATACAGACTGCAAGATACAAAAAGTTGCATTAATCCGTTATTGGAGGTAAATCCTACAATAAATACATCAGCTTTAGTTTCAGCTAGTAAGGGCGCACCAACCAAAGCAATCACTATAATGTTCGATCAAAATGGGCGGCAAAAATGGGGTTACCCCCTGTTCGCTTCGTTCGTCAAACCCCAATTTTTAATTGATTAATATGGTAATGCCTAATATGAAAAGGAATAAATTTCTATTCGTATCCGAAATTTTGTTATAGATATAGCCTTGTGCATGGCAACCGCATCAACAACAACATAGTAACAGGTTTTTGTACTTAGATTGTTTGTCGCGCGCCGCATTAATTTTATAATTACAACTTATGATTTAAACGTGAATAACGTCTAGAGTGTAAATGGATTTTAAACGTCTAGAGTGTAAATGGTTTTACGAAACAAGAAAAAAAATCCTAGTGGTGTAATTAATTAAGAAAAAACTGCACCAAATCTCTTGCATAAAATACTCAATGTTTTGTCTTGCTTCTTTCATGCTTGTCTTTATTCGGAACCTTTGCTTTTTATAAACAAAATTTATTATTGGCGGACACTATTTCGAATCCGAAATGTCTAAAATCCGTTTTCTCTAAAACCTAAATATTCTAAAAACTACATTTTCTTTTAAAATATCTTTTTTTCTAAAATTATATAATTAAAGAATTAAAATGTACAAATAAAACAACTTTATTGCGACTAACCTCATTCGTAACAATCATGACTAAACAATTTTCAATCTGTTTCGGTCGCGTTTCAAAATTCTCGTGAAATATAATAAATGATATAAAAATATATAAATATGGCTTATACTGTGGAAATAATTGGTAGCTTTTTGTACGTGGATGGCTATTTGTAGTAGTATAGTACAGGTCGGCGGTATTGGAAGTGTCGGAGAGGTAGGGAATGTGGAGTTCGTGCAATAACTAATGGTAGCAATGAAAATTTGGAACTTCGCAAAGGGCCTGAGCAAGCACCTCGTTTACATCCACCGAACTTGGAGGAGGTAGCAAAAGAGAAAGTAATCTATCGTATGAAAAAAGCAGCAGTAGAAAATCCTGAATAGCCCCCTTCTCGAATCATAAGAATTGCAACCCGTCCCCTCAGGTGCGTATTATTATAAAATCC
The DNA here is from genome assembly GCA_018906965.1 of Philotrypesis tridentata. NCBI lineage: Eukaryota > Metazoa > Arthropoda > Insecta > Hymenoptera > Pteromalidae > Philotrypesis > Philotrypesis tridentata. Next base: position 74,882 of record JACCIB010000072.1, on the reverse strand, counting down.
TTACTAAATAGGCTTCTAATTTTACTCACGTTTTATACAGCCGTTATTGCGGAAATGCCAAATCGATGCAGTTTAAGTATGCGACTGGCACGAGCGCGCTTAGAAAATTTTCCGAGTAATCCAATTCGAATATATGACTTAGAAGAACTTTCACTGAAGTATACTCAAACTTTGAACGGCATACCATCGTTGCCCGATTCGTGCTACGATGGTAATTTAGCAAGAATACTTGTTTTTACTACAACGGAAAATTTAAAAAAGCTTTACAGTTGTGAAATTTGGTTCACAGACGGCGCGTTTAATAGTTATCCCACCGTATTTTTCAACTATTCTCTATGCTGGAAGGAGTAACACAACGCGGAAATAATCTCGAACCTCAAACAGTAGGACTTCCATTTGGGCCTGCGTTATTAGAAGATAAGAGCGCAAGTGCTTATTCGAAATTTCTTGAAGTAGTTTTAAGAGAAGGAGAAAATTCAAAACATCGTAACATCCTATGATGAAAATGCAAGAAATGAGGATATTTTGATGTACTTAAAAAATATTGGATATTATATCAAATTTTAAATAAATTATACTGTTAGTATTAAATTTGTTAATTATGTTTAATTTTAGAAAAACTGATTTTAGAAAAAAAACTTTTAGAAAAACCGGTATCTTAGATAAATTAGTTTTAGAAAAAGCGGCGTTTGGAAAACTCGGTCCTTAGACATTGCAGATTAGAAAAAGTGACACCCCCACCAAAATGTATGATTTAAAAGGATACGTCAAAATTAATTAAAAATTCAGATTTCGTGCCACAGTATCGCAGACGAAAATAATGCATTACCGTACAAGTTGCCTATAAGTAGTTCTTTACGGCACGACGTGTATGATAGCACGAGCCTATAGCAAGTGAAGTTAGAGTCGTGCCATGAAGAATGACTTTGGACGCGAGTATCGTACACAATTTTATAGAATATGTCTGCCCTTAAAGTTCGCTGCCATGCTTATCGTGTCATTCCTACTACAAAATCTGAGATCATACCTCAGGTGACATCTCACCTGAAATCTCACGCCAAAATTTCATCTAACCGATTTTTACCGCTGTCTACATTATAATATTTATGGTCCATTATATATTTATGGTCTTAAATGTAATGAACGAGATTTTTAGTCAATTCGTGACTATTTTCGAAAAATTCAAACTTCGAAAATTTTTAATAATTTGAACTTAAAATTTTCACGAATTTTGGACTGAAATAATTATGCTATAATTTTTTAAAAGTTCGAATTTTTCGAAAATAGTCACGAATTGACTAAGAATAGTCTTAAATATACAATGAACGAAAAATGGACAAAAATCGGTTAGATGAGATGTCAATTTGTCGATCTAATGACCCTCTGCTTGCATTCATTTGGCGCGAGGAGAGAGGTTGCGACTACTCGGCATTTTTTCTCTCAACAGCAAGAAGCGTATCGCAACCTCGGCTTAATATTGTGGATCATCCAGAATTCTTGGTTTTTGTTCTTATTGACACGTAACGCATGAATTCTTTCCCTCTCCTGCATATCATTTGTAAAATCAAATTAATATCAAAAAAATTGTCGAGTTTATCATTTAAGTATATAGGTTATTAACGTTCTTTTCAACTTGTGTATCTATCTAAAACTATTATATCTGAATTTTTAATTCTTCACGCTATAAAGTTAATGAAATTGTATACAGTTCAAACAGAGATGAATCATTAATAGTAATTCAATATATATTTCAGTATGTATTTCGATAACAGCGAGCGACATTAGCCTAGCGCATTTATGCCTTGACGACGACCTTCTCGAGGTTTATATGTAAACATTTGAATCCGTCATACGGTATACACATTAAGGGGAAGTCGGAGCCATGCAAATTAAATGAGGCATTACGTAACCTCAAAAATTGTATTCGATCATAAATAGCAAATACATAGTCTTGTTTAGTGCACTAAAGCACAGTGATGCGAGGTAGTTATTATAATTATTTATATTTCCTTCATCTCAGATTTCTGTATATATTCATAATTTTTGCGAAAAGCTGGAACTGCTATCCAATATGAATTTTGGGAATCCGTAACGTGACCGTCACTTTTTTTATGCAATAAATTCATAATTTAAAAATTTTTAGATATTGAATAAAAAAAGCTTTGTGTTGCGAGGTAGCCTGTACGATTAGGAACAATTATACGTTTGATTTTTGATGATACAAAGCATGTGCTCAATAAAAACTTGGAACTGCCAGAGTCATAACCCGTCATGCTAGCTCCGACATCCCCTTAAAATCGAAAACAAAACTCTCTTTTGATGTTATTCTCATTTTGCTTGATCTTACGACTTGACAATATCCGGCTCCCTTTAATTTTGCACTAAAAGGGCATTTAGCGAGACTACTATCAACGAAGTTAAGAATCCGATTTATATTAATAGTAATAATTCTGGTTTACCAGAAAATGGTTATAAACGAGTTGAAACATCCGATTTTGATAGTAAATATAGCAACTTAAACTCTGGTGAAATTTCATCTCTCGATAGTTTCGAATCACAACTTAATAACAGATACTCGTCAAACTCGAAATGTCCTTTTATAGTTTATTTGTACTACACTCGCGAGAAAGAAAGTCTGGGTTTGGTACATATGCCGAAAGTAGGTATGAAACTTTAAAAAGAATCAACCTGTGTGTGTGTGTGTGTGTGTGTGTGTGTATGTGTACGTGTGTTTATTATATATATATATAATGTATACGTATGTAATTTACCATTTCACGAAGTTTGAATAATGAAAAATACCTCAGAATCATATTATTCAAATGTCATTTGGAAAGATACTTAAATTTTATCTTTAAAATTCGAGAAATGTATCATAATTATACATATAAATTTGAGTTTCGATACCTCATTATGTTTAAAATTAAGATTTTACGATGATTATTTAATTAAATATAAACACTCATTCAAGAATATAAATATGTAAAGTTTAAGATTTTACACGCACGTTTGCGTGTGCACACTGGCTATTATTAAAAAAATAAATAAATATACATGAATCATAATATAAAATCATAAATATAATCCATTCCATAATAATTTAAAGGTACGTTTTATTTTGTTTTATATTTACATTTGAAAAGTGTACTAGTTTTTATTTTTTGCTACCACTAAAGAGTAAAGCGTGAATCCTTCTGCATGGCTGATTCTAAATATATTGATTATATCTTGCTTTGCTTTGTAACAGTGAAAATTTTCAATCTAAAATTTAGGTAAATTGTTTTCCTGTAGCAATTCGTAAAAGAAGATTAATTAAATATGGGACCAATTATTTTATAAAATTTTATAATTAGACGAATGAAACCATTATACTTGTACACGAAAAATATAGGTACATGTAGATTGATAAGTTTGAAGATAATTAATAAAGGACACCTTTAAAGCTTCTCTTATAACACATCATTTACATAATAATTTAACGCAGCATTAGAAACAAGCTGAAAAACAATAATATAGTTACAAAGAAATAAAACATTTCTAATAATTACAATTTTTTACATATGCATCATACTATTCATGAATTCAAATTACAAATCTATGCATTGGGCTTTCATTGTTAGGTTGGTACTACTTAATTCATGCAACGAACGTTAAGTATTTTTAAGTAAAAAGTTTTTTATTCACAGGAAATCACTTTTTTTTAACTTAAACCTGCATAAAATAATTCTGATAATCGTCGGTGTATTTTTAATCTATTAATAGTGAAAATTTTTAATTAATAAGTACAATATTTTTACTGATTTGAAATTTCTAAAGTAAGCTTGTTCTATTGGAAATCAAAATCGCTTCATTTGAAAGCATTGAATTTACTCAAAGCAAATTTAATATTTATAAGCGAATAATTTTAACGATCTAGTAGCAAAATGAAACTAAATAAGCGCTATTTACAGATAAAAAATCATCAATGAAATCTTATTGGTAATTGATAATACTATTTACTTATAATATTTATACAATACAATATTTTATGAATGTTCTAGTCTGTGGAGGTATTCACTTTGAGGGTGTTGTTTATTTTTCAAGGAGATGAAATACAAAATACAATAAAACCACATGCCGTAGGTAAATCACCTACCTGACATCGCCGCCTACGCAGGAGAGGTTGTCGGGGATGGGATTATTATGCATAGCAGCGGCATTAACTGCCTGGACTGTATTCGTGATAGCAGAACTTGGTGGCACTGGGCTTTGATAGCTCCGGGACATCTGTTGCTGTTGCTGTTGTTGTTGTTGTTGTTGTTGCTGTTGCTGGTGGTGATTCGGTATAGAACTCAGCGGACCGCCCGGTGTCGGTGGAGCTGATCTACTGCTGGGTACAGCACCAGGAGGCAATGGAGGTGACTTTGTGCTTCGCGGCGAACTGTTAGGTGTAGATCGTGGTGATGCTTGGTGGATCTGTAGGAAAGGTAAACAATTTATCTCTCCTGATAAATTGATAGAACTTCGGATTAAAATCTCAGTTTCATTAATTTCAAAGTTTAAATCATTCATAAAAGACTTGTTCAGTGGCCCATTATTATACAATGATGTTCACGCAGTGTGATATATGGGCCACTTAGGTCACCAGTACCGTGTGTTAGTACATTACGATATACCAATGGCGTAAGTAGTACTTTACGGCATGATGTGTATAAGCACACGTTTGGAAAAAAAAACCTTTTACGTACCAGTTCCATACGATATTTCGTGCTACTATAATTTGAGAATCGGTAACGAAGTTGCGATTTTTAGCTTAGAGTAGCATAAATGCTATTGAATAGATTAAATCCTTTATATAATGTCTACATTAAAAAATGAATGAAAATATATGCAAAATGTAAATACATTACGTTTATAAATTTTTATCCGATCATGAAAACCTATAGAACATATTCTGAGAAGTATCCAATTATTTATTTATTTGCCTCTCGATCAAACAATCATCCGCATTTACTCCAGAGCAGCTCAACCTGGCGTTAGATTTAGAAACTTGATTTCTAAATTGTTTTATAACATTTTATAATGAAAAATATTTGCTGTAATAATGGATACTATAGATTAAAAATGTCTAGATTTTCAGAACCAGAGCAATCATATAAATATATTAAAAGCATTAGAGTTAAACTTTTAAATGAGGTATTTTTTAATGTTTAACATACTAGTTTTTTATCAATCCAGGAAAGAAATTTGCCGTGCAACTGATGAAAATGTCTTTCGAAGCGTGTCCCCTATATGCTCGTATTTAAATTTAAGTTTGGACTTTAATATCTTAAAAACGAGTTCCGCGCTTCAATACTTTAAGAGAAATAACAATGTATTCGTTGAGATGTCAACTAGAAAATACTTAACTGATCAGAAACATTATACATTTTAAACAAGGACCTCATTGAATATATTGACTGACATTATTGCATTTTTAAAGATTATTAATTTAATTATATTTAATTATATTTTCATAAAAATATATCTACTGCTATATATCTGTGGCTTGCAGGAAGAGCCACTTAAGTGACATTTTATGAAAAATTTTTTTATGTCGAATTCGAGGTGCTCTTAGTACCCTTTTTCATTGTACAATAGTAGAATTTCCGAAATGTACAAATATTTTAAATGCCAGCCGATTGCATAATCACTTAACTGCGTCTCTCGTAAAAATGTTACCGCAGAACCATTTTTTTTATTTAAGCCTTTTGAATCTTTTTACAGTTTCATTTTAGCTGGTAGCTTAAAGTACGTTACAATGATATGTTTTTACACGGTTTATAATATTTCGACGATTACAGTTGGTACATTAGATACGCAGGTTACAGTCACTAAGAAATTTTGTTATGAATTCGCACGCTATGATATTTGGTTTAGATAAAATAATGTCGATGCATAGTGGCAGGTGTAGATTGATTTTTTGAAGGTTTTTCATTAAAATGGTATGTGACTCTATCACTCGGAAGTATAGTATATAGATTAAAAGCAAGAATCCATCGCTCTACCCGAGTCAAAATAATTTTAGAATATAGGCTCTGCATTGCATATTCTCACAATGGAGATCTGTATGCAGGCAGGCCTCAAAAAAATAAAGAGAGAAATATAAATTTCTCTGTTGGCGTTTCGTCCCAGCTGTCAGAGTGGACTCCTCAGTAAGGCTCTGACAGCTTCCTTAGACGCCCGTCACTTCGAAGAGAAGCGGCATTAATATGGTCTCGGCTTGCGTTTTTCTCTTGCAAGAGAGAACTCTAGCATAGAGAAAAAGGCAGGTCGCCACCTAGCGGACACGGGTAGAGCGATGGATTCTTGCTTTTAATCTATATACTATACTTCCGAGTGATAGAGTCACATACCATCTAAATTTTGACACTGGCTCTTATAAGTGTCCGCTAGGTGGCGACCTGCCTTTTTCTCTATGCTAGAGTTCTCTCTCGCAAGAGAAAAACGCAGGCCGAGACCATATTAATGCCGCTTCTCTTCAAAGTGGCGGGCGTCTAAGGAAGCTGTCAGAGCCTTACTGAGGAGTCCACTCTGACAGCTGGGACGAAACGCCAACAGAGAAATTTATATTTCTCTCTTTATTTTTTTGAGGCCTGCCTGCATACAGATCTCCATTGTGAGAATATGCAGTGCAGAGCCTATATTCTAAAATTATTTTGACTCGTGTAGAGCGATGGATTCTTGCTTTTAATCTATATGTTTTTGATTAAATTTGTTCGTTGCCGGTCGAATAGTTCGCACTGCCAGAGAACGTGATCAAGTGTTTCGGGGTAGGTACCGCATGAACATATAGGATCGCTTATAATATTGTTTCAAAAGAGAGTCTGCCAGATTAAAATCACCTGATCTACATCTATTAACGGTTACAATAGTTTCTCGATTTAAGGACTTCATGTTTGAAAACCAAGGCTTGCTGGCGTCTGAGTAGTAATTTTTAAAGTAGTGTGTGCCTTTTATCTTCGAGATTTCTTGAACAAATTCGATGGTGTCGGTAGTCGCTTTTTTTTTGAAAATTGGGAATAAGTCGAAGAAGGGGATGGAATTGATGTCTATGGTTTGGGAAGTTGTTATAGTTTTGGCCAATGAGTCTGCGACTTCGTTTCCGGGGATCCCGGTGTGAGACGGGATCCAATAAAATTGGATCGAGGTATTGAATGGGTTTTCAAGCATAAAGTCAATACATTTTTTTTAAGGGGTTATGACAGGGTTAGAATTATGAAAATATCAATTTTTTTTATTCACTTTTTTCACAGTTAACAATCCGTAGAATGTGATCCAGAAAGCCCTTTTTTGCTAAAAACATTTGCCTCGAAGATATTTATAAAAAACTGATAAATCTGTTTCAAGTAAATTTTTGAAAAATCGTGATTTTTAAATATTTTAATTAGGCCAAACTTGTGGAAAGGATTGTTCTACCACACTTTTTAAAGAGTAATTTCATGAGAAATCTTACTGAAAATACGACTTAAAAACCGTTTTACAAACCATTTTTTTCTCAAGATTTATTAATTTATTTCCGTAAAATATAATAAAACCCGTAAAATTAATATTTCTATGTGTGATTTTATGTTACTAAACTCAATGTGTTAAAGTAAAGGCATTCAACAAATTAGAATTTGCCACTCGAACAAGTTGTGCCTCACAGCGTCCGGTCGAGAATGAAGATTACTGTTTGATCGGTATAGTAGAATTTTCTGTAAAGCAGCAGAAATCAGCCAAACAGCTGTTTTTCATCCAAGACACTAGATCAGTGCAGTTAGGCTGGAATTCATAGTTGACCCTCACCCTCACCCTCACCCTCTAACTCTTGAGGGGCCGTTAATTGGAAGCCCGCATTTAAGAATGGTGTCCAGACTTCACCAGAAGTCCAGAATTAGAATCGCGCAAAAATTCGAATATTTCAACTAAAAAAGTTACTAAAATAAATACAATAATTATTTGCAAATAAATAATTTTTTTACGTGAATTAAAACTACGATAAATATATACTATCATTACTTGATTGGCGCGAAAATTTGAATTGCATACTAATTTTAGTATCTTTTAAATCAAAAGAAGAAAAGTTACTAGAATAAAAATGTTTTTCCATAAATTAAAAACATAAATAATCAATTATACTAATTTTAGCCATAAAATGTATAAGTAGTGAACAAACAATAAATACATGGTAATATCTTTTAAATCATAAGTAGACAAGTTACTAGAACAAAAAGTTTTTCCATAAATTAAAAATATAAATAAGTAATAAGACGTTTTTAAAACCAAATCTATATATATAAAAAATGATAATATGACAAATATTTCCCCAATTCATCAGCATCATTGCATTATATATGCACGATTGCGTATATAATGCGTCATTACGCTTCATATGTAATGTACCGAATCCGATTAAAAGACTACCTATGCCGCTTTTTAATATGTGATATCTACATTTCAAGAGTACGCACTTTTTATAAATTTACTTTACTATTAATCAACGAATCACAAAGTTTCGTTTCATTTGACGTGATGACGGTCACTCAGGGTCAGAGAGGACAAGCTCTTACAATAACAGACTGTCATTCTTAAATGTGGGCTTCCATGTAACAGCACCTCAAGAGTTTGAGGGTAAGGGTGAGGGTGAGGGTCGACTATGAATTCCAGCCTTAGTACTGCTAGCTGCTGTAACAATGCTTATAACCTCAATGGTGCTGTAAAAGTGCAAGAGCTTCTTCAGAGTACAAAAATTATTCAGATAAGTATTGGAAATTAATTAGTAATAATTGTGTTCATAATGAGCTGTTTCTTTGTTAGTTTATTTTTTGCTTTTAGGTATACGGGTACAAAAGCCAGCAAGATGGGAGTTTATATATTAACTATCTGGATTATTGTTTTGCATGCTTTTCAACAACTTGAAGTGTATTTAATAATTGTAAGTATTGCATGTAACTGTAATTCATAAGCTTAACTTGATTATGCATAAGTAATGAAAAATTTTATTTTATTTTCAGCTTCTAAAGATTATTATCACACAGTAAGATATGCGCATACCACCAAATATACTTTATTGTATATATATTTGAGTACCAAAAGCAAATCAAGGTATGCCAGATAGTTTTTTTAAGTATAGCTGAGTTCATTTGTATGATTTACATTATAAACTTTAAATGCCTTTTACTCAAATTTAGTTTTTTCATGCCTTTTGTGCAGCTTTCTGAAGGAACCGTACCATCAATCCTGATGAACCAAATTGGGAAACCTTCCCTATGAGTATGGTCACAAACTGAGCGGAGCAGAATTGGCAAAGATAAGTTCAAAGTGAATGTTACGTATGTTTACATATGTAACATTCACTAATTACTAATATTGTGAATACATGTTTAATTAATTATATTAATTTTGTGTTTTTCAGGAATCTGTTCCGCTTAGTCTGAGACCAGACTCATAAGGAAGATTTAGCACTTTCATTCATCAGGATTGATGGTGCGGTTCCATCAGAAACATGCGGCAAGCAAACAAAAGTGATGAAAATCATGATTTTTGGTAAGCAAATATCTTTAATTGTTTTTAAATGTTATACTCACTTTATGCATATTATTTATGCATAAAAGTGATGTATAATACTTAGATTTCAAATGAAAAATGTAGTTTTTAGAGCACCTACATATATTTATTTTTTATAGATATAAATTTTTCTTTTTTTTCCAGGTTTTAACCCTGTCATAACCCCTTAATTTCCTAGACATATGAGTTAATTTGAATATTAATTTTAGTTGAGTGTAGGGTTTGTAATACGCTGAGTGAGTCGCAAAAAATTTGAATGTTATTGTTACGATTTGCAAGGGCGAAATTTAACGTTTCATCTATCGCAATACATTCGGTTGTGAATATCGATGCGTGTTTGTTTATCGCTTTCGAGTGAGTGAGGTTGAGTTCCGGGCAAAAGCAGGAGAGGCCTACGGCCGGTGAGTTCGGGATTTTGCTGCCATCCGTGTAGAAGGAGAGAATGTTAGTTTTTGAGATAGGGTTATTGACTGGGTTGATAGATTAGTTGGATTTTTATCTGCTGGGGTGTTGCTAGTGGTGAAAGGGATTGAGGTGGATATGATATTATATTCGTGAGAGTACGGTATGAGTTTACTTCTAGTGGATATATTGTAAATAGCATTGACATTTAGGCTGGATATACACTGATGTAGGATATTGTTCTGGTTAGTGTTTTTGCGTTGTTTTTTTATTTTGTTGAAGTTTGTTATAGACTTTGAGACTGATGAGGTTGTGTTAGAGAGGGATTTAGTGATAAATCTGTTGCACAGTAGCTTGCTCTGTGGCTAATGAGCGTAAGCTTGGACTCAGCAATTAATATATTAGTTGGTGTGCTAATGCGGTATCCGAAAGCCAACCTCGCTGTGGCGGAAAAATTTTTTCTATTTTTTCTATGGTGGATTGTTTGTTCATGTATAAGAAGCAGCTGTAGTCAACTATAGATCTGATAAGGCTTTTATAAAGTATAAGTAGAGTTGTCGGGTTGGAGCCTCACCATGTACCGCGTAGATATCGAATAATGTTCATAGCTTTATAGCTTTTTTTGAACTAGTGTCGTTTGTGTATTGAAAGACATGTTATGATCAAAGACAATGCCTAGGAATCGGACATGGTTGGAGGATTTAATATTGATATTATCGATTTGGATTTCTGATGAGCCTGGGTGGTGTTTTTTGTTGTTGAAGTGGATAAAGGTTGTTTTGCTGGGAGAAAGTTCGAGGCCGAATTCTAGGAGATTGTCTTTGATTTTTTTTAATGGCATTTTCGAGAATTTTTATGCCTCTTGCGATAAATCCACATTTGACGTAGACTGCTATATCGTCTGCAAACTGGGAGATTGATACAGTTTTTTTGACGTCGTTCGTTATGTTGGCTACCTACAATATGAATAGTAGAGGGCTTAAAACCCCTCCTTGCGGTATGCCTTTATGTACAAGTCTTGGCGAATCATTTAGGCTGGTATATATTTGGCGTTCTTTGGTAATAAATTGTACGAAGTGGAATAAGGATTTTGGCCATCCGATAGAGACGATTCTAGCTAATAGTATGTCTATATTTACATAATCAAATGCGCCATTAACGTCCAGAAATGCGGCGGGCACGCTTTTCCTTTCGATGAAGGCTTCGTCAATTTTTAATGTAAGGTTAGTGAGATTGTCTGCGCATGATTTGCCTTTACGGAAGCCGCTTTGGCTAGCTGGAATGATATCATTTATTTCAGCCCACCTTTGCAGCCTGTTTTTTACAATGGTTTCAAATAATTTACAGACGCAAAATGTGAGTGCTATAGGATGGAAATTTTGTTTGTCTGGTTTAAGGATAAAGTGAACAAAGGACTGTTTCCATGTATCAGGGTAACAGTTTTCACGATACAGTTCGTTGAAGATGTCAAGTAACAGTAATTTGAAATTGGTCGGCAGTCATTGGAGGATTTCGTTATCAATTCTGTCAATCCCTGAAGTTGTGTGAGCTGTTTTGGAGTCAAGTGGATTATTAAACTCGTTGAAATTGAAGGGTGTGTCGAATAACGGGTGAGGGTCGGTGAGGGGGGGGGGGCGTTTTTTATTTCCGTTGGGACCCAGAGAGGACTTATTTTGTCAAGAGCGGTTTCCATATTGTTGTTGTTTTGCAGGTGTTGTGTCGTATTTTGAGGAGAGGGATTTATCCAGCTTTTTTTCAGAATTTTGACCGTATTCCAAACATAGTTGCTGTCCGTGTGAAAGTTAATTTTTTCGGCGAATTTAATAAATGATTCTTTCTTTTTTGTTTTAAATAGTTTTTTGCAATAGCTGTATTTTTTTGTATTCGACTAGGTCCGAGCTATTTTTAGTATTTTTCCATCGTCTAAATGCTTCGCGTCGAGCATTTTTGGCATAGTCGCAGTCCGCGTCCCACCACGGTACTGGGTTTCTGAATGCGTTGGACGTTGAGAAGGATTTTTTTCTTAGAGTGCAGAATTTTACAGTATTTGTGATTGTCTCGAAAAAGAAGTCGTATTTGTCTTAGGGAGATTGAAGGTCGTATTCAGGTGTTAGGAAACTGTTGAAGTGAGATTCTAAAATACTATTGACTTTTGTCCAGTCGGTTCTTTTAGATTTAATTTTAAAGGTTTTTTTAGTGTATGCGTGCTTTTCACTGTCGATTGAGAGTTGGATAGGGTAGTGGTCGGACCCCCAGGTCTCGTCCAGAACAGTGACGTGAATGATGTCCGAGGCAAGTGTCGATGAGAGAACCAAGTCTAAGTTTGATTTGTAATGGCGGTGTACGTCAATATATGTGGATGTGTTTGTGTTGTGCAAGATTAAGTTGTGAGCGTCTATGGCTTCAAATAATTTAATTCCGTTAGAATTTGTAGTGTCGCAGTTTTAAGACGTATGGTGGGCATTAAAATCACCTAATAGTATCGAGTTTCTATTGATATTTACATTGCGTATAATTGTGTGCCACTGTTCTTGTGTAAGAGTATTGCCTGGGGCTCTGTAACAAGCCATGATTTCTATCGGCGGGCTTATATTATTAATTTCGACGCCGCAAATTTCTACAGAAGCGTTAGCAGTCGCAATGTCGTCTATTTCGCGAAAGGCTAAATTATTACGGATGATGTAAATTATACCTCCTCCTCGTGTTTCAACGAGGATCGCGATGTCGACGTCTTGAAGGATGTGGCGAAGTTCATGTTGTCGTTGTAGATAGCTGCGGATATTCCACTAGAGAATTTTTAATTTTTTTCTTTGTTGTTGAGCCATTTTTAAAAGTAGGTGTCTGAGTCGGCTTGGGAGTCGAGGGCGGAGCTCGTGTCGTCTCCAGCATGCTCGATTCGGGAGGAAGGGTTGGATAGTATATTTAGTATTCTTTTTATTCGGTTTTGGAGGTTGTGGTCCGAGGATGCGTTGCTGATGTCTGATAGCATGGAGACGAGGGCTTTAGTGTCATTGGTAAACGTTGCCGCTATTTCTACAACATTAGCTTTCCGATATGTAGAGGCTAGAAAGTCGGCCATGCTATCGAAGTCGAGAGGATACTTGACATCTTTGTTTTGTATGATAGATTCCAGAGGTTGTATTTGTTTTTTAATGTCTTCTAATGTCTTGGATTTGTGAATTGTTTTTTTTTTGCTTTTTTGGCAATAGGCTTTTTTATTAAGATTCTTGCGTGTGGAGTAGCACTGGTGTCTTCGTTGGCTGGAGGAGGTGTATCTTGAGAGCTGGTGGTTGGAAGCGATTTTGGCGTATTCCTTTTAATGCCGGCGAGTTGTCGTAATTCTATATTTTGTGTTTCTTCTGAATTATATATTGTTGTGTCTTCTGGATTTGGTGGGTCGTAGCTTGGAGCTAGTCCAGACTTTTTGCCATTATTATTCGTGTTTACTTTGACTGGGTTAGAATACGTAGTGTTTGTTTGTGCAGTTTTCTTCGAATGAGTGCTCGGTAGAGACTTTTGTCCTTTTCCTGGTCTGCGGCTTGTAAGTCGATTTGTGTTGGACAGTGTCTAGCTATGTGCCCTTCTTCTTTGCAGAAAAAACAAGAGAGAGTGTCCTTGCTCGGATAAATGTAGTAGTTTATGTCTTCGAAGGTGATTTTAATAAATTCTGGGAGTTTGCTGACGTCCGCTGGGTTTATGTACGTTTGTCTTCTGGAGCTTAGGACGTGCTCATATCCTTTTTTTGCGATACTGGCCTTAAGAGTCGTAATCGGAGAGCTGCGTGGGATGTTGAGTAAGTCGAGTTGGTTTTCAATGATGTAGTGCGGTATGGGCGGAGCAACGTTAGAAAAAATGTTTCGCTGGAGTTTGATTTCGGTTTCTAGCGGTTTCAGAGTGACTTCTTTTGAGCATATCGTTAGACTTTTGTGTTATTCGGTGAAATTCTCTAGTAGGTCCTTGCTATAGAGGTATAAATCTACTCGTTTATTAGACAGCCTGAATGCGTTCATGACATTTTGCGGTTTAACTATTTCACCCACTGCACATGTGTAGTCCGTTAGATTTAATCCATCAACACAGTCAAAAACTAGAGCTTGGTTGCGCTTTGGAAATAGGCTTTGTTGGCTGGCTGCTGCGTAGCTCTTGGTACCATTGGCGTTTTTATCTGTTAGGTTTAAACTGGAACTTGTAGACTGTAGTTGACTTACTTCTGCTGAAGAAGCCATGATTGTTCTTTGCAGGTGCAAAGAAAATGAGGGAAGTGAAAATTCAATCGCAGAGGCGAAGAATTGGGGGCTGTGGCCCCAGAGTCGGAACACGCGTTTGATAAATATTCGCGTTAGCTGCGCGACTGTAAACACGTCGCTTCAGAGGTTCACAGGAGACTCTCGCAGAACCACGTAAGTGCACTCGTTTTTTTTATTTTTGTGCGAGATACACCGTGTGGAGTATATTAAAGCTGTATAATATATATCTAATTACCTATACCGATATATTCATCGGTATTTTTAAATTTTTAAAAATTTTTTTAATGTTTTCAATTTTTCAAAAATTGTCAATTTGCAAAAACAAGAAAAAATACTGGAATCGCTCTGATAAAATTCGTACGTATTCCTTAGCTGATTCTAAAAACTTATTACTCTCGAAAATTTTTTCCAAAAGTGCGTGTTTTCCATTGGTTAGAGGGGTTGCAGATACATTGCAAATGAAAACGCTCTTGAAATCTCGAATTAAAAAAAAAATTGTGGAAAAACCATGCTTTTTTTCCTTTAATCCGTTTTTGGTCATTGTTAATGACAATTTTCGAAAATTTCAATTACACCATTGGATAGGGCATGAGTTAAACTTTAAAAATATTCCCCACCCGAATTTTTTAAATTGCAAATTGCATTAGTTACAAACCTTGAAAAAGAGTGACCGCATAACCACTTGTCTGCAAAGTTCCCGCAGAACCATTTAACTCAAGTAATTTGCTTAGCTTGCGCGTCGAGAAAGAAACTATTTACAAATGTAATACTACGGTTGTATTTGTATATTAGATACCTCAATCAAATGAACCAATACTTAGATCTTTTCCTTGGCATTTCGATCTTACGTATTACTTCAAACATTGACATCGCTTTTTCTCGAAAACACGAAAAAGTCACTTAAGTGGTTCTTCCTGTAAGCCACAGATATATAACATTGATTGTTTTTTTTATGATACCTTCAATATTCTTAAATCATTCTTAGCTTAAATAAAAAAAATAGGAGTCAATCCGCTAAAAATAATATTTCCTTTTATTTAATATTAAAAATCTTCACTCTAAAAAGACCGATTTTTTCGTCGTAACGAAGCTTTTATTTTCTATTTTGTAAAGAGACTCAATTCCGTATAATTCATACTTAAAAAATAATATAACTATTAGTATGCCATAAAGACAAAAATAGAAGTTTGTTATGCAAGAACGTAATATAAAAGAGTGCGACTAGAGTGTCTAGCAGTTCTGTATGCTCTATTTCTATGGGTTACAAGGCTCCGATTTCATTGCAGTTTGCAGCAACTGGTAAACGTAAACACATCCTTTCATAAGGAAAATTTTAGTATTTAAATATGATGAGAAATTTATAAGGAATCAATATTGTTAGTATTGTTATTAGAACAAGTTTTTTTATCAAGGTTTTTTGCGGCGTGAACGATTCTAAGCATTTGGGTGGGCGAAATTAAGTGTTTAACGTTTTAAGGAGTAAAATGTAATCAAATATTTCATTTCGCATTATGCACGTCGCAAAAAACATCAATATAAAAAACATATCCTGTAATAATAATAGATTAATTGTAAGACGAAAAATTAATATTTTTAAGATTTCAATAGCTTAAATTGAAGCTCTGAATGAAAACTTTAAAATAAAAGAAGTTCCGTTATGATTGCATAAATAATGAAATTTTTATAGCTTTAAAAAAAACATGTTTTTTCCGATCGTTAACCCTGTCATAATCTCTTAAAAGTACACTCTAATATAACAAAGGGATAGCTAACCTTTAGCATTTTCATTAATCCTTCTAGTTGCACCATGAGTTGCCGCCTAGAATCTTGTAACGTTGCCAGATGGCTTTCAAGTTCATCTTTACGTTGTCGTAAAGCTCGTAATTCCGACATAAGAGCTGGATTTTCTAAGCCTGCTGCCTCGATTTCTTGTTGTCGCCTAGGTTTTAATAGATATTGTTAGCTTATCAAAAACTCTTAGGGACAAGAAAGCAGTGAATGTAAGTGTATTATTAATGTATTTTGAAATGAATTAATGAAACCTAGAACATAGCATGTAAAATAAAGGAACCTAACTTTTATATCTACCAAATTTACTAACTTAAAAGGTTTTTGCCTTATCCTTGTCAAATTATTAATTAGTTTGTAAATATTTGATAGAGAATAAGTAGGTACTGACCAGAAACTGATTAATAAGACACGGAAGGTACATTAATATTTTTATTAAGAAGAAGATGTAAAAAAAGAAGTGAAATAAGAAGATGAATAAGAAGAATATGAAGAGAAGAAAGTAGATAGGTGAGTATTAATTCAGAACAGAAGGTAGTAGCTGAATGCTATTTCTGTTGGTAGCCTATGTAAGTAATATCTGGATCGTTAGAAGAATATTATGTAAAAGTGTAGTAGTGTATATTGCGACTACATACTGATTACGTTTAAACAGCTATATGCAACCAAGAACACAAAAGCCAAACGGAAAAATCTTTTGAACATGCGTGAATCTAGGAGGGTCTGAGAGGATTACGATGAGGTTTCGGCTCGATATTAAGGAAGTAAAACGACACAGTTATACCTTAACCTTGTAATCTCTCGCATTATCTCTTTATTTTTTGCCTCAAGCTGCGATATGAGTTCTCGTTGGGCTCTCGATGCGTCGAGTGATGCTAAATTTGCATCCGATGGTGCCCTACTCTGCTTGCGACAGACAAATAAAACAACTAGATTTATATATCGCTTACACTTCCGAGAAAATGTATCGCACACTTAACTGTTACGTACTGTGTACGATGATTCTGTCGTGTGTCCTACTCACCGTTTGATCGTTCTGTAGCAGTCTCGACGAGCCGCGAGACTGTCGAAACAATTACGTAAAATTGAGTTAGTTGCAAAAGTAGAGCGTGTTCTTTAATTGTGCCTATTTATTCGGGCGGCTATAAAACTTACTACGGTTCTTGCTTCCTGAGATAGTCGCTGCGCATAGATTGCGATTAATTTGTGTTCATCGTCAACCCTCGAATTGTCCATACTGCGTTAACAGATTGCGTACATCAATGCTTTAGTAGAAAGAAGCGAAATTCCGCGGAAAGTGGATTTTAAATTTTCACTTTTTCAAGATATAAAAGCTAGTAAAGAAGTAAAAATTTCGGCTTTTTAACGATTAATTAAGCATTTATAATACAGAAATCTTTAGTAATTTTTTGCAAACATTGAATATGCTACAAACTTGGTGTTTTTCATTAGCTTCAGTGTAAATTTTCATATTTATATCAAATAAATGGAAAATAGAAGAAAATGTGTATTTAACGTTAACAACCATTAATGTTTATTGGTACATACGTAAGCTGAAATTAAGAAACAGAACCCCTAGAAATAATTTCACAACTTGCCTCACTTGAAATACATGTTAATATTTTTAAAAACAATAAACAAATTATTTCACATTTCTCGGCATATTCTCGTAAAATATTCCGCATTCGTCACAGTGCGCAAATTATGTGTTTTTCAAACAAATTAATAGAATTTACTTGAGACTTTTATATCAGAGATTTTCAATTAAACATTAAGGTGGAGTTCTACCAAATTTCTTAACTTCTTTGTTTAGTACTAATATTTTTTCATATTCTTTACTCTTATTTGGTACGAAAAGTAAGGGCAATTTATAAATATTGAGCAATTTTAACAGTTTATTAGCAGAAATATTGCAAATTTATTGTTAAAAATTACGTTTTCTTTGGTAAGTCTCTTGCTTGCTGGATTTCAATTAGGTTAACCAAAAAATTTATAAGTACTTATGAAACCAAGTCAAATAAAGTTAAGAACTCCGATCGACAAATAATATTTTTCACAACTAAAAAGTTAAAAATCAATTTTTCATTTTTCAGAGGCTGTTAAAGATTTTTATTTGTAAATCGGAGTTCGTAACTTTATTTGGCTTGGTTTTATTTCAATTCAAATTTTTTGGTTGGTTTAAATTGAAACCTAGTGAGCAAGAGACTTTTTCAAAAGAAACTTAATGTTTAACAATTATTATTCGTACCAAATAAGAGTAAACATTTTTTTCGCACCAAATAAGAGTAAAAATTATTATTTTTCGTACCAAATAAAAGTAAAAAATTTGAAAAAGTATTAGTACTTAAGAAAAAAGTTAAGAAGTTTGGTAGAACTCCACCTTAAAAGAAAGTAAATATTACTACTTGTTTTTGGGCTTTTTAGGTCATAGGGAACAAATTCTGAGATACGTGTCTCCGTTTATTTAAAAAATATTGTCGAATAATCAAAACTAAAATTTAAGAATGTCGGGGCTTGCCAGTAAATAAAATAAGATATTCTTTATATGTAAATAGAGAGATTTTATTACCTTCTTAAGGTTGAACGGCTGTCTAAAGAACCAGAATCGAACGGGCCCATGAAGCCTGGATCTGGAAACCCATTATGCGACGGTATTGGAGAAGGCGGGCTGGAACGTTATTGAGCAATTGTTTAATACTGTGAGAAGCAAATAGTTTCTGTTGCATGCCGCTCTATTTGTGCGTGATGACTTACACAATGTGCGAGAGATCCAAAGTCTTCTCGGGTTGCTCTGGAAACCTCGGTAGACTGTTTCTACCCTTATCTGGAACGCATCTGAAGCTTTTTCTCAAAGAATGACCTATTTGCTTACTCGGTGACTTCTGCTTGAAGGCGAATGTTTGTGATGATTAAGTTACATTATAGAATCAACTTGCACTAAAGATAGACGGTAATTAAGCACTTACAAAACTACTATATTCTCTAGTTTCGTGATCATTATTGTGGGTGCCTGAGACTTTTCCTCTCCAGAAACAGTCCTGACAGAGTTGATATGAATGACATTTTTGACACCGATACCTAAACCCAGTGAAGTTCTCTCTATGGCAGGCGTCGCACATGATGGGATGCGTAACTGAAACATCAGTACAAGTACCACTATTAATCCTACTTATATAGTTTAAATTTAGAAGCGATACGATTGAAAAACTTACCAGATTCAACGGCAGCCATCCTATGATAGAGCGGCAACCAGATTAGACAGTGCGGTCCTGGTTCTGACATAAGCGTGTCCAGAAAGTCGTTTACCGTGATTTTAGCATTCTGCAAAGTAAGAACCAGAAATCGATATTTTTGTATCGGCGGAGAGAGAGAGAGAGAGAGAGAGAGAGAGAGAGAGAGAGAGAGAGAGAGAGAGAGAGAGAGAGATTACTCACAGACGGAAATATCGAATTGGCCAGTCCATCCGAATAGCCGAACGAAGGGGACTCGTAGACTGCGGCCGGCAGTGCCAGAACCTCTTTCAAATACTCGCCGAATCTCCATTGAATTACGTGACCATTGCCATCGGTGATTTGTGAAAAAATGTCTGTAAAAAGAAATAACGTTCGATGTCTTGATAAAATGTAATGTGCATAATAAGAGGAAAGAGTTGCTGACGTCTTCTGTTTACTTACAACGAAATTTGTCCATAAGCTTTCCTGCGCAGAGTGTAGCTAAGGCAACTTTGACGGAGAACACTGAGATTTTGGTGTTTTCTCTGCGAAAAAAAGGAACGAAACATGTATGCGAAATCCAAGTGTTAGGTGGAATACAAAGTAGGAGTACAGCCAATTAAAGAAAGCTTAAGGTGACGAAAGCCTCGCAGATCAAATAGAAATTTGCTGCAGTAGGTGGTACTGTTCTGCATTAGTGCATTTAGTGGGTCGTAATTGCAGTGATAACATTTTTTGAGCCACTTACCCGCTTGTGTAGGCAGCCAAGAGCCAGTTCATGAGCAATGCAGTTGTCGCATCCACCTTAGCCTGCTGCGATACCGGTACTCGTTTGTTGAGCGCGTGAAACAGGGAAGACAGGAGAGTCTCGAGCCTTGAGACGCTCAGTGTACTCGACGGCTCCAAAGTGTTGAGGCTGTTTTCCCGAAACGCCTCGATTACGTTCCAGATATCTACATTGTGAACTGTTCATCACGGTAAAACTATTACTTTACGTGTACAAATACACCAATCAATTTATAGTAGTTATTCAAGATTTCTTAAGATGTTCGTATAATGCCATTAATATACATCATTCCGACTTGATAAGAATATTACAAAAAAGATTTAAAGCCTTTTCAGGCAATTTATTGCATAGATATTATTATTGATTATCCAATTAAACTCACAAAAACCGTTCAAGTTCAAATCGAATTTAATTACCCCCGTTATGATGTACATTCTGCGGAGGAAGATGTCTATAGAAAGTTACGCACATAGCAATATGCATAGAATGTAGAGAGAGAGAGAGAGAGAGAGAGAGAGAGAGAGAGAGAGAGAGAGAGAGACAGACAAAGAGACACTCACGGTTGACTTTCTTCTGAATGAATCGCAACTTGCAGGCGGTACGATAAGAGGCGAATCGGATGCTGTCGAAATTCTGCTGGCGCATTTCCTGAAGCAATTGCAGTCGGGTTGCCTCGCCGCTGCTACTACCGCCTCCGCCGGTGACGCTGCTACCGCTACAACTGCCAGTCGAGCCGCCACCAATGCCACCCGCTCCATCCTCAGCCATTTTTACTGCGGATCAGATATCAGCTCGAATATAGTACATGCTTAAAAATTTTTTTAAAGCGCTTCTATATGTTCAACTATCAAAATCAATGAATTTTTTATAATTAGCAATAGCTCTTTAAATATTTATGTTTAAGGTCTAAAAACTCAGAAGTATTCTTTTAAAGACGTTCTACACTTAGGAACAAATTTTCAATCACTTTTGAACAAATATTCATAAATGGTTCACGTAGATAGAATCGTTAACCTTTAGAGTATCGAGGATTCAAGTACTATATCGCCATTACAAAACTGGTGCATATATTATACTGGTATAGTTTATATATTCTATCGTTGATTGATCATAGGGTAAGTGTCGATCAGGGGGTGAGTCAATATATTAACTTTCCGGTCCGTAACGAAATTGCCAGTGTCAAAAATTTCAAATTATAATAAAAATTATTTTAAATAATAAAAAAATTTTTTACCTACACAATTATACGTTTCCGATGTATTTTTAGACGCTGAATCCAAATCTGATATCAATAAATACTAATCTCAATAGCAACCTCTACAATAGGGTAAAAACTACCCCGAAGTCCCGTGTAAATGGTTTTTATGTATTTGAAAGTGCGAATATACGTTTTCGATGCATTTTGTAAAACAACAATATTTTAATATAAAAATAAAATTAAAAGAACATTTTTTGGTCTGCCAAAATATTGAGATTTTCCGGTACTCTAGAGGTTAAGAAGAAAACAAATTTATCATGGGGTGTTTGCCGGTTCTATATAAAAGTTACAACTGTACAGATAAAATAGAAAAATTTCAATACCCAATCATCAGAACTACTTTTGGTTGTTGACCTACAAGAGAGTCCGTAACCTTCGGCATTTTATCGAATAAGCCTATCACAACCTATGAAATTGCATATTTTTTAATTAATCTTTTATTGAATATTACTCCTACTATGTTAGACTTAGAGTAACTTGTAAATAAGAAAATAATGAAAGCTGAGAAAAATACCTTTAATTTCGTATGTTATATTATCAAGAAATGTTCATTTGTTTAAATTTTACGAATGATTAATTTTAAATCTCAAGAAACAAATAAAAATTAACATGATTCAAAATTATTGAATTTCATGCCTAGAATGTAAATGGATCGTAAAACTTCAACAAATAGATGTATATTGCTAATATAACATACCAAATTAATGATATTTTTCTTAGCTTTTATTTTCTTATTTACAAGTTTCTCTAACTCCACTATAATAGGAGTAATATTCAATAAAAGATAAATTAAAAAATATCTAATTTCATGGGTTTCTGTCTAGGACTCGGGTTGTGGAACCTATTGGGCAAAATGCCTTAAAGGTTTTCTGTTTTATAACAAAATAAATCTTTTTACTGAGTTTGTTTAAAATCCATGGTCCGAAGGTCATGGACTCTCTTTACTACAATGATTTAAGGTTCGCTGGAACCCATTTTATTTCTTTTGAAATAAGTTTACAGTTAATCGCGAAAAATGTTTTTTCGCGATTAACTGTAAATTTATTATATAATTATATGTGATTTGAAACATTCTTTACTTTTACTCCCTGGGTGCATAATTTACAATTAATATTTTATTATTATTTAAGTGTATGTAATCTAGATAATAGTAGGTTCAAAGATGCATGCTGTTATTGTATATTATACGAAATGCTTAACCGACTTGTTTTCCTAAAAAGGTATCAATTAATGAATCACATATTATTTTTCCCTAAACTTTTGCATCTTTTCTTGTGAGAAATGGAGTAATAGATCGCATTCACTAAAAAAAATAATTTAATAGTTGGTTTTTGCAATGTGCTATAAGCTACATTTTGTTTCTATTAATACGGATATTTAACGATGTGTTCTAAATATCTGAAGTTGTGGAAGGCTAAAAGTGTAAACAGATCAAATAGATGAACTTCATTTCAAACAAGCATAACTACTTATTCGGAATAGATATATGTACCGGTAAAAAGTGAAACTGTTTTTTAATTTAATGCTCGGTTTCTTCTGTATTATTCTGGTTAAGTGAGCAAGAACTTTCTTTTTTTAATATTCTGATAATCGTCTCGTTTGGTCTGAATACGCGTTTTTGAAATAGGTGCTTGATAATTGCTGTAGTATACACCGATGAACTTTTATTGTACAGTTGTTTTAATTAGAGACGTAAATAGCAGCATATTGTGATACTTGTATTGTAAGTAGCGCATTTTGGAAGAGCTTGTTTTTAATACTCGAAAGTAACAGGAACACTAACTTCGTGCCAGAAAGCATTAATGAAGACACGCATCTTGTCATCATATAATATTGTACAGCACATCTACGTATCTTTAGTTCGCTGCCACGCTCACCCCAAAATAAGCAGGTATAGACTAAAAAAAGAACCTGTCTTTGCTACTAATAAATAATGTGAACCGATTAAAAATATTTATGTGTATTGAATGTACTCCGCTAACATAAGGATAGGAGAATATATCAGATAATCTACGAAACGGAAATACTGCAGATAATTTCATAAAGTACAATAGATAAATCTTTAAAGACAATAAATCTTCAAGAATAACTGCACATAATTTCATACTTACGTATAATAAATTTACAAAGGTTAAGTTAAATCCCTTTATCGATTCCGTGGTCTTCCGTTGCAAGTAGAATTTTGCTAAATTGTAGCTACACTTTCAACTATTTCCTTTCATTTGTAATATTATTTCTCTTTTTTGGAGCTTTGTATTAGTGAAATTTGTGCAGCATGTTTATGAGGATATACTATTACAGTTTTTTTGTTACTACAGTAATGAGTGCATTTCTTTTATAAAAACTTTGTCATGAATATGTAATGAGTCATTTAATTGGATTTTAGGCTCAAGTATAGTTACAAGATTTCTTTCGAATAGTTTGCAGCTATAATCCAGTTAACGTAATATAATACGATTTTTCGCGATCATTTCACTTGTCCCAGAAGATACACCCTTTAACCTTGAGCAATAACATATTAATATTCCTTTTTTTTCAAATTATAGTTACAACGAGAAAGAGAAAGCTTGGTCATAACGAACATATTTAATTAAAACTTTTCATGAATTTCGATATTGTTCACTACCAACGGAAAGTCTATAGATACCCCTGCAGAAGGACGGTAGTTCCCACAATTAATTTCAACTCATTCTAGGTGCTACGATATCAATATTTTTTTCCACCCAATTCTGTAAAGTTTTGCATTTTATCTTTTTTCCTACAGTTAAAGAAATTCTTTTTAAAGTTTGTTTTTCCTCATTGAAAAAATTCTATACGATACTGGTGATGTAACTGGTCCATCAAACGGCGTGATTATAATCCTGGCTCCGCTCGGGCGCTATTTATACGCCGTGTAATAATGTGCCACTTAGATCACATGTATCGTAATGTACTATTAATAAGAATTTTGTTATCATAATATAAGCAGCCTCACCCATTTATGACAACAAACTTTGACATGTACACACAGTTGCTACTCAAACTTTAAATAATCGTGAATTCCCGCCATGTTGTGTGCATGTCAATTGACCGGTCACACTTATGCCGATCACCGTGGAGGGAAGGCTAGCTCGCCATTGCACGCGATGCTATTGCCGTTCTACAATTGTGCATAGTCTGTAACGACCGCGAAATTTAAAATGTATAATAATATAAAAAATAAAAGTAGAACCTATTTTGTGTTGTTTAAAACTATGTTTTTTGTAAATAATCCCATTCACACATCCTTCGTAAAACAGTAATAACTGTGTACACAAATGTATGGCAATTTTAAGAAGGGTATATGAGTATGTCTAGGAAATTTCGGAAACAACTCGGACGGAGAAGTTGCAAAAAATTTTGTTGAAGGTCATTCTGAAAGAGAAAAAGCTCGCGTGCACGGAAAATCTTAAGGTATATTTTGTTTCTCGAAAACTATGGACTTTTAAAAAAATTTCATTCAAACAAAAATGTCTTAAAATTCATGAAAGAATGCTCTGAAATTTTTTCAGATTTTTTACGACGTTTTCCGAAATTTCGATTTTTTTAGATTTTTGAAAAATCAAAAATTGTACCAGATCAATGTGAAAAATTTTCAGAGCATTCTTTCATGAATTTTAAAACATTTTCGTTCTAATGAAATTTTTATAAAATTCCATAGTTTTTGAGAAAAAAATCTATGAATTCTCTTTTTGTTAATTATTTCTCGTTTTTTCGAGTCGTTCTTGTTCCGGATAAAATATGCCTTAAGATTTTCCGTGTACGCGAGCTTTTTCTCTTTCAGAATGACCTAAGACAATGAAAAGAAACAGATTTGGTAGGTGTGCCTTCAAGAAAATTTTTTGAAACTTTTCCGTCCGAGTTGTTTCCGAAATTTCCTAGACATACTCATATATATACACCCTTGCAAGTAGTAGTTATTACTATTTTAAGAGGGATGTCTCTCACAGAAATGTTTCGGCAATGTTTCCTCCACGTATAGTGATTAGAAAGCAAGGTTCTCTACTGCTCCAAAAACAGAATTCTGGTGCTTCCATTAATATAGACCTTCAACCA
The DNA here is from genome assembly GCA_018906965.1 of Philotrypesis tridentata. Lineage (NCBI taxonomy): Eukaryota > Metazoa > Arthropoda > Insecta > Hymenoptera > Pteromalidae > Philotrypesis > Philotrypesis tridentata. The sequence goes on along the minus strand of JACCIB010000072.1, from coordinate 49,547 downwards.
TTTATAGGACACCTGAGCATGCAGAAAGTTGTGTACGATGACACTGTAAGTGGCATTATCCTTTTTCATTCATTTTTAATGTAAGAATTATATTGGCTTTCAACGTTTCATTAAGGGCTCCTATGTGCAATCTCTACTGTAATGGACCTAGGTGAGATTTTTCAACAATTTCACTTATATGGTTAAGCTGTATGCAGGCGATGCAGGGCTAGAAAAACCTAATCCTGCCAATATTTATCAATTAAACAAATGCAAAGGATTGCAGTTTTGCAATTTGTTCCTGTTGATGCGCGAGAAAAAACATATTTAATTTTTAATGTATTTTAAGGGGTTGGGTTGGGTTGGGTTGGGTTATGACTGTGTTAAGAGATTATGACAGGGTTAATAGTCGAAAAAAAATTTCTTTTTGGAAAGCTGTAAAATTTCATTATTTATGCAATCACAATGAAACTGTTATTATATTTAAAAGTGTGCATTCAGGCCTTTAATTGAAGCCGTTGAACTCTTAAAAGTATTGATTTTTCATCTCATAAATCTTTTATTAATAGCACATGTTTTTTACTGAAGTTTTTTAGCGGCGTGCACAAGCTCTAAGCGCTTGGATCAACAAAATTAAATTTTTAATATCTCATTTTACTTCTTGAAACCTGCACTAAAATTTAAATGGAGCACTTTTTTAATAAAATTTTTTTCCCGTTTTTTCAAACAAGTTTATATCATTTTTTTTTTAAATTAAAACGAATTTGAATAAAATGGCATAAACTTGTTTGAAAAAATGTAAAAATGCTTAGAAATGCCTAAATAATACACAGGAATTCTTCTAGTATGATTAGAGGTAATTATTAAATTCTTCCTCTGACAGATTATTAACAAATTCAACCATTTTTCGTAAAGTTGCAAATTTTTGAGTAAAAAATTCTTGAAATTCGTTATATGATTAAATTTTTGAGAAAATATATTGTTGACACAACTATTCTAGTATGGAATTTAATGATAAATCTAAATTAGATGATATGAACGCTCGTTTACCGTAAATATATACGTTTTCAACTCTCACCGCGTGGAGGTCAGCACCGATGGAGACTTTTCATATTTTTTTAGATTTTTTGCTATTTTTTTCATTGAATTTCAAGATTTTTTACTACAAAATTTGCGACTTTACGAAAAACTTTGAGTTTCTTAACAATCTGCTAAAGGAAAAATTAATAATTACCTCTAATCAGACTAGAAAAATTCCTGTATATTATTTATCTAAATAATATAATATAATGCTATGGCGACCTAGCCTTACCCTCCACGGTAATCGACTAAATTTATTAAATTTATTTAATTTTTATTTAAATTTTTACTTGACATAATGACATGCGCAAAACATGGCGAGAATTCACGATTATTCAAAGTTTCAATAGTAACTGTATATATCGTATAAGCGAGTCGTGAGAAAGATTTCATGAACATCTTATTAATTCATATATTAACTTTTATTTTATCATATTATTATCATATTAACTTTTCTACATTATTTACAATTCTTCTTCCTCAATCTGTGCCAAAAATAGTAACTTATCTCTCCAGCGCTTGAAGACAAGTGCGTAATTTCGGTGCCCGTATGAAAAAAATAAAATACGATCTGCAGGGCAGCAGGAGTAGAGTTTTACAATCTTCATAAAAGAAAAAGTCTATAACTGTTCGTTTTGTTCTTATAACTGAAAGAAAGGTAAAGAAAAACAGAAACATTGAATCATAAAGCTAGTTTGTTATAAGTGCAGTCAATATTCAAGTATTCGAGATTCTATGAAATTGTTAATCTTGACATTAAAATGTTGTTAGGAAATCATCATGTTGATGCAACTGTTTTATAAATGCATAAAGCGAAACCGTGCCTTTCGACACAATGCAGTCTTACATATGTGGCACCATACTGAATCGTTTAAAATAATTGTAATTTAATTTTAAATTTGTACTTTGACGTACTGCCCTCTTCTATTTTCGCAGCAAATTATATATCTGTGGCTTACAGGAAGAACCACTTAAGTGACATTTTCATGTTTTCGAGAAAAAGCGATTTCAATGTTTGGAGTAATACGTAAGATCGAAATGTCAGAGAACAGATCTAAGTATTGGCTCATTTGATTAGATATCTGATACGGATACAACCGTAGTATTACATTTGTAAATAGTTTCTTTCTCGATGCCCAAACTAAGCAAATTACTCGAGTTAAGTGGTTCTGCGGGAACTTTGCAGATAAGTGGTTATGCGGTCACTTTCTTTGAGGGCTCGTAACTAATGTAATTTGCGATTAAAAAAATTCGGGCGGGGCATATTTTTAAAGTTTAACTCATGCCCTTTCCAATGGTATAATTAAAATTTTCGAAAATTGTTATTAACTATGAGAAAAAACGGTTTAAAGGAAAAAAGCATGGTTTTTCCACAATTTTTTGTTTTAATTCGAGATTTCAAGAACGTTTTCATTTGCAACGTATCTGGAACCCCTCTAACCAACGGGATAAATGTCCAAACCTAAAAGATACGTGATTTGGGGATTGATTTTGAACCTCGATGTGGTCAAACTGGCGGATATTATAATTGAAAATTTTTTACGAAGACTTTTACGAATTTTTTATTCAGAAACCACAAACTTTTGGAAAAAATTTTCAAGAGTAATAAGTTCTTAAAATCAGCTAAGGAATACGTATGAATTTTATCAGAGCGATTCCTGTAATTTTTTTGTTTTTGCAAATTGACAATTTTTTAAAAATTTAAAAACGTTAAAAAATTTTTTTTAAATTTAAAAAAACCGACGAATTCATCGGTATAGGTAATTAGATATACCGTGTGTCCCAGGTGAAACTGTCCATGCTGGAAGTGTGGGTGGAAAAAATTTCAGCACCAAAAACTATGGTGAAAAAATTTATGGGGGTGAAGGGAGATTCTGGCGACTGAACGTGTGCAACCCACATGTTTCGTATTAAAAAAAGCTGCGTTCAAAAAAGTTAAAATTTGCACAATTAATATTTTTTGAAAAGGCACTTAATTCTACATAAACGGCCGAATTCAATAGAATTTGAATGACAAAAATCGAATGGTAACTTCTTGAGATAATGAGACTCGTTTGATAATTGTCACTTGTAGGATTCTGAATTGATAAAAGTGAAAATGCTCCGATTTTTGTGATTCAAGTTTTGTAAGTATTGGGGATCTTTACGCATAAACATGAGTACGGCAAAAATTATCTTTATTTAAGAATTGTTGATTTGAAAATTTTGATTATATTTATGGATGTAATTACACGGATGACCCTCATTAGACCGCTGCAGCCAATAGTGTCCCTCGGTGCAATAAAAGGCTAAGACCTCTCTCCGGCACTGGTACACGTGTGGCACGACATTAGAAAAAAGTTTGCACTCAAAATTTTCAAATCAACAATTCTTAAATAAAGATAATTTTTGCCGTACTCACGTTTATGCGTAAGGATCCCCAATACTTACAAAACTTGAATCACAAAAATCGGAGCATTTTCACTTTTATTAATTCAGAATCCTACAAGTGACAATTATCAAACTAGTCTCATTATCTCAAGAAGTTATCATTCGATTTTTGTCATTCAAATTCTGTTGAATTCAGCCGTTTACGTAGAATTAAGTTCGTGTTCAAAAAATATTAATTGTGCAAATTTTAACTTTTTTGAACGCAGCTTTTTTTAATACGAAACATGTGGGTTGCACACGTTCAGTCGCCAGGATCTCCCTTCACCCCCATAAATTTTTTCACCATAGTTTTTGGTGCTGAAATTTTTTCCACCCACACTTCCAGCATGGACAGTTTCACCTGGGACACACGGTATATTATACCGCTTTAATGTACTCCACACGGTGTATCTCGCACAAAAATAAAAAAAACGAGTGCACTTAAGTGGTTCTGCGGTAACATTTTTACGAGAGACGCAGTTAAGTGATTATGCAATCGGCTGGCATTTAAAATATTTGTGCATTTCGGAAATCCTACTATTGTACAATGAAAAAGGGTACTAAGAGCACCTCGAATTCGACATAAAAAAATTTTTCGCAAAATGTCACTTAAGTGGTTCTTCCTGCAAGCCACACATATATATATATATATATATATATATATATAAATTAATAATTATCAGTTTTGAATCTCTTTACTTTTTACTATGAAAATTGTACAGTATATGATAATTGTACCGTATATGGAAGTCGTTAAAGGAAAATATCTTTTAGTATATTTAAAAATTTGCAAAGAAGAGACAAATTTATTGAGAGTTAAGAAAAAAATTGGTGGAAAAATACAGAAATTTATGATATTTTTCTAGAGCATAAATAGTTTTTCTTGCTTAGATTTTATGTGGATACATTCATAAATAAACGCATCAATCGGAACTCTGCTTTTTCTAAACTGCCACAGAATAACAAAGTAATTGCGCAATAGTGACTACGCAAGTACCTGTTTTTTATGATTTTCATTCTCAGTGAAGTCAACATTGATTACAAAGGTTTGCAACTGTAAAGGACAACGAGAATTAAGAAAATGATAAGAAGAAAAAAAATTCTGAAGAGGAATGCGAAAAACAATCTACTACGATAACAAGGAGCACACAGTTGTGTACAGCTGCACCCTAGAAGCTGATCAATATGCAATATGCATACATTACATAATATAAGTACATTAGAAGCTAGTCAATTATTTTAAAAGACTAGTTATTGCTGCTATAATTAGTGGAAACTTTATCAGGATAATTAAGATATTGGAAGGACGATACTGTTGAGTTGATACCGTTGTTGAAGATTTAACTCACACATTCACGATCCAAAAAAGTGTTGCTGCAATTCGTACATTAACATTAAAGTTCTCGCGCGCAGTGTTAATTGTTATTGCAGAGAGAAAAAAATGAACAATCGTGTGAAAATTAGTGCAGATTGCAAATATTAAACTCTACTTCTCGAGAGACCTTAAATTCTTGCTTAAATACAAATATCAAAGTTTATGCAAAAAAGCGAACATTCCAATGCATATTTATGACTTATTCGCTTGTCAATAATGCATGGTATGCATTGCAAAAGACATTGCATACAACTAACTAAAGCTAGATGGATTGTGGTAGCTCCTGACTTAGAAGTCCCGAGAAGCTTTTCTTCGATGCTTCAAATCGATGTGAAAACTTGACGCAGTCAAGGGAAAGTATAGATGATGCAAAAAATGACCACATGTTACTTATATTTCGATATACTTAAACTTTTATATAGTTTGCATTAAACTCTAATATTAACAGGTTTTACCACCACTTTTTAAATCAACCAGTCAATCGTTTTTTATCAGAATTGAAATATTTCTTTTGGGCTCTACTAGTATTCTATAAAAAAGAATCTAATAATTAAAACAAGAATTTTTTTAAAAGAGTAATCTGTTAAACTTAGTATTATTCAAAATAAATATTTTCATTCATTCAGTGACCTGAAAAACAATTTTACTAAATACTTTAAGATGTCTGAACGACGATGGCGCAATCGGTAGAGTATCAGGCTAGAAATTCCAGAGGTCCTGGGTTCAAGCCTGACTCTTGACGATTTTGGGGACACCTCTTTGTTTACATAAGTGTCTATATATTTGAGCTCCAGTACATGGTTCGGATTACACTGTATACAAAGTGTATATTTCACTGTACATAAAACTGTAGGTCCCCGTTCCCTTGCGGATTTGCAAGTTTTTCTATAGTGGACTCAATGCACTAATTGAGGACTTGCAAAAACGCATGAATTAGAGTCGCTAATACCGGCAGGGGATGCGACTTTAAAACACACAAAAACAAAACAACTTTAAGATGTAAAATATATACTAAATAACTTAAGTAACAGTTACAGTATTAGTATTGGTATTAGTGACGGTAGTACTATCAGAAGTATCAGCATTAGTATAGTAATAGTAATACTAATAGTAGATTACTAGTAATAGGTGTCAGTAGAATAAGTAATAATAATAGTATAAAGTAATAGTACTACTAGTAATAGCAGTAGTAGTAATAGCAGCTGCAGTAGCAGCAGTAGTTTACTACTACTACTACTACTACTACTACTATAGTAGCAGTAGTAGTAATAGTAAGAGTAAAAAGAGTATGCATCTGAGAAAAATGTACCGGGGATACGAAGACTTGAATCAATACAGTAAGTGGGACAAGTGGGGGTAAAACCAGCCAGCCAGTACATTGCCTAGCTAGTTCCACAATTGTTTAAAGCAGAGGTAGCATCAGAACAAGAGAACATGGAACTTCAGCTAGCTGGAGAGATTACGCTAAGATGATGAGTTTCAGCAAGCTTAATCAAGAATAAGAACATTATTTATGATCAATGCCATTAAAAAATCCAGTATTTATATGGTAACCAAATGAATAGTTTTGTAGTTGTGATGGCCTTTAATAGTCCTACACTATTAGTTAATGAGAATGTAATCAAGGAAACTATAGTTTAATTCGATTCTATAAAATTCATATGGGATTATTCAAATAAATTAATTTAACGTGCGGTTGCTGCAAATAAAATTAGCACAAAAGATTATTTTTTCACTTTTGTGAGAAAATTATAGATTTGGAAATCAGATGCTATTTAAGCCCTACTTTTCAAGGAAATAGTACTTTTTTGCAACTTCAGCGATGCATTTTTCAATTTAGGAACATATAACACTTTTTTTTAAGGAAATTTTGTCTACTTTACAAAAAAAAAATACTTTTAAAGTCATATATGTTAGCACTTGCTTAGAACTAATTTAAGTACTAAAATTAGTGAAATTGAGATTTCGATCCAGAGGTCTTGTAAATTTATAGAGTCTGTAATTGTTGCTAAAAATCAAAATATCACTTGTCAAACACAAAAAATTAGGTTTTCTATTTATTTTTCTTAATTTCGCTTAATTTCCAAGCTAAAAATCGTTGAAAATGTTGATTTTTATGGTAAATTTTATGCTTATTCGAGATTTTCATCGATTTTTAGCGTGGAAACGAAGCGAAGTTAAGAAAAATCTCAAGAATACTTTTTGTCTTGAAATTTCTTTTTACTGTTCAAATATATTTTCCAGATAGGAAATTCAATTTTTTGTTTCTGACAAGTGATATTTTAATTTTTTAAATTGTTTTAAACTTTGAGTTCAATTCTGGGACTTGTCCAGATACTTTTTATTGAAAAAGCTATCTTTAGAAATTGTTTTATTTTAATCCGCAGGATCAAACCTTCAAAATTTTGAATTTAAATGTGTGAATTGCATATAAAGTTGCTGAAACATGTGTGTGTGTATCTTACTATATTTAATATAGGTGTAATGAGCTGAGCCGGAATTTGACCTCCCCCCTCCCGCCCCGTCAAAATGATTAAGAAACGTTTCAAGAATTTGCCTATTTTTATAGGTTTCCCCCCTCTCATCCCTCCTCCTGCCTCCTCATCCCACCTTCCGCCCGCCTCATTACTTGGAGTGTACTTAACGATAAGTTACTTTTTAACATACTTTTATATGATCAAGTATTTTATATTAACAGACTTAACAGAAAAGATTTTGAAGTCATGGTCTGATGTAATACATTTTAGGTCATAGGGTAACAAACCGAGCATATTCATATATTTTTGGATAAGTAAAAAATAATTTTTTTCGATTTCACACGGAATCACCCCCCCTCCCCCACACACACACACATACACACACATATACAAAAATAATTTCAATTATATATATGGGTGATTCTCTGTGAGATCGACTGGCCGAAAAATAGATATAGCTATAACTCTGAGAATTTGTTCTGCTGGTGTAATACATTTTAGGTCATAGGGTAACAAACCGAGCATATTCATATATTTTTGGATAAGTAAAAAATAATTTTTTTCGATTTCACACGGAATCACCCCCCCCTCCCCCACACACACACACATACACACACATATACAAAAATAATTTCAATTATATATATGGGTGATTCTCTGTGAGATCGACTGGCCGAAAAATAGATATAGCTATAACTCTGAGAATTTGTTCTGCTGGTTGCCTCTGATTACTCTGAATTTTTTCAGATTTTCTGCATTGATTATCTTAGAGTTACAGGGGGTCAAAGTTGGTAAAAACTAATGTTTAAAATCAAGTTTTCAAAACGTTCGCTCGCTGGGATCGAAACCCAAAATATGTGAAAAAGTACCTTAAAACAATACAAAAACATGCGCCAAAGCCCAGAATGTCTGAATTTTTTTTACTAGTCCATTCCTGTTTCTACAAATAATTGTATATGCCAAATAGCTGAAAATCAATTCATCATAAACATTTGTTTAGGCTAAATTCTCTTATAATTTAAGAAATTACAATATTACCTGGCTTAAAATGACATTAAAATATTAGATTATTTAATCAAAATAGCTGAAAACGATCAAAATCCCTTTTGGCATCTATTATTATAATAGGCGTATGGACTCAATTTAGTCAGGTAATTTCTTGAATTATAAGAGAATTTAGCCTAAATAAATGTTCATAGTGAATTGAGTATATGCCATATGTACCATTCACTAGCATATACTATTCATAAGTATTTTTAGTTAATTGTTCAAAATAATTACAGTTTTCAAAAACACAATTTTGGCTCTAAACAAAAAATAACATAAACAACGAATTAGTCAATAGCCATCGCTTAAGATTTTTTTTTGTAGCTGAAACATTATATTAAGTGTACAATTTAACTAACGCCGACTAACGCTCAAGTTCGAAGTTTGGACTTAAATACAGTTAAAAGGTTTACGTATAAGAAGAAATTTTTTATATTATATTATTAAATTTGTAATATTTGATTGTAAATATTGACTATTGTAAATATGGAATTTTACTTAAAAACTTTGGGCTTCGGCAAAAAACTAATAATTTTAATCACTTAACTTTTGATAATGATGGTGTGTGATAGTCTTTCACAGCGGCATCGGTGATACAGTTACAGGCGACGGCCAAATTATTTTATTAAGTAGATATATGTATGCGATGTAGCATATTGCAGAACACTTCTGTTTATGGTAGTTGTTTTAAAATCCATTTACACTCCAGACATTAACCACTATCAAATCAAAATTTGTAATAGTGTAAATATAAAAATCTGTTACTATGTTGTTGATGCGGTTGCTACGCACATGGCTATAGCTATAACAAATTTCGAATACGCATAGAAATTTATTCTTTTCAATATTAGAAGGAAGGGGGTACCCCTGCCCCCCTAGTTTCTATTAAAAAGGACTCCAAAGTTAGCAATTTTGTCCCTATAATTTTTTAGTTCTATCAGCCCATTTTCTGATACATTTTCGGTAAAAAGTCTACTATTTTATTGACATATTCTTAATGGCAAGCCTTGATATACTGGATGCAAGAAATTTGCAGCTAGTCCATATGCATTTATGACTTTCACTAATCGGTTTTATATTAAAACCTCAAAATTCTCGTTGACAGCAGGTAAATTTAATTGCAACCAGTATTCGGTACTACCGAATCGATAGCATCCTTTATATTTAACCTGCTTTTTTCGCAATTTCGCACAAGTTTGCAAACGAGATCTAATATTCATAAATTATTTTGCAACTGTTCTTCAAAAGTGTTGTTAAACAAAAATATTTTTTAAGGATAAAAATTATGCATCCCTTCGTGCAAACGTATTTATTTTCAGCCAAAGTTTCGAGCTAACTAGAGCTCCTCATTAGGGCTTAAAAAAGGTCAATTTAACTTATACATCTACATTACACACAGCCGGAAAGCAGGAAAGCCAGAACCGATCAACAGTTAAATTGACGTTTTTTTAAGCCCTGATGAGGAGCTCTAGTTAGCTCGAAACGTTGGCTGAAAATAAATACGTTTGCTCGAAGGGATGCATAATTTTTACCCTTACACCTTAAACAACATTCGAGCGATATAAGCATCTGTTACAAAAAAATCTCTATTTACATTACATAAAACAGCACCTTGTTTACAGCCTCGCACATCAAACATGTATTGCGTGAAGCTCTCAATAACTGCACCAATGGGTATCTCCTGCCAAAATTATTCTAAAATCACCTACTTCAACTAAAAAATTTTCTAAATTAGGGGGTTTAAATCCTTTTAGAAGTGAATTGTTGTTTTACACAACAAATTTTCACTACGGCTATTACACGTTGTGTGCCATAAATCACTTCTTCGACCCGTTGCGATCATGTTTGACGCATTGTCGGCTACCTTTGCGTACAAATTAACATTAAAGCGTTCTCTCGCTATGTTTATAGATTCTTCAATAACTTCTAATAAATTTTCTGCCGTTTCTCATTTACTGCTAAAATTAATTAATTCCAGAAATACATAATTATCGTTTTGCAGGCGAATCATGGAAACAACATTTTTTGTATTGGCTAAAGAATTTTTCCAACGATCTACTAAGAATACACCATAGGTTCGTTCTTCCTAACTTACTTATTCTAGAAAAATATTATACCTTGCATTTAAAAGCGAAGTAGGCTAATGTTCTTCTTATCGAAATTTTATAATTCAGATTAAGAATAATACATTTTTCTACACATGTTATGTAGAAATTTTCGAACTCGCTTCATATACCCACCACTGAATTCAGTATTAGACTGAACGATTTTTCCCTATTAAGAACGTTGCCCTGTTTTATAAAATGAAAACAGAACTTAATGAAAAGTTAGATTATGAAAGTTAAGAGTGTCCTGAACGTATTGTCATTGTTTTTAATACATGTTATAATACTCAATTGCGTGAAATATCAAGTTGAAAATTCTATGTGTAACATAGGCTCTTATGGGGCAGCCTCTAAATAATTAATAAAAACTGTGTTAGGAATAACACACGTGAACAAGCGTCAGAGAATTGATAGAAAAATGTTAATAGAATAAAACTGCAAATAGTTTGAGCTATATTATAATGTATTTTTTGAAAGATATTAATTGAAAACAGCTCTCGACGTTAAGGTATGTTAGAAAACGTGTTTTTATTTTATGTAGCAGGCTATCCTCAATTATTAATTTCATTCTCTAATTGATAAAACAAGTGTCCGGAGCTTATTTGTAAGTATTTTCATAATTTTATTAATGTTTTTTAACATTTTGAAATTAAATTTTGGATCGATAATATAGGTCGCTATTACAATTCTGAGGTAGACAAGAAAACGTCCTTAAAAGCATAGACACGTTAAGTATAAATAAAAATAATATTGAACTATCTCAAAATGACCTTTCATGGTTCAGAAGCACTACTTACATCATTTTTATTGAATTGCGTGAATTCAATTAAAATTGCAAAGGTTTTTAATGTACAGTGTATATATGCTTCAGTAATACATGCAAAGATCGTTATTTTCTATTATCCCTATAAAAATAAGTCATGACCGGATGTTTTGAAGCATCTGAAGACTGTGTATAATTGGCTCATGTTCTGCGCATGTGTCGAGGCTGGTTGAGAGACATTCTATATGGTTCAAAGTTTATATCTATACTTAATCTAATTCTGATTTCGCGTTTTACTTTGTATAGAAAAATTAAGTGTGAGAATATTATATTTTTATGTAAAGAGCGAGAAAAAGAATAAATACAAGTTTTTCAGTTTGGTGACTGTAACAGACGTCATACGTACATTTCGAATATATGATTCGATCTTTGCTCATGCATAACCTAACATAACAGCAGAAAGGATCTGCATGCAAACAAAACGCTGGTCTTTTTGTAACATTACAGTTTTTTTTGTAACATTACGAGAAAAAGACTTTTAGCAAATTCATGTGTAAAGTCTGAGTCTATATATTTGATCCAGTCTGTTAATATTACATTTTTTATGAATTTTATTATATCTTTTAAAAATACAATGCAGAATAAAATCGACAATTGATTCATCAGTTCGTCACGTATAAAGGTAATTAGCAATACTTAAATGCAATTCGACAAGTATTTTTAAAGATATACACTTTCGATAAATTTTTTGGATAGTTCTAAAATTATTTATTTTGATTATTTGATTAATTTTTTCTAGAATAGTTAAAATAACTTTGTAATTCAGTTCTTTAAATTTTAAAAAACTAGTATAAAATTATTTAAAATTTTTAAATAAAAATCGTTTAATAAGTAATTTTTATAAGAATTATTAAATTATAAACAAATCGTGACAAAAATGTTGATAATTATAAGTTTTGACCTCTGATAAGTTTTATAGTAACATAGTCTATTTATTAAGACAATCGATTTACTAACAGTGTATGTAAAGTAAAAGTCTCATGCATCACAGTGCATGCATAGAAAATATAAAATATTTGAAATTTCACCTTTGCAACGTTCTGAAATCATGGAATAAAAGGTCAAGTATGATCAATATTATTGTTATATTTATTGGAATATTTATTGTTCGGAGAGTATAGATTTGTTAAATAAGTAATGTATGAATTCAAGATATGAAAAACACTTTCTTGTTTAATTTATCTTAAAAATCACTGATTAACAATATCATGATAAAACTCACTAGTTAACGATATTAACAGCGTATATACTGTATGTATTTGTATATGTACTGGATATACTTATACTTGCCATCGAGACGCTAATGTGCTCCTTGATATTCGATTATTTGTGCACTGAATTGCAATAATAATCATTTAACAAAAATAAATTGATTACTCAAAGCACAGAACAATCTCATTGACTTGAAATGAAAACTTGAGATCTGCATACTTTCTACTCCATAAAGTAAAGTATACGGAAAATACTACAGCTAAAACTAGCATTCTTTTTCGTAGAATTGTATTATGAATTATCTTCATTTTTTCTAACAAGTTTATGTTTTTTTTCAAATTCGTTTCAAGTAAAAAAAAACTACATAAACTTTTTTGAAAAAATGGGAAAAAAATTTTATTAAGAAAGTGCTCCACTTAGTTTATAGATCTATAGACTAAAGATTACATGACATATGAAACATTTGATTTCGTCTGCCCAAACGCTTAGAATCGTGCATGCCGAAAAAAAACTAGAGTAAAAAACATGTCCTTATAATAATAGATTTGTGAGATGAAAAATTAATATTTATAAGCTTAAATTGAAGGCCTCATTTAACACTTTAAAATAAAACAAGTTCCATTATGATTGCATAAATAATAACATTTTTGGATCTTTAAAAAAATATATATTTTTTCTATCGTTAACACTGTCATAACCCTTTAATTTGGGAAGGAAAAAACTTGGATAGTCCATATCTCATGTGTGATTTGGCACCCGAACCGAACACGAGATATGAGCTGCCCTAATTTACTCTCGTGGAGCGCATACACTATTTTTCCTTAGTTCTAGCGACGAAATTACCCTCTTCTCCCCTGGTACCCGGGTGCCAGGGGAACTTTCGGTGCACTGTAAGGAAAAAGAGTTATTGTAAATAAACCGGTTCTGGTTTGCTGTTAATCAGAGCTTATTCACTAACCACATGATATACCTACAGCCTAAATTCCGCAAATGGGAGCTCAACCGAGTTGTAATACCAGCCACATGAGGGTAGATGGTGAGCTCATAGCATGTGTAAATTCATCTCTTTAACTTGGCTTGACTTATTATAATAATATTTATAATTATTATAATCGTTATAATTATTATAATATTATATTATAGAGTCACCAATATATCATTTTCTCCCTTGACGCGTAGTATATCATTTCTCCCATTAATAAAAAAAATAGGTTTATTTAAATGCTATTTTTCAGGCCTAACAAATAAAAATGCATAAATTTGTGTAGTAAGAGTAAGTTACTGTTAAGTTTTAATATCAATAGAGACAATTTTTTGACTACGACTGATTCGTGCTCGAATTCATTCATGATTACGAAAATGTAAATCGGTATTAACAGCAACAGGTGACGACGCTCGATTATTTTATCACATTTTGGCTGTGACTACAGACAATTATAAAATTTTATTCTTTAATTGTTGATGGCTCCATTGGTGGAGCTTCGATCTAGTATTACAGAAGCTCTGAATTTATAAATCTGCCTCTCGACGATTGTTCGGAAACCTCTATGTTCACATAAGAGTTTTTTATAGAAATGTGTGCATGTATCGCGTATATAAAATTAGAGATACTAAAACATATATTCAAAGGATTGAAAAAGTAAAAAAAAAAGTAATAATCTACTTTTATGGATATCATTAAAATAAACGATGGGATTTTGTAGGAAACGAATTAAAGCCTAGAGTATGCAGAGGTCAGTTTTCCCATAGATTTTTTATGTACAATATAATTTGTAAGACTTGCATTATAAGGCTGTCGGTATGCTCACGTGCTCCATAATAGCCAGCGATGTATTACCGAGGGATAATGGAATTGTACGTGCTCTTTCGCTAGGCGTGACTAGTCTGCTTTTTGCTCAGGCATCTGCAGCCGTAGCATTTCTCCGGGTCTGCGAGCGGAGAGAAGAAAGGAGGGGGGTATAAACACAGAGAGTATAGAGGGCAGAGAGCATAGAGCAGAATAAGTATACAAGTGCGAGGGGTGGAAAGGAAAGTGAACTGACTGATTCTGAAAAAGTGCGCGCGCGGCGACGCAGGCGAGCTGGGAGAAGTGCGAAAAGAGAGGGAAATACTTAAGTGTCGGCACGATAAGTGATTGGAAGGTGGTGTGGGCAGCCTCAAATTTGCCTCTCTCGCCGGTGGTGCCATAAAGCTGGAATATGCTAAATACACGGAACGGAAGAAGGAGAAGGATGGTAAAAATTATCCTGACACATACGTATAATATATACGCATAGACCTGGACTCGCGAGTCGCGGTACTCAGAGCGCTCAGATCCTCAGAATCAGATGTCAGATCAGAGTATAGTGTCAGAGTATCAGACACACGTAGGATACCCATTTATATGCGTGCGCAGTGCGCACACATTCACACATTAGAACTCCTAACCTGCCTTACCGGTGCACTGTGCACTTTACTACACGTATACTGAACTCGCGCACGAACGCGTCTTGCGCTTTATGTAGCGACGCTCGCTTGTAAGCTGCAGTCGATGCCGTTGCTGCATTGGTAGACACATGCGTACGTCGTTGGCGAGTGGATTTTCATATAATTCGCGCCAGAAGGTATACAGGGCGTGTGAGGTCTCGTGTCGCAATATCGCATATAGATTACAGACATTATGGGTGTTCTAGAGAGCTCGGCGACGAGAATCTTAAACGGGACGGAGGAGCAAGATATATAGTGAGAGAATGAAGTATATTGTAATGTAGATATATGTATAGAGTTGGGTTGCGCTCGAGAATGAATGTAAATACAAAGCAGTAGGTAAGGTAGACGCGTAGATTGTCCGCGGATTACCGTTCGATAATCGGATAAGTACTGTGTAGCAGAGTCGGAGCGGTGGGAGGCTTGCAGCTTACCTGGACTCGAGGAGGACGACGAGGAGGACGGAATTGCGCGTCCTCGTTGCTGCTCAGCTGTCCCAGTGGTGCTGTAGGCTCGCGACTGCTGCTGGCTCGCACTGCACTCGAGTCAGAGTAAACAAGGCTTGGTCGCGGGACGGGCACCGCGCACGTCAGTCGTTGGGCAGCCGAGCTCTGCCGCAGCCATCACTGCTGCTCCTGGCCTGCTGTTCAGCGGCCTCGGCGTTCGCTCTACACCGCGACTCTGCAGTTCCACAGCCCTCACTGCTCGGTGCTCACTCGAGAGTTCGAGACTCGACTATCACTGCTCACTTGCACATGCACTTGTTCTGCAGAGGCCCGCTATACCTAAGTACAGTGAGCTCGCTGCGTGCAGTCTGCTCAGTGCTCACTGCTCCGAGCAGTCCGAGCTGCGAATTGTATTGCTGCGTATTCCTGCGTGATGCATGCAGCGGGCACTGGCGGCAGCGGCAGCCCAGCGAATGGCCTGCTGACTCGCGCTCGTCCCGACAGAAGGCGCGACACTCGGCGCTCTTTCTCTTTCAATGAGTATACCTATAGCTATTATCAAGTCACTATGCTTATTGCTTATGCTAGCATCGCTAGCCTGCAGCCAAATACTTACGAGACAGTCTTACACGGATTACACATATTTTCGCTTTAGCCAACTCAATGCAAGCGTTCTCTGCATTACGCCAAGTACGAGTGTGTGTGCTGCAGAGAAGAGAAGAATCTATTAACTTGTATTAAAGCACGGCTAATGAGTGCGAAATATTAGTGAGCTGTGAGAGTGACTGGTGGCGCGAGATTTCGCGCGCACTCGCCAAGTCGTCAACTTCCCATACGACTTGCTGCTCTCTGATACAATTCACATCGTACAAGTAGAAAATAAAAAATACCATGGTTGATTACTCAAGTAGTACTTGCGATACAACGTACAAATACAAGTTCGAGAAAAATAACGTGCTAGCGGCAGGCATCGCTAATCGCTATAGGACAGTGAAGGGTGCCGGGCTGGGTGTTTATTATAAGCCGCACGGGGGACCCGGCGACTGCCGCGCGCGCACCACCGTCTTTTACTGGGCTATTGATCCGAAAGCCCAAAACTTTCTCTCTCTCTCTCTCTCTCTCTCTCTCTCTCTCTCTCTCTCTCTCTCTCTCTCTCTCTCTCTTAAGATCATTCAATAGCAATCTCCTCTTATTCCAAAACCTTATACTAATTTTGTTCTTATATTAATTGTAGCTTATATTGTTGCTTGGCCACTGCTGCTCTATTCTATTTTAAATTTTGAACATTTATTAACAGTAATCATATAGTTACTTAAACTAAATATTGAGCAGTACTTTATAACTGATTTTTTATGCGCTTTGAAATTATAATCTGAGATAGAAACTTTAGGCATTGCTGCTCTATTACATACGGATTTTACCATCTATTATAAAAACTCAAGCATAATTTTGTATAAAAATTATTTTGAATTTATCAGTATTTAGTTGTGGAGAATATCGTTGCTAAAACGTGAAACTTGTTTTTGCGACTTTGCACAAGTGACAGGAGAGGAGCTGAATAGGGGACAGTAATAATCGGTAACGCTGTAGCTTCCATATTTTATCAGTAGATGGCAAAATCTCGACATTCTCGACTATTTTCTGTTATGGGCTGACTGTAGTTACCGATTGTGGTAGAGTGGAAATCGATCTTGATATAGCGGGCTACTTAAATGTGTAGGGCTGTATCTTGTATATGCTTGTACGAATGAAATGAATAAACTTTGAGTAAAATTTGAGTGGAATACTGGCACTAGATTAATAAGATTCGCAAATATTTAATAGTAAAGGTTCTAGTAGTCGACTGCTTATAACGCTACATTTCATCTTATCGTAGTAAAATAACATTTAAATATGTCTTTTTAATAAATGGAAACATTTGATGCATTGTAAAAATATTAATCATTTGATTTCAATTTTTATTTAACACTATGAGTCACACAAAAAAAGATTAAAACTCTAACAAAAAAGTCTGCATTGAGGCGATCAATCATTTTAATAGACGACCACACGAGATTACCAACTTTTGATGCGGGAACATAATCATCAATTCTTTATTCTAATTGATGTTTAAACAACAAAAGTGATAAAAATACTCCGAAAGAGAGAAGCAGAGTCAGTTATGTGTACGGCTAATTGTTTGACTTGTAAATAAGAGAGCAGAAAGAAAAAGAAAATTCTCGAAAAATCGCGACGACGTTACAAAATTCTATAATTTCATTATTATCTTTATTTTCCTAAATGAACAAAAATGAACTATATTGCATAATAAAATTTTGCCAATTATAAGCGTTGAATCATCAAAAAAAAACATTTTGGTTTTCAATTCTTCGGCATGCCGCGACATAGTTTGTATATATTATTTATTATTATTATTTATTATTTATTATTATTATTTATTATTATTATTATTATTATTTATTATTATTATTATTATTATTATTATTATTATTATTATTTATTATTATTTATTCTATTTTTTATTAATTTTTTTTATAGTTTTAGCATTGGGAAATATGTTATGAGCCGTATGTCCCTCAATTGTTGACCGATCGGATTGAAGCTATTTGGAAAATACTCGACTTAAAAAATAAAAATAAGAAACCTTCTCCCGATTTTCAATAACTTACTTGTTTTTCAAATGCGAGCGCTTTTTGTTAGGCACGACCGCAACGAGGGAATGCCTTATAGTTTTATCATTGCAAAAATTGTAATATGCGATATCTCAGCCAATTTTCAATAAATCGGGCTGAAAATTTACGAGAGTACAGTTCTTATATGTGCAAAAAACTTTTGTTTTTACTTCTGCGATTACCGGACTATTGTTCGAATGGGAGCTCTTAATGCTTAATTTTACATGTATTTTTAACTAAAATATGTTTTAATAAGCTTATCTCAGTCAGATAAGTCCCAATCCATCCAATTTTTTTTTTTTTTTTTGAGTTCTACTTATTTTAAGAAAGTGACAGTATAAAATTGGGCTCGATTCCATATATGGGAAAATCCGCCAAAATAATTCAGATAATTGCAGCGCAAATCGACCGAAAAAAAACCTCGTGAGACTCGTCTGGGGCAGCGTTTTTCTTGTTCTGCAGGACCCCCAGAACACGAAAAAAATAGTGTTCCCGCGAAATCGAAAAAGAGTTTTTGGGTATTTGGATGTTTACACAAAAATTTACAAAAAAAATTCATTTTTTAAAGTGTTTTTTTTTCAATCCGAATTTAGAGGGAGAAGGAATTTTATTTTTAGTGTCGCAAATATGCACAAAAGTTCACAAATTTTCTGAGCTTTTCAAATTAGTGAAGCTTTTCTGTCTAAAAGTTTTTTTAACAAAATGACGGCGGTTTTTGTGAAACAGCGTAATGTTAAACTTTATTGTCCAAATTTATTCAGTGAATGAATTTATTAAGCATTTTCATTAAAAATAGGCATAAGTCTGCTTACCGTAATTTCGCTAATATAAGTTCGAGTTTGAGTCACAAATTCTATATTCCGCACAACGGAGCGTAATAAAAAAATTACGTTAAACTGCTGAGGGTCTCAACTGCCACATCGAATAATAAAATATAGGGTGAGAAATTTTTTAAGCTCGACTACCTTATCAAATCATAAAATCTGGGGTCAAATACTTTATGAGCTCCTTGAAAATCATTGTTTCCATAGAAATGTATATGTCACTATTTTCGCAGCCTTTTCGTTTATATTCCGCTTACCGGAAGACGATAAGTAAAAATGTTTTACACCTCTGTGGGATTCTATTTTCTATTCACGGCGGAAAAACTGGGGTCGGAGTATATTTCAAATCACAAAAAATCAGTTTGTTCAAATCGAAGCGTTTCGCCGATTTCACCCGCCATTTTTTCTATATTCCGCTCAACGGAGCATAATAAAATAAATTGCGTTAAATTTCTAAGGAGTTCGACTATCTTATTGATTCATAAAATATGAGGTCAAAAGCTTTTTGAATGGGTGAAAATTATTATTTGATGAAAAAAAAAATTGAGTTTACTGTATTAATAAGGACCTTCATTGCCTGTTTATTAAATCTGAGGTCGGGTGCTTTGTGTACTTACGAAAAATTTCGATCTCGTTATAGTCTAATTAACGTTTTTTCACGCCTAAATGTCGTTACGAACAAAAAAAATTTTTCGTTCGAAGGAACGTTGGAAATTTCATGTACACCCGAGTGCAATTAATTCTGCACAACTGACGGTCACCGATACTTATTTGGGGAAGTTTTCATGTAATAATGTAAACGAGATAATCGGCTGAAAATTTGAGAGTACAGTTCGCAAAAACTTTGCGCGAACGGACTTTTTCGAATTGTAAAAATAGTAATTGTTTTCATGATATGTTCGACGTGGACGGGCGGGATAAAAAAAATCGTTGCGGAATTGCAACCGCATGCTCTCAGAGCCGTGTCCCTGAGCTGGTGCGTTCGAAGGATCTCGAGCTGGCCACGGAGTAACAGCCAGACTCGAGGCGTGCTCTTAGTAGGTTTTACAGTGACGGGAGAGGTTCGCGCAAGGAAAAAGACTCTTAAGTAAAGTTGATGATTTATTCAATTCTAGGTACGTTGAAAAATAACTATTGCAAAGAGAAGACGCCACGCTAGCGTGGCGGGAGATGCTCTGTGCTGCTACGATCGAGTGTGATCGGACTGGTCAACGGTTCGAGCTATTCTGGCGCGTCGCTGCCGTGGTTGGCGAGTTACGAGGCACTCTTGACGTTAGAAGTCTGCGCGAGGGCGCAGCACTTGCTTCCTCTGTCATCGCTGCGACTCACAAAACGTTTGTCGTTCAGGGGCTGAAGGACGCGATACGGTCCTGCTTAGGGTGGAGTGAGCGGCGCCTTGATCGGACCAACCCTCCTGCTCGATGTGTTGAAAGTGAAGATCCACGTTTGTAGAGGCGATGATTATGTCGTCAATATAGACGCGTACAAATGAACAGCTCCTGAAGATGCCGTCTACAAAAGGTTGAAGGGTCTGGGTCGCGTTGCGAAGGCCCAGAGGCATGCCCAGAAACTCGAACAACTCAAACGGAGTCGTCACTGCTGTCTTGGGCACGTCATCGGGTGCTACTGGAATCTGATAGTAGGCCTTTTCCAAATCCAGCTTAGAGAAAATAGTGCAATCCTTGAGGCTCATGAGGAGGTCCTCGATCCTTCGGATTGGATAGGCGTCGGGGACTGTTAGCTTGTTCAGGCCCCCGTAGTCGCCTGTGGGTCGCCAATCAGATTCTCCTTTCGGGACAAGATGTAGTGGGCTGACCCAGTCGCTTCTCGAGGGTCTAGCAATTCCGCGCTGCGGACACTCGTCGAAGAATTGACGAGCTCTGGCCAGCTTCTTGCCGTAGAGAGGTCTCGGCGGGTTCCGCACCGGCGGGCCCGTCGTCACAATGTAGTGCTGGACTTCCGTGCTCGAGATTCCTGGCGGCTCCATAGGAGGTTCAAAAAGATCCTTGAAGGAATCGAGCATGGAGGTAAGACGACTTGGAGGATGATTGGCTGCATCATCAGTCATTGGAGAAACGCTGAAAATCTCTACGGCTGCTATCGAGCCAGTCGATTTCAGCTTAGTTGCAGAGTCGATGAGGCTGTTCCCTTTTAGGTCGATAAGTAGGCCGAAATTGGACAGAAGATCTGCCCCAATGATGGGTAGCTTGGTTTCTGCCAGGATGAAGGGCCAAGAAATTGGCCGCCGCAGTCCGAAGTCCAACTGGAGATTCTTCGTTCCAAAGGTCCTGAGTGTAGTGCCATTTGCCGCTTTCAAGATCAGGCTCCCTGGTTGCGGCGATGGAAAAACGCGTTCAGCTGGGAAAAGTGAGACTGATGAGCCAGAGTCTATCAAGAAACGAATGTGTGATTCGCGATCATAGAGAAATAGGCGGTTTTCTGTTGTGGGTCTGCCGCCGATCGCCGAAACATGCGACGGCGACCCTGCTAGTTTTCCTTCGCCGGAGGCTTGAAGGAACACGGTTGTTGACATTTTTTAGCCAAAGCGCCAAATTTCCAATGGAAATGACAATATGGGCGCTTGGCTGCTGGGCTCTGAGAACGAGAGCGACGATTGTTCGATCCTTTGGGTTGACTTGTATCTGCGGACGTGAGCTTGGAGATCAGCAACTGCTGAGTTTGAATCAGCTGCTCAATGCACGTCTTGAAAGCGGCAACTTCCGACTGAAGGTTGGCTTGACTAGCGGATGGAGCTACGGCGAATACACCTGGAGTGGACGGGATATCCAAAAGCTCGTCCGCTGTGTCGGCCAATTCGTTGAGCGCTGTATTGCGAAGAACCTTAAGGTTTCGCCGAATGTAGACCGGGAGAAGGGCCAACCACTTGGCCTTCAAGACTTCATCTGAGAGTCTGTTGCCGGCTAGAGCGCGCATCTGCCGAAGAAGTTGCGTTGGCTTCCTGTCGCCTAGGGAGAGCTCGTTTAGCAGCTTGTCGAGCTGCTTGTCCGGAGAATCTGTAAAGAGGTTTATTATTTCAGACTTAATGTAATTGTATTAATCAACCGCTGGAACCGAAAGAAGTATGTCTTCGATTTCCTGGACTAGTTCAGGTGGTAATGCTCGAACGACGAGATGAAACTTTGACAAGTTCGAGGTAATCCTTGAAATTGCAAAGGATGATTCGGCGAGTGTGTACCAGCTGCGAGGGGAGGCCCTCCAGAAGTGAGCGATCCTGCATGCACTTACTGCCGCTGCCTGAATTTCCTCTTCTGATTGGATGCGGAACGACTGTGGAGGGAACAAATTGTTCACTCCAGCTCCGAGGCCGGCTGCACCTGCGAAGTTATTTACTCCTGGATTAATCATGCCGAGGTGAGGCGGTGGAGCGTTGTTCAGTCCGAGTAAGATGGGTTGCTGGCCGGCTGGTCTATCGTCGACCTCTTCTGCTTGAAGGTTATTCTCCTGCTGGTGTCGTGGATGCTCGTCTTGATCATCTACTCGACCCTGTTGGTTATGTTGCGGTGATCTGAGGATTTCAAACGAAGGTTTTCTGCGCGTGCTTGCCGAAGTTTAACGCTTGGTCGCGCGGCTTGATGCGAGCGATGCGAGCCTTTCCTCGCCTCCTGCTGTGAAAGCGACGTAAGGAGGGGGAAGCTCAAGCGGGCGCGACGCGGAAGCGCGAGAGTGCTACCAAACTTGGTGAGCGAGAGTCAGGAGAACGTGGGAGCAAGGCTCACGGCACGCACATCTAGGAAAAAGATGGCAGCGACCTACCGGTCCCGTAACTAAGTTACTTGAGAAGCATGTGCCAAAAGTGGTGACTCACGTTGCCCGACACGTATACTAACGTAACGGTTGAGATCGCAGGAGCTCAGCTCGCTGCGCGCGCACCCGCGAAAGATGGCGGACCACGAAACCGCTTCCGATGCGTCGGTGCAAGCTGCCGAGATTGGCTGCCTGTCTGAAAATGCCGGAATCGGGCGGTTGGCGGGCAAATTGCTCGGGGCGAATGCTCGCCGGACGCAAAGTCGTCTCAAGATGGCCGACTTGCTACCGATTCTTGCTGACTCACGCCGAAGGTCGAAACGATCGTGTAAATTCTGAGTCCTGCCGAGCGAGCGTGAAAAACGAGCCTCGCTCAAAGGCCAGACTCAGTTGCGTGCAAAAGGAGTGTAAAGGGCTCCTTTGCGTGCAGACGAGTCACCGGCGCTCTGCTCCAACACGAGCTACGGCGCTAATGGCGGCGACGAAGAATTTCGTGTCGGCACGAATTCTGATGCGATGGGCGCGAAAAAGGTTTATTACCCGGGGTCACACGGGGAAAAATATCAACCCGGCAATAAGTCTGAATGGGTTTCACGGTCAACGCGAAAGTCGCAAGAGTTGGAGAAAAAACTGAGTGCACACGGGGAGAGATCTCGACCCGCGGCACTGAAAAATCAGACTTTTTCTTCACGATTCGTGTGATCTATCGAAGCTCGTCTCGACCGTGCGAGCGTACAAAAATGGCCACGCGGGCACTCTGTATTTGAACGTGGTGCTCTCAGGGAATGAATACGTCCTGAGGCCTGGTTAATCATGCCGCGGCACAGTACCTGCAAGTCTTTGAGATTCTTGCTTAATGCTCTCTGGACTCGAAGTTTAGCGATGTTGCTCGGCCGAGAGTAGAACCTTGGGGAAATCGACGGCGGCGTCTCCGACATCCGTTGCCGGGGGGAGTGGACGCGATGCCTCGTGGTTGACGATTCGATCCTTGAAGACGATGCCAGTTGCTTCTGTGTTGGCATGTCTGCTTACCCCCAAAGTCGATGTTCTGCTGAATCGGGTCACCACTATGCTGATTTGTCCGTTGGCGGGAATTGCAACCGCAATGCTCTCCAGAGCCGTGTCCCTGAGCTGGTGCGTTCGAAGGATCTCGAGCTGGCCACGGAGTAACAGCCAGACTCGAGGCCTGCTCTTAGCAGGTTTTACAGCGGCGGGAGAGGTTCGCGCAAGGAAAAAGACTCTTAAGTAAAGTTGATGAATTATTCAATTCTAGGTACGTTGAACAATAACTATTGCAAAGAGAAGATGCCACGCTAGCGTGGCGGGAGATGCTCTGTGCTGCTACGATCGAGTGTGACCGGACTGGTCGACGGTTCGAGCTATTCTGGCGCGTCGCTGCCGTGGTTGGCGAGTTACGAGGCGCTCTTGACGTTAGAAGTCTGCGCGAGGGCGCAGCACTTGCTTCCTCTGTCGTCGCTGCGACTCAGGTGGCGCGTCTCTTGCTTGTGGCGGAGACCCCACATGTTTATTAACTAATCATGGGCAGAAAACATTTATTTTTAAGTTTAAAAATGCAACTGCTTCCCATGATGTGTTTTGCCCATGATTAGTCAAAAAAAATACTATACCATTACCTGACGAAAGAGCAAGAAGTGACCTACAAGAATGCAAGGGACCTCATAATAATCCCTTTCTGTAGAGCAAATCTCCGCCCATTGCCCTTTAATCGATTTCTGGTTTGATGGAGAAGAGAAAATTCTTCCCTTCCCCATGAAAATCTCCCTTCTTTTTGTCCATTCATTCTTTGGTAGAAATCAAAACCATAATTTTCCAAGAAAATTTTCTCTTTTCTCTTAGTATGATTTTTTGGTTGGATGGAAAAGAGAAACTGCATCCCTTCTCCAAGAGAAAAAATTTTCCACCTCTTCCTTCACAGACTTTTGGCTTTAAAAGCGTGAATATTTCTTGGACTAGCCAGTTCATCTTTCAAATACGACATGGCTTCAGTACAATTATTTGAACGCCTTGTAAACTATTTCGTGAAACTATACAAATATTCATGAATTTAGCATCAAAGATATCCTTTACTGGTAAGATTGTGCAATTCCACAATACAATAAAGGAATTGAATGAAAAGATTGAAAAATCTAA
The DNA here is from genome assembly GCA_018906965.1 of Philotrypesis tridentata. Taxonomy (NCBI): domain Eukaryota; kingdom Metazoa; phylum Arthropoda; class Insecta; order Hymenoptera; family Pteromalidae; genus Philotrypesis; species Philotrypesis tridentata. The sequence continues at coordinate 24,716 of JACCIB010000072.1, read as the reverse complement.
CCTTACAAGAGGAGAGAAGCAGAAATGACAGACATGTATGCAAGTTGAATTTGAACAAAAGCCTAGAACCTACAAAAGCTAGACTTGAGTGGCGTGACTTGAGAGCGTGATGTGGAATCAACATTTGAAAATTGCATAAGAACTGGTGAAGTAATAAATATAGAGCATAAAAATATTAAAAGTTTCGTGATTGATGTAGAAAAGATTTTTGAAGAAAAAGTGAAAGAAAGCTTAAATGATTACAACAATGTAAAAGTAAATTTTGAATTCATTTTAGAATTTTCTTTGCACAAAAAAAATGGAGAGGAAACTGTAGATATAAAATACGTTCAATACGTCTTGGTGGAGGTGTTCATGGCGACCCGAGTTTGGGGACGTGCCAGACTAAGCACTCAGGCGATAGTAGATTATGCACCTAGGGAGTAAAAATAAAGAATGTCTGAAATCGCATATAATTATGACCCGAGCCGAAGGCGAGGTGTGGTGAAAATGTTCCATTATGGTATACCTTACCTACCCCCCCCCCCTTCTGACCGATTCCACGCAGTGATACCTTTATAGCATACCTTGTGGTTCCGGCCAGCGGGTTCCCTATAGTCTAGGTCATGTTTTTTTTTCATGTCTGTACCGCATACCATAGACTGGACCTACAGTTTAACTGCACAATACATTCATAGATTGTGTACAGTGGAATCCAAACTACTGGAGCTTCGACGTTATGAAATCACTTAAGTATATACATACAGGTGTATGTAAACATAGAGGTGTTCCCATTGACAGAAAAGTCGAGAGTCAGGCTCGAACCCGGGACTTTCGGATTACGAGTCCCATACTCTGCCTACTGATCCGTATAGATATAAAATACTTTACTAGCCAAAGTTCTACAATGTATACATCAATTAACTTAAAAGAACATATTAATGATCCAATTCTCACACATCTAGAAAAATTTCAAGAAAAGGATTCTAAGAGTATTATAAGCTTATGCATAAATATCAAAAAATAATCATCCTTTAATGGGAGCTCATACGTTCCTCTCCCAAAATTTATAGAAGTGTAAAAAGCCAGTATTAATATTCAAACAATACTTTAAGTATGCGATACTTCCAGCGACATATCCTTGTGCAACTAATGCTCATAGAGTAAGTAATTATAGCTCTCATGCAAATAAGCTCAACTTTGATAACATAGAATTCCCAGTTAAAATAAAAGATGTTTCAAAATTTGAAAAGCTTAATAGTAATATTTCTGTGAACGTTTAATGCTTAGGATTTATGGTCAGAAACATAAAGCATGTCACGACTTTTAAAATCTTAAGTATCAAAAACTAATAAAAATTATACCATTATGACAGATGTTTACAAATATTTTATAGTCAAGAGGATTGGAAAAGGATGGAAATTATTGTAAAAATATAAATACTTGTAGAACAAAATTTACCTGACTCTAAGAACAATATTCTTAAATTTGAAGATTATAAAAAAGTAAAAAAGTGGCATTTGTAATCTACGCAGATTTTGAATGTTTATTGAAGCCTACTGAAAATGAGAATGATTTTCAACCTCATGAAGCATGCAGTATAGGATATTATATAAAATGTAGCTATGACGACAGATTATCTGGCTATAAATCATATAGACAAGATCATTCTGATGAAGAAACACCTGCAGAATGGTTCGTTAAAGAACTGAAAGCAATTGGAGAAAAAATTGAACAACTCTATAAAAATCCAAATCCAATGAAACTTTCAGATCTGGAAGAATTATCTTTTCGAAGGTCAACCAATTGTCATATATGTCGGAAACCTATTCAATCAGATCAACTAGCAGTACGAGATAATTGTCATCTCATAGGACGGTAAGTTTTTTTAATGTAATATAAATAGAAAAATAAAATAATTTCTTTATTCAAAAAGCCTACTTTTTCTTTAGTTTCAGAGGTGCTGCTCATAATTCTTGTAATTTGAATTATCAGAGCTCAAGATTTATTACAGTAATTTTTCATAATCTTAATTATGATACTCATTTTATTTTGAAAGAAATTGCTACTTCTTCATTACTGAAAGGACGAGTCAGCCTAATACCACATAACAAAAAGAAATATATTTCATTCACAAAATATATTGATGAAAGTGATATTAGTTTCAGATTCATAGATTCATGGCGTTTTTTACCTTCATCATTGGATAAGCTTGCGTCATATCTGGAAAATGTAGCGATAGCAGTTAAAGAATTTCAATTAGGTGGATATTCTGATGAAAAAATTGATCTTCTCAGAAGAAAAGGTATATTTCCATACGATTTTGTCGATGGATTACATAAACTAGCTACTACAAAACTGCCAGAAAAGGATGAATTTTATAACAAGCTCACAGATTCACATATTTCAGAAGAGGACTATTATCATGCCCTTCAAATATGGCGTAAATTTAATATATCATCTTTAGGAGAGTATTCAGTTCTATATTTAAAAAACAGATGTACTATTACTGACCGACGTCTTTGAAAGTTTTCGGGAAACATCTCTTAAAGCCTATGGATAAAGTCCAGTACATTTTTATACTACACCTGGATTGATATTTTCAGCAGCACTTAAAATGACAAACGTAGAATTAGAACTTCTTACGGATATCGATATGTTGATGTTCATCGAATCAGGTATTCGAGGAGGAATTAGCCAGTACTGCAATCGATATGGTAAGGCGAGCAATCCGCACATGGGTTCTTCTTACGATACGACTCAAAAAAACAAAGACCTTTATTGTACTTTGATATCAACAGTCTTCGTGGCTGGACAATATGCAGCATTTGCCAGTTGGAAAATTTGAGTGGATAGATTATGAGTCGAATCCACATTTTTTTTAATGAATCCGCAGATTCAGATACTGCTTACTTTGCTGAAGTGGACTTCGTGTACCCTGAAGAAATACACGATGATCATCAATATTTGCCGTTTTGTGCAGAACACCGCACACCACATGGCTCAGAGCAGAATAAATGAAGACTATCGAAGATATCTTAAAGATCAACATATTATATAACGAGAGCAATGCAATATACGATCAAAATTGCATATAGTTCATGCGGAGAAGCATAAAAAATTTCTATGAGTCTTTATGACGATAAAAGATATGCATTGCCTCACAGTACAGATACTTTGCCATGGGGGGGGGGGGGGCTCGAAGAATAATGGAAGAACAGATGTCGCTAGCTGCAAGTCAACTGGAGGGGGGGTAGAATTGAATATTTAAGGACAAGTGGACGCAGAGAAGGGGAATCTAGTAGTCAATAAAGAAAAAGTAACTGAAGAGGGGATGGATGCTAGCAAAGAGAGGGGAACTAATGAAAATCATGCAGAGCAAGTAGAGAGGGTAACTCAAATGGGGATGACGGTTTATACCAATGAGGGAGAACCAATCGCGATCGAAAACAATGTTTCAAAAGAAATGATGCATGAATGGAAGTTGCAAAGCAGCAAAGGGGTATACTGCAAGAGGCTTTGGAATGGTCAAGAATTAAGAGGGGGGGGGGATAAGATATATGAGACGCTGCAGCACAGTGAGGAGCAAATTCGAGTAATCGAAGAGGATAAGAACTATGTACCTCTTGCAAAGAAGTCAAGTCTCGACTAACCAAGTAAGTTCATAGTTACCTTTCATCGTTTTTTCATTATCAGTGATTGTTAACCTAATTTTGCCATTTTTCAGAATTGATTTATCTACACTTAACAAGGTCGCTGAACGCGACTTCTTACCAACAAAAAAAGCTAAAGACTTAGAAAAACATAGAGAAAACATGACAACAGCACTGAAGGAGGTCAAAACTAGATTTGGTGCCAAGGTGGACAACTCTTTCCAAATCTTTTTACTAAAAAAAGTATCATCAATGCTCTTACAAGATAATCAACTTTATGATTTAAGTAACGCCGCAAACAAGCTTATATTATTTATTATATATATCAAGGAGAAAATTCATTCAATTTCAGTACTTCTACATCTTAAATATGTATAGTGTAACTATAAAATCTTGTATAAATATAATTAATAATTAAGTTATTTAATATAATTATGTTTTATTTTCCAGCATCTTTATATTGCAAGTGAATCAAAGAGTTTTATGAGCTGCCCAACGAAATTAGCTTTATAAAAGATCTAATAATGAAAAGCCAATCATTCTAAAATTTAAAGCCAATCAAAGCATTTTTTACTCCCGTAAACGATGGCTGAAGAAAATGGATTTTTTCATTTAAAATATCGATAGAATAATTCCCTACTTTAGCAACTGTATGACAACTCTCACAAGAAAGTTAACAACATTATAAAATCGATTCTCTTATTTTAAGGATCTGTAATATTTTTTCAATTTTTTAAACTAGTTTCGATTTTATGCGACTTTGGGTTACCGAGATAATTTTCAATGAAGCTATTCTGTTCTCAAAGCTGACAAGTACCTACCTGATTTTTTTTGTTGCGGTGGTGTCACTCCACTTTTGAGACGATAGCAGCGATTTACAGTTGTCTTTTCTCAAAGTGCCAAAAAATCTGCATTTTACACCAAATCAACGCACAGATAAATTATCTTTCTCGTGTGGCTTCTCAGTGAATTATTTGTTAGGAAACTGAGGTGTATTCATTCAAACGGCTTAAATTTATTAAATTGAAGAAATATATGCTTAAAATGATAAAATAATTATAGTGAAATGTCAACGGATTATGCATATATGAATGGAACAAATAACTTTAAATATTTGTATATTATTTTTTCAGATTTTATGGAGACGAAAGCAATAAGCTCAGAACTTTTACACGATTTCGAAAAAACAACTCAAAAATTTAGTATCACAAAGGTTTCTCTTTGAGAAAGCAAAAGTATTAACATTTTTTATAAAACTTCTGAGTTTTTTATTAGATTATCATAACAATTTATTCAGTGTAGATTGACGACAGCATACAATAATTGATAGAATATAAATTATAGTTTACTTATATAAACTTGTACAAATTACTTTAATATAAATACTTTTTATTTTCAATCTTTTTATTTTAATCCCTCTCATTTAAAAAAAAAATTAATAAACTTTCGAAACTTAACAATATCGTTCAAAAAAAATACATTTAAAATTTTTTTATCAATTTTATATTCTTTAAAAATATATGAAAAAGTAGAAAAAATTGAGATTTTTATATGTAGAAAATTATTAGAACTTATTCTAATTAATGAATATCAAAATCTTAATAAATAGTTAATAAAATCTTAGAATACTTAGAATATCTCAAAAACATTATTAAATAATATGTCAGCTTTGTTTAAATGTGAATCTATCGCTCGATGTTGGAATATTGTAAATAATTTACTATGCGTCTCTTCGAGCCAAATCGTTTTATTTATACAAAATTCGCCAAACGATTCAGGATATATGTATCCCCTCTTCAGTGGCTATATACAAGGTTATAAAATATTTGAAAATTCATTACAAAGTATAAATTTAAAGTTTAAATTAATTACAAATTATTGAAAAAATCTTTACCTAATATGTAAAAAACCTCCATCTTTCACATAGTAAAAAGACAAGGAATATCGCATATGGCGCTATAATTAAAACGTACAAATTTAATTATAAAATTGAAATTTACAAAACTTTTTTTAATAAAAAATTAACTTACAGGATTTTGACTCGAGAATTATAAAACAGTACGGTTTTTTTTTCCACCGGTGCCATTAGATGGCAATATGGCACCGGCCGAGGCTGGACAACAACTAGTGTCTCGACTGAAATTCGGACTATATAAAGCCCGCAATACATACATCAAACGCAGAACACATACTATGAATACAACAATTATATATGTAACAAACTATAATGCAACATACGTTGGCGACGGATATTTCGAACTTCATCCGTGTATCAAGAACGTATAACAGAACAGAGGTGGCACGTCTACTACTCAAGTGACAGAGCGGGGAGCCCATACGTTCTTGATACACGGATGAAGCTCGAAATATCCGTCGCCAACGTATGTTGCATTATAGTTTGTTACATATATAATTGCTGTATTCATAGTATGTGTTCTGCGTTTGATGTATGTATTGCGGGCTTTATATAGTCCGAATTTCAGTCGAGACACTAGTTGTTGTCCAGCCTCGGCCGGTGCCATATTGCCATCTAATGGCACCGGTGGGAAAAAAAACCGTACTGTTTTATAATTCTCGAGTCAAAATCCTGTAAGTTAATTTTTTATTAAAAAAAGTTTTGTAAATTTCAATTTTATAATTAAATTTGTACGTTTTAATTATAGCGCCATATGCGATATTCCTTGTCTTTTTACTATGTGAAAGATGGAGGTTTTTTACATATTAGGTAAAGATTTTTTCAATAATATGTAATTAATTTAAACTTTAAATTTATACTTTGTAACTAATTTTCAAATATTTTATAACCTTGTATATAGCCACTGAAGAGGGGATACATATATCCTGAAACGTTTGGCGAATTTTGTATAAATAAAACGATTTGGCTCGAAGAGACGCATAGTAAATTATTTACAATATGTCAGCTTTCTTAAAAGTTTGTAATTGATATAAGCATAATAAAACTAATAAAACTAATAAAAGCTACAAACTATTCCTATGTATTTTCTACTCTTACCTCGCCTTATTCTAGGATATTAAAAATTACACGTTCACTAAAATTAACATTCACATAAACACTTTATTTTTTTAATAACACGACGTGATCTTCGCAATGGTAAATCTGCTGGTGGTGGTGGTGGTGATGCCATCTCGTCATCTGATGCTAATGATAGTGATAAACGACATTGTCGTCGATGCGGAGATGGTGATCAGGGTCGCTCCATCTCCTGTAAACATCGGCACGAATAGACGACACAACTTCCACACTTATAATTACAACATCGCCAACAAATTTCCCAGAAATCATCTAGGATATCGTAGCAATATTTGCAAACACAACACTTTTTGATGCACATCCTGTACTTCGATCAGAACATTTTTTATGAAGATGTAGTTGCTATTGCCTCTTTGCAACTTGAGGAAAGACTCTAAAACAGGAGAGCTATGCTAGGCTATTTATTCCTGAAGGACAACTTCCCCTTCCACAATATTTGCGAAGACTCCGCAACTTTTCCACCTCCAATTATGGGAGGATCCAAATTTTCTCTGGCGTGCACGCCGCAGCATGTCAACCTTCTTAAGACTCCCCTGTGAGCGCAGCAGGTACACATACTGCGGATGTACACTCTATAGCGTATTTTCTCGCGCAGAAAAACTTTCCACTGCTTCTATACCGACATTCCTATATATTGTAACGCGTTTTCCGGTGTCGGTGAAGTCGCGTTACTTTGTCGGCCTCTACCTCGTCGGAATCTGCCGTGGATTCCAGGTAGGCGCCAGACGCAACCCGCGTGCGTCGAAGTCTCGCGACCCTTTGTGTGCAGGACTCGTGGAGGACGAGGCGGAATAGATTATTAGGTGTTCTCGGCTAGCTCAGCCTCTGTACAGGTGGGAGAGAGGGCGGTCCGGATAATGGGTTCGCGAAGTAAAAGTCAAGGAACTGCTGAAGACTATTATTTATTTCGCCGTTTTTACTTACAATATCACAACTTAAATTTCGCAAAAGAGATAGCTGAACACTTGCAGTTAGATAGCCGGATACTCGCTCTTAGATAGCTCGATTCGCTCGCACTAACTCCAACAACGAAATACAGATAGCAAAGGTAGCTTGACTCTCGCGCGTCTCGAGGTTCAGACAAATTCACTCTCGCACTCTAAGTCCGCTTGACTTTTCCTTTCACTCTAGCCCCTTTGGCTCGCGTTCACGCTTCACAATTATAGACGCGTGCGACCACCCTATTCGTCACGCGTCCGTCTAAACTACGTTGGGACTCAGCGACGCCCGCGGTCCAACGACTTACGGTGACCTTCGCTCCCTGAATAAAATTAACGTCGGACGAGTCCGCTTGACTCGCCGACTACTCTACTATCTTGCACTCGCGCATACACTTTCGCGCCACGAAGACAGCTGATGTTCGCGATCAATAATAAAATACTTAAATCTCCTTAAGTAAGAGAAGACAGCCGAGATAGCCAGGTAGCCGCGCTCGCGGATGTTGACGCGCTTCGCGAGACAAAGAAACCGATCTACGCGTGGAACTGCGCTCAGCCCGCGAGGGAAACAAAGATAAAAAACAGAAGCTAACCACTGACTTTTTCCTCAAAATCCTTGGAATGAACCTCACAATCCTAAACAGCAGATAACCACGATTTATCGCACGCAAATAAAGCACTAGAATTCCCTCGGGAGTTGGCGCTGGAAGTTCCAAGCTGGAGTGTCCGGGGCAGGAGCTTAGCTCGGCTCGGACTCTCGCACTCCCTCGCCACCGTTCGCCGCGCTCGCCTATTGGCCGATTCGCTTGGGCCGACGGCCTGCGCTCTCGTGCCGCTGTAGGCTCGCGTGCCTCACGCTTCGTTGATCGCTACGCATGCGCGCTCGACACCGTAACTATTCTAACAGTTGGAGCAGACAGCCGCGAAATTCAAACGCTCGATCAAAGACAGCCATCCAGACAAGACGCAGACAATTAATCATTATCGAGATAACAAATAAATTGCGAAGTACGATGAAACTCTCAGAGCTCCCGTCGTCTCGGCCGTTGATTCTTGAAGCTCCTGTTTCATCGGGCGTATTACACTGCTTTTTACTTCAAACATCCGGTGCCGGTGAGCAACCATTGCGCTGGTCCTGCTGCATCAGACGCTCACGTAGAAAGACCCAGCCGCACTCGTTCTCTGCGTCCGACGACTTATGATAACGAGTGAAATTGAATGCCCTTGAGTGAAGCTAGATAGATGTAGTAACGCCGACCTCGACTTTCTTCCTTACGAACTCCACTTCTCTCGCGAAGTGGATGGGTAGAAGTCCGTCGTAATATTTGTCTTTCGCCGTCATCCCTCCGCTTCTCGCGCCGTTATTAAGGGGTTATGCCTGAGTTAAACCTGAAAAAAACAAATTATTAGTTATTAGGCAAAAAAAAATTATTTATCAGTAATATTAAAAAAATTCTTTTTTCTACTTAAAGTATACATATTAATTGTGATTTTACATATTTTTAAACAATTATATATCTATACTTACTATACAAACAATTCCATGTGTGAAGTATTAAATTTGATCAGATTTTTCCCTTTGCCGTATGAATTCTCAGCATCCGGGTGATGAATATAGACCAAACTGGATGGACAATCTTCTAAATGTCTTTTTCCTCAGCTTGAACGGAAGGGATTACTGAAACATAAAAGTTTTAAATATTTAGAAACACATAAGGTCATAATATTCATAATTATAGTGAATTATGCATATGTTGACATGCGTAACATTCTTTAAACTTACCTTAGCCAATTTCCCTCCGTTCAAGCAGTGAAGAAGGGCTTCCTGGAGTTCTCTAAAAAATTTCAGCTTGATCGGTCCCATAGTTGTTGAGAAATCCTGCGGCAACTGACCTAAAATCACAAAAATTCAAAATTTGAAAAAACTGCATTTAAAGTTTATACATGAAACTTATTTCCATTTATCGGGTAGTACTTACAGAAACTGCTTGGCATATTTTTTTGTGTTTTGGCATAAAATATCCCTGTATTAAGGGATATATTAAGACCCGGGTGCCACACATATTGATATACTAGTATCAAAAGCTGAAATTGAAATATAAATTTTTATACGCATTCACAGTCAGTATGTTTCATATGAATATAATTGTTGGTATTGCTTACCCATGACTTTCTAGGATTGTTAATAGTTACAGCCAACTTCCACAACATCTAACCTTGCATCGAACACAGAAGTACCTTATCGTTCACATGCCATTGACAGCTTATATACCTAAAAATGAAGAACACACTCACAAAGAACAAGTTCTTCACAAATAATGTATTATTTAGAGTCCACAATACTTATCTAAATTTAAACACCACTGACACTCAGAAGTTTTCACTTCAGATCAAAATTCACAACATCAAGCTTGCACTAGACTGCAGATCAAGCAGACGAAAGAGCTGTCTGATAGCAAACTTAACTAGGTTGGTAAAACAGTGATTGGCTTTTCCATATGCTGTATGGTACCATGTTTTTAGGTGGTAATTTATAAAAATATTTTAGTTTGCACGCATGCTTATTATTTTATTAAAAAGATTAAATTAATGAAACACATAAATTTATTTTATTTTTAACATTCACAATAAAAAAATCTATGCTTTTATCAGAATGAGCTATTTACTATATGCAATAATTCATAAATAAATAATTTGTGTTATTTTTAATAAAACTGTCTTTTATCAAAAGGAGTTTGTATGCACATTTAACGTAAAATTTTCTATAAAAATGTAATGGCTTTGAATAAACAAAAGCGCTATAGAATAAAATATGAAAAATACTTAATTTTGACAAATTATATATTTTTAGTATTTTGCCTATAATTTTGTAACGAAATTTTTTTGGGCAAAAGGAGTTTCAACAGTATATTCTACAGTAAATTTGCTGTTAAAAAATCAAATAAAAAAAAATTTGATTTTTTTGAATTTTAACTCAGGCATAACCCCTTAAACAGTAATAATAAGAGTAGATAGGCTATAAGCATACCAGATCACACGGATTCCAAATCACCCCCCTCCACTGGAAAGTGATCTGGTACCCGTATACGGCTACTAGATCAGTCCCCTCCACTGTGGAAGTGATCTGGTACCCGTATACGCTTTCTAGATCAGCCCCTTTCCGAGTGATTAAGAAACCGAAGGGAGGTTTTCTACCTCTCTTACATGATCCAGTAGCCTATAGCATGATTTTCTACTGCCTTTAAGATTGGTCCTTTTTTTAGAAGAGAGGGAAAGAAAAGCAGCCCCAATTCCTTCTATGTATAACCCCCTCTCAAAGGGAAACTATATATGGTATATACGGTATGCAGGTGCACGAACCCTCGACTGCGCGCAGATGACTCTCGCAGAGGTAGCCTAATTGCCGATTAACAAGTGCAATCGCATTAGAAAAATATATACAGGTGCACAGACCCTCGACTGCACGCAGATGATTCTCGCATCACAAGTGCAGTCATATTAGAAAAATATTATGCATGCAGTATACAGATGCATGAAACCTTATCTGCGCGCAGGTGGCTCTCGCGCAGGTAAGATAATTGACAAATAATCGATTCGACTGCGCGTAGATGATTCTCGCATCACAAGTGCAACCGCACAAATGCTTCTTCGGACTTACGGAGACGAGCGAGTGCGCAGGTAGATAGATCCCCGTCCGAGCGCAGGTAGACGGATCTCCGTCCGCGCGCGGATGGCCCTCGCAGAGGTAGCCTAATTACCGGCTAGTCGCTCTCGCAAGCGCAGCTGTGTAATAGTCATTAGATAGAAAGACATCCGCCCAAGCTAATAATAGCTCTTCGCACACCTGTTGATGACAGATATAGGAAACTCGCACGCAGGTGAACGAAAATGTGCATTAAGTTTTCTTTCCGTAAAAGGTTAATGATGCGCACAGAGCGAAAAGTGAGTATAGGCGCGCGGGTCTCCGTCTATCGCACAGGTGCATATAAATGCTCTTGATCTGAAGGGATAATTTTTGAATACAAGAGTGAATTTCCACAGGTGGAGCAAAGGGCGGAAACTTTTTTTCGAGATCTTAGGAGGAATAAAATTTTCACGAATCGTAGCACGATTTCAAAAATGAAATGGAAAGGGAGTCTTTTCTGTACATTTGGCAGTGGTGTCTAAGAGCGGTATCTTTTTTTTTTAATATTTTGGAAGGGAAACCATTTTCTCCAATCATAGAAATCCTTTGAAAATGCAGCGGAAAGGGAATCTTCGACTTTTCGGTACAAATAGGTCCTATACATTCTGTGCTCAGCCAGTTTCAAATTTTCTGTTGCTATGATCAGTGAAAAAATATGTCCGACTGAATCGCAGAAGAAGCGAGTGAAGGAGACTAGACGCAATCCAAAAGAAAGCCCCAAACATGAAAGGAAAGAGCCGAGGTATTACGTCAATGAAGTGGGTCATCGAATTCGATGGCTCCTAAAAAAAGCATCAACATTTTTGTTGATGCTCGACCACGTGTCTTGGGCAATGGAAGCCATCGAAACAAGTAAAAACTTTTAATTATATATTAACAATATATTACGAAAGGAATATTTATCTATTATATTTTTTTTTACAGTGCCACCTCCCCCGCCCGCAACGGCAATGCGGAAATTACACGAAGGATTGAGGCATGATCGCTCCTCCAGCAGACAGCGGAGCGAGAGAGGGGACAGTCTACGCGACCGAATCGCCCTTCATCGGAAAAGACCCCAGAAAAGGTGCAAGTTAAAAGCAGCAGCAGCAGTAGCAGTACCAACACCGCTAACACCGCTGTTCAATCTAGCAGAAGTTCACAAGAAGGGAACACCGCTATTCTAGCAGTAGCAGCGGTGAAGATTATTCAATCGTCACGTGGAAAGGTGCTCCCAATGAAGAGAGCAAGATCTAAATGATCGTCAAGTTCGAGCTCAAGTTCTTCATCATCAAGCGGTACGTCATTGAGCTGTTCATCTTGCAAGGTTGCAAAAACGCCGGAGAAAAAACAAATAGGTAAGTTTTTATTTTCGCTAGCTCGCTCTCTCTCTCTTCTCTCTCGGTCTCGCTCTCTCTCTTTTCTCTCGGTCTCGCTCTCTCTCTTATCCCTCGGTCACTCTCTCCCTCTCTCTCTCTTATCCCTCGGTCACTCTCTCCCTCTCTCTCTTATCCCTCGGTCACTCTCTCCCTCTCTCTCTTATCCCTCGGTCACCCTCTCCCTCTCTCTCTTATCCCTCGGTCACTCTCTCCCTCTCTCTCTTATCCCTCGGTCACTCTCTCCCTCTCTCTCTTATCCCTCGGTCACTCTCTCCCTCTCTCTCTTATCTCGTTCGCTCTCTCTCCCTCTCTCTCTTATCTCGTTCGCTCTCTCTCCCTCTCTCTCTTATCTCGTTCGCTCTCTCTCCCTCTCTCTCTTATCTCGTTCGCTCTCTCTCCCTCTCTCTCTTCTCTCGGTCTCTCTTTCTCTCGTTCGCTCTGTTTCGATCTCTCTTCTCTCGGTCTCTCTTTCTCTTCTCTCGCTCGCTCTCTCTCCCTCTCTCTCTCTCTCTTCTCTCGCTCGCTCTCTCTTTCTCCCTCTCTCTCTCTCTTCTCTCGCTCGCTCTTTCTCTCATTCGCTCTCTCTCCCTCTCTCTCTCTCTCTCTTCTCTCGGTCTTTCTTTCTCTCGTTCGCTCTCTCTCGGCCTCTCTTCTCTCTCTCGCTCGCTCGCTCTCTCTTCTCTCGGTCTCTCTCTTCCTCTCTCTCGGTCTCTCTCTTTCTCTCTCTCGCTCGCTCTCTCTCGGTCTCTCTTTTGAAATTCATCATATTCTTTTATTAATCACATTTTGTTTTTTAATTTTTCAGATGAGAAAGAGACTCAGTCGAAGCGAGGAAAACTGAGTCTGAATCTCAAGTCCATCACTGCTAGCAGTGCCACCACGAGCACACCGCCAACCACACCGCTCACCGTCAACGGTAACAGTGCTCCCGCAGCCAACATCATCATCGCTCCCGCTGCCAACATCGAATAATGTGACGAAGTATTCATAATTGAATAAAATGTATAATTTTTTAACCAAATTTGTAAATTAATTTACAATTTAGCTTTAATAATAAAAAATAAATAAATAATATGAAAAATATATTATAATTTATCTTTAATAAAAATAAATAAATGATTTTAATTATGATTGTCTTTTTCTTTAATAATGTCTCTTAATATTTTCTTTTATTTTTAAATACAATCGACTACATCTCGCTTAAACGCATAGATTCATTTCAATAATAATAGTAATTTAAACAATAATAGTAACATAATATATATTTTCTTTTATTCATTCAATTTATTTTTTTTTAAATACAATCGACTTTATATCGCCCAATTACATTATCTAAATAATTTAACAGCCAAGCTCGCATAGAAATAACATTATTAACAGCGCATGCAGGTTTTCTTTTGTTGCAGAGGTAAAGATTAAAACATACATATTGTTGATTGCATGTTTTCATTAGTGATTGGCAGCCATAATCTTCTAAATTCGAAATAGAGCTGGAAATAAATTAAAAAATAAAATATTAGAAAATTAGATTTATAAGCATGATAAAAGTATGGAAAAGTATGAGAAAGTATGAAAAAGTATGAAAAGTATGAGAAAGTATCAAAAAGTATGAAAACGTATTAAATAGAAGATACGTTACTTACGCGATTGGTAACATTTTTTTTATCCATTTCAGCTTCTGCTTCCCCTTTACGTATAATTTTTTAACCCCTTGCGAGCACATTTGAAATATTTTTGGAAGATGTTCAAAGGGAATATCTCCAGAGATCCATGATATTCCGTGATGATACTTCTCCACCCATTGAAATGTACATTTTTCTTCTTCAGTAAGATTCTCCCATGACATCGGAGACTCGAGAAGATAGGCAGTCGGTAAAGCAATTTTCCTCAAATTGCGAAAACTAATTTCCTTGAAAATGAAAAAATCTTCCGAAAATTTTTGGAGCCTTGAATGTCACAAAAATAAATATTTTCTTCTGAACATGGTAGCAAAATGTTTCTGAACATTAAATCGTAATCAGGTGTCCTACCCATAACTTAGCTTTTATGTATGTTACAAGAGAAGTAAAACTGAAGAATGAAAAGGTAACGTTTTGTACTCGAATTTTATAACAAGAAAATGCTTCCCCTTCCTCCAAAATAACTCATGTTCTTTTGTGATTGGACGCTTAAAAAATAATATGCTCTTGATTGGTTAGTCTGAAAGCCAAGCTTGGATTGGTTCTAAAAAGAAATATCCGTGTCCCACTCTTTTGCGATTGGCCAGATCTCTCCCCTCTCCCTCAAAAAAGTTTTTCCATTGATCTGCCAATGAAATTTCCCTCTCCCCTCAAAACAAGTTTTCCTCATCTTTCCATTGGTATACCAATGAAATTTCCCTTTCTGTTTTCTACGTCAAAATTTTCCCTATAAGGTGGAATATTTTGTGAACGAACATACAGTTTTCTTTGAGCAGTCGAGAAATTTAGTAGTTTTGTGACTAAAAATGGCTTCAATCAATTTTTTTGAACGTCTTGTTCATCTTTTTCGAACTACCTTGCAAAGTATAGGTGAAATGAGCAATAACAATTATTGGTTGGACATGTGTAATTCTACAATAAAGGAATTAAATGAAAAAATAGAGAAATCTAATCTCACAAGAGCAGAAAAACAAAAGTGTCAAACATGTTTAACACATCTTTCGTGTGTGCAAGTTGAATTGGAACAGCATGTGCATCAAGGAGGAAGTCTTCAACCTGAAGAAGTTAGTGTTGAATGGCGCGATGTGCAGTCAGCTTTTCAAAACCGAAGCAGGACAGGTGTAGTTGTAAATATAAAACATGTGGACATAAGAAATTTCTTGAATGATGCACAAAATATTTTTATAGTTAAGGTTCAAGCATGTTTAGAAGAATTTAGTGCAGTGAAAATCAATTCAGATGTCATCTCTGAATTTTCTATGCAGAAAAATGGAGATGAAACGACTGATATTAAATATTTTACAAGTGAAAGTAAACAGTGTATGTCTCTATAAATTCACAGGAATGGTTTAAAGATAATATTAAAGAGTCCATTCTTGCACAAGTAGAAGAATTTCAAGAAAAAGATTCTTGTTGGACTCGAAAGACGTCTCTTAAAGCCTATGGATTATGCCCAGTTCACTTTTACACAATTCCAGGATTAACATTTTCAGCTGCACTTAAAATGACGAAGGTAGAATTAGAACTTTTAACAGATATTGACATGCTAATGTTTATCGAGGCAGGCATTCGAGGCGGAATAAGTCAGTGCTGTAATCGACATGGCAAAGCGAACAATCCGTACATGAACTCTTCATATGATGACAAGAAGAAAGTAAAAACGTTCTTGTATTTTGATATTAATAATCTGTATGGATGGGCAATGGTTCAGTATTTGCCAATTGGTGGATTTACATGGCTTGATTATGAGATGAATAAAAACTTTTACAACACGTGAGCAGATTCTGACATTGGCTATTTTGCAGAAGTTGACTTGAACTATCCTGAAGTAATACATGATGAACATCAAGATTTACCGTTCTGTGCAGAGCATCGTACACCACCTGGCTCAAAACAGAAGAAACTTCTCACTACTTAAAACGATAAAAAAAGGTATGTGATTCATTATCATGCACTTAAACAGGCATTGGACAATGGACTTCGCTTGAAAAAAGTGCATAGAATCTTGAGCTTTAAACAGTAGCCATGACTCAAACCTTATGTAGAATTAAATACAGAGAAGAGAAAGCAAGCAAAGAACGAATTTGAAAAACTTTTTTACAAACTGTTGATTAATGCAGTCTATGGAAAGTGTTTTGAACGAGAGCGATCTCGCGTTGATGTGCGTTTAGTGAATAAATTTATAGGTCGATATGGAGCAGAAGCTCGCATAGCTCAACCAAATTTTCATAGTTGTGCAATATTTGATGAAAATTTGGTTGCTATACAGATGAAAAGAACAAGTATCACTATCAAGAAGCCAATCTATGTAGGTCTCTGCATCCTTGATCTATCTAAGACATTGGTTTATGAGTTTCATTACTCATACATGAAACATCGCGTAGGAGAAAAGTGTAAGTTCCTATATACTGATACCTATATCTTGATGTATCAAGTAGAGGATGTTGACATGTATCAAATAATGAAAGAAGACATTCATAAATTTGATACATCTGATTATGATGAAAAAAACCCTTATGGCATTCCCCGTAAGAATAAAAAAGTTCTTGGTCTCATGAAAGATGAATGCTGTGTCAAAATCATGACTGAATTTATTGGCTTAAGAAGCAAAATGTATAGTATTTTACTTGATGGAGGAACCACAGTCTTTAAGCCAAAGGTATAAAATCTGCTGTTGTTAAAAAATCAATTACATTCGAAGACTATCGAAGATGTCTTGAAGAACTTACTATTGTACGACGTGATCAATATAATATTCGTTCAAAACTACACATAGTTCATACCGAAAAACAATAAAATTGCATTAAGTCCGTATGATGATAAAAGATACTTGCTAGCCCATAGTACAGATACTCTTCCTTGGGGACATTACAGAGTTATGGAAGATCAGATGGCGCTAGCAGCAAGTGAACTGGAGAGAGAAGCCAATGAGAGAACGGCAAGTACTGAACTGGAGGGGGAAACCAATGAAAGAACAGCAAGTAGTGAACTGAAGGAGGAGGGAGGCAATGAGAGAACGCTTTATGAAGATAAACCAACCACTTTTGTATACGACATTCCAGCAGAGATTTTTGACCATTGGAGACCATCAAAGGAAGCAAAGAGTAGGGACATCTTACGTGACACAATGGAAGGGGCTAGAATCGAGGTGGGGAACGGGCTATATGAGTCGTTGCAGCTCAGTGAAGAACACATTCGAGAAATCGAAGTGGAAGGAAACTATCTACCTTCACCAAAGAAACGAAAGGTTGACGAAGTAAGTTTGCATCAACTTTCCTTTATCATATTTTCTCTCTCTAAACTCAATTGCAACTTTACCTTTTTTCGGAACGGATCTATCTACCCTGAACAAAATTGCTCAACGCGACTTCTTGCCGCGAAAAAAGGCGGCAGACTTAGAAAAAAATCAACAGTACATGGTAACAGCCCTGAAGCAAGTGAAAACCAGATTCGGTAACAAGGTTGTTGCTGAAGTGGATGAGAGTTTTCAAGTCTTCATACCAGAGAAAATATCATCTGCAATTTTAAAAGATGAAGAGTTTTTTAATAAACTGTCTAATTCAGCAAATAAACTCTCATTGCTTATTGTATATCTAGGAGGCAATTCATTCAAATTTGACACCTCTTCTTAAATAAATACAAAAATTTATTGATAAAATATGTTTATTTGTAGAAAAATTAAGCAAAATATACAAGTTTATTAACATAATACAAATTTGTTCTTATTTACTAGTGCCTAAGATCCTTTACCTTTTCCTCGCATTACAATTATATTTATTTAACATCATTTTTATTTATCCAACTATTATGCTCGTTACTGAATCCTAACCATTTAACATAAATTCGATTTCCACTTTTCTTTAAAACTTTTTCTACAAGATAAATTTCGGGATACATTGACTTTTGAATTTCAGTTTCATAAAAACCACCAGATACAGGATTGTCATAATAATCTTTAACGTGATAAGTTGTTGGATTGGTTTTTACTACTTTCGTAATTGTTGTTATGTCCCACCTACACTCTCACCTCATAGGTAGGACATGTATTTGAGAGTATGAAGTATTTTTTAATTATTTATTGAGAGCGCGTATAGAATTGTTACTAGTGGCTGGGCTTAGACTCGTTACCCACTCCGATATGTATTTTAGTATATTTATTTGACTTACCTTTTTCTGCTTCACTTGACTTATTTTGCTGCTTCTGCTATCCTCGTCTTTTTCTCTCTGCTTGCTCGTCTTATTTGGATAATAGGTGATAGGTTGTTGAAATGATGCACTCACAATTTTCTTTTCGAGTATGATTGAAAATATATTTGCTTCTTAAATTCACAATTGAGTACTTGGAAGTATCATAAAAATCTCCGCAAATTGACGAACCGCGAGGTACGGAGTTCGGACTTAAACACGAGACTAATTAAAATGAGGCCAATTCGACTCTTTTAAAGCCCGAATACGTTGACCCACTCTTAATGTATAACGCTTAATAATCATTTTACAGTATGACGATTGCCGAATAAGTAACACTGCTGATTTGTGTTACTCAATTACAGCGCGCGTTCAAAATATAATGTTTCGAAATTAACATCGTATTCATCTTGATGTTTTGAATTTTGAAAAATAGTTTAAAATTTGTAAATAATAGATTTAAAAACGAATAACGTCGTAGGACGTTACACCTCGGGGCCCAAGATATTGCAATGAAATTGCAATAAAATTCTTAACTTTCAAAATTCAAAATTTACAATTAGTTTTTAAGTACAAAAAATTTAAATATTAGATGATAACATGATATTGTTGTCTTATTTCTAAATTACAAATAAATACATAAAATAAAATAAATTAAATCCTTATTTAAAATACTTATAAAAATGAATACATTACATCATTAGATGTAATTCCCTCGGGGCCCTAAATAATGTAAGACATTTATGAAATATTTAACCAACAATGAAACAATAAAAACTACCGTAAATCCAAAGAAAAAATATCTAAATTCGAGCTCTGAGAAACATTTATAGAATTTTGAGATTTTGTGTTAGATGGATAAATATAAGGCGGTTTATTAGGAATAGGTGGTAAAGAAGTTGCTGTTGTAAATGATGTTTCAGCTTCTATAGGTTGAGAATTTTGCGAAATAACCTTAACTTCTTTTAGCTCTTCTTCTTTTTCTTCTTTATAATTTCTTGATTTTGCATAATTCATCATTTTTTCTGTATTTCCCACAGAAATGAATAAATGGGTTAAAGATATAAAAATAGCTCCACATAGTCTAATAGACCATCCATATATTGCATGTAAAGCATATCCTCTTATTATAGTGTCAATTGTCAATTTGCAAATGTGTAGTATTACTATAGTCATGAAAATTCCTGATGAAAAGGATCCCCACGTAGTAAGTTTTTCAAATATTTTTTTCCACGTACTTTCTGCAATACTTGTTAACGTAGTTTCTGAAAATGTAACTCCATCTGTTACATCACCAGCTATATCTTTTGCAATAACATTCAAAATTTGTGTTTTTTCCATAGGAAACATTAACTGTTCTTGTAATTTATCCAAATCAGTTTGCGAATAAATGCCATTCGTCTCTAAATTTTTCACAACTTGGAATGTCCATCCCAAATGAGTATCTGGTTTGATAACATTCGGTGGAATAGACACTGTTGGCTTCGGTATGAGTTTAATTCAATGTCCATCAATTTCGTAATACGCTGGTACAATTGTATTACAATCTACTTTACTACTTTTCTTGATTAATATATGGGTTTTTGGTGTTAAAAACCAAGTTTCATTTCCCATAGAAACTGGTAAATGATTATAGCAATCTTCTGTATGTAATACTACTACTGATCTTGGTACACATTTGATTAAATGTACAACTTCTCCTGCTACTTTCGCCATATAACCTGGTTTCTTCATAATATTGTAAGCAAACTCGTCAGGAGCAATATTGGCAATGGATAAGGAATTTTGAATCACTTTTTTCTCAAGCTCGCATTTTTCAATAATTAAATTAATATATAAATCATAAATTTGATTTCTTAAATGTCTTTCTACATAAACAAACTTAGAATTTACATATGTGAACAAATCTAAATTAACTCTGTTAACTACTTCTCCATTTACTTTATCTACATCGAAAAAATATTTATTTAAGTTGCTATCTTTTTCTGTAATAAATAATTTTGGATGCTCAGTGCGAATTAACTCTCTATCACAATGAACTTCAATATTTTTTGTAGCTAATGCAAATGTTATTTCATTTGCATTTACAGAATAAACTATTTCTTTACTATCTGTACTAAAAGATTTAATTGCTACTCCTTTAAATAACACTTCATATGAATTTTCAAAACATTTTCCTTCCGGTAAAATATGCCAAAACGTATGTCCTCCCTCCATATCCATACAATTTTTATTTGAAAATTTACAAACTACTCCTGAACTTAGTGTTAATTTATCATTTTTTATATTTACTCTAGCATTATTTTGTATCAACGTAATTTTGATTAAGCCACGAACAAAGACATTATTCCATGATCCGAAATTGTCTGCATAAGCCGCACCAGAACACGATCTATCTGCCGCACTTCCCGCAAAATCAATGCCTTTAGTAGTTGTTGAATTTATTTTTAAATCCGAAATAGTGTGAAAATTGTTATACTTAAAAATACCCGTTTTATGAATTAATTCGCATTGTTCGTAACTTAATTCTTTGATGAATTGTTGTTCCGCATTTTCAATTGGTATCAAATGACCAAAAATTCCGTTTAAAAATATAGTTCTATGAATTTCAACTTTACACTGAATAATCGGAATAGAACGAAAATCTACTATTTGTATAAGTTCAATAATAGTACTTGATGAATTTACTTGATTGTCTTGAAAGTCGCAATTTCCAGAGTCCAATAGAGAGTATGTTGTTATGTTAGGCGCCGATGAGCCGCAATCCTAGCCTATGGTAGCTTCAGTAACTTTTAAGAATATTTGAAAAATGATAATAAAGATAAACACCATCTTGAATTCTGAAATCAAATTGATTTTATTAATTTTTCTTTTTAAACAATATTAATTTATTTGCATGAACTACTATTTGCTTTCCTTCTTTATTTATAGTAATATTGCCATTTTTTGATACATCCATAATTTCAAAAGGTCGTAGATTATGATTTTTTTCTAATTTTCCAGGTTTTGGTTCTTTAATCATACCTCATCTCCAATTTCGAAGTTTACTGGTTTAATAAACCTGTCATAGTACGTTTTGACTTTTGAAATTATCAAATTTTCACGAGCTAAATTAGCAATGTCTTTCATATTTGTAATTAAATTGGATAAATAATTATTATAAGTCGGCAATTGTTCTGAAACTTTCAAAGGTTCAGATGAAGGTAAATTTGGCGGATAAGCAAATACTAATTCATATGGCATAAATTTATGTGCACTATGAATACTTGTATTGTATTGAAACTGTGCTAATTCTAATAAATCATCCCATGAAATATTTTTAGAAGAAAAATTCTTTAAATATTCACACAATGGGTGATGAGCTCTTTCTAAAGAACCATTAGATTGTGGTGAGAAAGCAGTTGTTTCAATTTTTGAAAATTTAAATCTTTTTGCTACAGCTTTCATCAATTTACTCGTAAAATTTGTTCCTCTATCAGTTAACACTACTTTTGGTGAACTAAAAATACATATGAATTTTTTTATGAATGCATCAGCTACCGTTTCAGCCGTTTGATCGGGTAACGGTACTGCAATTAAATATTTAGAAAGTTGATCTTGTATAGTTAAAATATATTTATTACTATTTTTAGTCACATTCAAAGGCCCTACAATATCCATAGCTACCTTGTCAAACGTTTTGAAAGGGGTGTCAGTAATTACCATAGGTTGTCGTGTTTTCACCCTGTTCAATTTATTTCTCTGACAATCATTATAATTTTTGATTCTATCTTCTATGTCTTGTTTTAAATTTTCCCAAAAATACTTAGCCCTTATACGATTAAAAGTTCTGGTTACACCTGCATGACCACCTAATAAACTATCATGATTTTCCTGAAAAATCTTATCTCTATCTTTTAAATCTACGTATTGCATATAATTTAGACAAATCACTATTTTTACTCTAGAATTTTCAAATACTTGCACCAAAATTTCTTCTATATCTTCCCAATTTAAATTATGTACTTTTATATCTCTTGAAATACTGAAATGATCAATTTTCTCTGATAATAAAATACTCTTTAATTGCTTAAAAATCTGCAATATTTTTTCTTTAATCATGCAAACTGATTGAGCTATGTCAATACATAAAACAAAAATTTTAAGTGCTTTGAAAGTTACTATTTCTACCTCGCTCAATCGTATATTAAAAGAAATATTATTTTCCTGAATAAAATTATTAGTATTTATATCTAAACCTTTACCTTTATCATCTATAAAATGTATAATATTGTCTTTTCTATATTGAATTAGTTTCTTAGTATATACAATATTTTCATCCACAGACTTATCCCCTAATTCACTATTATTTCTATCTACTTTTGTCAAATCTAAACTATTATTTTTCGCTGCAATTATTTTATTTTTATTTCCTCTTTTTTTTTGAATTTTCTCTTTTTGCTTAATCCTAGCTTCATTTAACTTTTCTATTTTCTGATCATTTGACAAAATATCTGTAAACTCTTTAGAATTTAACTGTTTCGCTTTTTGAACTCTAGTAACTACATTAATCTGAATGTTATCTACTAGATTTCTCGACAAAGTATCAGTATTTACATTATTTTTTCCCGGTTTATAAATAATTTCGTAATCATAGTCTAATAGTTTCAAACGCCATCGTTGTACTCTCGAATTTTTATCAGCAGTTTTAAATGATAATAATGGCTTATGATCAGTTACAATATAAAATTTATTTCCATAGATATAATTCCTAAAAGTCTTTACAGCGAACATTATTGCCAAAGCTTCTCTTTCATATGTATGGTAATTTTTCTCTGCTGCCTTTATATATATTATAACTTTGTATATAATATATTATAACTCTAGAATCAAATGCTACTGGTCTGTCTTCACCAAATTCCCCTTGCGAAAGGACACAACCGATTGCAAATTTTGATGCATCAGCCGTAATAATAAACGGTTTTTCCATATCTGGAAATTGTAAAATTGGCGCAGAACTTAATGCATGTTTCAAATTTTCAAAAGCTTTTTATCTTTCGTCAGTCCACACAAATATTTCCGTCTTTTGTAAAAGTATAGATAATGGCTTTGCTATATCTGCAAAGTTTTCAATAAATCTCCTATAATAACCACCTAAACCTAAAAATTCTCGAATATTTTTCCTCGTTCTCGGAATTGGAAACTCATTAACAGCTTCTACTTTTTTTTGGATCGGTTTTAATACCCTGCTCACTAATTATATGTCCTAAAAATTCAACTTCTTTTTGGAAAAATTTGCATTTACTTGTCTCTAATTTAAGACCTGCTTCTCTAAGCTTTTCTGCAACTAAATTAAATCTCTCGTTATGTTCTTCAATGGAATTAGCAACTATAATAATATCATCAATATACACAAAACAAAATCCTTTCTCTAATAATTCTCCTAAAACTCTCGTAAGAATTCTTTGAAAAACTCGAGGTGAATTGACTAAGCCAAAGGGTAGTACTTTAAATTCAAATCTACCTAAAGGATGAACACTGAAAGCCGTTTTATGAATATCCGCTTCTTTCATTTTTACCTGATGAAATCCAAAAACCATATCAATTGTTGTAAAATATTTATTTTTACCGACATTATCAAAAATTTCCGTAATATTCGGTAACAAATATGGATCTGGTATAGTTTTAGAATTTAATTTCCTATAATCTATTACTAGTCGCCATTTTTTCTTACCATCTTTTGTTAAACCCAACCCTTTTTAGGAACAACAAAAGCTGGAGCATTAAAAGGACTTGTTGACGGTCTAACTAATTTATTTTCAATTAATTTTTTCGTTTCTAAAATAGCAATTTGCTTTAATGTATATTCTAAAGGAAATTGTTTTACGTATACAGCTTTTTCATCAGTTAAATTTATCTCATGTTCTTCTACCTCACCTACTCCAAACTTTTCACCTTCTAACCAACAAATATCCTCATTTTTCAAAATTAAATTTTGTACGATTTTCCGCTTTCTTCGCGATAAATGATTTAAATTAATAGTATCCATTAACAATCTTTTCCTTTCAATTTTATCTGAATTCTCGCTTTCTTTAGAATTATTTTCATTCGTTGAATTTAAATAAATAGCACCACAATACATAGTTTCCTCTTCATTTGGCAATTTCAAACCCGGTAATGCAACAAAACTTTCTGGCATATCCTAATA